>CM046467.1:2987500-3731250 GCA_025506415.1 Flaveria robusta
CTTTCAAGTAGCACGACTTGATGAGATAGTGTTTGAGGGTATAAAGGAGCAAATTGTGAAAGAATCATTGGCTACATTTCGAAGGATTGCATTTCAATGCTTTCATGAAGAGAGAAAAGAACGACCCTGATAAAGGCCCAATTAAAGTCTATGCTAGAAGAGGAAAACGAGCCACAGAAGCTGCCCATATGGGCCAACTGAATTATGTTTTTGGGCTTAAACTAGATCCATTCAATCAAAGAGTTAGCAATAATCTGGAAAAGTGGGGAGCAGTTACTATGTTTAATTATTAGCAAGAAGATTGAAGGTTGGGAAGCTGTTCCTATGCCTACTTTCAGGAGCAATTACTAAACATGAGTTATTAAAGCAGGCCTTTTGCTTTCATATTTCTGATCCTTGTTTTTCATTATCAAAGAAGTGTGTAATTGGAGACATTGCCCCTCTCGAATCGGGCTGTTTATCTCAGTTCCAATAAAGTTTCCTGCTTGAATTTTAGTTGTTATCATTTTGGTTCCATTGCCGGGAAATCGAAGATGGTTCAAACCCGGAACAGTTCTGAGGGCAGTGGCTCAAACCCAGACCAAATTGCTGCTCAATTGGCTGCCATTGCTGCAAAGTTGGAGTCCATTGATTCAATGAAGGAAGACATTGCACCCTTGAAAGGAGATCGATCTAAGGGCAGCAAGTTTGACGAAGGGGAGAGCTCATGGAGGGGAAGAACTGGATACAAACCATACAACAAAATTGATTTCCCTAGTTTTAATGGAGGGGATCCTCATGGGTGGATATTAAAGGCGGAAAAGTATTTTCGGTATTATCAGATACCCGACGAAGAGAAGGTAGAAATAGCCTCCATGCACCTAGAAGGAGACGCATTAGACCTTTATTCCTGGCTTTCAGATGATCACTCCTTGACTTTCTGGGAAGAGTTGGTACAAGCCTTTACCAAAAACTTTGGTCCAGCCGAGTTTCAAAATCCAGATGAATACCTATGCAGCATCAAACAAACTGCATCAGTACAAGAATATCGGCAAGAATTTGCCAAGCGGTCTTCACGGGTTTCGAACTGGCCTGACCACTGTTTGTTAGGGGTTTTTCTTAACGGGTTGAAGGAAGAATTAAAAGCTGATGTGCGGATACACAAACCACGAACCGTTTACAATGCTATGAGTCTTGCCTTGGAATTTGAGTCCAAATCTAACCAGCAACAACCTGTAAAAAGTTCTACCTGGGCACCGAATTCCAAACCACCACCACCACCACTTGATTCCAAAACCGCTACCTCGTACATCCCTCAAATATCTAACTAACCAAAAACTCCATTTAGAATATCGGACACTGAAAAACAAAACCGTTATTTAAAGGGTGAGTGCTTTAGATGTGGGGAGAAATATGGTCCAGGGCATAGATGTAAAGCGGGTACGCTGAAAATGTTAGAAGCCGATGAGGACTTGGTGGAACAGCAGGGAACTGAAATTCCTAATAATAATAAGACACAAGAAGAGACAGCAGAGATCAGCCTACATGCTATTCTCGGAAAATCACATCCTACAACGATGAAAGTCCATGGTATGTTAAATTCTACCGAGGTTTTAATTTTAATTGATGGGGGTTCCACCCACAATTTTATCTCAGATTGTTTGGTGAAAGAGCTTAAACTTGAGACCCAACCGATACCACCTTTCGGGGTTCAAATCGGTAATGGAGATGTAATCCGATGTGGCCAGATTTGCAAAAATCTTTCTGTACAGGTTCAAGATTTGAAGATTATGCAAGACTTCCATCCTTTTTCAATTGGAGGGGCTGATTTAGTTTTGGGTATTCAATGGTTAGCTACCCTGAATACGGTTCAAGCAAATTGGAAAGAATTATTTATGATTTTTACTATCGATGGGAAGCGATACAAGCTGCAAGGCATTGAATCAGGACCCCAAAAATCATCTAGCTTCCAACATTTGGCTATTGAACCAATAAGCAACCCACAAATTCCAACTTCACTACAACCTATTATCGACAAATACTCCATTGTTTTTGATGAACCCAAAACCCTACCACCTATTAGAACCCAAACCCACTCAATTCCCCTAGTTCCTAACGCACTACCCCCTAATATCCGCCCCTACCGATACCCCCATTCACAAAAAACTGAAATAGAGAAACAAGTCGACCAACTTTTGACAGCCGGGTTTATTCAATCAAGTACTAGTCCATTTTCAAGTCCAGTGTTAATGGTGAAGAAGAAAGATAATACTTGGAGGATGTGCGTCGATTATCGAGCCCTTAACAAGATAACGGTAGCCGACAAGTATCCCATTCCGAATATCGACGAGTTACTGGATGAATTGTATGGTGCAACGGTATTCTCGAAGCTTGATTTACGATCCGGGTATTACCAAATCAGAGTAACTGCTCAAGATGTTGCAAAAACAGCTTTTCGTACTCATTCGGGACACTATGAGTTTAAGGTCATGCCATTCGGGTTGACGAATGCGCCTTCCATTTTTCAAGCTATTATGAACGATTTATTTCGGCCCTTTTTACGTCGTTTCATACTTGTATTTTTTGATGATATCTTGGTTTACAGCCATACCATGGAGCAACATCAATCCCATTTGGAACAGGCCTTAAAATTACTATATGACAATCAATTTTTCGCTAAGATGTCGAAGTGTTGTTTTGGGCAGCCACAAGTGGTGTTTCTTGGGCATGTGGTTAGTTCAAAAGGTGTTAAAGTTGAAGAAGAAAAGATTTCAACAGTACAATCTTGGCCTGTACCTACAACAGTCAAGGAAGTGAGAGGATTCCTCGGTCTAACGGGATACTATAGACGTTTTGTTCGGAACTACGGTTTGATAGCACGACCTCTCACAACATTGACTAAGAAAGATGGATTTGTGTGGTCAAACGAAGCCCTAAATGCCTTTAACAAATTGAAACAAGCGCTGCTGTCCACACCTGTTTTGAGGTTACCAGACTTCTCACAGGCATTTGTAGTCGAATGTGACACTTCTTCTGATGGGGTAGGGGCTATATTGTCTCAAGCTGATCACCCCGTAGCCTATTTTAGCAAGGGATTTTCCCCTTCTAATCGATTTAAATCAGCTTATGACCGGGAGCTGCTGGCTTTGGTGTTAGCGGTACAAAAGTGGAGTCATTACCTGCTTGGCCGACATTTTCTCATTCGTACCGATCATTACACCTTGAAGTTCTTACTTGAGCAACGAATTACAACTGCCGAGCAACAACGTCTATTATTGAAACTTATGCCTTATGACTTCTCTATTATTCACAAAGCAGGGAAAGAGAATAGAGGAGCAGATGCTTTATCTCGCAGACCCCATTCAAGTGAGTTATTGACACTGATGGTACCCTATTGTGTAGATGTGGCTGACATCAAACTAGGACTCCAAAATGACCCAGTAATCAGTAGTATAGTCAACAAATTATGAGCTGATCCTTCATCCATTGCTGGTTACTCCATTGTTAATCAGTTTTTGTTTTATAAAGGACGTTTAGTGATACCGGAGGTTCCCGATCTCAAGCATAAGCTGCTACAGGAAGCTCATGACACCCCAATTGGAGGTTATGGGGGATTTTTAAAGACTCTTAAGCGACTCTCGGCCAGGTACTTTTGGCCAAAACTGAAACAAGATGTTTGAAATTTTGTGCAGCAGTGTGTAATTTGTCAACAACAGAAATACCAAACATTGGCCCCTGCTGGGCTGCTTCAGCCCTTACCCATTCCCAATCAGATTTGGGAAGATCTTTCAATGGACTTTATAGTCGGCTTACCTGCTTCGGGTCGTTATGATACTATTTTAGTGGTGGTTGATCGTTTGAGCAAATATGCTCATTTTCTCTGCCTCTCGCATCCCTTCACAGCAAAAGGGGTGGCTGCAATTTTTTGTAAAGAGGTAATTCGATTGCATGGATTTCCACGATCCATCGTATCAGATCGGGATGTGGTTTTCCTCAGCCATTTTTGGCAGGAATTGTTTCGTTTGAGCCAAACTAAGCTCCAATTGAGTACAAGTTACCATCCCCAGACGGATGGGCAGACTGAAGTCCTAAACCGTTGTCTTGAAGCCTATTTAAGGTGTTTTGCTAGTGAACAACCTACACGGTGGAGTACTTATTTACCATGGGCTGAATATTCGTATAACACGGGGTATCATACAGCAACAGGCACCACTCCTTTCACCATCGTCTATGGCAGGGAGCCTCCTCCTTTATTCCCTTATGTTATGGGGGAGACCAAAAATGCAGAATTAGAGCAGCAGTTAATCGACCGAGATGACATGCTGAAGCTTCTTAGAAATAATCTCAAAAGGGCCCAAGACCGGATGAGGGATCAAGCTAACCTCAAACGGAGAGATTTGACGTTTGAGGTTGGGGATTTTGTTTTCTTAAAAATTCAGCCCTACCGACAGAAGAGTTTAGCAAAACGTCGCTATGAAAAACTTTCTCCACGCTTTTTCGGACCATATCGTATTAAACGGGCAGTGGGTGCAGTTGCATACGAATTGGAGCTCCCACCTACTGCTCGAATTCATCCGGTGTTCCATGTTTCCATGCTTAAACCCGCCCATGGATCTTTTTCATCTGACCAGCAGTCCTCCTTACCCATCACTAAAGATTGGGAAATTGAATTACAACCAAGTTCCATTATCGCTCATCGTTGGGTTTCCGAAGCTGGTCACATGGTCCTAGAATTGTTGGTATCTTGGCATAATCGCCCTGTGGAAGAAGCTACCTGGGAATCGTATGATCTATTTGTAGAACAATTCCCTACATTCCGCCTTGAGGACAAGGCGTTTTACCGGGAGGGAAGTAATGATAAAGGCCCAATTAAAGTATATGCTAGAAGAGGAAAACGGGCCACAGAAGCTGCCCATATGGGCCAACTGAATTATGTTTTTGGGCTTAAACTAGATCCATTCAATCAAAGAGTTAGCAATAATCTGGAAGAGTTGGGAGCAATTACTATGTTTAATTATTAGCAAGAAGATTGAAGGTTGGGAAGCTGTTCCTATGCCTACTTTCAGGAGCAATTACTAAATATGAGTTATTAAAGCAGGCCTTTTGCTTTCATATTTCTGATCCTTGTTTTTCATTATCAAAGAAGTGTGTAATTGGAGACATTGCCCCTCTCGAATCGGTATCTCAGTTCCAATAAAGTTTCCTGCTTGAATTTTAGTTGTTATCAGACCCACAGCGGGCGAGGTGGTGGTACAACTTCAAAAAGCGTTGGAATTTCAAGTATGTGTTTATGGACTTACAAAACAGTGTTAGTTTCCGTGGAGATGCATTGCTCTACATCATCAAAAAAACAAAAAAAGTTTCTGTTTTATTTCTCAATGCCTAAATAAATCAAATATTAAAGTTGAAATTAATAAGGGTTTTTTAAATTTAGATGTGTGATGCATTTGAAACATTATTCTAAATCCTTTAAGTAATATGCAGGAGGCTTATGAAGTATGGGAGGCCAAATTGCCTAGAAACGTCAAAGAAATACTTCAGTTTTCAAAGTCTCCAGATACTTACTCCAAGATGGAAAAAAAGGAAATCCACAACATACTCTTCAAGGGAATCCTTCTTAAAGATGATAACCTGGTACGTGGTACTTGTCATATGTTTATTTTCTTTCTGTTCCATGGATCTTATTCTAACTTTTTAAACACTATTGGATCATTGATCACAAGATTCCTAACTCTAAACAAGATCAACCACAACATATTTTGTGCGGACGCAGATTACATATTTATGCTCTTAGATTAACTTGCTTTCTCTAGTATACACCCTTTCACAATTTATATGAAGGATAAAATGAATATGGTGTTGTTACATGCATGTTATATACGAAACCAATTAAAATTATGTAGTTTTGATCATATCAAAATTAATAATTAGTTTTGGTATACTTATTTCACAAAATATTTCCCACTACTTGGCATCAAACGCTTTCTTCTTAAACCTTCTTTCCTCCTCGAGATCAGATGGTGATTCTAATTTTGGGAATTATGTTTCGAACATTTTTAGGAAAATTTGTGTATTTGACAAAGGAGGAAGCTTTGCAATCCAATCTACATCCAAACTTACGCTCATCATCTTCACCCTTTTAATTTTGGAAAAACCATAACTCAAAAGGACTTGAACATCAATAAGTTAAATGCAACTTAGTATACTTGGATGCTTTTGTTAGACAATTTTTTTTGGTTTCTTTTGATTTTTTAAAAACACCTTACAATTTCACTGCAATGACAACGATTATTGATCACTACAATTTTTATAATCCTTGTTAATTTCCTTTGCTTGATTGTGGCGATTGAGGAAATAACTAAATGAAAAATTGAACTTATCTGTTCGTAAATTTGGTGTATTCAAGAAAGAGGGTAAAAGGTTTAACAAGATAGGGTTTTGATGTCTAATTAATAAGGAAATACTTTTATGAAATAAATATATTAAAACTATTTTTTAATTTTGATTTGGTCAAAACTACATCGTTTTAATTGTTTCGTATAAAACTTGCATGCATAACGACGCCTTCTTCACTTTCCCCTAATATGAATCTGCTGGTTCTGGTCCCTTTATAACACATACACACACAGTACACACTCACGTATATATGTGGGAGTAATTTGCAAAAGAAAAACTCACTATAATTCCATAAACAAAACAAGCCTTATATAGGCAATTACATGTAACGAACTCAACGTAAACATATATGGACTAAATGGACTAACTAATCACTCTAAATCCTCCTAAGGAATCAGCTGACTAAATCTACTAATTTGACCCACTACTAGTTTACTTGACACTCAAAAAACCCATAAAATACATATGTTTAATTAAACCAAACTACCAACCTAGATGGCCCATTTTTTACCGACCCATGACCCGTAAACATGCCAACCTGTGAACAAACCCAATTAACCGAACAATTACCCCCATAATCGTTGTTTGTTCACATCATTCTTCATTGCAACGTTCCGGTTCCCGTCAATACAAGCTTTCATGTCAAACCATCTTGACCTTTCTGGACACCCGACCATCACCTCGGTTCTTCTTGGTTTAATATCCGGTACATCAAGTTTTTCCTGTTCATGGAACCACCTATTGTTCACCACCAACCAAAAGAAAAATCAAAGTCAGTTGCTTCTTCCATTTTTCCTTCACGTGCTAAGCATGACCCGATTCAAAGCCTCTTGCTTGGCGAATCTCTTAGGTATGCTTCTTCCTCATTACAGGTTAGAACTATTTCTGCCACAAGGACAAGCCATCTTGCTTTTCCATTCTTATCCTAGGCTAGCAAGAAAAAACCCAATCTACTGTAACAAACTTGTTGTAAACTGTTGAAAAGAAACACAAGAACGCTAAATTCAATCAATAATCGAAGAAGATAATCACACACTTATATGAATAAATTCAAGAATGTTTATTCCTGAGAGATCTGTAATTTGGAACCTAAAACACTTCTTATACATCACTAACAACCCAAACTAACTAACTCAATAGAGATTGAGAACTTGACAGATTTTACCCCTAACAATATACACTTTTGACCTTTACAGTTGACTTTTATCATTAACAATCTCCACCTTAAAATCAAATGAGTGTAATCAACCAATTCCCAAAGCATCTAAACAGAATAGAAACTTTGCAGATGGTAGAGCCTTAGTAAGCATATCAGCAGGATTCTCACTTGTACAAACTCCATGTATCTTCACTTTTCCATCATTGACAACATCTCTAATAAAATGCAATCTCACATTGATATGCTTTGTTCTTTCATGAAACATACTATTCTTTGATAATTGCACAGCCCCTTGATTATCACAAAACACCAAGGAATCTTCTGCATGAACTCCCAGCTTAGCTACAAATCCATGTAACCACAATGATTCTTTCACTGCCTCAGTCAAGGCAATATACTCTGCCTTAGTAGTAGAAAGAGCTACTACATGTTGCAATTGAGCTTTCCAACTAACCAAATTTCCCGTGACTTTGAAAACATAACCAGTTATAGACCTTCCCTTATCTAGATCCTTTGCAAAATCAGAATCAGTATAACCACATACAACCTTCTTCTGCTCCAGAGAGGATTGACTAAACCTCAAACCAAGCTGTCTGGTACCATTCAGGTATCTTAAGATCCATTTCACAGCTGACAAATAAGACTTACCTGGATTAGATATGTATCTGGTAACAAGACTTACAGCATATCCTAAATCAGGCCTTGTACATACCATCAGGTACATTAAACTTCCAACAACATTAGCATATTGTTACGGACTGATTTGTTCAGTTCTCGTGCGGCACTTAGATTTGTTCTAAGTCAGCCTTCTTGGTCTCGAACGGATGGTTTATGCAGCGGAAATCTTTGTAAGGGAACGTTAGATTTGTAGTACGCAAGTGGAATGCTTGTGATGTGTGATTACAACACAAGTATGAAGCTTGTATTACTTATGAACACAAGTACAAGGCTTTGAGTTACAAGGAACTTAGGTGTGTGCAAATGAAGCACCACCATCCTATTTATACTAGTACTATGATCTCTAGATTATTCTATATCTAGATCTATCTATACATATTTTATTTCATGTACTAGAAATATCTATACCTAGATATTTCTATGGAATTCTCTAGGCTACTTCTTGATCTATCTAGTCTCCATGGCTGAATTTTGTAGTGTATTCTAGAGACTTCCGAGATCTTTTAGGGCTGCACAAGTTGCTTCTTCATAGCAGCCTTTCGAGCAACGTTTTCTAGCATTGTGTGGGACGTTCTAGAGTCTTCCGATGTTGCCATGTTGCTGCAGAATTGTGTGGGCTGTTCCGAAGTCTTCCGGGCAGCCTTGGTTGCTTCAAAAGTGCCCCTAACCGGTAAAAATTTGGGTGTTGCGATCTGTGTTTTGGCGGGTCGTGACATTCTCCCCCACCTAATGCCACAACGTCCTCGTCGTGTTGTCTAGATGCCCCATGATTTGTCTTCATGAGTTGTAGGAAAGAGATGGTTTTGCCTCGATGCCTTGTATCTGGCTCCAAGGTAACTGTGTGTACTTCATCTCCCTTGATGATATACATGGTGTTAATGAATATTACCGGACAAGCCTTTGTTTTTCGAAAGAAGTCCATTCCTAGTACGATGTCGTAATCGTCAAGTGGAACGACTGAGAAGTGCAACTTGCCTGACCATGATCCGATCTTTGTCTTCACGCCCCATGCTGCTCCTTCAATTGGCTTCGCGTTTCCTGAGGCGGCCTTGATCCATCCTTCTTGCGTGGTGATCCTTAAGCCAAGTCTTCGAGCCTCTTCAGGTGAGATGAAGTTGTGGCTTGCTCCGGTGTCAACCAACGCTTTTACATGTTGGCCCTTTATTTCCATAGTTACGAGCCGAAGACCTTTTGATTCTCTTTTCGGGTTGTCTTTGATTGTGGTTGGGTTTGATTGGTTTGCCATCATCAAGGGCTTGCCTTCAACTTTACTTAAAGTATTAAGTAGTTAAAGTTACAGAGTTCCTAGACGAACCTCCTCTGGTTCTGATGGTTCATTATCAGATCTTATCAAGGCTGTTAGTTTAGCCTTTTTCGGGCAATCCCGTGCATTGTGCGGCCCATCGCAAAGGAAACATCCTTTGATTATTTGTACTTCCTTCCCGTACCTTTGTGGCCTTCGAGTATCATCTCTTCGATTTTGATTTTGGTTATTATTATGAGGTCTTGCTCCCCCACCTTTTTCATCGTTATCCTCCGTAACGATGGGTTTTTGTGATCGCCTTTCGTTGTGGTCGATCAGGCTTTCAGTAACAACGATGGCTGAGGACAAGTCTTGAACATTTCGTCGTTCAAGTTCAGTTCTTGCCCATGTTTGCAAGCCATCGATGAAGTATATGAGAGAGTCCTTTGGTGACAAGTCCGGAATTTCTAGCACAAGGGTAGTGAAATCTTTCACGTAGTCCTTGATGCTACCCTTTTGCTTTAGATTACGAAGCCGGATCTTTGCTTCGTGTTCAGCATTTTCCGGATAAAATTGTTTCTTGATTTCTTTTATGAAATCAGTCCAAGTTTGTATGGTGCACGTACCTCTATCGATCTCCAAGTGCTTTCGACGCCACCATAAAGCTGCGGTCTCCTTCAAGTAGAGAGTTACCGTCTTGATCTTCTTGGCATCATCAACAATGTCGATGGCCTCAAAGTATTGCTCCATCTCCCAAAGAAAGTCATCCACAGCCCTTGCCTCTCGTTTACCAACGAATGGTGATGGTTTGGGGATGTCTACCTTTGTAGGGGCATGGATTATGTTGTCACCTCCAGTTGCTAGTGCGCGCTTGCAAACACTTAGTTCAGTTTGCAAGTCTTTGATCTCTCTCTCAAAGTTAGCTTTGAGTTGACCCAACTCCCTTGTGAATGCCTCTTCCATCTCCTTCTTTATCAAGGACACTACAAAAAAGAGGGCTATTTGAGACTGAAAACTTAGTCTCTGATACTCCCTAATTAGTCTCTAATGGATATCAGGGACAGATTTTGGTAGTCCCCAGTCAGTTCTTAATACCTAGTCCTAGATACTCACATTAGTCACTAAATTTCAGTCTCAATTGTGTGCCATCAATAGGGACTAACATTCAGTCTCTAAGACACCTAAATTCAGTCCTTAATTTATCCCCTTGTTTCAAGTCATTTCAGTCTCTAATACCTTTCATCCACGACTAAAAATCAGTCTTTGATGATAGTCTTTTGGAGACTGAAAATTAGTACTTAAACCTTGTCAAATTTGTCCTAAATATGCTTAATTAGATTTGGGTTTCATGATAATTCAGTCCCTAACAAGATGTTGTAAAGACTGAGATTTACTCTCTGATAACAAAACATTTAGTCACTAATGTATTCTTTAGAGACTAATAATTAGTACTTGATAACATAACATTTCAGTATTTAATATGTTTTTTCAGGACTGAATTTTAATCTTAGATGTCATATTAATTGTCAAACGTATGTATCGAAGACTGAAAATCTGTATGTTTTAATGACTTTTTCAGTCCCAAATATGTTTTTTACAAACTAATAATCAGTAGCTTATAATTAATTTTTCAATCTTTAATATATATATTTAAAGTCGGAAGATTAGTCTTTAAAATCAACCCCAAATATGTCTTAGATAACGTACTAAATTAAACTGTCATATAAAGGAACAAACAACCAAACGCCATAATAACATCAAACAACCAAACACAATAAAAACATGTCTTAGCTAACATACTAAATCAAACTGTCAGTGCCACGAACATCATCATTAAGTTGCTCCTCCGAACAGGTTGCTCCACTACTTGCAGCAGCGGATGCTACACCCTCAAAATCTGAAAACTTCGAGCTCATGAATATCGACAATTTTTCATACTTTTCATTGCTTTGTTTCAATTCTTCTTTTAGTGAAGCTACTTGATTGCGTAAAGTTTCGGCCTCACTTGAAGGTTGTTGAGAAGATTGAGTTTTTGATGTCATCCAAAAATCTTTTTTTCTAAGCACCGGTCCAACGCCTACCATCCATGCAGATTTTTGTTTTCTCCTTGGCACACACACTTTGAATAGCCTCTTTTTCTAGCTCATGGTGCATGGTAGTCGTTATAGTTGTACCTTCTAAAGTTAACTTCGCCACCGCCTCCTCTTTATGACGAATAATATTCTCCTAACAAAATTAAAGGTATATAAAAACAAGAAAAATATTAAATGTATAATCAAGTTGACATGAATCCTAGAGAGTTATAACTTACATATTGAACGCGCGCGTCATCATTTAGCCATCCTTGTTTTTCAGCATTAAAATGTAGCTTGTGATATACTTCAAATGGGGTAGGGTGCGTTTGAGTCTCACAATTTGTCTATGATAATAAGAATTTAAGAACTTTAAATAAAGATAGATAAATATACTTTAAAAAATATGAAACTAGGGGTTAAGTTGCATAGACAAATTTATAGCTAAGAGAACAATGAATGTCACTAGTTCTTCGATTTTTATGCTCAATTAGAAAACTGAACAAGTGCACAATTAAACTCACTAGTTATTTGATCTTGAAGCTCAATTAGAACAATGAAGAAGTACACAATTAAGTTGCCTAGACAAAACTAGTAGTACTACACATATGTGTGTTTACATTTATTTGTCAAATAACATACTAAGTTATACACAAATACTACGTTCAAGTTTAATACAAATAATCAAAGTCTAATGTGTAGGTTTCAAATATGGTTCAAAAAAACAGAGGGTGCTAAACTAATTCACTAAATCAGATAAAACATTAAAATTTTAATATTCAAGACTTACCATGTGAAATACATGATTCACAATTGATCGTGAGCCTCCTCTACTTGCAATTCTTTGTTTTTGACGATTAACTTCCATCTGAATACTATATTTCTATAAAAACCAACACACATGTTAGAGCCTAAAAACTAAAACAAAAATAATAAAATACATGGCTAATCAATCAAGAATACATATCATAATTAATGATGCAGTAATAACATACAAAAAATGAGAAATATATTTTAATCTTATACACTAAGTCATCTTTCCATGGATTGACAATGTTAAAGAACATAATTGTGAACACATTGCAGCCTACAGGTAGTTGTAGTTTACGTAAAAGAACATAATTATATAATAAAAAGATAAAGGGTTTGTAATATGTAATTATAAATAAATTGGTTTCAAGCATTGAGCAAACTTACTTGAGTTGATTCCAACTCCCAATAGTCACATAAGTGGTTCCAATCTTCTGGGCTTCGACAATCGGGATCCATATTTGATCTTGCTAAATGTGGATTGGTTCTTCCCCCGTTCTTCTTCCAATGAGCACTCAACTTACCTCTAGTACGTCTCCATTGACGATGTAGGTGATCATCCACATACGCCATAAAAACTATATCTGCTCGCAATAACTGGAATTTTGCCTACATGAATATATATGTGAACGATACCACTAAATATATAATAGGGAACACATAAAAATATTTTAATACAAACCAGATGTAGAATTAAAAATATTTTTTTATATTAGGAATGAAAATATAACATGTTAATAACTTCTAAATACATAAAAGTTACTAATATTTACAACTTACTTGTAACTTTTCATACATTCGATCCATAACATCGGCAGGAATGGACTCCCATTTATGAAAGTTCATCGGACATATATTACGCATTACGATCCCACACTCGGTTGCAAACTGAGTAGCCCAAGTCCCAACGAATTTCTTTACTTTTTTATCATGTTCATTGGCCATTGTTAAAGAAATTTTAGAACCCTCAGGCAACGTCTCCAAAGTCGTTGTAGCACTACGATTAAGACTTCGACCACGCCTTTTTGGTAGATCGACCGGGGGTTGATTCGCATCTGGATGTTCATTTACATCCGTAGTAATATTATAAGTAAGGCAAAATACATCGGAATAAAATCATTTCTCATATAAAAATATGCATATGTATAAATAACATGCATCACTCAAATATTGAATTTAACCTTGTACAAAAATAAAAGGTACCTGAGTGGGGAACAGGTTCGACTGCAACAGCTGCATTTTCAAAATATTATTATTAATATTCACTACAAATGAAAATACTTATATGATATAACAAAAAAAAATGAACATTTACCATTAGAATCAATGTTGGACGAACGACGATTGCATTTACGTGTGGGTTGTTGTACGATCTCAGATGAACTCCCATCAATGGTTGACTTAATTTTAAGTTGACCTGAATCTTGTTCTTTAGATCTCTTTCTGGTAATGGCACTAACCATCGTCACTAACAAAAGTATCCACATTGTACTGCATAAAAAGAACCAATGCAATCATTAGTTCAATGTTCAACATCTAAAATAAAAATGAAAGTTCAAACTATTGGGTCAACATCTAACAAACTATTAAGTTGACCTGAAAGTAAGTTTGCTGAAACTCAGATTCAATATATTTCATCCAAATGTAAAGCTAATTTAAAGCTTAAACCTTTTTGCTGAATTTTGAATGTTTGAATTCATTTTTCTCATAATTTGACAGCAAGATCAATGGGTCCTCTCGGTTAAGGAAAACCGCATAAGAATCTATGAAATCATAAACCAAAACTATATTGAGTAGCACTTTCCTTGTACGTTTGTATATTTAAGCATGAAAAACTTATTTTAACTGCAAACGGGTCAAAACAACTAATAACAATAGTTGTGCAGAAAGTGTTGCATTGAAATTAAGTTTTACATGAGGAGGACCCCTCAACCCTAAATTTTAAGCTTATCCTAAGCCATCCACTGGATAGTTATCTGATGAAAAATCAAAGTTCCAACTACTGCAATCAAGTCATGTTGTTATTGTTACAGATGTGCTAATATCATATTTCAACTGGTAATGCTTGTCATGAAATTTAAGGCATCTATCAAAATTTTCTACATCTAGAATCATAGCAATATTGTTAGTAACTACTAAAGAAACCTGCACTTTGCCGCAGGCGGCTTTACGAACGCAATGATCAGGTAACCCTTCAAGAGTTCAAAAGTCTATGCTCCTTTTTAATTGAACAATGACAAAACATGTTTTTTGAATTGATATTTGTCAATTAAATAGATATATAGTGTGTATTATAAAGGAATCCATGTTCATCATTCTGTTTCTTATAATTAGCACCATCATTACAGACCACTTACCTCTACGAAGGCATTCACCCACTAAAGTGTGTCTAGGATTAAAAGTGAAAACTCAAAATCATGTTTCAAGAAATATGCTATTGCCTAGATTTTATTAAGGTTAATCATAGAACTAAAAAATTAAATGACGCACAAAACTTGAATGCCAAACACCAAGGAATATATCAAGTTCTGCCTTCTTAATTTTAAAGAAGTATTCCAAAGATAATTTCCTTACATGACGTATTCATTCATCAAATGCATTCAAAGAAACATACCAATAAACTAAAAGATGGAAATCAACTAAGTGAACATGATTACAGCATATCACTGATCTTAAGGACTCTTTAATGCCAAACTAAGTTGTCGAAGTAATCCAAATTCAATCCCCACAACTCTGGCTTTTGACTATAGTCTGGTCTCCATATAACACAAAATTATCATAAACATGCATCCTAAAAAGAATAATTAAGCCGCATTCAACCAAAATCTAGAAAAATTATACCATGATCAGTTCACCAAGTCAAACGACATACCTTGATTCGCAAATACCGATCGATTGAGTGAAATTCGTCACACGGTACCAGAGACTTCAAGAGCGCACAGAGAAGAGAGAGAGGACAGTTTGTTTCATGAGAAAGGAACCGAAGGATGATGGGGTTTGAATCATTACTATGGAACGTGGTTATAGAGGGGATTGACATCCCTATTTCTCTGGTTTGTTCTTGTAAAACTTTAGTGGGAAGTTATGGAGTGAATAAGGGTTTTAGTATGTATATTTTAATGGAAATATATAAATTTAATTATTTGACTATTATTATCTGTAAAACAAAAATTAAATATGATTTATTTTTTTTTCTTGAACGACTCTAACTATAAGCATGATTACTTATTATTTATAGTTAGTTTATTATTATGTAAATGTAATACCGATTTATAAATTTTAATTCATGATATAGATTGAGATTTTGTCTAAAGTTATGGTGTTTGGAATATAAAAGTTTTCGGTCATTAGAAATAGGATAAAACAATGTTTTAAGTAGCACGATCAGCCCCAAAAATTCCCAAAAGGCGCTGATCTCTTGAAAGGAAAAAATATGAGCCCCCACAATATGACTATAAAAGAAATGTAAACAGAATAGCTTGTATAATATATATATATATATATATGTGTGTGTGTGTGTGTGACGATAATTGTTATAGCAATAAACATAATGTAGGTATTATAGGAAAATGATCTAATTTATTTGTTTAAGCAAAATGATCTAGGTATTATATATAGAAAATTTTAAAATTTTCGGGCCCCCTAGGAGATTGGGTCGTGAGTGGTGCCCACCCCACCCCATCAGAGTCGTCCCTATTAATTAGGGTACGTTGTTGTTTAGTGAGTTGAGCGAAGTTAACTTTAACTCATGTTATGTTTGAAATGTATACAAATAAAATAGTTAAAATACGTTAGTTACCGGCTGTAATTTGTAATTAGTTGATCATATCAATTCTAGTTTAATCTAGATACTCCCAGTTTACCATAATTAAACTTAATGGGTAAGGTATGTTTAGATTGTTGATAACATTTAATGTATATGCCTATGTTATGTTTAAACAGGAATACAAATAAATTAGTTATTGACATTAGTTACTCTTAAGTGGCTCTATTGATGATTAATTAATAATATCAACCCTAGTTAGCCCGAATACTCTAAATTTACCCTCTATTTAATGTTAACGGGTCATATGCGTTTGGATTGTTGATAGCATTTAGTGGATAGGCCTTATAGGTCATATTATGTTTGAAACGAATACAATAAAATAGTCATAGACGTTAGTTACCCTTAAGCGGCCCTAATTTGTGATGATTGATGTACCAACCCTGTATGACCTGAATACTCCTAATTCACCTTAATTAATCTTGACGGGCCACAGGCCTTATGGGTCATGTTATAATTGAAACGAATACAAATAAAACAGTCATTGACCTTAGTTACCCTTAAGCGACCCTAATTGATAATATGAACCCGAATTAACCCGAATCCTCTCGATATACCCTAGTTAATCTTAACAAGTACGTCATATGTGTTTGGATCACTGATAGTATTTAGTGGATATGTCTTATTAGTTATGTTATGTTTGAAACGAATACAGATAAGATAGTTATTGACGTTAGTTACCCTTAAGTGGTCCGAATTGATGATTACTTGGTAACTAAAATTTGAGACCGCGCGTTGCCGTGCGGGTTTGTCTCAGACTCTTTTGAGTTTAGTTTTGTACGTAATTGTGATTTGCGCGTTGTTGTGCGATCCGGTTCTGAAAACATTGCCATTAGTAAGGCGTCCGGTTCGACGTCCGATCCGGTTCTGAAAACATTGCCATTAGTAATTGCAATTGTTTTAATAAAAATAAAGTTAAATATATTTTAACTTTCTGAAAATTTAGAAATAATTTATAACCATTGAACCAAAAATCAAAACAGTCGTCTTAAAGGTACATTGGTTGGATTGGTTGGATCAGTCAAACCGGTAAAAAACAGATGACTCTAATGTATTCAAAAGTTAAATTTATATATCTTATCTAGTTTAATTTAGACTTCCATTTGTGATATATAAAAATTCAACCATTTACATTCTCTTCAAAAGTTTAAAGTCTCAACTTAAATAACAGGGTTTATATGTTTATCAATACATTTCTTTAATTTCAGATTTCTTATAGGATGTAAAATAAAACTAAAAAAAAAAAAGTGTACAGGTTGGGTCTCGAACCCAAGCTTTCCATGTATTAGATCAATCGCTTACCAGTTCAACTATGATCAATTGGTGTTGTAATTAGTAATGGATCTTTAAATATATAAATGTAAAATAGATCCCTTGCCCAAAACCCTCCCTCTAAGCCGTAGTTGTTTCTTTTTCTTTTTATTTATCAAAAACCCTCGTCGCCATCCAATTCCTCAAGAAGTTGATTTTCGGATCTCTCTCCATCGCATCCTATTTCAGTTTGGCAGAAACCCACTCCATCGCCATCCTATTTTAGCCTCTCAGATACATCCCCCCAATCGACCACAGCCCCCATCGACCACTGCAATGCTGCGGTGCTGCCAATTTGCTATCTGACCACACCCCGCCCATCGACCACTACCGCAGGCCTTGCTGCCATCAACTTCGACGGCGACCGACAACCGTTTGTTAGTTTGTGTGACTTGCGTCCCTAGATCTTGGTTAGTTTTCACGCTTTGAAGTTGCAAGGTTACTTTTTTAAGTTAGTTTTGTTGAGTAGTTGAGTTAATTTTGTTTCGAATCACTCATGCTTGTTTAATCTGAAGAATTACAGTGTGGATTTCTTCATTAGTTCATTGTGAAGGACATAGGCTTTATTCTAGATGTGAAAACTTAAATTGAGCCCAACTTCGTCTCCTAACCGAAAGTAGTCTGCCCATGTTGTGTTTCTGAATATACTTATATTGTTACCTATTTTTTTCCTTCATTGTTGATTATTGACATGATTGCATCAGATCACTTAATACGGATTTTATTATCTTATCAACATTGGACAATAGTGGGTGGAGGGACCTGTTACAAAGAGAATTAGGGAAAATGAAGTGATCTGATTGATTAGTTTGTTCATTTTAGTTTTTGTTTTTAGGGACAATAGAGAATTAGTTAATGGTTGTTTAATTTGAACGATTACAGAGGAAGTATCATGCTGGCATATGTTCTTATGAGTGCTTAGTTTATTCATTTTAGTTTTTGTAAATAGTGGATGAAGGGACATTGTTGTTGTGGATTAGTAATGCTTAATGTTATCTTAGACCCTTTTTTATTGTTTGTAGGTTGTGTGTTTTCCTTTCCGTCTCTTCAACTTTCATCTTAAGAAAAACTAGCTTAATGTTCAACTATAATAGGGTATGACCTTAAGTTATTGTGTTCTTTTAGTCTTAGACATGTTAAAATTTATTCAATGCATAATCTATTATTTGCCTCGTCACTATACAACCATTTCAGGATTTCATAATGACTTTGAATAAGAGTTGGACTAAAATCACTAATAAGGTAGATCCAACGTTCATTAAAGGAGCGTTTGCTTTTGCGAAAAGGGGTGAAACATACATTGATAGTGAAGGTCGGATACATTGTCCTTGTAGAAATTGTGGCAATGCAAGAAGACATATTCCTAGTGTTGTTGCTACTCATATCATACATAATGGTTTTGAACCGACATACAATGTATGGGTATATCATGGTGAACATCTACCGGGTTACGAAACAGACGAAACAAATAGTGAGGGTGGAGGAAGTGAAGACGAATCAAATGACGGTGTCGATGAGTTACTTGATGATGCTTTTCCTATGGGCAATGAAGCCGAATCTGGAAACTTTAATGCTGGTGCTGATAAACGTATTAACCCAAATGTGGAGAAGTTATTTGTCGATATGGAAAAGCCTTTATACCCAGGGTGTGAAGAGTTTTCTATATTAGGATTTTTATTGGAGTTAATGAATGTGAAGGTAACATGTAAAATGACAAATGTGTCAATGGATATGATTCTAAATTTATTTAGTCGGGCTTTCAAGAACGCAAACTTGCCGAAGAACCATTATGAGGCGAAAAAATACTTAAGTACTCTTGGACTGGGATACGAATCTATCCATGCTTGTAAACATGATTGTGCATTATTTTGGAAAGAAAATGCAGGATTACAAAATTGTCCAGTATGTAACACTAGTCGTTATGAAGAAAACAGCAAAGGGAAAAAGAAACCGGTAAAAGTCTTGCGTTACTTTCCCATCTCAAGTAGACTTAAGCGTTTATATGCTTCAAGACATACATCTAAGGAAATGTTGTGGCACGATCGACAAAGAACCAAAGAAGAGGGGGTTTTAAGGCATCCAGCAGATGGAAAGGCTTGGAAACACTTTGATACAACGTTTCCTGATTTTGCAAATGATCCTAGAAATGTTCGTCTAGGGCTTGCAAGTGATGGTTTTAATCCTTTTGGGGCAATGAGTCTCTCTTATAGTATGTGGCCTGTTGTGCTCATACCATACAATATGCCTCCTTGGAAATCTATGGTTGATGCTTCATTTATGTTGACATTGCTGATTCCCGGAAGAGATTCACCAGGAAAGGATATTGATGTATTTTTGCGTCCACTCATAGATGAGTTGAAACTTTTATGGGATAAGGGTGTTGAAACATATGATTGCGAATCAAAACAGATGTTCAACATGCGTGCCGCACTTCTATGGACAATTAATGATTTTCCTGCATATGGTTACCTGTCTGGATGGAGCACGAGTGGATACAAGGCATGTCCGATGTGCAATGAAGATGCTAGCAGTATTCGTATACGAGATAGAATAGCATATGTAGGTCATAGGCGATTTCTCCCACTCGATCACCCTTGGAGGAAATCACGAGATTTTAATGGGCAGAGAGAGACTAGGCTTGCACCTAAACTTGTCAACAGAGATGATTGCTTACGTCAATTGAAACATCTCACTATACATCATCATGGAAAACATACGTATCATGGCGGGAAAAAAAGAAAACGCGACCCACATGATTTAAACTGGTCAAAGAGAAGCATCTTCTTTGAACTCTCGTACCGGCCTAAGTTGTTAATTCGTCATAACATAGACGTGATGCATGTTGAAAAGAATGTGTGAGAACGTGTTAGGAACCTTGTTAAACATAGAAGGAAAGACGAAAGACACTGACAAAGCTCGACTAGATTTGGAAGATATGAACATACGAAAGGAACTTCACTTGGTGCGAAAGAATGACCATTGGGTTAAACCACATGCGATGTATGTTTTAACCCAAAATGAGAGAAAACAATTTTGTAATCTACTCAAGTCTGTGCGTTTTCCAGATGGGTATGCTGGAAATTTAGCTAAAAATGTGATTGCTGAGCAAGGAAAGGTATATGGGCTTAAATCACATGATTGTCATGTTTTAATACAACGCATAATTCCTATTGCAATTCGACCGTTTTTTACCAAACAAATTCGTGATGCATTAGTCGAGTTGTCTCAGTTTTTCAAGAAACTAACTGAGGTCACATTACACATGAGGGAGTTGAAAGCATTACAAGAAGATATAGTTAAGATTTTGTGCAAGCTTGAACGAATATTTCCTCCATCATTTTTTACAATTATGGTGCACTTGTGTGTTCATCTTCCTGAAAAGGCAATATTAGGAGGACCCGTGCAATCAAGATGAATGTATCCGATTGAAAGATACCTTGGCCATTTAAAGAAATATGTTAGAAACAAAGCTAAACCTGAAGGCTCGATAGCAGAAGGTTATATTGTTGAAGAAGCTATAACATTTTGTTCACACTATTTACGAGGTGTTGAGTCAAAGTTGGACAAACGTGATAGAAACGATGATAAAATTTCTATTGACGCTCAAAACTACGTGTTAGATATTTTCAGATTGAGTGGCCGAGGCATTGGGAGGAAAGAAGTTCGTATCCTTCCTAGTAATCTTATGAAGAGAGCGATATGGTTTATATTTAATAATTGTCAAGAGATTCAACCGTACAAAGAGTAAGTCCTTTTCTATCTTTGTTTGTGAATAATATAAAATGTTAAATGTTAATAAATTTATATTTTATCTACATGTTACAGAGAACACTTACGGTTGTTACAAAGTCAACATCCTGAAACTTCAGATTTTTTCGAGATACAACAGTCTACATTCCCGGATTGGTTTGCGAAACGGGTAATAATCACACCCTATTCTACTTGCTTTAATTTATGAAACTGCATTTCTCTCTAATAACATGATTACTATTTTTAAAATTGAGAACAGATTCGAGAAAAATATACATTAAATCCATCTCAAATTAATGAGGAGTTATATGCATTGTCTTCCCTTCCTGATAATCGAGTTTCGTATCACAAGGGATACATAGTGAATGGGGTTAAATTTATAGTTAAGTCAAGAGATGATTGTAGGCAAACACAAAATTGTGGAGTAACGGTTCCTGGCGTTCACAATGATGTTGAAGATGATTATTATGGATATCTTGACGAAGTGATTGAATTGTCATTCATACGAGATTATCGTGTTATTTTATTTAAATGCACATGGTTTGACACTGATCGTCGTAGAAAACACATCATATTTGAACCTCATTTCATAAGCATAGACACTTCCCGGAATGCTTATAAGGAAGATCCTTTTATTTTTGCAAACCAGGCTAAACAAGTGTTTTATATAAATGATCCACTTAAGCCAAATTCAGATTGGAAAATCATTGAAAGAATAACTCACAGACACCTTTGGGATATTCCGGAAGACAAGAGTTCAGAAGATTTGTTAGAAGATTTCAACCTTGTTCGTGAAGATATTACCGAAAATATTGTTGAAAATGTTGATGTTCAGGGTTTTGATGACATTGTAGATGATTTTATTGATGACGAGATACATGATTCTGATCACAGTATGGAAGATTTTGGTTTAGAGATAAATCTGGATGATTCAGACACTGATAAATCCAAAAATGATAATGAAGATGTTGACTCAGATGATGATGATTTGTAAGGTAAAAGTCTTTATATTTTGTAAATTTTTAATTATATAAATTTCTCAAATACTATTTCTAACATACATGTATTAACAAAATTATTTAACATTATTCAAACATTCACTTTGGATATAATGGTGGCAGGTAAATGTGAAGATAGGTTGTATTTAATAAACTTTTATCCAATTTGACCCGTATAGCACTCGATTCTGGTTTGGATTTGATTCAATGGCTTGGGCATACGAGGTATTTTTCTAATTGATGATTTTTAGTGTACTTGTTGATTTTTGAACTTATTTTGTGCACATATATATAATCAACCCGACCTGAACCAATCCTAATTTGTTTTTTAAATCGACAGGTCCTGATCCAAACTTGTCCTGACGTTGCACCCCACCCGACCCGATCAGTTTATTTACAGGTATGCTCATAAGCAATTTAAAGGTTAACATGAACATGACCTACTATGCACGATAGTAAAAACTATATAGTTTTTGGTGAAAAATTTTAAACTTTAACTATTACATCTAATGATTTTGCTAACCCGATTATAATATGTTTTCAGATTTGTGATAAGGCTGAATTTCAAAAGAACTTATTATAGAGGCTTGTGTTACTTGGGCATAAAGAGATTGTTGATATGATGCTGTTGCAAGTTGGTTTGGATGATAACGAGTGTTTTTTATATTTGTTTAACTTTGAAACTTATTTTTGTTTTATTTTGTGGAATTGACCTAGAACATTATGGATTATGTTAAACTTATATTCATACATATATCATTTGAACAAACTATTGATTTGAAATGTGTATATTATATTTCTTTGTTTGATAATTAATAGTAGTGTACAGGTTTCATAAATAGTCTTTTGCTAGTTTATCATTTTTTGTCTTGAAATACTTTAACTTTAGACACTGATTTTCAGTTTTCAATACATTTTTTTATAATTGTATGATTTGGTTCATATTATTAGAGAATATGAATCGAACATTAGTTAGTTTTCTATACAAAAGTCTTTTCAAATTGAAAGTCAGCCTCTGCTTCGATTTGCTTTAAGAATATTAGTAACTAATATGTAATTTATACTATTTTTTAGAAATAGTTAAATGCGTTTTTTTTGTTGGAGTCAGAATATTTATACTTATTTAAAATTATATAAGTTGTGTCGTATTATTAGAGACTATAAATCAATTTTAATCATTATTCCCATGCAAAAGTCATTTCAGACTAAAAGTCAATCCCCGATTCAATTTACAATATGAATATCAATAACTAATTTGTACTCTCTAAAATATTCTCTAAAAGTAGTAAATTTATTTTCTTTATTAGAGATTGAATATCAGTCTCCAATTATTACATGTATAAACTTCTTTAAGGATTGGATATCAGTTACAAATAATGACAATTACAATATGTTTAATACTGATTTTCAGTGTTCAAAACATTTCTTATGATGACACAATCTAAATCAAATAATTAGAGACTGTAAATCATTTTCCAATACAAAAATCTTTACAGACAAAATTTCAGTCCCTGATTCAGTATGCGTTTTGAATATTAAGAACTAATGTTTAGTCTTCAATATATGCCTTATTTATTAGAGACTGATTATCAGTTACTCATATAATATTGTCATTTAGGTATCTTATTTGGGATTGAAATTCAGTTACCATCCAACTTTCCTACAAAAACTCTTATTGTGTATGTGTATTTGGGACTGAAATGTAGTCTTCAATAACTTGTCCTAGTTTTAGAGACTGATTATCAGTCACTTACATTGGGCACACAAAATTCAGTCTCAAATATCATTTGTAACTGATATATTAGTCTTCGATACTATGTATCTAAGACTGATAAATCATTCTCTAATAGTTTAGTTCCTAATAGTCACTTTTCTTGTAGTGGGAGATGGCGAGTTTGAGATCGCTTCTCATTTCATCGAAGTCATTGCCTAACAACTCAACATGTTGTAAAGAGTCGTAGGTGTTGTTTTGAAGATATCTACTTCAGCCTTGAATTCATCCATTTCGTTTTTGAAATCAGACAATGCTATTTCGACATCTTCAACTCTTTTGTCCATGCTTGCAACCAAGTCTTTGGACATGCTTCGGGTTCTCTTGTCACCTTTACGAGCATCCTCCCTTCCACGGGTCTCTTCTCCGGCGACGCTTGCGGGAACCTTTTCAGGATTAAATGCCATCCCAAAGAATCGACGCGGCTCTGATACCACTTGTCACGGACTGATTTGTTCAGTTCTCGTGCGCCACTTAGATTTGTTCTAAGTCAGCCTTCTTGGTCTCGAACGGATGGTTTATGCAGCGGAAATCTTTGTAAGGGAACGTTAGATTTGTAGTACGCAAGTGGAATGCTTGTGATGTGTGATTACAACACAAGTATGAAGCTTGTATTACTTATGAACACAAGTACAAGGCTTTGAGTTACAAGGAACTTAGGTGTGTGCAAATGAAGCACCACCATCCTATTTATACTAGTACTATGATCTCTAGATTATTCTATATCTAGATCTATCTATACATATTTTATTTCATGTACTAGAAATATCTATACCTAGATATTTCTATGGAATTCTCTAGGCTACTTCTTGATCTATCTAGTCTCCATGGCTGAATTTTGTAGTGTATTCTAGAGACTTCCGAGATCTTTTAGGGCTGCACAAGTTGCTTCTTCATAGCAGCCTTTCGAGCAACGTTTTCTAGCATTGTGTGGGACGTTCTAGAGTCTTTCGATGTTGCCATGTTGCTGCAGAATTGTGTGGGCTGTTTCGGAGTCTTCCGGGCAGCCTTGGTTGCTTCAAAAGTGCCCCTAACCGGTAAAAATTTGGGTGTTCCGATCTGCGTTTTGGCGGGTCGTGACAATATGGTACCTTCATCATACTTTGAACTTCAGCTTCAGTTTGAGGTGAATCTGCACTAGACAATTTGAAATGTGTTGCAATTGGAGTTGCAACTGGCTTACAACTATCCATTTTGTAATTTGATAATACTCTTTTTAGGTATGACCCTTGAGACAGCTTCAACAATCTATGCTCTCTATCTCTAAAAATCTCCATACCCAAAATCTTTTTTGCTTCCCCTAAATCTTTCATTTCAAACTCAGACATCAACATCTGTTTAGTGCACTCGATTTCATGTAGATCTTGACAAGCAACAATCATGTCATTTACATACAGTAAAAGATAGACAAAGCTAGAATTATCACACCTTTTGTAATAGACACAACTATCATAACTGCTTCTGTTAAAACCATGAGTTATCATGTGTTCATCAAATCTTCTATACCATTGCCTAGGAGAATGCTTTAACCCATACAAAGATCTTCTAAGGAGACACACCTTATCTTCTTGCCCTTTAACTTCAAACCCTTCAGGCTGCTTCATGTAGATCATTTCATCTAACTTCCCATGAAGAAAAACTGTTTTAACATCTAGCTGATGCAACTCCCAGTTCATAGATGCAGTCAAGGATAACATTACTCTTATAGAAGAGTGCTTGACTACTGGGGAGAAAATTTCATTGTAATCTACTCCAGCCTTTTGAGTAAATCCCTTAGCCACCAACCTGGCTTTGTATCTAGGGGTTCTCCTTCTGAAATCCTTTCTTACAATTTGAATAACCATTTGCATGACACCAATCTTTTATGCATTGGTTTTCAACTAACTCCCATGTAATTTTCTTATAAAGTGACTGCATTTCCTCTTCCATAGCAACATACCATTTTGGAGCTTTTTATGAGTTAACAGCATCAAGGTAAGAAGTTCATAGACACTTTCTTCTTCAGTAGCTAAGAATGCCAGAGCAGATAGATCAGTACCATCTCTATACCACAGGGGAGGTACTACCTACCTTCTTTGTCTATCTCTGGCCAATTGATAACCTCTAGATTCCTCTTCAACTCTACCTTCACCGGACTAATTCACATCTGTATGGATCACACTAGGCTGCTCCACCTCAATGTGAACTTCTTTAGTGCTAGATTCTCGCATACACTTCTCTGTACTAATATATTTAGACAACACATCTTCTTGGAACACAACATCTCTACTAATGATAACTTTAGGCCTATCATTATCAAGCTTCCATAGCTTGTAACCTTTGACACCCTCTCGGTATCCCAAGAACACAGATTTGTAAGCCCTGGGTTCCAATTTACCTTTTCTTACATGAGCATATACTAAAGATCCAAATACCCTCACGTTATTATAATCCGGCTTTACTCCAGACCACACCTCCATAGGGGTCTTCATATTCAATGCAGATGAGGGAGACCTATTCATAAGGTATGCAGCAGTAGTTACTGCTTCTGCCCATAACATCTTTGGTAGCTCAGAACTAGCTAACATACATCTAACCTTGTCTAATAGGGTTCTATTCATCCTCTCTGCCAGCCTATTTTGCTGTGGATTACCTGGTACAGTAAGATGTCCAGCTATTCCATGAGTTTTACAAAATTGATTAAACTCATTACTGCAGAATTCCAGCCCATTATCTGTTCTCAACTTCTTTATTCTTCTTTCTGTCTGAGTTTCTACAAGCACCTTCCACTCTTTAAATTTCATGAAAGCCTCACTTTTATTCTTGAGCACAATAACCCAGACTCTTCTTGAATAATCATCAATTAGTGACAGGAAGTACCTTGCACCTCCTAATGAATCAACTCTGGCTGGCCCCCATAGATCAGAGTGTATGTAGTCTAGTGTCCGCTTTGTGGTATGCTTTCCCTTACTGATCCTTACTCTTTTGTGCTTACCCAAAATATAGGTTTCACAGAAGCCAAACTCATAGTGCTTAAGTTCATTGATGACCTGTTGTTTCTGTAATTCAGCAAGTCCTTATGAACTTATATGCCCTAGCCTCCTATGCTAAAGTGTAGCAATTGAACTATTACTACCAGAAGCTGTATTAGCACTTGAGTCATTCACCACACATCCATCAAGCAAATAGATATTGTTCTCACATTCATTCCGACAACACCACCATAGACCCTTTCAATACTCTAGCTTTTCCATCTCTTAAACTCACATGATAGCCTAATTTCTCAAATAGTCCCAAAGATAACAGACTTCTTTTGAGACTTGGAATATATCTCACATCAGGCATATCCACCTCCATACCACTGTTTGATTTGATAGTGATAGTCCCAAGACCAACAATCTTACATGGTTTGTCATCACCCAACTTCACAGTTCCCAAATCTTGGTACCTTAAGTCTTTAAAGTATTCTTTCACCTGGGTCATGTGATAAGAGCATCCGAAGTCCATCACCCATCCATGGCTTCTACCATTACTCGTTACATTTAGCACATCTGCGCTCTCATAACCTTCGGACAGATCATCATGTACACTATGACTTGTATGATTCTTTGAATTGCTTGATTCACCTTTCTTCCTTTTCCACTCAGTGCAATCTCTCTTCAAATGGTTTTCTGAACCACACACATAGTACCTTCTTTTTAGTTTGGACCTTGACTTTGAGACACTTCTTGGCCTAAAACTTCTCTTATCAGACCTCCCTCGAACTGTTAGGCCCTCTCCTCCTTCTTCTTTGTAGTCAGTCCTTTTCTTCAACTCTTTCGAGTTAGGCACAGTCAGAACTTCCAGAACTTCCTCCATGGTAAGTGTTTCCCTACCATACATAAGCGTATCAACGAAGTGCTCATATGAAGAGGGTAACGAGGTCAAGAAAATGATTGCTTGATCCTCATCATCGAGCTCTACCTCTATATTCTCAAGATCCAACACTAACTTATTGAATTCGTTAGTGTGATCTTCAATTGACTTACCAGGCATCATTTGAAAGGTATAAAATCGCTTCTTCAGGTATAATCTGTGTGCCAGAGACTTAGTCATGTATAGCCCCACCAATTTTGACCAGATTCCTGCTGTTGTTGTTTCTTTGGACGCCTTTCTAAGTACCCTGCCCCCTACGTTTAAGATGATTGAGCTATGAGCCTGTTCAAGCATCTCCTTCTTCTCTTTGTCTGACAGATTGTTCGGTAATCTTGCTTCACCAGCCAACGCATCGACCACCCTTTGATGAACAAGCAGTGCCTTCATCTTCAATCGCCATAATCCAAAATCATTCTTTCTGTCGAATTTTTCAATCTCAAACTTGGTGGACACCATCTCTACCTTGCACTGAGTTTTCCGATTGAGCCGTGTTCTTCAATCGAGCAGATTACCAGGCTCTGATACCAATTGTTGAAAAGAAACACAAGAACACTAAATTCAATCAATAATCGAAGAAGATGATCACACACTTATATGAAGAAATTCAAGAATGTTTATTCCTGAGAGATCTGTAATTTGGAACCTAAAACACTTCTTATACATCACTAACAACCAAAACTAACTAACTCAATAGAGATTGAGAACTTGACAGATTTTACCCCTGAACTTTAACAATATACACTTTTGACCTTTACATTTGACTTTTATCATTAACATAAACCATATATGTATGTGATTTGGCCATGAATTGCACTGAACACGTCCTTGATCAAGCTTGGACAAGTGCTATTATTTTCTTGTATCTAGACAACCACAACCTTTACCGATCACGCTTGTTCAAAGAGGCCTCTCCACCGACCAATAAAAAAAGCCACCGCCTATACCGTCTTCTTTCACCCAACGAAGCCGAATCCAAAGCCACCTACTTTGACGGATCCTTTATGCCCTATGCCGTTGTCCCCTTATTATGAACTAAGCAGATCAAAGGTTTTTCTTATCACCTATAACAACCCCGAAACAACAATGTTTATCACCGGTCAACCCCGTCATCCCATACGGTACTTTTACCACAACAACAGTTTAACCGAAACACCTTCACGTTCCGTTTTCTTCTGTAAAAACACTTTCAAAACAGCCCGGTTCCCTGCTGCATTTGACCTGCAGCGAAACGCTACCCTTCGACGGTCGACTCTCAAACCGTCCTTCTCTGTCTCTCGAGCTCCTGGCTTTGATACCATATGGTCCAAGTCTCTTTAAAACACAGAGAGTATGCACTCACGTATATATGTGGAAGTAACTTGTAGAAAAAAAACTAACTGTAATTCTATAAACAAAACAAGCCTTATACATAGGCAATTACCATGCCACAATGTCAACATAAACATGGACTAAATAGACTAACTAATCACTCTAAATCCTCCTAAGAAATCGGTTGACTTAATCTACTAATTTGATCCTCTACTAGTTTATTTGACACATTCAAAAAAAAACCCATAAAATACACATATTTAATTTAACCAAACTTCCAACCTAGATGACCTATTTTCTACCGACCCTCTACTAGTTTATTTGACACATTCAAAAAAAAAAGAAACCCATAAAATACACATATTTAATTAAACCAAACTTCCAACCTAGATGACCCATTTTCTACCGACCCATGACCCGTAAACATGTCGACCCGTGAACAAACCCAATTAACCCAACAGAATCTTGTTAGTTACAAAGTATTCTAGAGGTAAAATAATTATTGTGCGGTATAATCTAAAATCATTCATGCTTCTAAACACAACGGGTAACGTTGAAGTTTGTTTTGCCCTCTACAACAGTGGTTTTCAATCGACGATAATGGAGGAAGAAATGAGATGATATCAGCAAGAATGTTTTCATTTAAAAACCGCTGGTCGCATAGGTGGCGATCTATTCAAGAATCAAGGTTACTCTATCCTTCTCTTTACATTTGATTGTTTACGTTATATGTTCCACATCTTAACAAGCCATGAAAAATAAGAATATATATTTGCTTTACGAGCACAAGTGTGTAATTAGTAGAACTAAAAACTTATATTACTATAGTGTAGAAAACTATGCTTGATTTTCAAATTTTTTTTCAGGCTAAACATGAATAATTAAATATCAAATTCAACTAGAGTTATTCATAAAATGTTCATGAAAACACAAAGTTCGGTTTTGTACTTAGTAAATATTATTTGAAGCCAAATTTATCATATAAATTATGTGCAGGTTTCGAAAAGTAGCCGAGTTGTTAGATATATCGAATCTCAATATCCAAATCAAGATAAGACCTCAGCTTTTACCATCTGATGCAAAATATAGTGTTCACCTTGTCTTCAAATTATGTGCTCCAAGAAAATCTCATGCTCAACGGATGTATGTGAACCTAAAGTACAAAATGGGGAGTGAAAACTTACATGCATATTTTGCTACATGGAGAGAAGATGATTGGATGATGATTGAATTGTGCCGATTCTCAAATCACAAGAAAGATACTAATTTTGAGGTTCTACTAGAGGGATTTTCACGATGCTATTGTGATAGCCGTGCCATCTATATTGAAGGGATTGAGTTTCGAGCCGTTGAGAATGCAAGTTTGAAAATACCCTTTAATTTTCATATTAGTTTCTTTTTTTTACATATATTTTACATGTTTATAACATGGAGGTACCATTTTTTATACAGGTGAAACAAGAAAAACCAGAAAAGCTACAGGAAACCCAACAAGTCGTGACGTCAATAAATGACATGAAAAGAGAGGTTTATCATATGGTAACCGCGGAGTCAATTGTGTATGACTTGCGTAATTCGAAATCCTTGGCTCAATTCAGGTTTGCTTTTGAATTCAAGCTCTTACTTTCCCTTGTGCATTCTCTAATTGTACACATCCTTAAATAGTTGATACTTGATCATTAGAAACTTTGTTTTCATTATGTGAAAGTGAATCATACCTCTCAGATTTGATTTCTATTATGTACATGCAGAGGTGAAGGGATATATAAGGTTCCACGTCGGTCTATATTTTGCATGAAGTGGTATATAGATAAATGTCAAATGATGTCACCAAATACAGCATGTGCATGTTACCTTGTGTTCAAGCTTTCAGAAAAATGTCGCGGTTTGTATGGTCCTGTTATAGTACGAGATCAATTCCGTTGGAAGAGTAAAGAGATCATATATTTTAGATCCCCTAACCCATGGAATTTACATGATGATGATCGTGTTCCAAAGAAGAGAAAGGATGGGTGGTCGGAGGTTATTGTTTCCAAATTCAACTCAGATTTTGTGTTACAAAAGGGTTGTCTTTTAGGAAAACTGAAACTGGTAAGTTATGAAGGAACTATGTTTGGCCTTATTATACGTGGCCTTGAGTTTCGAGAAATGGAAGAATAGATATTACACAACTACATGTATATTCTATTCATAACATTTATCTTTTTTTTTTTTTCCTTTTTTTTAAGTTAGCACCCAAGGAGTTTACGTTCTCAATGCTAATGTTGGTAATTTTATTAATTATCAATATAGATTTTGTAATATTTGATTAACTTGGATTGAGTAAACGTTATTAGTTACTAACGAGTTAGTAGTTGGAGGTTGACTCGTTTAAGCTAATATCGTTACAGGTCTTATGTTATATATATAAATGTATATATATATATATATATATATATATATATATATATATATATATATATATATATAGGGGAAAGTGAATATAAAACTGTTAGGCATCTAGGCTTAGATGCGAAACCCATCAAAACGACGTATTTTTGTTAAAATCTAACTTAAACTTAAAATAATCTTTTTTACTTTGGAAAATGAACATTGATCTCCAACAGTTTCATCCAAAATTATTCATCCAGATTTCATCCAAAAATGGTTACCTTCGATGAATGAACAAACACGTGATACTAAATTATATCAATATTCAATGGTTACTTGTGATTTCACAAGGAATTTCGAAAGCTGTACCGGAATTGATAAACATATGCTACCACATAATTTCAATCGAAAATGTCAAAATGGCAATAGGTAATCACTTGAAGAATTCCGGCTATCGGTCCGAACTCGGAAAAAATACAATTGCCATTCAAATTAATTTAATTGTAACCAACTACCGGTGAATTAGTAAGGAATTCCAAGAAAACTGAGTTTGCCTATCAACAAGGAAGTGGTTGAAATTAACTTTTAACTTATTTTTAATCAAAACTACGTCGTTTTGATTGGTTTCGCATCTAAGCTTAGATACGTAACAGCCCCATATTCACTTTCCCCATATATATATATATATATATTTGTTATCAATATACACATATATATTGTTATATAATAAATATGTGTATGAATGTGTTTATATTATAATATATACACTTTAATTATATGTTGGAATTGTATCAGCACATCCAAACAAGTAAATCGAGTTTCATAATGAGCCTTTGCATTTTTATTATGGGTAGTCATTTTTGTCCGATTATTGTTTTCATTAATTGGATCATAGCCATTTGCAAATCTGAACAGAAGTTATGAGACAGTTTACTGAATATCAAAACAAGCGTGTTATATACTCAATTTCTTTCTCTTTCCTGGAGTAGGCACATATTCATCTTCTTCCTCTCTCTCAAATTCATATGTGCAACTATTTTAGTTTTATCTGATAAAACGATTTGGAGTGCCTCAAATTGATTTTATTTGAGAGTGTTTTTCACACGACTCTAAGATAATCCAAGACTTCGAATCATAATTTCTTTTTCCTGTTCTTCACAAAAACCATTCCAGATGTCTACAGCTAATATGTAAAAGTGATGGTTCTTTCAGTTTTTACATATGTTTTATTTCAAAAGTATTGGATGTATTTGATTTGATGATAAACTATGTCCACAAGTCTAGATGTAGTCTCCTGAAAGTTCTAAAAATATGTTCAAAAGATTTTGCCCATTTAGTTGTGTTAATATATGTTTTGCGTGGAAGTACGTAAACTTAAAAACTTGTTCGCACTCAGAAGATCGTAAATCACTACTACAAATCTACTAATAGATGACGTGCAAAAGATGACGCGCGAAGAAAGATGACGCATATTTTCACGGGTCATAAAAACTATGTCGTATTTTACAAATTTTGAAGAAAAATTGACACGTATTTTTGCGTTTCATCTTTGTCCGTCATCTTTTAAAACACGCCCAGTTTTATTTTCAATTCCCCCCAAAATTTCATCCCCAAAACCCCTCCCCCCTAAATTCTTTCACCGGTTCCATCTTAACTCGATTCTAAACCCTAATCAATTCCTCACTTCCCATCAAAATCTAAAACACCATTCCTACCACGGGTATAAAATACTAGTAATGTTTCGAGCCCCCACCAAACGGCTTCTTGGCATCACCGTCGAATCAATGACAGCAGCCATGTGTTCATCAAGGTCTTCACCTACATTCGATTCAGGTATTCTCCTAGTACCTTTTATATCTTACTTTGTTGAACTTTTTCCTACTCTTGCTAGTTGATTGCAAGTTAAATAAAAAAAAAGGGAAGAAATGAGTAGGGGTTCTGCCAATCGACGATTAGAAGAAGGGGAGAGGTGAGATTAGTTTATATCTTCATAAATCATGGAAGTGGGTGAATGATTCTCCTTTGAAAAGATAACCTACATGATATGTTTGATATAAAAAGCACATATTTAGTCAATGTGAGCCAAAATATCATTCTCTTACTTTTCATAAATCAAAATATGAATTGATGAACATCATAATGTACATGTGAGTTGCTTAATGAAATTAGCGATTCAGAGATGAAATCATGGCTGGATTATGTTTAATTCCTATACTATTGAATGTGTTTTGAAAAGATCATGAAACTTATTATTGAAAAGAAACATGAATTTTTTGTTGCTTGTCTTTTGGTCATTACATGGCCGCTTATATTATGAAACTTATGGTAGATATTATGTTCCAAATACGAAACCAAGATGAAGATTAAGAATTAGTATACGCTCTCACCACTTTGGTAGAACTTGAAGCCTACCATACCGCACATAAGTTGTTTGATGAAATGCCAAGTTGAGATAGACCATCTAATCATAAATAAAGTTATAAATTTCTTGGTCTTAGGCGAAATTGCATGATTTAATGAAAGAACCTATGATGTCAATGATTAAATATGTGAACGATTAGTAATATGTTATCAATCAAGTTGATTATTAAGTTGTTATGAAGTGTATTATAAAATATGTTTTCAGGTAATCTTGTGAATACAAAATAGGGAGTCAAATGATCAAGGTGAAAGATCAGCAAGTGAGATGAAGTAGATTGATGTGTTAGAGATAGTTTTATAGGTCATATATGCTTTAAAATGTGTGAATGTGTGATTATAATTTATAATTTATAAGCACGAGTGTGAAATTTAGCAGATGTCTTAGGTGATACTTATTTGTTTGCACACCTTTGGTACAACTGTTCAAGTATGAAGATTGAAGTGTTTTTTTATTTTGTGTAATTTGATGGTGCAAAATAGGTCAAGTATTGTGAGGCTTATTGATGAGGAGCAGCACATGGTGAGTGTTGCTGCATCATCTTGCTCTTGCATCTATGTTCTTTGTTTCTATGTTGGGTCTAATTGGATTGTTTTGCTAGGTCGGTATAGTGTCTAAAAGTGTTGCGGTTCAGATGGCTGAAGATGCTGAACTTGACCTGGTATGTGTGTAATCAGTTTGTTAATACCGACGACTCGGTTGTATTTTTTCCTGAACGGAAACACCTAGATTTCTAGGATAAAATCACCGCAACCAACACCTTGCAGGTTTAGAACCTACAAACTTTTGGTTTGGGAGTACACCACTACCACTAGGATGTGCCTTTGGGGACACTTGATTGCATTTGAAAAATGCTAATAGCCCTGTTGAACCATACATTCAGTTTTTTGTTCTTTAGCTATATCTTAACCATTCTTTTTTTACTCAATGGAATTTTATATTTATTTTTGTAGGTTATACTGTCTTCGGAGGCAGATCCTCTTGTTGTCAAGTTAATGGACTACAAGTAAGTTGGATCTTATTTATAATTAATTCATTGATGATAAGTTATGCAAACCAGTGATCAATTTTTAGTTGAATAGGGATATGTAGAAATGGATAAATCCACTACTCAGCCAAATAAGGAAATAAAAGCAAACATGATACATGAGTGTTAACAATGTAATTCTCTGTTTGTATATAACTTTCACATAATATGTGTATCTATTATATATAATTGTCTTAAATGAGACAATAGCCGGGTATTGTGTTTATATTGATTTTTATATAGTTATCCCTACCATGAAATCATGTAATTGTAGCTCGTAAAATTGAGGTCCTTAATATAAACTTTTAAATTTCTCTGTTAAATGAATGATGTTGTGGAATTCTTTATTATTTTTCTTATAATAGTTTAAATCCTTCCTCTTATCGGTATTATTATAAGTTCTTTGTATTTCACAACAATATAAATATGAGTAACAAAAGAAATAAATAGACCAGCACAATGTTAGAAGTTAAAATTTTAATAATCACTTGAACGCTACTAATACAATAGCTATATACTTGGCTTATCAATTTTGATATGTAATATTAGAAGTTAAAATTTTAATTGTTTTTTTCTTCATTTTACAAGTATCTAATTCAACATTGTTGCACTTATCTAACAATTTGCTATGCGTCGGGAATTATATGTAGATATTGACATCAACCACGAAGATGGTGTTGAAGAACCTTTTTCCACAACTAACAAGGTAATGATGGTCACTTTTCATAAGTTTGGTGACTTTTTTGTTTGGTACGAGACACTTTAAGATGTAAATATTCTACTTTATTTATGTTATGTTATAGTTGTTTGATAAGAAATTTAAGATGCATAAAAACTTTTGCTAATATCTATAGTAATTCTAAGAATGCATATATAGTTATGACTACAGGTGCATAAAGGTGTGTAGTTTTGGGACATACAACAAGTATCAAACTACTCATCTATGTATTTGCTTGGAAACATGCAGGGCTTCGATAGTAGGATAATTATCTAACTAAACATCTTTAATTTTATATTATTTTTTCATTGAAGTGGCCCATTTAACCTTCTTTGGGATGTACCGTCTCAAAAGCAGGCATCGGTGCATATTGCTATTCATATGGCAAGTTTATTATTTTCACATGTACTTTTAGTATTTTATATTGTCATTTGATAATGTTTTTGTTTTAGATATGACTCATATATATTACTATACATATTTATTTGTAAGGACATGATCATCTGCTTACAACCATAGTCCCTTAGTATAAGCATCTTAAATTCTTATGTTTACATTTAAAATGACCCTAATGTATGAATAGAGTAAGCTCTACTCCCTCTCATTCTTTACTTTGACTTTATCATTAGAGTGAAATTGGTTTTTTCTTAGGTTGGAGAAGGTAAAGATAAATGCACCGATGCTGATTTGGATCGAATTCATGAAGAGTGTTCGCGTTACATTTTGATTTTCATTTATGTGTAGGGCTACAAGTTAGACAATTAAATGAATTTGAAACTACTTTGTCTTTTTATATTTGCATGTGAACTTGCAACAACTTTGTAACTTTTGTTAGTATTTAATTAAATAAATTTTTTTTGTTGTTATCCAACAATTATTGATTTATAGTTTTATAAAAACAACAGGTAATATTTATAAAATTTAATATATATATATATATATATATATATATATATATATATACATATATATATATATAATAAAAGCAGCTAAATTTATGACGGGCATTGCGTATCATTCTAAACACATCATAAAATTTACAAAGACGACACGCGCACGCTTGTCATCTTTTCATTTATGACTACCCATTACTTGACGCGCAATGCGCGTCATCTATTGCTCGTCATAATATGCACGTCATCTTCTACGCGTCGTAAAAAGATGACGCATGGATGCGTGCCATCTTTTATTTATGACTACCCCTTGCTTGACGCGCATATGCCCGTCATCTGACCCCAAAGATGACGTGCATTTATTGCAGTTTTTCTAGTAGTGAATCATTTTATTATAATCAGTTTGTCACCTTTCTACTTATGTGAATAAATAAAACAAATTTCTTTTCCTATGCTTTTAGATGTATGAAAAGTTTTTTTATATTTATGCGTTAATATTTTTCTACAATATAGCGAATGTGATGATTCTTATTCCGCTAACTGTGTAATTATATTTGGCATATTTATAAGAGCTATTATTTTCTTACAGGGCGAAGAAGAATGAATAGGTAACTGATATATTGTTCATATGAGATGAAAGGATAGGGAATTTTCACAAGCACACTCAATTTGGAACGAAAATCAAATTAATTACGGAGGCGAAATCAATGTAATTCGATGCTACAAAACGATCAAGAATAATAATCAAACTGAAATATATCAAAACGAACACATACAATCAAGAAATAAAGTTCTGCATGATTTATTCAATTGCGTAAGTGTTACAAGATCTGGAATTGGCAAGCGTTAACAAGCATTGAAAAACAAAAATGTCTATTTATACAAAACTGAATTAACGGACAAACTTCTCGTATTTGCCCAAGTTCTGGAACCCAATAGTTCTTGCTTTGAAGAAGTTCTCACAAACTAGCATCTTTTACAAATGTTTTCGCAAACTCCACCAACCAAGACAAGTTTTCACATTTCACATAGTTTTCGCTTTATGATTAAGTTTTCGTAAAAGACAAAGTTTATTTCCCAAGCCTCTATTTGTGAACTCTACAATCTTCCTTTAGGCTAGGTGAATAAATTGCATCATTCATCTTTGTTGCCTGCATGGTAGTTCCAACTCCAACATCACTCGAACAACGAAGATATAAAATCCATCGTAAATGGTGTTTCAATCTTGTTAGCTTGCATCTTTAACTGATCTTCTTTCCTAAAGTTATGCAGATCAACATGATCCATAAGTCTATACTCTTTGTCTTTACATGTAATCACAACACGACCCGAGCTTAAACACTCACATCTCCATCTCACAAAATTAAAAAGGCTATTCATCGAAAATGGAGCATGAACAAGAAACTTTCTTACAATCCTCGATCTTCTATGAACTTGATTAACCTATAATTCTTTCGTTTCTAGAAGAATCCTTGTTTTATCTACAATCCTTTTAGCCTTTGCAAGCTCTAACTTGCTAGACCCAAACTTACACTATTTATACAACAAGTTCTTGAACTATGTCACCTTTGCATTTTTACTAGGATTGTAGAATGGGCTTCAACTCAAGTCATTAAGATCAACGGATGATATAGTGTTGAAATCAATAACAATCTTATAATATTCCATACTACCATTATTCTCTTAGATTCTATATCTCTTACTCCTTGTCATACAAAATCAACTCATAATTATTGATGGATGAGTGTGCTTACTCTCCCTTTTGTTATAAGCCACATGATACACTTCCTTCGATAAGGGAAAAACTTTCAAATAAGTATTGTACAAGGTAAGTGCACCTTGTAACACTCTCTAGTCATATTATCATAGTCTTTGCCTCATGATATGTACTTTTGTCTTAGTAATGTGCTTAGGATTAACAATAACCAATTCAAGACTCTGAACTGGATTAACTTCTGGAATTGCCTCAAAAGCATTAACATTCCTCGACACATCCCATTAAGTATATGAGGATCCATACATACCCCTATCAACGTATGGCATATTGTAGCATTCTTGTTATTACCAGCTTGACTAAACTAGTACACTGTACTATAAAACAATCATGATAAATGACCTGCGTTTACGAGTCTAGATGTGGTTTACGAGAGTAACTAGAACTTCGTTCCAATCAATTATGGAGATGTGCTTAATTGTTTAACTATGAATAGGATTGGGAAATGAATAATCATCATGAAGGTTAGCTATGGGCGACTAGTAATAGTTTAGGTAGAGTTGATATCATGAAGGTTAGCTATGGGTGACTAGTAATAGTTTAGGTAGAGCTGATCAATCTTTGCATAAACTACGAACATGTTACCCATTATGTAACTTAGTAGTGACTTCCAAACCGTGTTCCCAAACCAAATTTAAACCAAATCAAACCTAGAACATAAGTGTGATTACTAAGGATTACCAAGACACTCGAGGGCTTAAGAATGCCTTGATTTGCAACTTATGACAAAGAGAATTCTAAGGGGGATGAGTACAATTTCTAGAACCCAGGATTTCTATTTATAGGCTACTCCAAACATCATTATGGATCGAAATTCCTAGGGTAATACAATCCATAACATCCTATGATGGTCAATTTCAAACTGTTCCATCGTTACAGCCCATAAGGATTCGGGTTATGGTCCGTAACCTGGTCCTTTTCATACTTTCACGTATCATCACCCAGGTTAACCATATATATAGGTCTATCAAGACCCTTAACCATGAACTTATGGCTCGAAGGGCCAAATCTTGCAGTCCATAAAATTTTAAAAAAATTTATTTTCTTTTTATTTCTTTCTTTTGATCCAGGGCATTACATGATTTATCAAGTATGAGATCTCTTGGGTTTGGAGCCTTACATGATTGTAATAATAACAAAAGATAATTAACCAATTCCAAACATTACTATTTTTATACCTATTGGTACGATAATGGATTCGATGAAAAGACGGAGGAAAAAGAGTTTTTTGGTGGAGAGATTTTGGAGAATAAAGAGAGAATGAAGAAGTTTATGATTTGATTTAGGTTTATAAAATAATAAAGGAGTTGCAGGGGGGGGGGGGGGGGGGGGGGCGCTTATTGCCGTGGATTTGGGATGACCATATGGAAAAGGGCATTTTGCTCCTTTAACAATTATTTTAAATTTATTTGTTAGTTGCTACATGCTAATATGTTGCATCTGGACTTTTATTGAGTTATATGATCTTGAACCGTAAATTTTAAGGTTTGTACCATAAAATTATTATGTTGGAACTAAATGATTTTTGTTTGTGAACTTTATGTAAAGTCCATTTATGTATCACCAATGTTACGTCTTTGACATAATTCATCATTAATTTAACGATTACGTGAATTTCTTTAAGATAGTATGCATGTACTAAATGTAACATGACCACGATGTGTTCTATGAACATGTTTTCATACCTATGTATCTGTTTCATATACTTAGACTTACTATACAAATTCTAAATATGCATACACATGGAAGTTGCTTAAAGATTTGTAAACTTTGTGTTTTTCTTTTGTTTTTTTCTTTTGATCCTAGGTATTACATGATTTATCAATTGGTCTCTTGGGTTTGGATCCTTATACGATGATGATAATAATAATAATTAAAAAATCAATTCCAAACAATACATTTTTTATATTGATGAAATCAAATGGAGAAAATTACTTCCTTTGAAACACTATATTTTTACCATCCTCAAAATCATGGGGTTGCTAATTAAAATTTTTCAGCAAAAACGCCTTTAAGAAACCATTGATTTCTCTATTTTAAAGAAACAAGATGGCGATCTCTCAGTCTCCATCAATGCCATCAAAACAACTTCAATAGAAATTATAGAAATAATTATAGACATAAAATACTTCAAACAATTCATAATAAGAAAAACACAATTTAAATTTCACTTTCAGTTATTAAAACAAAAATATCAAATGATCACATGCTCTTGTGACAATACTCCATTTGGCTCTCCAACTCAACATCCTTCTACTCTTCCATCTCCACCACCACCTCCTCTATCATCTAGTACTTCTTACCTAATGATCACACAGTCTCGTGACAATACTCGACAGCCTAAACCATATATGTCTTTATAATACATAGGCCCTTACATCTAAGTCTAGTACCTTCCTTTAGTATTAATTGTGGCATGTTTAATATCGTGCAACAAGCATGAAAGTTGAGGCTCTTCACTCTAATTAAAATCCCAATACTCATATGAGCTTGACTTTGACACATGGCTTTCATTTGACCAAGGATGTTGATTACTAAAGGAATACTTTCCCATGATGATCTCATTCCTTATAATGTAAATATATAGTTACAAGAGATTATGGTTTTAGATAGAATACACGACAATAAATGATACTTATAAGGAATATGAATTCTAAATAAATTCCTTTTATATATGTGTGTGAGGGGTATCCAAAGAAAATGCATGCGCTGAAGAGACATTGAAGTTTGTAGATTATGTTGGATGGAATTAAAGGATAACAAAGACAACCAAAATCTCATAGGTGGTGATAAGAATGACTTCATTTGTATAGTAATTAGTTTTGGCTTTTGTAATCTTGTGTTTTGCTCAGTAGGATATTAAGTAGATAGCTTGCCACTTCGAGTGCATGGTGCCGGTATGTATTAGGCTAAAGGGTAAGAATGAAAGTGTGAGTAGAGTGTATTTCTAGTTCTACCTTTACATTTTAGGATGAGGCGCGGGGCAAAAGAAGCGGAAAAGCATGTCGTTTTAATTTAAAAAATGCTAGAAGGATGAGTTTTCATATTCCCTTCCATTATTACATTGTGATTTTTTGTTTTTCTCTTAAATTGTGTGAGATTAGATTGGAAAAATGACAACACATGGGATAAGTTTGAGATTTTTTTGTTCATGGATTGTTCCATAAGAAATTAATGGCGTCATTAAGAAATAATATGTAGCAACGATGACCTGTGTTCACAATGGGTAAGGTCCAAAGACGACAGTAAAATATACTTCATAGAATCAAGTCATTGATGCCAAAGATGATGTGAAAGAGCGGTGGGGGTTAATGGAGGATGAAGCTTAGTGATGATTTTTAAGGTAAGAGGATATACGTCATTAGACAGGGTCTGGATGATGAGATCCTTCATAAGAAAACCAAAAGGATCAAATTCTAACGGAAATTATATTGTTGGTTGTAAGATGACGAACATCAAAAAAATTATAATTAAGCTAGGTGCGAAATGAACTTGATCTAATTTGAAAGGTCCGGAAGTTGGTGAGAGTGTTTAATTGTCGTGTCCATTAACCGGAATAGTTGTACCATTAACAACAATTCTATTTTGTAAAACGCTATAAATAGAAACAAGACAAGAAGTAATTACTAGGGTTATTGGTCATATGAGTAGTAGCCCTAGTATCAATATACCATGTTTGATCTAAAGAATTAGGATACATAGAGTAGAGGGCTTAGTCTGTCAGTTGGAGCATAACTTGTAGCACATGACTAATTGGGCCTTGTTGGTTATCAGACCAAAATAACAAAAGAAGCAAACACCAAATTAAAGAGACCAGCTGTTGTTGTATGATATCTCAATATATGAATCAAAAAAAATGAAACAAGGATAGTATATAATGAAGTTCTAATGAAAGAAAGAACTTAAAACATTACTTATTCATGAAAACAAGAGTCTATAAATAGACTTACAAGATGAAGATGTGGAAACAAAATATTAATGAAAATACTATTTTCTACCTAGAGAACCGTTAAACATAATCCAATCTTCCAAACAGTGTAGTTGCATTCAACGTACACTTCCCAAAAACTAGGTCAACTTTGGACTCTTTCTTTATTATTAAAAAACCATGCAGAAAGTAAATCACTTGACCCATGACCCGTGACCTAATAAATATACAATTAACCCCCACAATCACCTCCTTAGTCATATATTCATACCACTCATTCATAGCAGCGGTTCCTCCGCAATCAAATTTGCTTCTTGAGTTTTAAATTTTGGACACTCATTGTTATAGTGACCAAATTCATCACACTTGTAACATTTCACTTGGCTTTTATCCTGAAAACACTGATTACCATCTCTATTTTTCATAGGCCCGCGATCTCTTCCCCAGCCACGTCAAAAGTCATCTTGGTTTGAGCATCCAACACCACACCCGTGTGCTTTTTCTTGACTAGTCAATAATAATCCACCTTGAATGCTCCACTTCCTTTGTTCCACTCAAGCATTCCTCGTACGCTTTTCAATCTACTAGAGTTTCATTAAATAACATTGAGTTTAAATCGAAACATTGCTCAATTGAATGCACAAATTGAAGAAATGATTTGGCCATCGAATCAAGCAATTTTTTACCAACTCGACTTCTTCAAGATCATATAGAAGGCTCCTTACTTTTGAGGCTAAATTGGTTAACTTTGTCATGAAATTATCAACCGTTTCACCCTCCTTCATATGCAAAGTTTCAAGCCCGTCCTCAATGTTAGAAGTTGAGCCACTCTCACCCAATCTACCCCTAAATACCGTGTCTTCAGTTCATCCCACACTTTCGTTGGGTCGATGTAACTTGCCATTTACAGCACCATCTCCTCGGGCATAGCTTGAAATAAAAAAGCACGCACTTGTTTTGACTTTTTCAAATCTGGTTCTTCACCTAATGCTCTCAGCTTGACGGTCTCCCATATCCCATGTGCATCCATAATCGACTTCGCTTTGATCACATATATCAGATAAGTTGTAGTTGTCAAAAGCAGACATTGGTATGTGTAAAATTCAGGACGTTCGCAATATGATCAATCTCGTACAACAAACACGAAATGAATGTAGCACAGATTGGTTAATCGTCGCACAAGAGTAATTAGAGAAAGCAATATACTACAACTTTATTTACATTGTTGCTTGATACTTCACTTTATACTTCAATTTCTATGCCGTGAACGATTACTTTTTGCATTCTCGTCACGAGATTGATCGATTATTGTTCTACAAGATCCTTACAATTGGTATCAGAGCCATGAGTACTATAGATCGATTGGATTGAAGTTTGAAGAGTTTTGAAGTGTTCTTGAGCTACGAATTCACATTTCTCTTAAAGATCAATATGATTTCTGCACTTTTAATCAATTTAAAGATGTCAATGACAGAAAAAATCTTGATTGATGAATTATGATTACATGGATTAATTGAACCTAATTGAATCAATTAGAGACAGTTAGGAGCAAATTTGAACCTAATTCACTAAATTAAGGATTAATCACTTAGTTTTGGACTAATTGGTGATTAGATTGAGACTGGATATCTCGAAATTGCAAGAATTTGATCGTGCGAAAAGTAAGTATTTGCACGCGAAAAGTTCACTTTCGCGTGAAAACTTCAAGATTTCGCAAAAGTTTGTTAACAAAAGATTCCATCCACGCGAGAACTTCAACTTATCACAAAATTCAGTTTCAAAACTGTCCGCGTGAAAAGTTTCATAAACAATTCACACGAGAAGTTCTTGAAGTTAGTAATCACACGAAAAGTTCTTGAGAATTTCTGTTCGCGTGAGAACTTAAGGGTTCTACAAGTTTTGAAAGTTTGATTTTCAAATCTTCTAAAAATGACACATCTGAAGAACATCACTGCCACCTTAAACCTTGATAATAAGGCTGGTACAAGTACCAAAGCCCCAAGACTTCTCAGTGAAGATGATTATCAAGACGGGGTGTACAAGTTTGAGAACCATGTCATTTACATCGAACCAAGGATATTACTATCAATCATGTATGGACCATACATTCCTGTGTACACAAATGACAAAAGAGAGCTGGTTCCTAAACCCGAACACTTATGGGATGAAGAAGACATGAAGAAGCTTGAACTTGATGACAAGGGATACGCTGCAATCACCATGGCTCTTACTACTGAAATTTCACAAAAATTCAAAAAGTACAAAGGTGCAAAAGTCTGATGAGATGCTATGGAGGAACAAATTATGGGAAATTATGATATGAGGGAAAGCAGAAAAGACATGCTAAATCAAGAATTTAACATGTTCAATCATGTGTTGGGTGAGACCTTAGAAGCTTAAATGTCCAGATTTGAGAAGCTGATCACTAAAATGAAAAATGCTGGAATTGTTCTAGAAAATATTGTTGTCGACAAAAAGCAGCTTAACTCATTACCTTATAGCTGGAACAACAACTGCACTACCATCACAAGAACCAAAAATCTGTTTACACTGTCTGTGAGTGATCTAATCTCAACCATCAAATCATATGAAATGGATGACAAATAGAAAGCTGCAAATCATCTAAACATAATGGGAGCTAAAGCATCTGCATTGTACATTAAAATGGCAAGCAATCCAAATTACTATGTCAGCTACTCACAAATGTGTCAACAACAGCAGTCAACAGACCTTATCATTGCTACTGTCAAAGAAACAGCTATCCCTCAATTCCATGTTCTTAATTCAAACCAAGTTTTTCCTTATAGTGTCAGCCATCTCAACTACAATCTTTCTCATATCTTTAAAGTCAATCCTCATAGCCCGGTCAACAAGCTTTTGTTGTTAACTCAAACCCATCAAAGCAAACTATTCAAATCACTGAAGAACACCTGGCTTTATTCACAACTTTTATGTCAAGTCATGAAGCCTTCATGGCTCGCAGATTAAGTTCCCCTAACATATTAGTTGATGACCTATAACAAGTAAATCCTGATGATGTTAAAGAAAATGATATCAAATATCAAATGGACCTCGTGGTGTACCGAGCTAAGAATTTTTCCAGAAGAACAAGAAGAAAAATGTTTGGAGTGAACAATTCAAGCAAAATTGGATTTGATAAAACTAATTTGAGGTGTTATAATTATGACAAACCATGTCACTTTGCAAGATAGTGCATTGAAGCAAAAGCAAATCCAGCTGATCATGGCAAGAAGATGGTGACTATAAAGGTGAAAGCAAAAGGTGAGAAAGCAAGTTCTTCAAATAACAAGGCATTAGTTTCTCAGACTAATGGAGAGTATGATTGGTCAGATTAAATAGAGATTTTGGATATCAAGCTATCCAAAGCATTGTTGGCAGAGATTGAGAAAATGAAGAGAATGTTGAAGAAAATTTGTTTGCTGAGTTTGTTTCTTTGATACCCCGTGTTCTCAGGTTAGTGCCACAACCTAAATTCCTGGTATTTAACTCATTTCTAGTATTTTATATTATTAAACCTTTTCTTTTCCAACAAATGGAAATAATAATAATTTTATTATTTTTATTTTAACTCTTTTAAATCTAGTTTTAGTAAATCAAACTCCTAAGTTACTTAAACAAATTATTAACAAATAATTAATTAAATCTTACCACTTAATTATATACATTTACAATTATTTAATCCTAATAACCTCTCCCCTTCCATCTATTTCCCTTCAGCCCCGGTTATCAACCTCACCCCCTCACCCCTAGGAACTCATTCTCCAATTCGCAACCCCTCTCTCTACATTTAATTCGCAGAGACAATCAAACAATCCCGATTCTCCCTTTTTAGATCCTTGCGACCGACAACCGCAACACCAGCAGTCTTTCCGCAGTAGCGATATTCACCGGCGACTTCTTTCTTTTCAAACCAGCGCTTTTCGACAACCTTTTGTCGATTGATTCAGCCCCGGGTAGCCGTGATAATCAATCGACGCAGCCCATTCGGTACAGTCCCCATTCAAGTTTCGAGTTGCAAAGATCATATGTTTACGTGTTTGGTTATGCGAGTTTGGTCTGTTGTGAATTGTGTGTGTGTTCGTATGAATATTATAAGTATATTTGGTGCATGTTTGTTCGTATCTGTGTGTGTTTATGTGTTTTGCAGGTGGGTTCATGGTTGTGTATATATGTGTGGGTATATGTATGTATATATATATATATATAGGGTAAGGAACGGTTGTTAACCCACCTTTATTGCAATAACCCGTTAACACTGATGTAACAAGTACTTACACCATGATTATGTAGTGCAACTAACTTTACATCGTGTTACACCACTGATGTAACAATTTTCCCTCTATTTTTTATAAAGTTTCACCCTTTTTTTAAAACCGTCTTAACTTTTTTGTATGATTTATTTTTTAATACAAATTACACCGTTAAATAGATCATTTCAATATCTTTAATTCAAGTATAGTCTTGCTATATTTTTTTTAAAAAAATTTTAACGTTAATTGTGTACCACTAGTTTACCACTGTAACTCCAACTTACAGTGATGATGTGTCCTGCTGTGGACCACTAGTTTGGTTAATGGGTTATCACAATAAACATGGGTTAACATTCATTCTCTATCCTATATATATATATATATATATATGTATGTATGTATGTATGTATATATATATTGATTGTATTCATGGAGGTGGATGTGTGGGTGTTTGGTCGGGGTTTGATATAAGCAGCATGTATGCATGAGGGTGCATAATTTTATGTGGTGTGTGTTCATTCACATGTATGTTAATGAATGTGTATTCTGCATATATGTTTGGGTTTTTGTGTGTTTGTGTGAATATGGCATTTAAAGTAAAGAATAGAAGTACAAGCATGGATATGGCCATACATGTATTTGATGAGCATGTATGTTGATAATGTGAAAAGAAATGGTTGTGCAAGGAATTCAAAATAAAACAAAGAGAATAAAATAATGTGTTATGTGTGTTTTTTATGGTGTGTATATATATATATATATATATAGGAGAGGGATTCCTTGAAAACCATGTTATAAATGAAAACCATGAAAAATGTGGGTTACATATATGTAAGTTCGTATTACAAAGTCTAGAACTAAGAGTTACGTATATGTCAGGGTTATGTATATGTAAGTACGTGTTACCAATTGAAAAACTACCAGTTGCGTACATATAACTCATACAAGTTACGTATACGTAAGTCGTTTCATCATCATTGTCGTTCCTTGGAGTTTAAACTAAGAAATATATAATAACCTCAAAAAATAAGATTTAAGTTTAATCAAATATACTTTAAACAATTAAAAGATTAAATCAAATATCAATTATATGATTAGGTATTGGTGGTTTTCACGGTTTTTAATTATAAGCATGGTTTTCATTTCATCCCTCTCCTATATATATATATATATATATTTATATGTATATAGGGATGAGTTCTTTTGCAAACCAAATGAAATTATGTAAACCAATAAACCAAATCTACACCTTTGATGTTTAATATCAATGGATCAGATTTGTTTGACTTTTTCAACATATGGTCTCACAAAAGTACAAACTTTTGATTTTTTGATTCAAAAAAATATGAGCCATTGATCTTAATATATTAAAGGTTAAGATTTGGTTTATTGGTTTACACAATTTCTCATGGTTTTCATTTGAACCATCCCCTATATATATATATATATATATATATATATATATATATATATATATATATATATATATATATACCTACATGTGTTGTGTAAATATATTCGTGTCGGGTGTTGCGTGTTGTTTAGAGAGCAAATCATGCAATTCAATTCTTAATGGTTAATCCAATTATTAGTATTTAATATCAATTAAGTACTAAATGCAAATTCAAGTGTTCGGGAAACCTAATTCCCTCCTCTCTGCATTATTCTATTGGTTGTGCATACGAAGTGAGCTTACGGCCCCACTTTACATATATTTTTTTTTGGGAAAAAAACATGTTCTTTTTAAAAGTTCTTTCATTAGATTAGTATTGCTGTATTGTCACATGTTTAATAGTGTTGTATTAATTTAAGTCCTCACTTTCGAACCGTTAATTTATGTACTTTAACGATATAATTCTGAGTAGATCTACTGGGTTTGACAAACCCCAACCGGGCTACTCACGCTAGCATGACTGCATGTTAAACGGGTATTTAATTGACCTAATTTATGTTGCTGTAGTTTGCTAACCACAGCCGAGGCGTTCATTATTTGTCAGCTTCGGTTGTGAACTTCATACACTATGTAACTCGCTATGTAGACGAGTTATATACTTGATATACTTTGTTTACTGGATCTATTCTCTGCTACATTACTGTTTAGTAAAACCTGTGAACTCACTGACCCTTTGCTGGCACTTTAGCATGTTTCTTTCAAGTTCATAAGGTGCATACGGTTAGGAGCATTCTATCACTGCTTGCATCTATGATTTACTTAAACGATTAAACAATGTTTTCTACAATTACATTCATTTTGGTTGCGCGTGTTTTGCGCTATTGACTTTATAAATGTTAAACTGATTACTCTTCCGCAATATTTTTCTTAACTTATTATTAAACTATGTTTTGGGATTTCCAGACAATATTAAATGCTAAGTTTTCTAATTACTGTTTCGTTTGGTGTAACAATCAGCTGGGATCCTGGTATGTCACGCATCTAACGGTAAAACCCTGTTTGTAGAAATTGAGGGTGTGACAGTTTCAGAAGATCTGCTTGAAGGAGTATTTGTAGCAGCAAAGGTGGTCAAGAAAGGTTGTGTTCTTACAAAAGAAGCTATTGAGATTACTCTAGCTCATGAATTCATAATTGCTGAATAAGAAGAAAGCAAAGAAAAAACTGTTGAGATGACTCAAGCTAATGAAGAAATGTCCAATGCTGTTGAGATTACTCCAGCACCTACTCAATCCGATGTGACAAAAGCTGTTGAGACTACTCTAGCAACAGAAGCAGAGAAAGGGATATTTTAAAAGCATTTATGGTAAAAGAAAGACTAGAAGAAGCTGTAAAGACAGAAGAAACAAAAAAGGTATACATCAATCCATGTACAAATTCATGTGTTGAAAAGGTTCAAAATATAGAGTTCATAATGAGCATTTAATTTTAGAAGTTGAAAAACTTCAACATCAAGCTCGAAAATACAAAGCAGATGAAAAACTGTTTAAAGAGAAAATTAAAGGTTTAAACAAATCTATTTATCAGTCAAAACTAAACCTTCACGATAAAGAATGTAAAATTAATGATTTGACTTCTAGAAATGATAAACTTGCTTTGAAAATTAATAAACTTAATAGTGAACTCTTATCAGCGAAATTAACTGTTGAAAATTTTAAATTGTCCTCAAACATGGTTGAATGAATAATCAAATCACAAATGACATAAGAGATTAATGATGGTAAAAGTGGAGTTGGATGTTCTAATACTACACCACCAATTAATCACGATTATACTAGTTTACCTTCATCTTTGACAACAACAGATGAAGAATTAAACTATGGATTGGGATTTCAACCATCTACTTAAAACCTTCGGTCAAGATTCCATTGATTGTCGATCCAATCACAAAAACTAAAACTAAATTCAACAATGATTGTTTTTTGTAGAAAGTGTAAAGATTGATGGTTTGGTTGAAGAATGGAAAAGTGATGATGAGATAGATTTTCAAGATAATATAAATACGAATTGTACTAAAAAATCATCTTGTATATCATTACAAGTTATGAAAGAAAAGTTTGTTATTTCTGTTTCCACAAATGATTGTTCTAAAATATCTAACAAACAACATAAATTAAAATCAAAAAGCATTCGTAAGAATAATGAAAGAAAACAGGTTACACCATCAGTATCTGATTTGAAAACTGATTTCAAGAACAGATCTGTTTCTTAAGGCAATATTGATAAGGAAGATTATATTTTTAAAGAAACGAATGCTTGTTTCTTTAAAAGTAAAACTTCTCATGCTGCTAACCCTATGAAACAAGATGTGTGTAGTTAAGGTACTAAAAAAACTGGTTCAGTTCTAGTATTTCAAAAGGTTAAAGATACTATTCATACCTTAATTCTTTCATAGTCAGCTAAGAATGTTTTAGATGAAAGAAAGAAACGAGAGACTATGAATGAATCACAAGGCTAAAGATAAAATAAAGCCGGATTCTATGATAACATTGGTGGTTATTGATAGGTTCAAATGGATCGATCTGTATTGATATTGTAATGCAATGATTAATTATAAGCACAAAGTAATCAACAAATGCAAAATACTTCAAAAATTCAAAGAGTTTTCATTGAAAGCAAATGCAATTGGATGTAATGTACAGAGTGAGTTCTAACTGAAAATCTCCAAAGTTTACAAAAATACATAATATCCTATTTATACTAACAATGAAAACTAAGGAACATATATTTACAAATATGTCCCTATACTATGACAAAAACAAAATATAAAGACTAAATGCTAATCTTCAAGAGCTCCAACAATACTCTCCCTAAGATTTGCATTGTCTTCAGTCAAAAAAAATTTCTGGTTCTTCTTTTATCTTGAACATTGGCTTTTCTTTATACATCTCTAACTCTCTTAAAGCTTTCTTTATTGCAGACTTGAATTTTGCAGCCAAAAAACCTTGTTCAGGCTTTGATTCATGAGTTTTTATTTCTATATCATCCATCACTAGCAATGTTTCTTTTGACAAACCAGCAATGTCAATGTTTGCATACAATTCTATTGGATTTTGATAATCTTTTGAATGAATTTCCAATACTCCTTTGCTTGATATTCTCATAAACTCTATATTCTGTATACCTTTCTTTACAATGTTTGGTTAAGCCAGAGCTTTTCTCAACGAAATATGTTCCATGGCTGCATTCATTACCTTGATTATTGTCATGAAATACTTTCTATCATTTTCTGCTGCTTCAGATGATACACGTTCAAACTTTTGATTTGATAAAAATAAAATATGGCTTGGATGCAATAATTGCAACTCAAAAACACCAAAAAGACTTATTATATCTTTGTCCCAATCATCTTCACTTCTTACCAGCATCAACTGAAATGTTTCAGAGTCATAAAACCATCTCCGGATTGGTTTGGAAGTTTGAGTACCATCAATCACTTTTAATCCTGGATTAGTAACTTTATCAAAGTACTTATCACTATATGTTTCCAAATAGCTTTCTTTTTCATTTGAACTTGATTCTCCTTTCTTCCTTTTCTTTAATGATTGAAAATACATCTTATCTTCTTGATCACACCATGTTTTAAGAAAAGATGCCATTCTTGAGATTCCATAGTCCAGAAGTTTCACAAAGTTCTCTCCTCTTGATGCTTTGGTAGGATTAATCAGAGGTAACTTGTGTAATTCTTTAAGTCTTGGACTGGTAATGCAATGATACTAGAGTAAAAATGATAAACATCACAAATAGCATTTATTCTCTTAATAAAAAATGCATCAAACACTTCATCATATTTCCAAGCAACAATCTTTACTTCTTTTGTATTGTCACACACAATCATAGCATTTAAGAGCTCTGAAATAGTTTGCAACACATTTTTCACTATGTCCCCAGCTGATCTAGCGTTATTCCATAATTGTTTTTGATCAATGGATACTTGGTAAGCTTGCTTTTCTTTCTCAGGGAACATCTTCATCAATTCTTGTCTTTACTCATGACTTTTCTTTACCAATTCAATGGATTTTATCTCTTGAGGCTTCAAAATTCTTGTTCTTTTTGTAATCTCCAAGTATTGTGGATTATCAGTATCAAGCACAATCATCTTGTTGTTTTGTTTCTCAGTTTCTTGAAAACTTCTTACTAAATTTCTCAATGAAGTACCCTGCAACCTGTTTAGTCTTTTTCTTGGATAATTCATTTATTGCAACCACATCCTCAAAGCTGGTATGCTCATATCTTTAAGATTAGGATGGTGCAATTCAGAAACAGGAATATCATCAACATTAATGCTTTCACTCATCGGTGTCCATTCTCCATGTTCTAAACAAATTTCATTTGGATCTACCGGAGCTGATGATTCTGCTAACATACATTTATCATATTCTTCATTGATCTGAGACACTGTTAATCCATCCACAAATACACGATTATACTTATTCTTAACAAGATAGTTATATCTGTCTTCAAAATCAATTTGGAATATCTTCTTGAATGTTTTGGATTGGGGAATCAGCAAGTTCACATACATCTTCATCATCAAGTACTTCATTATAACAGTCATCAGAGAATTCAGAGTCAATATCATCTAAAGCTTCAATCTGTTTCTGCATATCTCCTTCATCAAAATGCACTGAGTCATTTACAGTTTTCTGACTCTTTGATGGTGCAGCAGATGAATCTATCACAACTTCATCAATCTTTCTTTTTCCTTTATTTGCTTCAGATATCTTTTCTATTATCTCCACTTTAGTTTCTTTTTCTTTTTCTTTCAAATTATTAGCTTTTCAACCTCTTCAGTCAATCTCTTCAAATTTTCTTCAAGTTCAGTCATCATTAAATCTTTCTTTTCTGACTCAGCTTTCAACAATGCATTTTCTTCTACTAATTTCTTTATCAATTCTTCTTGTTCAGCATTCTTGAACTTCAAATCATCAATCAATATTTCATCACTATCACCTTCAGTTTGCACAAATGCATCTTGAGTTTGTTTCAACAGAGTTTCATCCACAATAACAATTTGTTCTTCTTGCATATCACCAGAAGTTACATTATGTGTAACAGGTTCAGATAAGATTGCATCATTTTAATCAAAATCAAATGTCTGATTTTGTTTCAAACTTTCTTCAACATTTTCATTCACATCATTATCAACATCAATCTCTTCATCTCCTGCTTGCTCATTTACTTCAGCTTCAGCTTCATCATCACCAACATTTTCATCTCTTTGATCAGACATAGTTTCTTCACTGTCAATCTCTTGTTCATTTTCATCAACATTTCCTCCAACATTATCATCATCATCATCATTATCTCCATCATCATCACTACTTGATGAGCTTTCATCATCATCATTCTCTTCTTCATCTACATCATCATCTTCTTCTTCCTCAGTAACTACTTGTATAACATCTTTAATAAACTTATTAGGATGAACTGGTTCATCTTCAATCAAATGAAAGTGATCTTGATTGATATCCACTTCATCCCTTGCTACTGCCCTCATATAATCAAACATTGGAATGTTATGGGCTCCAGTAACTACAGCAAGTCGTTTATACACATTCTCAGTCATGTGTTCTAGATCCAATCTTTCACCATTTACACCATAGACATGAAAGTCTGGGTGTTCTTCATTGATAATCATCTGCAGGAACCTTGGATACATCAAGTATTTGTTCCTCTTCCCTTTTTCCAAGTTGAATATAAATCCATTCATTATCCATTTGGCCATATTAAATCTTCTATTGGTGGCCAATGCAACTATAAGAGATGCAATATCAACTAGAAATGAATTCCATCCAGCACTTCTTTTTGACATACAATGTTGGAATATATAACATAGAACCTTCCAGTGATTAAAAACTCTTGCTCTGAAAATTTGTTTCTTGGGAAAGTTATCTGGGTGACCCATCATCATGAATGTATCTCTGCATTCATTAAAAGTAAATTTTGATAAATCTTGTGCATCATTTCACCCAGTCTAAGAGCATATCTGATTGACTGGTCAGAAACTTCTATCATTCTATCTCCAGTTACAAATCCCCTCAATACTTTCTTTCCTTCCTCATCTCTTTCTATCTCCGCTGTTTTCCTGAATCTTTTAATCAGTCTTGCATATATGGCTGGACGAGCACACATAGCATACACATATTTTGTTCTCAAGAGAAATCCGATCATCTCTTCATAACCAGCTGCCACTCTAACTTCTTCATTAAGAAATGCTGCTACTTTACGCTTTGGCTCAAACTTGAGTTCAGCCATCTGTCATTTACAAAGAAACAAGTATAAGAATAAATATATTATATTGATGTAAATCTCATAATGATTTATCAATTTTTATCCAATAACACTTAGAAAATTTTGAAGTATTTTATAAATTTATTACTCAAATGTATTGGATGTAAAATCAATTAATATTTTGAGATTAAAACCAAGTAACATATGACAAATTATGCATACTAATTAATTTTTAATTTACTTAATAGATTTTAAATTTTTAAAACTTGATCAATTTTATTCAAAATTTTCTATGTGTTTGAACACTTACTATTTTATACAAAATCAAGTTTTAGAAATTTACAATCACTAAGTAATTTGTTTCTTTTAGATTTATGATAATTAAGAGAAGTTTGATGATTAACCAATTGAAACTTTATTGAAAATTTATTTTTTCGATTCATTTCAGTTTTAATTTTTTATTATTATATTTGACTGATGACCACCATGATCATCAAGAAATTTTTATGATAAAATTGTGTTTTGATTTTGTCAATCTGGTCGAAAACATGTGTTATCAACAATTTTAGATTCAATTTTGAACATTTTAACACATTAAAGCTTAAAATTTCAAATTTTTCAAACCCTTAGGGTTTGAACGCCTGAATAGCATTCAAACGTCCAATCAAACGTGTGTTTAATGTTTTGTGTTTTGATAATTTGTACTTAACATGATGTTTAGAATCAAAGATTATACCTAAATATCACAAGGATTTCAGTAAATCAGTCTAAACAATATGAAAATGATAATCGTCGGATGAGAATGAGTAAGAACAGAGAGTTGGAGTGTGAATGAATAAGTGAAATGAAATTCTGTCAAGTGTTGAATTTATATAAGTGTGAAAAACTCTTAGGCGCATGACCACTGTGAAGGCGCATGACCACTGTTGAGAAGCATGAGATTTAGTCGCATGACTACTATACAGGCGTATTACTCCTGTTGAGACGCATGAGACCTAGGCGCTTGGTCAGATTTTCATCAGAAAGGACTTAGGCGTATGGACAATGTTCAGGCGCATGGGCACTGTTTAGGCGCATGAGCACTGTTTAGGCGCATGACCTAGCCTGAAACGCCTAACACTTGAAAATTTCATGAACTCTCAGTTCATATGAGAACTGTTTAGGCGCATGGACTTTCAAAGCGTCTACACTTGGAATATTTTCAACATGGAAAGTCTGGTACTATTTAGGTGCATGATCTTGGTTGAAATGCCCAACACTTAACCAATTTTTCAGACTTGTGACAACTGTTTAGGCGCATGAGTTGGAACCAAAACGCCAAACACTTGAACAAAAACCTGAAATATCATCATACTCCTAAAATGGACTTTTGATCACTGTTCAGGCGTATGAGGACCTTTTCATATGTCTAACACTTAGAAATTTTTCACCAAATTCATCCAAACCCTAATTTTAAAAATTTTCACTGTTTATCATGAAATTTCAACCTGGTCAAAGTTTGACTTTTTGACTTTAAAAAATCTTTGATTTTTAGGTTTTGAATTTTAACATTTAAGTGTCACTTTCTCACTCAAACTTTTATTTCTTATTTCTCAAATAATTTCCCTTCATTTTAGTCTCAAAATTTTGAAATTTTTCAAAAATTACAAATAATCTCAATTTTTTATTTTTGATTGCAAGAAGCTTTTCCACATTTTAACTTAATTTGAAATCTTTTCAGGTTCATTTTTTAATCATATCAAACACACACATACTTATAAACTTTTAGCATCATCCTTTTCATCCAATCATTTATTTTGATTTTCTTTTTCAATCTTTACTCCCCCTAAACTTTTAAGTTCACAAACTTAAAAGTTTATTTGATTGATGAAAAAGAAAGACAAACCAATCATTATCAACATACCTACACACATAAAATCATGCAAAAATAAAAATAAAGCAGAATATAACTCTACTATATACTTAATGAATCACATGCCTGTAGTGAGATCATATCAGTTAACAATTAGCACATTAACCAAAAAATATGGATAGTCATAAACAGTGATTAAATCCTGATCAGGTGTGTTCCAGGTCAGCGTTCCTGCAGCAGAAGAGACACTAGATCTAAGGACAAACAATGAGTACTTTGGCAAAAGTATCAGCACACTTACTTTTTCAATTCTTGGATTGATTAAGGTTCGATTAGATATGACATTTTGTAACCCACACTTAGACTTAGAGAGTCTGACCCTCGTCAAGGAATGCAAGCAAGCACTTTTACTCAACTTAAAAACCTGACATATATGTATAACCAGATCTCATGTTTAGGTTAATGAGAGAATCATCATGGTAAAACCATTTGATAATCTCCGAGAAAACCACCATGGACGAACCATTAGGTAATCTTCGAACCTGTTTCATAAAGAAATAGATAGAGATGATTCATAAAGAATCATATGACATCCATTTTGGACTTTTGAAAGGATTGTGCACATTGGCATCTTTTGCATCAGGTGAGAATATCCAGATCTGTAATGACCTACAACAGAGGATACCTCGTCACTTCAGGTCTATGATGACTCATAACAGAGAAGTGAACAGATGCTATAAACAGATCTCACAGTTATTCATATCACCGCCAGGTGTGAGTTTGTAACTTGACAAGCAAACAATCAGATAAGTCAACACCACTCATTAGAACTAAGATGGATACACACAAATGCATAATCAGATAAGTCAACACCACTCATTAGAACTAAGATGGATACACACAAATGCATAATGATTTAGTTAAATCACAAGAATCTACTTTTTCAGTATAACTGCTTGAGTTTACCCGCACAACATATCTGATCACGCCAGACTTTATTAATGAGTGAAGTATGCAACTGATTGAAACTGATGTACTATCATTTCTCACATATTACAACAGCAGATTCAATTTTAAAATAAGAAATGAATAACTAAACTATATTTTTGTATTTTCATTTTATATTTTCTATTTTGATTTTGCAATTTTTAGTATTGTATTTGCTTTTTCTTTTAGCACACACACAATATATATACAATCAGGCAGTTAACTTTGACAGTTTCTCTTTAATTTTCTTATTAAAAAAAAAGGAGGGTTATTTTCATTTTGATAAACCAAAATCAGTTTTCAATATAGTTAATAAGACCAATAGACTCAACCAAATACTCAAACCTTCCTGGTAAAAGGGCTTTTGTAAATAGGTCAGCCAATTGTTTTTCAGTTGATATTTGAATCAAAATGATTAAACCTTTTTCAGAGTTATCTCTGAGAAAATGATATCGAATTTTGATATGCTTTGTTTTTGAATGTTGGATAGGATTAGCTATTATAAACATAGCAGCGGTGTTATCAATGTAAATAGGGGCTTTAAGAAAATTGAACCCGTAATCCAGCAGTTGGTTTTGTAACCAAAGGATTTGAGAGTATCCTGCTGATACAGCTATGCTCAGTTGAGACAGAGACACTTGTTTGTTTCTTACACTCCCATGAGACTAATCTGGGACCCAAAAACTAACAACCACCCGTTGTAGATTTACGATCTTGGCAACATCCCCCATAATCACTATTAGTATATCCATGTAACTCGAAGTTTCCTTCATAAGGATACCATAACCCTAGAGCCAGTTTTCCTTTGAGATATCTGAATATGCGTTTGACAGCAATAAGATGAGATTCCTTTGATTCTGATTGATACCTGGCACAGACACAAACAGCATACATTATATCAGGTCTAGATGCAGTAAGATACATCAAAGATCCAATCATAGATCTGTATAGAGTTTGGTCAATTGATTTTCCTTTTGGATCAGGATCAATCTTGGTGTTAACATCAGCTGGGGTTTTGATTGATTGACCATCTTGCAGTTTAAACTTTTTCAAGAGCTTGTCAACAAATTTCTCTTGATTGATAAAAATTCCATCTGCAGATTGTTTCACTTGTAATCCAAGGAAAAAGTTTATTTCTCCCATAGAACTCATTTGAAAACGAGATTTCATAATATCTTCAAATTCTGAGCATAATTTCTGACTTGTAGAACCAAATATGATATCATCCACATACACTTGAACACATAAGAGATCATCTGCATCTTTCTTTATGAATAAAGTCGGATCAATTTTCCTTCTTGTGTATCCATGTTGGATCAAATGCTGTGACAATGTTTCATACTAGATTCTAGGAGCATGATGTAGGCCATATAAAGCTTTGCTCAGCTTGTACACACGATGAGGAAATGCAGCATCTTCAAAACCTTGAGGTTGCTTGACATACACATCATCTGTGATTGGTCCATACAAGAAAACACCTTTAACATCCATTTGGTACACCTTGAATTTCATATATGAAGCATATGCTAGGAAGACACGAATTGCTTCAAGTCTTGCAACTGGAGCAAACACATCATCATAATCAACTCCTTCCTCTTGGGTGTAACCTTGTGCTACTAGCCTTGCTTTGTTTGAAACAACAATTCCTCGATCATCTGATTTGTTTCTTAACAACCATTTTGTGCCAATGGCATTTTCTCCTTCAGGCAAATGCATAAGCTTCCACACTTCCTGTTTACTGAACTGTAGTAACTCTTCTTGCATAGCCTCAATCCAACTATTGTCCTGTAACGCTTCAGAGATGTTTTTAGGAACAATTTGAGATAGAAAACATTAGTATAAGCAAATGTTTGCTTGCTTGGAATGACTTCTCGTAGTTCTCTCATTCAAAGGACCAATAATCTGTGATATAGGATGTTTCTTGTGAACATGAGACATTGGGATCTCATCTTCTTGAACATTCACATCAAGATTAGTCTGGTTCAAGTTGGAAAGCTGATGCAACAGGTTTGAAGAATGTGTAGTGAAATTCGGAACTTGAGTCGGTGAGTTGATAAAATAATCAAGCTTGTCATTAACATCTACATCTCCAGATATAGATAAAGTTCCAGACTCAGGATGTAGGATTTCTAGTCCATCATTAGGAATAGGTTGAGAAACATTTGAATTTTGAGAAACAGGATGTTGTTCTTGAGCTTATTGATCATGAGATTCTGAACTGAACATAGGATCTTTAACAAATGAGAAGAATGGATAATTTGGGCTGGAATCATCCATATCATCAGAATTTGAATCATCACTAAAAGATCCAAGATCTCCTACCTGTTTCCTGTTGGCACAAAAAGATTCAAACAGGTTAGAATTGAATGAGTTTGACAAAGAATCTAAATCAAATAACCAAGCTGGACCATTTGCAACTGATGGAAATGAATTTTCAAGTAATTTAACGTTAAAAGTTTCAATGATAACATTCTTCCTAGAGTTATAAACTCTAAATGCTTTTAAAACTGATGAATATCCAAGAAAAAATCCATCATCAGATTTTGCTTCAAATTTTTCAATCTGATCATTTGAGTTTAAAATCAAAACCGAACAACCAAAAGATTTAAGAAAATCTATGTTTGGTTTCCTACCAAACATCAACTCATAAGGAGTTTTCTGTTTATATTTCACCAATAGAGTATGATTCTAAACAAAACATGCAGTTGATATGGCTTCATCCCAGAAGGTGATTGGAATCTTCGCATCTGCTAACATTGCACGAGCTGCCTCAATCAACGTTCTGTTCTTTCTTTCTGTAACTTCATTTTGTTGTGGAGTCCTATGAGCACTGAACTGATGAGCGATCCCTTTTCCTGCACAGAACATGTCAACATTAGCGTTTTTGAATTCTGTTCCATTATCACTTCGAATGATTTTGACTTTTTTGATCTAGTTGATTTTCTACTTTAATGATAAACTCTTTTAATAATTCAGCCGTTTCAGATTTAGCATGCAAAAAGAAAACCCAAGAAAATCTTGTAAAGTCATCAATGATAACTAAACAATAAGATTTCTTTCCAATATTTTGCACGTTTACTGGACCGAATAGATCCATGTGCAACATCTGTAGAGGCTTGGAATTTGAGTTTATCAGCTTGGACTTATAAGACACTCTGTGTTGCTTCCCTTTCAATCATGCTTTACAGAGATCTGATGTAGCAAACTTCTTTGTTGGAATGCCTACTACATGATTTCCTGCAGCAAGCTTGTTCATGTTTTTGAAGTTGGAATGCCCGAGACGTCTATGCCAAAGCTGGCTTTCATCATTTGATGCTTGAGCAATTAGACAAGTTGTTTCTGTTGAAGGATCAACTTGAGACATATCTAGCTTGTATACATCTCGATCACGAACAGCTTTAACAACTACCCATTCCTTGCTAATCTGAAAACCTGGCTTTAAAATATAACAATAAGAATCATCAAATAAAGCAGAATATGATTTATCACAAATTTGGGAAACGCTTAAAAGATTAAAGTTCAACTGAGCACAGTAGTTGACTTTATCAAAGCTAATAATCCCATTTGATACCATTCCTTCTCTAGTAATCTTTCCACCTGCATGTAAGGCCCCGTTCCCAGGACACGCACAGTTGAACAGTCATCGCACATACTATTTAAAAACTCATAATCATTGACTAAAAATAATGCAGCGAAACAATTTTAACAAAAACCATTTCATATATTAATGCTTGCTTTTGCCAAATAATACAAAATTGTTAACATTACAAAACTTCGTTTAGTTGCATTATAACACAAAAACATCAATTTCAACATAAAATAGATGCCATCCAAAATCTTTGCCAAGTAGCTTCACCCCGTGCCATCCTCAGCAACCATTACCTGCCAACTGAAAGTGCATAAAAGTCAGCGTTGCTGAGTGAGTTCTAGTTTTATAATAGAAATACTTTACTTTTGTTTAAAACCCTTTCTTTACTTTCATTCGCGATCATACATCATACGCACATATAGATAATATTTATTATTATCATTCATCATCGTTCATCATCATACGTCATTCGTACATTCATCATTATCTTTCACTTTCATCCGGACCAATGCCATGTGCTATACCCCGAACATTGTGCACGAAGCTGGTTACTGGGCCGAAGTCTATAAATAGACCCCTAACATTGTGCACGAAGCTGACTCAGTACCTGGGGCAAGCGACAAGGGTCCCATACGTTTGGTCAATCACAAGGATTAGACCCCCGTTTGCATCCTTCTGGGTTAGCTAAACCGCACACAGTTGAGCTAACACCCTTCATTGGGTGTGAACCTCCTTACATTTTGCTTGCAAGACTTTTCATTCATTCTTTACATTTCGCTTTTCATTAACATTAACTTCTTCTTTCATTACATAATACTTTACGTTCATTATCATAATCACATCACGTAAAGCCACGGAATAATACGTAATAAGGAACATAAAGAAAATAGGCCATAAACATGCACTACATCATCATATAACATCACATATCATCCCCAGAAACATTTCAAGTCATAGCTTAAGAATATCTTTTTCCCAAAATTTTTAGAATATTTTCTAAGGTTTTAGGCGCATGAGCACTATACAGGCGCTCGGCCACTATGCGGGCGCATGAATGCTTACGCGCATGGGAACACTTAGGCGCATGGGCACTATTTGGGCGCACGAGCCTTACTTAGGCGCATGGGTAGGTTTCTGGGCGCATGGGCACTATACAGGCGCATGGCCAATACTTGGGTGTCTAGACAACTTTCTAGGCGCATGGGTACTATGCAGGCGCATGGGCCTGATTTAGACGCATGGGCACTTAGGCGTTTGGGCAGTTGGGCGTATGGGCACACTTAGGTGCCTGGGCATAATTCTAGGCGCATGGGCACTATATGTGCGCATGAACCTTGGGCGTATGAGTACTGTTTGGGCGCATGATCTTAGGCGTTTGGGCACTTAGGCGCATGGCCAACTGTTTTCTAACTAACATCAATTTCAGACCCCAAATCATCAATCTAACCTGTTCCAAGCCTAGTTCTAACATACTAAGCATCAAACAAGCATACAACATGAACATAATCAAAAATCATCCCGAACATACACCCACCCACAACAGGGCACACACACATACATACGGTTACACACCCAACATTTATAAAAACATTAAAACATGCATTTTCAGCCCCAAAACAAGTTAAAACATTTGAAAACCGGGGATCTAGAACTCAACTCTTGCAACCTTCGAGTAAGTCTTCTTCAAACCCGAATGCTTATGAGTTCAAACATCTAAAAACACCAAAAACGCACAACCGAACACATACAAGCACATAAGCACATACCCGGAGCTGAAAATCAGCCAAAAACAACCTAAAAATCAGGAAACTAACCTGAAATCAGCCTCTTCTTCTTCTTCTCTCTAAAACCCAAGAGAATTCTGCTCTTTCTCTCTCTAAAAAATCCGATGGAAAAATGGTACAGGGGTCATGGGCGGCCATAAAATCAAATCAACTTGAGTTAGGTGACTACCTTGATAAGCTTGAAAGCTTGCCATAAAAGCAGTAAAAGCAGATTTTGACTCTTTATCCTGTAAAAGGATGTTTATGACATCTTTAACTTTGCTAGGTTTAACAGAGTGAAGATGGAGTCTCTGTTTGAGGTTTAGGTATTTGAGTTTTAGGAGGAGACTGAGGTTGATTTGTATAGATAGGAGCACTTGTGTAGGTTGAGTCAGTAAAGAAACTAGCTCCAACAAACAAATCACCCTCATCTTTTGGAGAGCTGTCATCTTTATCCATAAATGCATTCTCCACTGTGTTAGCTGGAGATGCAACATACTTATACTGAGATGTTGATGTAGATCTATCATTGTTTCTTGAACTCTCATCAATTTCAACTGATTCTATTTTGGCAATCAGAAGATCAAGATCCATAGGAAACTTTTCTGTATGCTTCAACAAAGTAACTGTTTGTTTTCATGAAGATGGAAGAGCATTCAGAAGTCTATCATTTAGATCTTTGAGATCATTCTTCACACCAACAGTTGACATTTCAGTAATTAGTTGCACAAATCTGTTCATCATTTGATTTATTGTTTCTCCAGACAGATGCTCAAACAATTCAAGTTGCCTTTTTAGTTTCTGTTTTTTGAGATCTTGAATCTCTTTATCACCTTCACAAATTATCTTTAAAGCTTTGTACATGGTATACCCAGTCTGATAACTATCAAGTCTTGTCAGCACCTCCAAAGGTAAACCCTTGCACATCAGTGAATAAGCTTTAATATCATTCTTTACTTTCTTCAAATCATCACCATGTAGACCATCTTCAGGATAAGGTTCTTGATTGTCTTTGGTGTAAACAGATTCTCTGTCAGGACCATCTGATGAAACAGGAATATGTGGTCCTTTCTCTATTGACTTCCAAAGATCAGTATCAATAGAGTTTAAGTGATGTTTCAATCTGAGAGACCAGTTCTTGAAATCAGCTCTGTTCTTCAACTAAGGAACTCTGTTCTCATAATCTTCAGACTTAGTCATTTTAAGTTTTGAATTTAAGAAAATAAACTGCTTTTGTTGTTTTTAAAGTTTGAAATAAAACAAAGAAATGACAATATTTTTGGATTTTAGTTTTTGAAAAATTTTCTAAATGTTGAACGAAAAGTCTGAAATCTGATGCGCCTGAATAGTTGTGAAACGCCCACTTTGACCTAGAAACGCCTAAGGGAATGCCTTAGTAGAATTCTGAAACGCCCGACTGAAGATGCGCCTGAACAGTTGTCAAACCCGTGGGTACTTAGTCAAATTTGCTGAATTTTCAACTGAAGCGCCCAAACAGTCTTCAAACGCCTAGAACTCTTAGGTTTCAAAAACGTCCAAACAGTGGTAAAACATCCAAATAGTGTCAAAACGTCCAACTCTAAAACTCCCAAACAGTGCTGATGCGCCTAAACAGTTGTTATGCGCCTAAACACTTGAGCAATTTTTAAATGATCTTAACACTCCAAGCACCTAATTCATCATCTTCATCACAACCTGATCTTATCAAATTCTTCAAAACTTGATTAATTGATCTGAAAACTTCCAATAAGGTAGTATTCAAGTAGAAAATCAATCCTAATTCATCAATTCTCTCAATTAACAACAATAAATCTGAATTTCTGTTTGAATTTGAGTTCGACAACGAAGAACAGTTTTGCACACAAATCTGATGAAAATTCAGATCTGAATGTGAGAAATCACTCAATTATGATTCAATTCATGTTTTTAATGATGAAACACAACTGAAATCAACAATTAATTGATCAATTGCTATCAAACACAGATTCAAGTGATTCACAGAGCACAAAAGTCGATTTTAAGCTTCAAATCACTGAACCGAAAGCTCTGATACCATTTGATAAGTTCAAATGAATCGATCTGTATTGATATTGTAATGCAAGATCAATTATAAGCACAAAGTAATCAACAAATGCAAAATACTTCAAAAATTCATAGAGTTTTCATTGAAAGCAAATGCAATTAGATACAATGTACAGAGTGAGTTCTAACTAAAAATCTCCAAAGTCTACCAACTCAAAAATACATAATATCCTATTTATACTAACAATAAAAACTAAGGAACATATATTTACAAATAAGTCCCTATACTATGACAAAAACAAAATATAAAGACTAAAAGCTAATCTTCAAGAGCTCCAACAGTTATCATAAACAGTTCAAGGAAAATACACAAGTGCCTAATGTGTATAAAAACAGTGTTGTTATATTTGTGGAATGCCAAGTCATAAAGCTAGAAATTGTTTTCATCAACATAAAACTATAAGCAAAAAAAGATTTCATAATTCTATCCTACATAATCAAAAATAATTCTTTTTAAATGCCAAATTTAATAAGAATAAGCATTAGTTAAATAATCTTTTCAATAAAAAGGATATTCAGATAAATTCTGATATGACAAAAGAAAATTTATAAATGAAATCTGCATATGTTGATGAAAACAATTCCACTCCAGTACAAAACATTTTGAAGAAGATGGTCCACACATTGATTAAACCAATTCAAAAATGGAGAGTTAAGAAAAAACAATCTGAACCTGATGTTGTTGAAGATTATATCTTCAATGATAAAAGAGATATGATTCTAAAAAATAATTATTGTATTTGGATGATAATAATGTGCTCAACTCAACAATGGCTTGGGTTTTAAAAATTGATTAAATTCATTAATATGTGCAGGAACAACCAAGGTCAGTCATCAACAGTGTATGGCATGTTGATAACGGTTGTTCTAAACACATGACGGGTAACATTTCACTGTTAAACAACGTTCAACCTTACAACGGTGGCTATGTTATTTTTGCTGGAGATAAAGGAGGAAAAATAAAAAAGAAAGGTATAATATCAAATGGTGTGCTGAGCTTTGAAGATGTAAGTTTTGTCAAAGAATTAAAACACAACTTGCTAAGTGTTTCTCAAATTTATGACAAACAATATTCAACACATTTTGCAGACAAAGAATGCCTAATTCTAAAACCTGGTTTTGTAATACCAAATGAATGGGTTTTATTGAGAACTCCAGAGACAGAGACACTTATTTGTTAGATATGAATGAATCGCATTCATTTGTAACAGCGTCATGTTTGTTATCAAAAGCCTTAGAAAGTGATTCTATGCTTTGGCATCGTCGTCTTACACATGTAAATATAAAGAATATGAATAAGTTTGTTAAAGGAAACCATGTTGTAGGCATACCATTGAAAGAATTTCATCTTATTGAATATTGTCATGTTCAAAAGGCAAACAACACAAATTTCCTCATAAACAAGTTAGTCATACCAAAATCGACTCAATCCTTCAATTGCCACATATGGATTTATTTGGTCCTGTTAATGTTTTGAGTTTGGAAGTCATGCATATTGTTTGGTTATTACTAATGATTTTTCCAAATTTACTTGGGTTTTCTATAGCAACAAAGGATGAGACTCCTCATCTGTTGATAAAGTTCATGACTGTAGTGGAAAATGAGACTGATAAAACCATAAAGCGCATTAGAAGTAATAATGGAATGGAGTTTTGCAATCACATTTTGAATGAATTTTGTAATACAAAGGGGATAGCTAGACAGTTTAGTTCTGCAGAAACTCCACAACAAAATGGAGTTGCTGAAAGAAGAAACAGAACATTAATTGAAGCAGCTCGAACAATGTTATCCGCAACCAAATTACCTTCATTCTTTTGGGCTGAAGCAGTGCGTACTGTCTGTTATGTTCAGAATCATGTTCTATTAAACAAACAAAAAAACATGACTCATTAAATATTCTTTAAACATAAACCCAAGTCAAATATTTTAAAACGTTCGGATGTTGTTGTACTCTCTTACACACATCTGATTCAAAATCAAAATTTGATGAAAAAGCAGATGATTGTTATTTTGTTGGCTATTCAGCTAACAAAGTAGCATACAAGGTTTATAATAAAAGAACAAAACAAATTATCGGGTCATTTGATATTGATTGGCACGAATCCACCAAAACAGATGCAGAATCTGCTCCTTGTATATATGATTATTCATCATTGTTTGAAACTTTTAATCATTCTCTTGTTGTGTGTACAGCTACTCAACCTTTGACATTATCCATTCAAGATGCATTCTCTAATGATGTTGGATCTATTTCTTTATCAACTAAAGTAAATTCTTCGGACATCACTTCTTCTTCTACACAATCATTTGTTCATTTTCAGCAACTGAATTAACTTCTGTTGATTCAGTAATTGAACAACTTACATAGGATTCTAATCAAATCACTTTTTCAACACAAGATGTTCCAATCGATATAATTCAATTTCCATTTAAAGAATTATCTATTGATAATGAATACACTCAAGAGGAACAAATTGTTTATCAACCAGAAAACTCAAGTAATTTTGAAGAACCAATTGGTCACATATCCAATTTAGATGAAGTAATCTCTAAAGATTCTATTCCTTAGTTGAGAATACATAAAAATCATTTGACAGAAGCAATTATTGGTCCGTTATCACAAGCCGTTCATACTGGAAGTCAATCAGGAGCAATTAATACATGTTTGTGCAGTTGCTTTATTTCTCAAATTGTGCCAAAAAATGTTGAAATGGCATTAAAATAAAATAGTTAGGTTGAAGCAATGCAAGATGAATTGATGCAACTCAAGAAATTAAATGTTAGGCATCTTTGTGAGCTACCAAAAGAAAAGCTGCCGATCGGAAAAAATGGATATTTTGAAATAAAACGAATGAAAAATGTGTTATTGTTTGCAACAAGGCCATACTTGTTGTACAGGGTTTCTATCAGATTGAAGGTCTAGATTATGAAGAAGTTTCTGCTCCAGTTGTAAGACTTGAGGCATACGTATTTTTCTAGCGTTGCTTTATGTATGAAGTTCAAATTTTAATAGATGGATTTCAAAACTGCATTTTTGTATGACGAAATGAAAGAAGAGACCTATATCTGTTAACCACTTAGTTTTGAAGATCCAGATCATCCTAACTATGTTTACAAGTTAGACAAAGGACTCTATGGATTACATCAAGCACCTCATGCTTGGTATGCCACATTAACTTAACATTTGCTTGAAAATGGTTATTGGAGGGGTGCTATTGATCAAACTTTGTTTCTACGAAAGACCGGTGAAGATATAATTCTTGTCCAAATTTATGTCGATGATATTATAATTATGCAAGAAGTTTGAAGCTGTGATTATGAAGAAATTTGAGATGAGTTCGCTTGGTGAAATATCATTTTTCTTGGGAATCCAAGTTAAAGAGGATGACCAAAGTATTTTAATTCATCAAGAAAAATATGTCAAAAGCATTTTGGAGAAATATAAATTTCAAGACAACAAAATTGCACCGACTCTAATGTCTTCTCATCCTACTTTATCTCCTAATACTTCTGGTGAAGATGTTGATCAACATTTATATCGATCAAATGATCGGATCTTTGATGTATCTTACTACTAGCAGACCAGATATCAAGTTTTCTATTTGTCAGTGTGCACCATATTAGAGTAATCCAAAAGAATCTCACTTGAAAAGTGTCAAGAGGATTTTCAAGTATCTTAAAGGCTAATCAACACTTGGGCTTTGGTATCCTAGAAACTCTGAATTCAATTTATTTGCTTAACCTGACAGTGATTATGGTGGATTTAATTTGGATAGGAAATCAACAACAGGTGGATGTCAATTTCTTGGCAATAGGTTAATCTCATGGCAATGCAAAAAGTAGCATAATGTATCCACATCTACTGCGGAAGCTGAATACGTGGCTGCATCAAGCTGTTGTTCTCAAATCGTTTGGATTCAACAACAACTTCTTAATTATGGTCTCAATATTTATCACACCAAAATTTGGTGTGATAATTCTACTATGCTAAACATCGTGAAAAATCCTATCAACTACTCAAAGACAAAACACATTGACATCCAAATGCATTTTATCCGTAATTGTTTTGATCGAAAGCATATTTATCTTGAACAAGTCAAATCCGATGACAACATTGCTGACTTGTTTACCAAGGTATTTGATCACTCTCGATTCGACTTTCTTGTTAAGTCATTGAGAATGATTAACTTTGCTTAATTTCGATGACCAGTATTTTCACCAAAAATATTTTTTTAGTTTGTTAAAATTGTAATTTTCTTTGAAGATAATCATAATTTTAAGGGGGGGGGGGGGGATGTCAAAATAGATTGAAAAAGATTTTTGCTTTTAGGGGGAGAAAACTTAGAAAAATATAATGAAAAAGATTTTTATTTAAAGTAAGGAAATTTTAAAAATGAATTTTTTGTATAAAGTAGAAAATGATAGTGTATTTCTTGATTTTGATAAATTACTTATAAAGGCTTGAAAATAACTAAATAGATTGTATTTGATTTGTTGATAGGTTTTAACTTCAAGATTGGAGAGATGTATAAGTTACGATGCACTAAAAGTAAATCAATCATGACTGAAAAGGGTAACACTTCACGAGTTTGTGGTGACAAAGAATTCTACTAAAACAAACCAAGAGACAAATTCTTATCATACTCAAGCCCGTCATCTTATGATCAAGTGATTTTCATCAAAATAAATAAATATATAATCTACAAAATGATAAAGACAAAAGAAGAAAAATATAAAAATTCAAAAAGAGGAATATGATCTAAAAGAGCGAAAAAAAGCCAAAAGGCCATATAGGAATAAAAGATATCAATGTGCACAAAATAAAAGATATGTCAAAGACATACATAATATATGATAAATATTTTACAATTTTAAGAATATATTTTGACACAAAAGGCAAAATTAATAGATGGGGCATGTAAGTCCGAATTGGCATATAAGTCCTAAACGTCTTGTGAGGGCAAAACATAAGTCCGGATGGTTGTTAATAAGTCCTAAGACTTGTTAATATCTTGTGTTCAGAAACGTTTCTCATGCTAGTTATGCTTCATTAGATATAATAGGAAAATATTCGATTATGAAATCACTCATCAAAGAATGAATAACAGTTATGCAAATTTTGTGATTATTTAATTCTTGGATTTCATAAAAATTATGAAAACATGATAAAATCACAAGTTATATATCTTTATAAATTCCCAAGTATGAATTCTGTATTAACAATTAAAAACATAAAAGTTATGTTATAATTATTGTTTGAATGAGTGAATAATCAATTTCTTAAAAAATATGATTCTACAACAGAAAACTCACAACAAAAAATATATAAGTTATACTTAGGTAAATTTTGATAGATTTTGGTTATATTTGTATAAATGAAAATTTTCAAAATTTCAAAAAGATTTGTTTTGTTTTATTTTATTCTGATTCATAGATAAAAATAAACATATCCGGTGAAAATTACTTTCTTGGTTAAACATACAAGTTAAAATTGAGAATAAAATTGAAGAAATTTTTGAAAAAGTTTAAAAATTTTAATAAAAATTAAAATTCTCGCGTGTGAAAAGTTGATGCAAGCGAAAAAAAATTTCATGCTAAAGTTTAAATAAAGCGAAAGGTTCATTCAAGCGAAAAGTCTGACTTCTCGCGCAAGAAGTCAGATTTCTATATAAGTAACAGTTATGCGAATAGTTGACTATTCGCATCTGATACTGTTGTTTTCGCTTACAAGATTTTCTAAGTGTTGATCGAGTTTAGTTTGATTTGTTAAGTTCATTTGGGTCGCCCATTGATTCATTGGGTATACACACGGTGAATAAATGAACATTGTTTGATTTTATGTGACTTTGATGTTGAACCGAAACTTAATGGACTAATAAACTTAAAATTGAACAAAATTAATCATGTTAAACTATAATACAATACTAATCGATCATAAACGAACACATGTTAATGGTTAAAACATTCTAAAAATGCTTGATTTGAAACCTAAAATTTTGAAGTTATCGCATGCGAAAACTTACAAAATAAATAAACAAACACGAAAACATTCAAAATCGCATGAACTTCTCACATTGGAATCTTTGATCATTCGCGCAAATAGTTGACAGAAAATTCAAAAAATATACTATCATTTCCTTGTTTGACAGAAAATTTTGATGTCTTTGTTTTCCATTATTTGTGCTTCAAGAGCATCCCAAAAAACCTTAGCCCCTTTAAATTCTTTATAATTGTGGGAAATCTTAGTTGATAAAGCCATGGTGATTGCAGCCATATGCCTTGTCATCAACTTCAAATCTCTTCATATCTTCCTCATCCCATAAATGCTCGGTATTTTAGACCATTTTATTTTTCTCATTCTTATACATCGGTATGTAAGGTCCATACTTGATTGACCTTCACATACGGGGTTCAATATTGATGACAAGCCCAATCAGCATAGTCATCTTCATTTAGAAGTTTGGGAGATTTAGTACTTGTGTTAATCTGAATGTCTAAACTCCATGACGTAGTGATGTTCTTGATGTTGGAATTAGTAGCCATTTCTGAAATATGAATTAAACTTAACAAATTTCACAAAAATACAAAGTTTGCACTAAAAAACTTCACTACTCGCACGAAACTTGCAAAATAACCTTCTTTTGCGAAATGTCACACTTCTAGCATGAAAACTATGCAAAAATAACTGCTTTTGCTAAAAAAAAGTACTTCTCAGGCAAAAACTAGAGGTTTTCGCTACTGATCATCATTTTTGCAAAACTAGCGTTTGTTCAATTTCGACCAAATTTTCACTTTTCTCCTTCACAAAGTGTCCAGAAATAGTATTAAAGCTTAATTGATGTTAGTTAAGTTCAAATATGCACCTAATTGTCTCTAAATTGATACAGTTAGTCTATTTTTCAGCTTAATCATTCCCAAAATCAATTCCACGATATTTTTTAGCACTTTAACAGCTTCACTTTCACCAACAACTCAATCAATAGTCATAATAACCACAAAATGATCTCAAATCCTTGTATGTTCTTCAATCATCTTCACTTCATATCTAGATGTTCTCACGTGAAAACTTTTAAACAACAAAATGTTTTTGCGGGGAAACTACAAGTTCATATAGAAATTTTATGTTTTTATATAATGATATTGTACTATTTTAAAAGATAAAAAAATAATTATTTTTATGAGCTAATTTTTACTAAAAAATAATATCATATATGAAAGTTAGTGAACAATATAAAAAAGTGGGGAATTTGAAAAAATCAACAAAAGTGATCATGTCAAAAATACCCTTCTAACAAACTTTTTTTATAATTTAATCTCAACCATTGCTTAAGAAGATTGATTATTAAAAAAATTTTTTACACCTTTAATATTAAAACTCTTTTTATTTGAAAGACACCGTAGACATTAAGTGTCATTAATTTATAATAATTTAGTAATCAAATATAATTATATACAAGATATTTGAAGTAAAAACTATTCAAAGATACAAAGCTCATTTATGACGGGACGGGTTGATGTATATAAATTATGTTGTAGAAGTAAGAGTATGTTTGATTAATGTTTAAATTATCTTAATAAAAATAAAAAAACAAATTCATTAAATGAATTTAGAATTTTTTACATGTTTCTCATTACTAAGGCTATTAATTACATATTTTCGCAAATCATAAAATTAATTACATATTTCCTTTTTTTTAAAACATGTACATTACATATGTCATTTCATTAAAATAACTGTTTTACCCATATATTTGTTAGGAATTTGCACATGTTGATTTTTTATATTGTAATTGTTTAAAAGTTTTACACTAGCTTTTTTGTATTCAAAGATGTATTGATTGCTGTTGATTGTTGTTTTAAAATAAAGTTTTAAACTTTTGAATTTAAAGATTTAATTTTGTTGTTCTTTTTACGCAGAAGGCTCGAAATATATGATTGATGATCTTAAGAATTGAAATACGTAAAAATATCTTAGTAAAATAAAGATAAACTAGCAAAAGTTCCCGCGCGTTGCAGCGGGAATTTCACGTAAATGCTTTCCCCTTTTAGCTATGTTTTTTATGACACATTTGTGAAAGGAACAACTCAAATCCACCTAAAAGTGTATTCTAATCATAGTGAATGTTGTTGACAAGAAGTCTGACACGTTATAATCTTCATGTGCAGAGCAATTTCACAAACATATTTCTTGAATTACTGTGAATTATGTGTTTGTTTCTTGAGGCACTTGAAAGTAGAAGGCTGCAAATTCCCTACAAAAAAAATAAAAAATAAAAAATAAAAAATAAAAATCACTTGATACAAAATCTTTATTATCTTGTATTCTTGTGTAAAAAACAGTTTGAGATAAACTTAATAACTTGGAATAAACTACAACACATATATTCAAGCACGAGTAACATAACAAAACATATTGTATTAAGTTCTACTGAAGTATCAATTTAGATACCAATCAATTGTAGTCATCATTGTTTTGTGCCTATTCTTCTTCACATGAACTTTCTGTAAATTCAGGTGAATACTTGAATTAAATAAAAAAACATACTCAACTCCTCTATCTAAACTTATAATATTCTTATTGATCATACACCTTTCATGATGCTCTCTTTGTTAATTGGCATAGCGATATGCAACCTTGGACTCACATGTTTCATTGCCTTTCTTTTGCAGGTACAGCCAGAATAGAAAAAAATCAGTAATGATGGTCACAAGCATCTTTATGGCATATCATTTATATTTTATGAAGGATTAACTGAGCTATTGTTATTATTCAACTTTATGTCTACTTATTTGAAGTGAACACATGCCAATTTCTTAAAAAAAGATTTACCAAACAACAGTACAACTTAAAACCTAGAAAATATGTATTTCAAACATCTAGGGTTGCTTTTATATTATTAACTTCCATAGCTAAGCTAACATGGAATGAATTTCAGATTTAATAGTCATAACATATTAGTAGAGATCGTAGATAATTCCAACATTTAAGGTTGAATTAGTTGTAAAATAGAAATCATTTGAATCATCATACAACATTTTGGTGATTGCAACCGTGATAGGAGCCAGGCTAACCGCAAATACAATACCTCCCAATTTTAGTGCATAATAGCTGCTAAACTTTAATTAACAAATGTGGAAGCAAGTAAAAACCCATAAATTCACGATACCGTTACTATTTAGCAATTGTTTGCCCAAATATGGATTACCTGCTTACCCAATCAAACTGCCCGCCGAACAATGATGCATGAGCCTATGAATCAACAAAAGTTGCTATTGGGGTGGTCAATTATCGCGGCCAAGACCACCGTACGTAATTGGTGTCCCATCGCACAACCACCACAACTTTCGATGGTTACAGAACATTGGTCCAAAACACCAATAAAGCTCTTGTAAGTAATACGATCTCACTCTCTAAACTTACCCGATCAACCGTCGTTGTCGAAACCAAATCCCCGTGAAACCCCAAATCACCATCCTCGTGTCGCTGGCTTTGGATCAGGACGATGTAAGAAGAAGATGAAAGCCCTGAATCAAAGGTAGCCGGCAAAGAATAAGGTCGTAAACAAACAATACTCATTCGGTGATATATGAAAGGCCTTTGCCACTTTGAAAGAGAATCAGGGGCTTTTGTAAATGATCAAAGTCTGGTGGCTAATCGGTGAACTCACAAAACCCGTAACCGACCAAAGCTTTTAATAGATATTATAATTATAATAGTGATTCAATAAGTTATTTTTAATGAAATGAATAAATATATATATATATATATATATATATATATATATATATATATATATATAGCACAGAAAACGAATGTTAACCCATGTTTATTGCGATAACCTGTTAACCAAACTAGTCGTCCATAGGGGCCACGTTATCACTGTAACTTAAAATTACAGTGGTAAATTAGTGGTTCACAATGAACGTTAAAATTTTTTTAAAAAAAAATATAGCAAGACTATAATCAAATTAAAGATATTAAAATAATCTATTTAATGGTGTAATTTGTATAAAAAAAATAATATCATACAAAAAAGTTAAGACGGTTTTAAAAAAGGGGGAATTTTTTTAAAAAATGAAAGGAAAATTGTTACATCAATGGTATAACGCGACGTAAAAGTTAGTTACATTACATAATCATGGTGTAAGTATATATTACATTAGTATTAACGGTTTATCGCAATAAAAGTGGGTTAACAACCGTTCCTTCCACTATATATATATATATATATATATATATATATATATATTAAAAAGAGAAAATATATAATTAATTTTTTGACATAAAAAAATATATAGTTAATTATTTTATGAGAGAAAAATATATAAATGTACCATGAATTTAAATAGCAAGTTATTATCATCACGTGAAAATGTTTTTACGAAAGGACAATTTGTAATAAGTGGTCCAACTCCTCCATCAATTTTGTGTCCCACTTGTTGCTATCTTTTTCAACTTTTTCAATACTTTCAATACTTTAAGTGATAGTCAATTCTAGGATAATTTCCAAGAAAATATGAAACATCTAATAATTACGTGATTGTCCTTGCGATATTTTCAGAAGACTTTGAATTTTTGATGCCTAATGGACTAAGTAATGAATTATAAAACTGTTATCACTAAATGAAACAAAGTTGCAAATGATCAAAAGTTTATGAGCTACGTATATGTAACTATGTATTATCAAGTATATAATTATAGGTTATTTATATGTAACTCACACAAATTACGTATATGTAAGTCGTTTTGTCATCATCTTCATTTCTTGGAGATTAAATTAAAAAAATATCTAACAACCTTAAAAAATGATGTTCAATTTTACTTAAATACAATTTAAACAATTAACAAATAAATAATGTATAATTTATGTGATTGGCTATAGGTGATATTTACAATTTTTAATTATAAACATGGTTTTCATTTGAATCCTACTCTAACATATAGGGGAGGGTTCATAAGAAAACCGATAGTTATACAAAAACCAAAGAAAATCACGAAAATCATTGACATAATTCATAATCTTTTTGCTCTTTTAAATTTGGCAAATTGGATTTTAATAATCCAAAATATAATCTATTGGCCGATAATAATTCATACTATCATATTACCCAATAATAATCCCAACTTTTATTTATTTTGTTAAGAGCAATCCTAGTAGCATAATTATTCATTTGTTTACACTTGATTGTGCTCAAGATGGTGATTGGGAATGAAATAGGAAGACGCACAATATAATGAAATGAAAAACGAGTTAAAATCAAGTGTAAATCAATAAAAAATATACTACTAGGATTGTCATTGGTAATAAAACTAAAAGTTGGAATTATTATCGAATAATTTAATAGTATGGATTATTATCGGCCAATAGGTTATAGTTTAGATTATTAAAATCCAATTTGCCTTAAAAATATAAATAAATTACTCCATTCTTTTTTTAAAAATTATTTTCTGATGTTATTCAAAATAACGCTTTTGCCGGGGGTTGAGTAGCTTGGAAAAAAAAAGACGTAAAAATTGAGTGATATATTTATATTTTGAGTTAATTACATGAAATGTCCATGTGCTTAAACCTGTTTGCACTTTCGGTCCCGGGTTTAAAAAACTAAAAGGTCGGTAGAAAGATTTGAAAATACATATCACAAAAGGTCCACGTAATAAATGGAGAGTTAATTTTTCTATTAACTACATATAAAATAAGCAAATTATCCTAAAAATTAAAATAGTTTTATTAATTAAAATTTAAAAATAATATAAATAAATATACAATAAGGGTGGGACCATCCTACTCCCTTTTTCTTTTTTAACCACGACTTTTGCACCATTGATCACCACCACCACTATTGAGCACCATGATTGATGATACCACATCCACCACCGTCAATCACCACCACCACCGAGTGCGACGCCTGATGATACCAGGTCAACCACCACCGCAGACCATTGTCGCCGCTCATCGCTCGTCATTCCAGCCACCCCCATCTCTCCCTCTATCTATCTCTACCATTGTTGTTGAGATCGAATCGGACCGGCCGGTCCAACAGATCCGACCGGGAATCGGATAGGTGGCCGGTCCGGTTCACATCGACTCATTTTGGAGCGGTTCCACCAGCCGATTCGTCCCGAATCGATGGTCGGACCAGGAAACAGAACCGGTTCGAATCGGATTTTTTTTTTTGATTTTAATGGGTAAAACGGGGTGTTGGACCATAAATTAGTGTGTTGGATATGAAAATATAGTTAAGTTTTATATATAACTATAAAATACGTGACGGTCATCCATGACGGGGACCATTTATGTTATGTTTTGGCAAATTGTTTGGACCGACTTTGTAGTTTTTAAAATCTAGGGACCGAAAGTGAAAACATGCCTAACCATAAGGACCGAAAGTGACACGTCACGAGTCACGTCACATGATTCGTTATAAAAAAACTAACAAAGTTAACAAACTTTCAAAAGTTTGGTTTAATACCGGATTCAATTACTCACCGACCAGGTGAATTTTTATCAGATTCAGCGGTTTGCACAACCCAAATGCTACTTCTACCATAACACCCTTAATGCATGTTGGGGAATATGGGGCAAAACTGGGACGACACCATGCAAAATGGGGAAAAACCGAGAAAATTTATGTAAAATAAGAAAAACCAGATGCGACGTTGAAGTGTCACACGGGATAAAACAAAAACAAAAAACATAATGGTTGCTGGTGGCCTAATTAAACCGAGAATGTAACCAATCTAAACAAAATACATTGAGGAAAATCCAATTTTACTTTTAAAAACTTTTAAAACCTACCTACCTCTTGCCTTGTGTGCTAATATGCTTTAAATATCAGATTAAAAGTTGTGCTCTTAATGTGTGATTGTAACCTTCACATCATTACTCCAAGATGTTTGCCTTGTAATATCTTCTAGATGTTAGCAATATGTTTGTCTATATATTGTATTTCCTTGTATCATTCAAATCAATCAAAAAGTGCAGCAAAATTGATATACTTTTCACCTAAATCATCATATTACAATCACTGTTGTTGCCGTCTTCCTTGCCTTCGATTGTTGCTGCAAGCTCAGGTTTCGTTATTTTTGCGCTTAAAATAATTTTTCCTTCTATGCTATGTTTTTATAATTTTTTTTGTTGGTTTGGTTTATTGTTATTTAGTGTTCAACGACGACCGGTGGTGGTAGATAAATAATTGGGTCGTTCAGACTCCAGCAATAATCATGAGGAGGATCGAGAAAATCAAAGCATCGTTTTGTATAAGTCATGAGTAAGTAAAAAATTTCACAAGATCAAAGATGGTATGCTGAAAATCTTGAAGATCTAAACAAAAATAATCTAATCTAACCTTATAGAAACTAAAAATAATTACTATGAAAAAAATATATATACACTGCTCCAAAATTTTTAATTTTTTTATTATATTTTATATATATATGTGTGTATGTATTTTTTAAGAACAAATAACATTTTAATTCTTTTAGCCAACTATACATTTCTTAGAGCTCATTAACATTTTAAATAATTAGCCTAATACCACTTACCCTATTTAATATTATAATACCTAAATTAAAAAAAAAACAAACCAAAAAAAAAAAAAAAAAAAAAAAAAAAAAAAAAAAAAAAAAAACCTCATTGTTAACCGATTCACTTAAGTAAATTATAGACCATTTTTCTACAATATTTTAGTTTTTTTTTCTTTTTTTTGTTATAACAACTATCGTTGTATTATAATTTTTTATATACAAGTTATTCGTTTTAAATTTTTTTTATATGTCGTATTATAGAGACCCATGTTATGTTCTATGCCCGGCCCGGGATCTTTTAGGAATTCTTGGGCTGGCCGTGTATGTACCAAAATTACAAATCATTGCATTTTCGTACGGCAAATTTCACATAAAATTTTTACATGTATGCATGCCATTGTGTTTTAGTTGAAGATTGATATATCCTTTTCCTTCCCATTCAATACAGAAACCCCATATCTTCTTTAATAAAAGCAGAGCTTGCTCCCTTACGAATTCCACTTAAAGATATAGTAACAGCTACCAAAGATTTTGCTGAGGAAAATCTCTTAAAACGAAGTGGAAAGGTAGATGCTTACAAAGGATTTCTTTCGCGGTCCAACGGTGGGATCGATGTTGTTATACGCAAGTATAGTAGTCACCCACTAACGGAGTTCTATAAAGGGATTATGAAAAATTCATATTTCAAGCATAAAAACGTTGTATCTTTGATTGGTTTTTGTGATGAGAAAGATGAAAGGATGATAGTTATGGAATATGTGGTTAATGGAAATCTGGGAAAATATCTAAGTGATCCAACAACCCTCACATGGTCACGAAGATTACAAATATGTTGTGACGCTATAAGAGCGTTGATATTCTGCTTTGGGAAGATGATCAGTTACAAGATTTGGTTTAATATATTGTTAGATGAAAATTGGGAAGCCAAGGTACTAATTTATATGATGGAATCATGGTATGAGGCCAGAAACTGTGATCATCTGTTGAATTCTTTTGGTGTGATGTTGTTGGAAATGCTTATCGCGAGGAAAGCAACCACTGAAGACGTGAATCAATTTCTAGTTAAAATGGAGAAAAACCAACTTCACGAAGATCAAGGAGGGCAGTTGGATGACATGATTGATACAAAACTAAGGGAACAAATGTTTCCAGAGTCATTGTCCATCTTCTTAGATACAGCCTATGAATGCTTCAAGGAACAAACTTGGCAACAGATGAGTATCGTAAAAGAAAGACTTCACAAAGCATTTTCAACACAACTGAAAGAAGAAAATCTTGTAAGTATCTAACCAACTTTTACTTTTAGGCGATTACGGTTGATAAATAGGAGGTATGTTTTAGAATATATGATTAATCTTACACCTGGCAAAATGGGCGGGTTGGGTCGGGCAGGGTCTCGGGTTAGAACGGGTTTGGGTTATGATGGATTCGGGTCAGGATGGACCAATTTAAAAAACAAGTTAGGATGGGTGCGGGTCAGGATGGGTCCATATTAAAATTGCTGATAGAAGTTATAAAATGAACCTGTTTTATTTCCGTATAAGTTACAAAATTGACAACATAAGTTAAAATACTGAGCAGAAGCTGAATATTTGAGATAACTTAGAATATTAGTAACATAAACCCAGTAATGTTCCACGCATTTGATTGCTACACAAAATCGCTGGAGGGCATACAAAAACCAACTAAAAAAACTCAACAATCAACTATAATTTTCATTAAAATCTAAATAAAAACTCATTGAGGTAAACGTTTTACCTCTGAATGGTTCTTTGATTGCTACACAATGGTGGAGGAGAAGAGTAGTGGTATCAATTGGGGAAGAGATTAATCGGTTTACCTCGAGATTAAAGAAGTTTACTGAAATCGGCGACTTTACGGTTTACATAATTGAATATTATAAACAAATGATAAAAAGACAGTGGGTTACGTGAGCATACTCGTTTGTAGCCTTTGCGGTAGCCGGTAGGGGAAGGATGTGGACTATGGAGAAGACGGGTTTCTTGTATTTTTGAAGATACGTAATAGCCCATCTTGTATAAACGTAAGCCAAACCATCCGACGGTTTGGCGCTTCGTTTTTGATGGTCTGGCGGTCTATACGGTTCAGTTTGATGGTTTATACAGTTTTCATTCATTATAAAAGTGTTACAGTTTGAAACCCACCTACATGCATGTGGAAAGAAGCTGCCATGTTGACTTATTAAACAAAAAATTTCGTAAACAAAGAGCATTACCTCAACTGAAGTTAAAAAAAACTTTTATCTAAAAATAATACTTATAAACACGACAAATACCATGTTTGTTAATTTAATAAATCATTCACTAAAGAAACTAGAATTTAGTGTATGAGGCATCTTCAGAGCAGTAGCAGCTTAATTATTCACCAAATTCATTCTGACCCGTCTCTTTTATTTTAGTGACCCATTCTGACCCACCTTTTTTCTCCCTAAATTCTAACTTGACCCATCTAAACCTTTTGTAAATTATACTCTACCCAAAAAGACCCAAACACCAATATTTAAATACCCAAAACAACCCAAGTTGAAGATTTTGGGCAAAGATTGCCGGGCCTAATTAATCTCTTGGGTTAATAGTTTGTTCACCGGGTCATGGGTACGGATCAAGAGTTAGCTTCTTGGTTTGTTTTATTTATTTACTAGCCTAACCACCTATGTGTTACACGGGTTGAAAAAGTTAAATTTAGAATAGAGTAAATTACATGTATGGTCCTTATGTTATATATGTTAAAATTTTAGATATGGTTTTTAAAGTTTAAAAATTCTGAATATGATCTCAAATATTTATTTCCTTTTTATCTGTTTTCTCAAGTTTTGTTTGTCAACAATTAATAATGTTAAAATTTATGAAAATTACATTTTAATCGCATCGAACTATCAATTTAATTTACCTTTAAAACTATAGTATTACTTTACTAAGGAAAGCTTTATATTTTTGTTTTCTTAAAGTTTTTTAATGTTTAATATTTTTATTAATTCTTTATTAATATATTTATTATATAATAAAATACGTTTTAAATACATGAATAAATTTTTTAAAAAATATTTTATAAATTGTTTGCTTTTTAACGTGTTTAAAATGTTCGTTTTCTAAATGTTGTTCTTAAAACCGTTTGATATTTTAAATGTTTTTATAATACTATTTGGTTTTCTAAATTTTTTCTTAAATCATTTATATTTTAAAGCATCTTTAAAAAACAACCACTTTTTTAAACATAGTTTTCAGAAACAAATCATTTTCTAAACACTTTTTTAATACTATTTCAAACGACACTATATGCGCTTTAAAATAAGCGTTTGACTTTAAATCAGTGTAAAACACAGGTTTCAATGTAATCAATGCGGAAGCATAAACGTTTGTAAAACCATGAATAATTAATGCGCAAAACAAGGAGCCAAAAGAAAAATATGAAATGTAAATGAACTTATTTTCAAATGATACGGATAATGCATGAGACTCAAATGTGCAACCCTATCCTTAAGCGTGCCTACAATCTGAGAAGACATGCTAAAATGTGTGAACACAAGGTTGTTGAGTTCATAAGTGTAAATCTGTAATTATGTTTGAGTGTTAGCCTGGTAAAAGTAAACAAAGGTATACCATAGGTAGCTAGCCTATATATCGAGTTACTTAGCGTTTCGAACCGAATTAGACTGTTTGTGAGTTGTTTTGCCTACTGCCATATCTTATCATAGAACAATGGCATGTGTCTAGGTCAATTAAAAACCCGTTAGACCTCAAGTCAAGTTAGCGCGACTAACGCGCGTGGGGTTTGTCAAACCCAGTAGTACTACTCAAAATTACCTCGCTAATTCGTTATTAAGGGTTCAAGTATGTAAGGACTTGCGTGCTAATGTTTGCACTACAGTAACAAGCGATATACCAATAATACTAAAACCAGATAAATAAAAGTAGTTTACATGCTTTTCCCCCAAAAAGAAAAGTAAGTAAAACTGGGGCCGTGAAACTCACTTTTGATGCGCAGGAAAAAACCTAAAGTGTATAAGTTGAAAGCTAATCATTACCTAACAAATGTAGGTCCATGAGTGTTTGTACATAATAATCATCATGAACCCCGTTGTATCCAAACAACGTATACTGTTAGTGTGTTCGAAAAATGTTTGACAAGTTTGACAAAATTGACTTTTTGATCAAAGTTGACTTTTATTTACCAAAGTTGACCCGACTGACCCGACGACCCGTTGGTGATTAAAATAAGTAAATGTATGTTTATTCATGCTCAAATAGCTCAGATAATGATTCACCTATAGTTTCATCTAAGAAATCTATTTTTGGAAAGTTTTTATTTTTGGAAAGTTTTTTTTTTGAAAATTATGACATCGTTACACATGTGTTATTCATTTCAAGATTATAAAGCACATCAGAACAAACATCAATCATACCATCATATCATGTTATCCACACATCACATACAACATTCATCACATCATATCACAAAAGTTTCCATAAATAGCAAGCGTGATTGTACGCAACGTTTCTCATAATTCGATTAATACCAATCCACTCTTATGCTCTAAACATCATATAAAAATTACCACATCTCATCAAACATGCATAAATCATCATCTATAAACCAACTTACCCAAAAAGTTTCCTTTAATAGAAAGTACAAAAAAACCAAGGCGAAATCAAAAGCTCAAACATGAAATTTTACCCAATAGCATCAACTAACATCCTAGAATCATCAATTCAACCCAACTTCATCTAATTCATACAGTTTCTAGAAAAGTCCCAAATTAAAATTTCAATTATAAGTAAATCTCGGGTTTTGATTAAAACAACACAATTTTCCAAAACCAATCCATACAAACATCATTATATCGAATACTAACACATAATCAATCATCAATTTCATTCAATTTCAAATTTTGATTTGTTTTTGGATAACTAGGATTCATGTTCATCATATTAATAAAGAATATGAAATCTAACATAAAACTTACTTATAGTGATGCATAGATGCAAGCTAAAATGTTTTCGATGCAAGAACAATTCATAATCATCATCAATTGCAAGAGAAATTAAAGTGTGTGTGTGTGTACTTGAGTGTATGTTTCCAAAATGGATAGGGGTGGGGAGATGGGGGGGGCCAAATTAGGGTAAAGGGGTGGGGGATTGGGTTTTAATCTTTTTTTTTAACAAGAAAGGCCCCCGTCTATTATAAAAATCGTTTTAACGTTACGCGATTGAACTTTGTCTACACCGAAACCATCAAATCATCACATAATATCAAATAAATATTAATAACATGAAATAATTTTCATTTTCTAGTTTGAATGCATATTTATAATAATTAGACGTTAAAAGCCGAAAATGCGCGAAAATGCGTAAATGCGAGAAAATTCCCAATTTTCACAATTATGCTAAACATTTAGTCATATAATCATATAACACATAATTCCACACCAATTATGATTGTTCAAAAAGTATTTTGACAAATCACCAACGTTCCGGGACAGATGCGTATGCGATCCGACAACTCTCCGAATTACCGTTACGAAAAAGGTTCGTAAATGCTTGTGCAATAAATGACGCATTTAAGTGAACAACACTGAATGCATGAATGTATGATTGGAAAAACAATGTTTGTATTGATCAAAAAGCGACCTCAAAATGCTAGGTGTCACATCATCCCCTTGTTTAAAGAAATTTCGTCCCGAAATTTACAACTCCGGTAAAAGACGGACAAAAATCCAAGTTGCCACATCATCCCCTTGTTGAAGGAATTTCGCCCCGAAATTCAACTGGTATCCTCAGCGCTTGACAGCGTATCTTTCAATAATTGTATGTATTTGACCTTGTTTTGATTCTCGCGTTCCCACGTAAATTCTTGTCCACGCTTAGAGTTTCAACGAACTTTGACTATAGAGATATGATTATAGTTGAGAGTTTTGACCTCTCTGCCCATAAATTCAACTAGTTCCGCACTGAAACGCCATTGTTCATCCACATTTGTTTCTTGTTTCAACAAATGACTAATATCTCATCAGACAAACATTTCTTTAGGTGGTGTAATAAGTTTTGTGCTCCACTGAGTTCCCTAAGCAAATCGAGTTGTTAATCGACTAAACCAACCCTTTTAGAAATCTCAAAGATCTAACGTAGTGTGGATTTAACTTTCCTCGTTTTTCCAGAATGATTTGCACCTTTCCAAGGTGACATTTTTTAGAAGTACCTTGTTATCGATTTGATATTCAATGGGTTTTTGGCGTTAGCCCACGTAAATACTTTGTCAATCACATGCTGCTGCCCTGAGGTTACGAATTTGTACGATCTTCTTAATCATATCGTGCACAAGCTCAGGACCAGTAAGTTGACTTTCTCCAAATTTTGTCCAACAAATAGGTGATAGACACTTTAAACCATAGGGGGCCTCAAATGGTGCGGTCTTTATCACCGTACGGTAACTGTTATCGAAGGAAACCTCAATCAAGGGTAGGTGGGTTTCCCAACTACTGCTGAAATTAATAACAAATGCTTGCAGCATGTCTTCCAGAGTCTGAATTATACGCTCACTCTGACCATCAAATGCGGATAATAGGTTATGCTCCTAACCAAATGCTTTCAATATAACCATTGGGATGACCTCCAAAAATAGGAAATGAACCGAGCGTCACGATCGAAGATGATGAAAGAACTGCACATAGTGCCGAGAGACTATTTCTCTTAGTTAGATGCGAATTAACTTCTTAATTCGACGAGTCTCTCTAATATCCAGGAAGTGTGCGGATTTTGCTACTATTACCCAAATGGTATTGCATCCGCTAAGAGTTTGAGGTAACTTCACAATGAAATCCTTTAAGATCTACTCGTAGTTCCATTTTGGAGTTTTTGCGGTTGTTAGAGTAAACCATACTCTCTTTGATATCCCATCTTAACTTTAGAACAAATTAAACACTTACTTACATGCATGGCAATATCACCTTTCACATTCTGCCATTGATAAAGAACTTTCAAATCATGGTACGTCTTACCTGAAGCTTGATGAATAGGATAACGAGTCTTATGAGCTTCATCAATCACCAGCTCTCGTAATGTCACGTATTGAAGAATACTCATATTCATTTCATGAAATTACGAATTCATTTGGATTTTGTCTCTAATTGTTTTTCCATGCCTCTCATGGACTCTACCTTTAGATTCTTGTCCTTCAAAGCCTCAAGTTGAGCATTATGGATTTGATCAGGTACTCTGGTGTGAATGGTAAGCTGTAATGCTCCAACTTGCTTTGGTTTAGGTGTTTACTTTCGACTTAGGGCATCGGCTACCACATTACCCTTACCCGAATGATGCTTCATCACATTGTCATAATCATTCAACAGCTCGACCCAATGACGTTGTCTCATGTTCAGCTCCTTCTTTTCAAAAATATACTAAAGGCTCTTGTGAGCGGTGTAATTATGCATTTGGTACCGTACAAGTAATACCTCTATATCTTGCGTGCAAAGTAATGACTCTCAACTTTGAGTTGTGTGCCATGTAGTTCTTATGAAATTTCAACCAACTGGAAGCGTATGCAATGACCTTCTCGCGTCGCATCGGCATACAACCTATTTCTTGGATGGAAACATCGCAAACTAGAAAATCATCTATTCCCTCCGGTAGGGATAGTATCAGTGCAGTACAGTGTTTTTGTTCCATAACTTGAAGTGCAGACTTCTGTTGTCATTCTAACCGTTTACAGTTCCTTCATGAGTTAATTTCATAAGTGGTTGTGATTCTTCAAAAACCCTTTGATGACTCGTCGGTAATAACCAGCCAACCCAAGAAACTATCATACCTTAGTCAGAATCTTAGGCATAGCCCTGTTTTTTATGGCTTCTATTTTTGCTGGGTCAACATGACCTTAAGATTGGACTTCTCAATCCAAAAGTTGCACTTTGAAAACTTGGACTTCTAGGGTTTTACCGCGAGGCATGTGACAAACAAGAATCTCAGACACGGTCATATCAAGCGACACTATATGCACTTTAAAATAAGCGTTTGACTTTAAATCATAGTAAAACACAGGTTTCAATGTAATTAATGCGGAAGCATAAACGTTTGTAAAACCATGAATAATTAATGCTCAAAACAAGGCGCCCAAAGAAAAATAGTAAATGTAAATAAACTTGTTTTCAAATGATACGCATGATGCATGAGCCTTAGATGTGCAACCCTAGCCTTAAGCATGCCTGCAATCTGAAAAGACATGATAAAATGTGTCAAGACAAGGTTGGTGAATTCACTAGTGTAAATCAATAACTATGTTTGAGCATTTGCCTAGTAAAAGTAAACAAAGGTATACCATAGGTAGCTAGCCTATATATTGAGTTACTTGGCATTTCAAACCGAATCTGACTGTTTGTGAGTTGTTTTGCCTTCCGCCATGTCTTATCACATAACAATGGCATGTGTCTAGGTCAATTAAACACCCGTTCGACCTCTAGTCGAGTTAGTGCAACTAACGCGGGTGGGGTTTGTCAAACCCAATAGTACTACTCAAAATTACCTCACTAACTCGTGTTATTAAAGGTTCGAGTGTGTAAGGACTTGCGTGATAATGTTTGCACTACAGTAACAAGCGATATACCAATAATACTAAAACTAGATAAATAGCAGTAGTTTGCATGCTTCTCCCCCAAAAAGAAAAGCAAGTAAAAGTGAAGCCATGAAACTCACCTTTGATGCGCATGAAAAACCTTAAGTGTATAAGTTGAAAGCTAATCGTTACCCAACAAATGTAGGTCCATGAGTGTTTGTACATAATAGTCATGATGAACCCCGTTGTATCCAAACAACGTATACAGTTAGTGTGTTCGAGAAATGTTTGACAAGTTTGATAAAGTTGACTTTTTGACTAAAGTTGACTTTTGGTGATTCAAATACGTAAAACTATGTTTAGTTATGCTCAAATATCTCAAATAATGAATCACCTACAGTTTCTTGTCGGAAATCAATTTTTGGATAGTTTTTATTTTTAGAAAATATGACATCTTTACACATGTGTAATCCATTTCAAGATTATAAAACACATCACAACAAACATCAATCACACCATCATATCATGTTATACACACATCATATACAACATTCATCACATCATATCACAAAAGTTTACATAAATAGCAAGAGTGATCGTACGAAACATTTCTCACAATTCGATTAATCCCAATCCACTCTTATGGTCTAAACATCATATAACAATTACAACATCTCATCAAACATGCATAAATCATAATCTATAAACCAACTTACCCAAAAAAGTTTTCTTTAATGGAAAGTACCCAAAAACCGAGGCGAAATCAAAAGCTCAAAACATGAATTATTACCCAATAACATAAACTAACATCCAAGAATCATCAATTCAACCCAATTTCATCTAATTCATACAATTTCTACAAAAGCCCCAAATTAAAGTTTCCATTATAAGTAAGTCTCGGGTTTTAATCAAAACGACACAATTTTCCAAAACCAACCCATAAAAACATCATTATATTGAATACTAATACATAATCAATTATCAATTTCATTCAATTTCAAGTTTTGATACGTTTTTGGATAACTATGGTTCATGTTCATCATGATAATCAAATAATATGAAATCTAACATAAAACTTACTTGTAATGATGCATAGATGCAAGCTAACACGTTTTTGTTGAAAGAACAATCCATAATCATCATCAATTGCAAGAGAAATCAAAGTGTGTGTGTGTGTGTGTGTTCTTGAGTGTGTGTTTTGAAAATGGAGAGGGGTTGGGGAGATGTGGGTGGCCGAATTAGGGTAAAGGGGTGGGGGTATGGGTTTTAATCTTTTTTTTTTTACAAGAAAGGCCCCCGTCTATTATAAAAATCGTTTTAACGTTACGCGATTGAATTTTTTCTACACCGAAACCACCAAATGATCACATAATATTAAATAAATATTAATAACATGAAATAATATTCATTTTTCTAGTTTGAAGGCATATTTATAAAAATTATACGTTAAAAGCCGAAAATTCGTGAAAACGCGTAAATGCTAGAAAATTCCCAATCTTCACAACTAAGCTAAACATTTAGTCATATAATCATATAACATATAATTCCACACCAATTATTATTGTTTAAAAAGTATTTTGAAAAATCACCAATGTTCGGGGACAGACGCGTGTGCGATCCGGCAATTCTCCGAATTACCGTTACGAAAAGGTTTCGTAAATGTTTGGATATTAAATGACGCAATTAAGTGAACAACACTAAATGCATGAATGTATGATCGGAAAAAAAATGTTCGTATTGATCGAAAAGTGACATGAAATCTGGTTATACACATGTGTAATACAGTATTTACAAATGTGTAAATCCTGTATTACACATGTGTAAAATGAATTTTATAAAAAACGAGAAATTTTTTCATTTTTTATTAATTTTTTTTTCTATAAAAGAGGGAAACGAGAGAAACATTTTTTTTATGTTATTTTTTGTTTTATAATTTTTTTATTATGTTTTTTTTATTTACCATTTTGCTATTAAAAACTAGTGGCTTAAATTGGTTAGTAGATTTATTACAAAAAAACAACTTCTCATTTGATTCCTCCCCTATATGTATATAATAAAACCACGAAAAGTAAAAACAATTAACAAATAGTATAAAGTGGTGGCGGCATTGTTTATCCTATACGCTTTTTGCTATTAATAGAATTTTAATTAGGTCCACCAAAAGAATTTTATAAACTAAAAGAATACATTACAAACCTAAATAACATACTTTTATACTTGTTGGTTCTTTTTTTAGTTTCATTTTTATGCTTAATTATTATCTTGTATAGCGTTAACCAATCTTTTCTTCTTCTTCTTAATACACACAGTTAGTGGTGGAAAGGCTTGCATACTTGAAGATCCCACTAAGTCATATAAAGTTGGCCACAGATAATTTTGCAGATACATACCGCATCAAGTTAGACACATATGAAAGTTTGTATAAAGCAAAGCTTGACCAGTTTGATTGGGAAAGTACATTAAAAATAGAAGTGGAATATATAGTTGAACTACCAAAGAAGACGGTAGTTATTTACTGCATCGATAAATGTGAGGAAAAACAAAAAGAATTACTTTTAGAAATTGAAATGCTTAGTAGTTATAAGCATCCAAACCTTCTCTCATTTCTTGGCTTTTGTGATGAATATTACAAGATGATTCTTATTTTTGAATGTGATTTTAAAGCAACACTCGATGATTATCTAAAAAGTGCAAGCAGGATTAATCTTACTTGGGAGCAACGAATACGTGTTTGTCTTGATATTGCACATGGATTAAAGTACCTTCACAACACAGAGGGCAAACGAAGTATGATATATCAAGCAAAGCACAGCGTAAATGTTTTACTTGACGAGAATTTGACAGCAAAGATAGCAAACTTTTGGCTATGCAAATCTGATCAATGTCCTCCACATTTGGGGTCACCTTCAACATCGTCATACCAAAGACTTGTTGTAGATGATATTTACTCTCTTGGAGTAATTTTATTTCAAATCTTAACCGGGAGGTTGGACTACGATCCATTTTATGCAATGGAAAATGTAAATGGGCGACACTTTGATGAAGAAAACCTAAAGAATATGACTGATCCTAGGATAAAGGAAGAAGCCCAAGATTCTTTACATGCATATTTCATGATTACTTATCAATGTTTAGCGAAGACCATAAGCGAGCGTCCTACATTGGAAGTTGTGATCAGGTCTCTTGAGAAAGCATTACACCTTCAAGTAAGTAAATGATTGAATTTAGAAAAAGGTAACTTTACGAGATAGTAACCAAGTGTTTTAAGTAGTCTAGTAAAGTCCTCAAAGCCTTTCTTTTTTTAAAGTCACTCCACTTTCACCGTGTGTTTTAGTTCTAGATAATATATTTATAAATGTTAAAAGTTTTTAAAATTAAGTTATTTAAATGAAACATATATAAATATTGGTTACTACTTAATGATTATTTTTGTCCAATTTAACTAAAATTTAACAATTACTTTGTTATTATGCTATGGATTTTTCTCTTCACTATTACCTCCTAATTCAAGTTAATTAAAAGGAATTTGATTTACTAATACTGAGAATTTATATATGTTTCATTTTTCTAACTTAAGTTAAACAAAAAACATTTGTAAAACTATATACACACACACACATATATATATATGTATATATATATATTGGATTGGAACACATAGTAAAAATTATATGACTTTTAAATGCAAATATTATTTAAGTAACTTTAGTGCAACACTTAAAAAAGTTAGTTACTTTATAGTAAACACATAATATTTTAATACATTTGAGGATGGCGTAATTGTCTTTTTATATTATTTTTTAGAGTTAATTACATGATTGGTCCCCATAATATATCTATATTAGAAAACAAAATACATAATCATCATAACCATAATTATATATTTATATATTATAAGTGTAAATATTAAAATACCACCAACATCACCATAATCATCATTATCTTCTTGCATATGTACACCCAATCCACCATCATCGTCGCAACTCTAACCACTATCTCCACACCACCATCAGCCACCCATATCTACAACCCAATTCTAACCCCAACCCCATGTCGATGGTCTATGGGTTTCTTGCAAATCACCAAAATCTTCTTGCATATTTGAACATCGCAGATGGTTGATCGGTTTCTTGTTACACCACCTCCGTTTCCTCTCTCTCTCTCTCTCTCTCAATTTATGGAGCGAGGTTTTCCAATTGTTTCTTCCTGCTAAAATATGGAATCTTGTTGGTAATTTTCCGGGAAAATTCCCAAAGTGTCCCTTTGACCATTACTTTTCCTCAAAATGTACCTTTGAACTTTCAGTCGCCTCAAATTGTCTCACTAAAATATGATAAACGGCCATTATGGGTGCCACGTGTCCGAACACGGTCTTCGCGACCGTGTTAAACTTCATTGGGAAAGCAAATGACCGTGTTTTGTGTTTTTTTACTGCGGTCGTAGCAAACTTACCTATGCCATGTTGGAGTCATCAGAAATATGTGTGAAGTTTATGATTTTTTTCATTATATTAATTTATTTAATTTTACTCACATTTTGTTTTCCCCATATAAGTTTCAAATAATAACGTTTTATAAAATTTTCAATACAGCCTTTTAACGTGTTTATTTTTATCTGCGTTCCGACACGAACTTTTGTTCAAAACCGAGTCTCTTCAAATTTATATCAAAACGTTCAATAAAAATTGGAACCGACTCGTTTTTTACCAAAATTTATGTCGGTATGTGGATAAAAATAAGCACGTCAAACGGTTATATCGAAACTTTATAAAACATTATATTTTGAAACTTATAAGAGAAAAATAAAATTTAAGTAAAATTAATTAAATTGGTAAAATAATAAAAATCAGAAACTTTACACACATTACACGACGGTATTTAGGGGACAAAATAGAGAAAAAATTATGTTTTTTACCTATGTAATTTTTTGACATTAAAAATTAAGTTCGAAAGATTATGTTTCAAGGTTGTCTACGACGGTATTTAGGGGACAAAATAGAGAAAGATTTTTCAAATGATATTTTAAAAAAGTTTTTAGGTAAAAGGGACATTCCGGAAATTTTCCTTAATTTTTCACTACTAGCACTTTCCGACGAGGCATACATCAACATAGAAATAAGTTCTTTAACGCAAATTTAGGAGAAATTCGTGTTTCCGTTGCTAAAAAGTCCGTACGTTTCATCCAATGATGTATTCGATGAAAATATTAATCAAAATATGAAAGCACGTGAGAGTTCTTTGACCACCTCCGGTCTCTCTCTCTCTCTCTCTCTCAAAATTATGGATTTTTAGTTATATGTTAGTGGGGTGATTAACTATATCGTGGTCGATGGTGTTTTGGTGGTCAAGCAATGGTGGTGTTGTGGTAAGGGCCTAGATGTGGTTTTGGATTTTTCCTAATTTTTCTTGGTTAGCAAATGAACTCTACCTATATATATGCGTACATAGATACGTGTATACATATATATATATATATATATATATATATATATATATATATATATATATATATCTATGTATCTATGTATCTATGTATCTATGTATCTACGTATATACTAATAAAAGAAGCTTTTTTGGTGACACACGGCGATAGAGCTTGTAAATCTTAGTTTCCCGCTTCTCTCTCCTAATAAATGATTGCATTAATACTCTTCACAACGCTAAAGTTCATCCTTCTCACAAACAGTATTAATCAGCATGTCACATCAGATTTTCACTTACCTCCATCCATTCTTCCCACAAATATTTTTTTACCCCCAACACTATCCTTCCCACAAACACCATTATTTTTCCACCTCACATTTTCTTTTTTTATTTACTTTAATAAAGATATTAAAATTATTATAACTATATTTAATTAAAATAAATAATGGAATTATATATAAAATGAACATGTTGAATACTTAAATTAAATAATTCTAAATAAGAAAGGAATAAAATTAAAACCGCAACTACATCAAAATAAAATAAAAACAACAACGTAAAACAATAAAATAAAAATGACCATACGAACTTAATAGATAGAAACAATAATAAAACTACTCTCTAATCCTTCTATTCATACAGAGATATTCTATTAGATCATTTTGCAATGCATGCTGAGCGTCCTCGTTACTTCAGCTTCTAAATCTCTGTAGCTGTGTTTGAAATAATGATGGTGCACTAGTATCGTAACTTTCTGGCTCAGATTCTTACTCTTCACGCGACCAGTTAGTTATGAAACGGCCTTCATCTTCTATAATCATATTATGTTAAATGTTAAAAAGAATTAAAATTAAAAAAACCTTTTAATTGAAACCATTTTAAATAATTATAAATAATAAAAAAATAAACTCTAATTAATTAGTTTACTATTGCAAATGTTAAAAAAATTAAAAATATTTTTATTTAATTAACACATTTTAATTAAAATATTATACTTAAATTATTATTTTAATTAAAAGATTTTAAAACATTTTAATTAAAAATATTTTAATTTAAAATCATTTAATATTATTTTTTAATAGTGGGCCCACCACTATATTTATATTTTAAAATTGATTTTATGGTGGTGGGGCCCACCACACCTTATTTTCGCATGCCCTTGGCCACGGATCGAACATTTCAATCTCCCATCCCCCGTCGCCGCCCTTCCATCAAGCGTGGTCCACGTCGGCGACGGGCCGGCCACGGGCGCGCGATGGGGATAGTCTAAGTACTAATAATTTTAATTAATTTATTTTAAGATTAAAACTATTTTTCATTAATTAGAAAAGAGATCTTTTTATAAATGTAATTTCTAAATAAATAATTTTTTTAATAAATAAGAAATTTTTCAAAACATTAAAATTTTTTAAAAATAAGAAACAAAAATAATTAAAATTCAAACTTTTCATAAGAAAATTTTTAAAAAAGCACTAAATTTTCAAAAAGTACTTTCAAAAATCTATGTATACTAATAAAAGAAGGATTTTTTGTTACACATGACGCAATGATAGAGCTTGTAAATCTTAGTTTTCCGCTTATTTCTCCTAATAAATTATTGCATTAACTACTAATAATTTTAATTAATTTATTTTAATATTAAAAATATTTTTTATTAATTAAAAAAGAGATCTCCTAATAAATAAGAAATTTTTTAAAACATCAAACTTTTTTAAAAATAAGAAACATTTTAAAACTTGTGTTGTTAAAAAATAAACTTTTAATGAAACAGAAATGGTTAAAATTCAAACTTTTCATATGAAAATTTTTAAAAAAGCATTAAATTTTAAAAAGTATTTTAAAAATAAAAAATAAAAATAAAAGTTCAAAAATGATATCGATGTTTATTATTTAAAGTCTTTGCTCATACGTAATTTTAATAATATCATATCTCAAGATATTGTTTTGTAATTTCCAAAACTTTTATTACTAACTATTTAATATTTATTTATGCAACCAGTGTATCACACAAGATACTAACCTAGTATATGTATATATATATGTGTGTGTATAATTATGTAAACATATATATGTATATATATGTAGAGGTTCAAATAAAAAATAATTTTCCCTAAAAATCAATACTAACTTGACATGTGGCATTAGGGGTGTTCAAAAAAATCGATATCCGAAAATATCCGAAATCCAATCCATATCCAATTCCAAAAAAAAAATCCGAATCATTATTCGGATATTCGGATCGGATCTCATCCGAATCCGAATTCCTTATTCGGATTTCGGATCGGATTTTGGATTTCATAATTTTTTTATTCGGGTTATTAGGATATCCGATTAATCCGAATATGAATTGAATTTTGTTTTTAGACCAATATTCATTACTCAATTACCTATTATGTTTTCAACTCAATACTCAAAAATCTTAACACATTATAATCCTCTAATACTAAACAATTATATAATATTCGATTGTTGTTTTATGTTAAATATTCTAATATTCGGGTGTTTATCACGTAAGAATACCTTATTGCGTGATAATTCCACCTTTGCGTGATAATTCCATCTCTGCGTTATTAATTGTTACACTTGCGTTATAATTGCACCCTTAACCTTCATTCTTGCATGATAACTTTGTACGATTCGCAAGAAAAAAATACTTTGTACCGTTAACTTTTCTCTCTCTCAATATATATATATATATATATATATATATATATATATATATATATATAACGTTAGTTGTGAATCACTAGCTATACCACTGTAACGCTAACTTACAGTGGTGATATGAACCAATGTGGACCACTTAGCAGGGGTTAACAAATATTTCTTATTTGAACCTTCCACTATTGTAACTCTAATATAGTGGACATTTATACCATAATTATGCAGTGTAACTAACTTTTATAAAATTTCTCTCCATTTTAGAAAAACCTCACACTTTTTTAAAATCTTCTTAATATTCTTGTATGATTTAATTTTTTTTATACAAATTACAACATTAAATAGATCGTTTTAATATGTTTAATGTGAGCATAGTGTCACGAAGTGATTTCCCAACTCTCGTGCGACACTTAGATTTGATCTAAGTTCAGCCTTTTGTGACCCAAACGATGTAGCAATTCAAGTTATAATACGGAAGCGTTTGCAAGCGAGTAATACAAATGACTTTGTATTGCTTACAAGCTAGTTTACAAGTATGCTTTACACTAAACTTGTATGGATTTTGGGTGATTACAAATGAACAAACTATCTCCTATTTATACTTGTGGCTTGGATCTAGATATTTCTAATCTAGATTATTCTAATCTAAATATCTAAGATATTTACTAATCTAATATCTAGATATTTCTTTGGTTTATATCTAGATATTTTACATGGTGAATATCTAGCTCATCTAGATTTGCTTGGGTTGTTCGGAAGTCATCCGAATGGCCCTGGATGCCTCCATATGTTTCCGAGAATGTCCGGAATCCGAGTAACGAGACTTGATTTTAGGCGGGTTGTGACATTCTCCCCCACCTAAACCCACGACGTCCTCGTCGTGTTTCTTGCATGACCCTCGGCTTGTTCTCATGAGTTGCAAGACGCATATTGTTTTACCGTGATGGCTTGACTCCATCATTGCTATGTGCACTTGATTGCCCTTGACGATGTATAATGTGTTCAGAAAAGCTGCCGGAACGGCTTTTGCTTTTCTGAAAAAGTCCATCCCGAGCACGATCTTGTAGTCGCCTAGTGGTGCTATCGAGAAGTCAAGTTTACCTTGCCATGTCCCGATCTTAGTCTTGACAGCCCATGACATTCCCTTGATAGCTTTAGTGTTGCCATTGGCGTCTTTGAGGAATCCATCTCATGTGGATATCCTTAGGCCGAGTCTCTTAGCCTCTTCTCGCGTGATGAAATTATGACTTGCTCCTGTATCGACCGGTGCTTTTGCAAGTCATCCATTTACTTCCAAGTTCACAAAACGAAGTCCTTCTTCTCCGTGTTCATGATGTTGTCCTGTTTCTCCGTAGGGCACAACTTAGCTAACTTTAACTGCTTCCCTTCATGTACCGTTAAGGCGTTTAGGAGTTGTAGTTGCATTGCCCCAAAGCGAACCTCCTTGTCTTCGTGGGATGCATCATCAGTTCTGGCCACCATGGTCTGAAGACTTTGTTTTTTCGGGTAGTTCGGAGCATTAAGCGGTCCATCACATATAAAACAGAATTTCGTAGGACGCCTTTCATTGTCGTATCGTGGTGGTCTCCTTGTGTCCACCTTTCGATCATGATTGGGCTTAACTCCCCCACCTGTCTCGTCATCACTTTCCTCATTCATGGGCCTATATGGTCGTTTTTCTTTATGATTGATCAAGCTTTCGGCTATTGCAATAGCTGAAGCAAGATCTTGAACACTTCGTCTTTCCAACTCTATCTTGGCCCATGATTGCAGACCATCGAGAAAGTAGAAAAGGGAGTCTTTATCCGACAGGTTCGGGATCTCAAGGACAAGTGTAGTAAATTCTTTAACATAATCCTTGACGGTCCCAGTTTGTTTGAGCTTTCGAAGTCGACTTCGTGCTTCATGCTCAGCATTTACCGGATAAAATTTTCTTTTGAGTTCTTAGATGAACTCAGCCCAAGTTTTTATTTTGCACGTACCTCGTTTGATGTTCATGCTTCGACGTCTCCACCACAAGTCTGCTGTATCTTTGAGATACATAGTGGCTGTCTTGATTTTAGTGGCGTCATCAAGGATTGGTACCCCTCCTATGTACTGCTCCATTTCCCAAATGAAGTCATCAACCGCCCGAGCTTCTCGTTTGCCCAAAAACGGTGATGGTTTGGGAATTTCGACTCTTGGTGTAAAATTCACGATGTTACCTCCAGTCGTGATCATGGCTTTGTTGCAATCAACAATTTTAGCTTCCAAGCCCATTAGACTTCGATGCATGTTGCTTGACAGCTCGTCCATGTCCTTTTGCAGCTTGGTTGTGACGTCCTTGATTGCATCTTTGATCATCAGCTTTACTTCGTCTCGAAGTAGCTCCATAGCAGCCTTGAGTCCTTCTCGGAGCTCACTGAAATCTTCTTCTAATGCATCCAAGTGTTGGAGACAGATGTCGACTTGCGATCCTGTTTCGACAAGGCCTGTCTCCAGGTCACTAACTCATTTTTCCAAAGTATGATCCTTGAACATACCTCTTTCCTTCTTTGATCACTTTTGAGATTCATCTCGACTTCGTTTATCTTCAACAACTGCACCTTTGCTAGTTTTGATTTCCATCCCAAATGAACCGACGTTGCTCTGATACCACTTGTCACGGAGTGATTTCCCAACTCTTGTGCGGCATTTAGATTTGATCTAAGTTTAGCCTTTCGTGACCCAAACGATGTAGCAATTCAAGTTATAATGCGGAAGCGTTTGCAAGCGAGTAATACAAATGACTTTGTATTGCTTACAAGGTAGTTTACAAGTATGCTTTACACTAGACTTGTATGGATTTTGGGTGATTACAAATGAGGAGACTATCTCCTATTTATACTTGTGGCTTGGATCTAGATATTTCTAATCTAGATTATTCTAATCGAAATATCTAAGATATTTACTAATCTAAATATCTAAGATATTTACTAATCTAATATCTAGATATTTCTTTGGTTTATATCTAGATATTTTACATGGTGAATATCTAGCTCATCTAGATTTGCTTGGTCTGTTCCGAAGTCATCCGAATGGCCCTAGATGCCTCCATATGTTTCCGAGAACGTCCGGAATCCGAGTAACGCGACTTGATTTTAAGCGGGTTGTGACAATAGTCTTGCTATATTTAAAAAAAATTAACACTCATTATGAACCACCAATTTTACAACTATAAATCTAATTTGTAGTAGTGACGTGGCCCGCTGTGTGGAAGTTTGAAAAAGTTTTCGTAATTTGTATTGGTTTGCAAATGAACCTACCCTATACACACACATATACATATACATATATAGGTGTGTGTGTGTGTTTATATATATATATATAAGTATGTATATATATATATGTATATATATATGTGTGTGTGTGTTTATATATATATATATAAGTATGTATACATATATATATGTATATATATATGTATATATATATATGGGAGGGATCAAATGAAAACCATGCTTATAAATAAAACCGTGAAAACCACCACTATCCAATCACATAATTTATAATTGATTTAACCTTTTAATTGTATAAAATATAATTAATTAAATTTCAATCTTATTTTTTGAGGTCACTGTATATATTTTTAGTTTAAACTTCAAGGAACAACAATGATGAGGAAACGAATTACGTATATGAAACCTGTATGAGTTATATGTACGCAACTCGTAGTTGTATACTTGGTAACACATACTTACATATGCATAACCCATACATACACGTAACTCTTAGTTTTACACTTTGTAATACGTACTTACATATATATAACCTATAGTTTTCACAGTTTTTATTTATAAGTATGGTTTTCATTTGATCCCTCCCCTATATATATATATTAATATGTTGAAGGTTCACAAGATAAAGAACAAACAAATGAATTTACTTCATTTACACTTTGTAATAAATTACTTATTTCTAGCTCAACAAGGTTATGTGTACAAGGCCACTATAGTGCCCGCGTGCCTACATGCATATCAGAGATCCAGTAACCATCTCTATATATTATATTGTACTAGGTTAGTATCTCATGTATTACACGAGTTAAATAAATAAAATATTAAATAGTTGTTAAAAAAATAATAATTATAAAACGATTTTTTGATATAAGATATGATTAATATTACGTACGAGTGATAAAAGTACGATATCATTTTTTAAACTTTTGTTTAAATTTTTTTTAAAAAAGTTGGTTTTTAAACAAATTGTTTCAAAACAAATCATTTTTAAAAAAGTGTAATTTTTAATAATTTCTTTATTATAACTTTGAAATTTAATTATTCTCGTTTCATAGGAATTTTATTTTTTTAAAAGCCACAGGTTTTAAAATATATTGTGATTTTTAAAAGTTTGATATTTTTTTGAAAAACTTTCTTATTTTATAAAAAAAAATTATTTATTTACAAATTGTATTTGTAGAAAGATCTATTTTTTAATTTAATAAAAAAACATTTTTAATATGAAAAGAATTAAATAATATCGTTTGTATTTAATGTGACATTTATTAGAAGAGAAAAGCGGAAAAATAAAATTTAGAAGCTCTAAAATTGTGACAAGTGGCATACAAAAACCTTTTTTTATTAATATATATAGGTATAGATATTGTATATTTGTATTTGGTTTAAGGTTATTAAACTTATGGAAAAATAACAAGATGCTAAGTCAGGGTTTATGAACCAACAGACTTAATTTTGATTTGTTTTCTTCTTTTCTTGTATATATAGATTAAAACTATATTTTTTTCTGCAGCACACAATGTTAAAGGTGAAAAAGTTGGATCATCTCAAGATCTCACTTGAGGATATAAAATCAAACACAAAGGATTTTGATATTAAGTTTCGTATTGGGTTAGGGGGATATGGTGAAGTGTACAAAGCAGAACTCAAAATAAAGAGTGACGATGGAATTCTTGAACCTAAAGTTGTAGCTATTAAGCGCATCAAAAATAGAACAGACGGTCAAGAAGGGTTCTTTGCTGAACTTGATGTATTAAGTAAGTGTAAGCATCCCAACCTAGTCTCACTTCTTGGATTTTGTGTTGAACATGGTGAAATGATTTTAGTCTATGAGCTTGCTTCTAATGGAAGTTTGGATGATTATTTGGAAAGCATTGATAAGATGTTTAATCTTAGCTGGGCACAACGTCTAAAGATGTGCATTGACATCGCGCAAGGATTGAAATACATCCACACAAACATGGGGGAGAGAGAAAAGATAATACATCGAGATATAAAAAGTGCTAATATTTTGTTAGGTAAGAATTGGGAGGCTAAAATTGCTGACTTCGGGCTCTCTAAAATTCACCATGATAATCAAGGAGTGAGCACTATCAATACAAAAACTCTTGCCGGCACAGAATTCTACTTGGATCCTGAATATGTTAGGACTGGGAGGTTAAAAAAAGCATCAGATATTTACTCTTTTGGGGTGGTTTTATTTGAGATATTCTCAGGGAAGTTGACCTATGACTCAAGTTACATTAATAAAAATGAGAAAGGGCTAGCACCTATCGTGCGGAAACACTTCAAAAATGGAACACTAAAAGAAATTTTAGACCCAAAATTAATGGATGAAGCTTTTGAACTCGGTTTAACAGGAAAAGTAGAACCTGATCATGATTCCTTGGATGTGTTTTCAAGAATTGCATATCAATGTGTCTCAAAAATCCAACTTGAGCGTCCAACAATTAAAGTTGTCATCCAAGAACTTGAGAAAGCTTTGCACTTTCAAGTAAGTTTATATTTTGAATAATAAGGTTTTTCTATTTCTAGGAGGATACTATTATTCATATTAATTCCTCATCAATAGTAGTAAAAGTAGTGCATTTGCATTAAAAAAGATTACTCACTTTATTCAACTACCCATCCAAGAGCATTTGACTTGGGATACTTTTCTATAAGGAGCTATAAGGAGGATAATCTCTTTTGGTAGCTCAATGCTCGCGGTAATAATAATTCCAATTCCATCTAAAAATCTCTTCAGGCGATCAAGAGGGCCACTTTTTCTTATTAGATGAGATTAGGATGAAAGGTATTATCTCGACGATGCTTTTCTCTTACTTGCTTTTGAAATTTCATTTTGGCCTACGGTCATGTAATGGGTATTTTCAAAGAAAAAAAATTCTATTAAAGGAAGAGATGGAAAGTTTTGTTTTAAATTCTGTCTCATTCCATGAGATCTAGAAGCATTTTTGCAACTTTATCTCTCTCCGTTTTCCTAATTTTTTTACTTCTTTCATAGGGGAATAAAGACCTTTCTTTGAAGTTTTTGCTCGATCGAAAGGATATAATATATACAAAACCTTAACTTCACAAACTTTTCGAGGTATAACCGTCGCCATGACATTAGTGGCTTAGCTCTTCGTGCATCCCGCATGCTTTTCCATAGGGAGAGAATCAAGGTGCGGTATGGAAGAATGGTCCGCTCCGCAAAGCTTAGCTTTTTGGTTCCCTCCCCCTATGTGGTCAACCTTATCGCCGGTCTGAGTGCAGGATTTTATGACAACATTGCTAGAAGCCAAAGTAGTTTTTAATTATCATAGGATAATGAAAGACCCCAAAACTAAAAAACCCTTCCGTTGGTCATTCATGACATAAACATAGTTCCTAAATTGAAATTGCATGATATCGTAGTGGAAAAACATAACATTGTCTAAATTTTGATTTCAAATAAACTTTAACTATGGCCTTAAAAACAAATGGAAAATTACATTTATTGAGAATGGGATGCCACTCTTGGAGATACGGGTAGACTTTGCTTTCATGCCTAGAGCTCATACCTACTTTTAACATAAACCTATTATCAACGCTGAGTGAGTTATGTTTTTAGAGTTAATTTCAGTTTTACTCCCTAAGGTTTAACCAAAGTAACCATTTTCCTTCAAAAGATTAAAAACATCAATTTACCTCCAAAAGTTTCATATGTTGTTTCAATTTCACTCCAAAAGTTTCATTATTTTGGATAAAATTAAAACAACTAATGAAACTTTTGGATTAAAATTGAAACAATTTATGAAACTTTTGGAGATAAATTGATGTTTTTAATCTTTTGGAGGAAAATAGTTATTTTTGACAAATCTCAAGAAGTAAAATTGAACTTAACTCTATGTTTTAACTTTTTAAATCAACGTTAAGTCATAAAACATTTCTTTAAATAATTAAACATCAATATAATACTAAGATGGACAAATAGTCACATAGCACTTATGGATTCTTAACTTACAATTTGGTATAACACCAGAATGGAACCCAATCATTAATATAGCCATCCATAATTCATCGTGTCCTTTCACACGATGTTATGCGGTGTTCTTTACACATGCCACAAATGCTATTAGGACTTCTATTTCACTTTATTATACCATAACAGCTCATTGTGTCCTATGATGCTGCACGGTGTACCTTATGCACCGAAACATGACCCTCATGGGTCCATTTCATTAACAGATTCCATTAATGTGAAAACTCACACAACGCCAAATGGTTCAAATTTATTTTCATAAAACTTTTCGTTTGCTTAACAGTTTATGTTTCAAATCTTTTGGTAAAACCATTTTTTGTAATTATTTCAATATTGGCACATCTAAACAATAACAAGCATTGAGAATATACTTCATTGTGAAAGAATATGCATAGATAGTTTACACATATCAAAACTAGGCACATATTGAAATTTAGACCTTCAAATCCTAATTCATTCACAAGTATCAAAACTACACTTCATATTAAAAGAACATATGCATCGAAAGTTTACACATATTGAAACTAGGCACACAACAAAATTTAGACTATCGAATCCTCCCAAATCATATCGTAACATACTCCAATCAAAAATCTTTCCAATTGAAACTAAGTTTTGATGGCCATTCTTTCAATTCAAACTTTCTATTGAGTATTCCTACTTACTATTAAAGACTTTCAATTGCAAACTTTCTATGTAGTAAAAGCTTTTTATTAAGCAAATGAACTTTCGTTGAACAAAAAAACTTTCTATTGAGCAAATGAACTTTCTATATAGAATAAATACACTATGTATTGAACAACCAAACTCTCTATTGAACTGAACTTTCAATCGACCAAGTAAACTTTTTGTATTAAACAAACAGCCTTTCTATTAAAGAACTGAACCTTCTATTAAAAAACCAAACTTTTATAGAACAATTAAAATTTCTATTGAACAAATAAACTTTCTATTAAGCAAATAACTTTCAATTGAACATCTTCATCCACATTCAGCATGTTCATCCTATGAATACTCACTTTGATTAAAGAGGAGAATTGAGTATGTGTGCCATCCCAAAGGTAAAGAAAAAAGGAAAAAGAACTCACCTAAAATGTTTGATCCCTTTAGCCCAACGGCTTGAAGACGAGGATGTGCAAAAACCCTAGTTTTGCCTACTTGAAATTCCTAATTCATTCCATTAATGTTAGAAAACATTAAGTGAATAGCAATACGCATTAGGAATATCATATACATTGAAGCATCAGCTCCAATCTGATGAAATATGGATTAAAGATAGTCATTTTTTTTATTCTTGCCTTGAGATCCCAAAGAGAGGGAGGAGGGGGAGGGTGCTACTGCAGTTGAAGTTTATTTATTTTTATTGATCTTGAAGTTTTGCCTACTTGAAATTCCTAATTCATTCCATTAATGTTAGAAAACACTAAGTGAATAGCAATACGCATTAGAAATATCATATACATTGAAGCATCACCTCCAATCTGATGAAATATGGATTAAAGATAGTCATTTTTCTTATTCTTGCCTTGAGATCGCAAAGAGAGAGGGGAGGGGGAGGGTGCTACTGCAGTTGAAGTTTATTTATTTTTATTGTTCTTGAAGTTTAACCCTAACCCCCCCCCCCCCCCCAACCCGGATTAAACCCCCCTTTTACATATTCAATGCATATATTTTTTTTGGACCTGTTTGGGATTGCTTATTTTGGTACAAAAGAACTTTTGACAAAAATAATTTATTAACTTATGACTTTTCAAATTTAGTTTTTAAAAAAATATTTGAATTAGCTTATAAACTAAAATGTTATAAAATAACTAAAAGAGACATACTTTTAAAATTAGTGTAGTTAATAGGAGGTAATAGAGTGGTATAATAAAAAATTAGACTAAAAGTATTTTTCAAGAGTTAATAAGTAACTCACTTCTTACTTTTCAAAATCTCAATTTTACTCTATATGAAAAGTCAGTTTGAAAAAAAATTTTGGGTTTGTCAAATATTTTTTTTGACTTATTAATTTTTTAAAAGTTAATAAGTCAAAAATTGTTTCAAAATAAGCAATCCCAAACACCCACTTAACATGTAAGCCTAGCTTTTCTTTTTCCGCAAGTTACAACAAGAACCCAAATTTTAGGAGGTTACACATAACTTCATTTAAGTATTTTTATTTAAATTTTAATTTAAGTATTAAACTTCTAAAATCAATGTTTTTGGTTTATATCTTTTCTAAATACACATAAAATGTGAATTTTATACGATAACCTTATATTAGCTATTATACTTGCTGGTGATATGATGTTAGCAATTTTCTCATTTAGTGTAAATGTTTTATTTATCCATGCATTTTATGATTTCACTCAGACTACTTTTCTTCTTTTTATTATTCTTTTAAATTGTGCTCTTAAACTTTAATAAATTTATCATACACCCCGTAAAATTTAATAAAAATATTATTTTTCTTTTTTTTTGGTTTCCCTTTTTTAATGTATTTGATTTTTTTTCTTGTTTTGTTTCTTATTTTTGAATCATTTTTTGGATTTGCTTATTTATTTGATTTACTTTTTTACTTCTGAACTTTTTAGTGGCATGAATACTAATGTAAAAGTCGTCAAAATCAGAAGTTACAAATTTTAACACCCTCATCGTATATACATTTTGAACTAGCAACAAATCATGAGTTATAACTAACTTGTGTGTATGAAATTGTTTTTCATTACATACAAAAAGGCATGCATTGTACGTACTTATGTTCAGTTTATATTTCATGGATATTATATAAATCAACATACTTTTGAATCTAATGTTCATTATATACAGGAAAACCGGATAAAAAGTCTCAAATTTTCACTTGAGCATATTAAATTAGGCGTTGAAAACTTCAATGGTGACAACTGCATTATGAAAGGAGGATACGGGATGCTTTACAAAGGAAAAGTTCAATACAATAATAGGCATAAGAAAGTCTCTGTAAAGCGATTTAGTCATGATAGGTATAATTTTTCATGGGAACATGGTTTCATGAAAGAGTTTGAAGTTCTTTTCAAGTATAAACACGAGAATATCATTGGCCTTGTAGGCTATTGTAAAGAAATGGATGAAAAAATCATTGTCTATGAGCATGCCTCTATGGGAAGCCTCAGTAGGTATTTGAACGACTCTAGCTTTTCATGGACCAAACGTCTTAAGATATGCATTGATATTGCTAATGGGTTAAAGTTCCTTCATGGAGGTGATTCAGGACAAGATGTAGTGATACATAGAGATTTAAAAGGTTCCAACATTCTACTAAACAAGCATTGTAAAGCGAAGATTTGTGGTTTTGAGCTTGCAGTAACATATCCAACAAATCAGAAGATTGAGTATGTCGTTGATAATGTTGAAAGCTCACTTGGATATAGTGACCCATTGTTCCTTGAAACACAATTTTTAACCAAAGAATCTGATATTTACTCATTTGGTGTGATTTTATTTGAAATGTTGTGTGGTAGATCGGCATGTCCAGAAGATTTCAGAGATCACACTCAGTTTTTAGATGTTTTGGTTAAACGTCACTTTGAAGATGAACCACTTATTGATATTGTGTTTGACGGCATAAAGGAACAAATTGGGCCAAAGTCATTGGCTGCATTTAGGAAGATTGCATTTCAATGCTTACACCGCAGGAGAGAGCAACGACCAACAGCTTGTGATTTGGTAGTACAACTTGAAAAAGCATTGAAAGTTCAAGTAAGTTTTATATGTTACAATTCAATGTTTTCCGTGGATTTATACATGAAATGTGCAAGGTATCCTAAAAAAACCTGTGTAATCTTTAACTACTATTAAACAATTGAACTAATTACACGAACAGTCCCTAGGGTATTCACGTACTGTAAATTTAGTTCTCACTTTCAATAAACTGCAGATGTAGGCTTGAACTATGCAAAGAGTGCACGCTGTCAACGCTAACAAATGTTAAGTTTTTCTGTTAGTTTTTTTTTAAAGACCAAAATATTCCTTCTTTTTATCTTCTTCTCCACATTCAACCTCAACATCATATCGTAGATCTCATAGTCGTTGCCATAACAATCTCATTACAGCCCCATTGCCATTTACATCATCATCGTCATCACCATCGTCATCTGAAAACTGAACATCACCTTCCTCATCACCATCGTAGATTCCAAATTGCAGCCACCTGAAACCAGCAGTAGAAACAACAGGGTTTTTTTGGTGACAGTTGGGATCTATGGTGGTGGTAATGACCGGTAGTAGGGACAACGACTTTGGTGGTGCTTGATTTCTTAGATGGTGGAGATGGATGATGGTGGTGGAGAGGAGTGACTAATGATAAAGAAGAAGATGGGGGGTTTGGTTTTATTCAATATTGTGAGTCTTTTTATTTTTTATTCAAGGGTATTTTGGTAATTTTACAGTGACTTGACAGAGAAACTTAACCTCTGTTAGCGTCGGGTATTAACGGTGCGCATATCATGCAAAGCTTAGGCCCGCATCTGTAATTTATTAAAAGTGAAGACTAAAGTTGTAATACGTGCATATCCTAGGAACTGTCCTTGTACATAACTCTAAACAATTGGTTACGTTTTTCGCTTCTATCTTATATTTAAAAACCTATAAAAATTTCATATAGTCAAATGAATATAAAATAAGTATTGTAAATCTAGATGTGTGATGGATTAAAATATAGTTCCCATTTTTGTTAACAAATATGCAGGTGGCTTTTGAAATACAGGAGGCCAAATTGCAAAGAAACGATGGAATAGTACCATCCAAGTCTCGTGAGATTTACTCCACAATGGCGAAAAAAGATATCTATAGCATTCTCTCCAAGGGAATCCTCCTTCAAGATGACAAATTGGTACTTGGTTCATTCACATATGTAAAATTTCACTTCTTTTTATTCGTATATACAAATAAATCTTTAGTTACAAAAGATTTTCAACTGATTTGGAACTGAAGGTGGACCACAATATATATATATGGCTACACAAATTTACTAAATAGCTAGGATTATAAGTTACAATAACTAGTTTTCATCAAGCAAAATTCACGAAAATGATCATTTGCAGGTGTTATGCATCTACAGTTATATATTGGATAAAAATATATCAAAAGGCAATGAAATAAAAGGAGTATTGTACTTTGCTTCTGTGTCACACTTCTTTCCTTTCCTATGGACTTGAATTAATTCATGTGACACATGACATTATTTCATATCTATTATTCACTCGTGTATCATCATCAAACGATTGACGACACACTCACGTAATATCTATAATTTTATGTAATTAAGTACTTCATGTTTAATATTTGTTAGCGTTTGTTGCTCTTTTTGCTCTAGTACGTAATTAGTGTCTCGTCTTTCCATAACCTACTAAGGAGAATGACATGTAAACCTCAAAAAACACAACACATGTTGTGTATCTCTATTATCATATATAGATTACTAAACTTTTATATGTCTTTTTAGGAGATAATTCGAGTCCTTCAAGAGACAACTGGGGATCCTGAACAGTCGGACGATGATTACCATTAAGAGTCTGAGGTCATCCACTCTGAAAACACATTGGAATAAGGTAACACACGAGGAGCAAGTTGTTAAATTAGTTGACATTGATGAAAGCTACATATCAAGTTGAGATTTATTTAAAATTGAGTTAAACTGAATGAAGTATCAATGCTAAGTGTTTGAAATGACATTTGAAAATAGCGTGTACCAGTGTACGCATCCATATGAAATGACATTCATCTTACCATATATAGTTATATGAAATGACATTCATCTTACCATATATAGTAAATCATGTTAATGAACTTAATTTAATAAGTTTCATTTGACCATAAAATGACAGTTGGGATTATTTCGTATATATATCCCACTTTGAAACTACTCAATTAGACCTATGGTAAGTTACTGTATCTATGTCCAGTTCTTCATTCTATTATCATTTTATTCATTTATTCTTAGTTCTTTCTCAGAACTTGACGTTTTAATATGAGTTTTAGCATTTATTTCCCGTGTAGCATGCAAGAAATTAAGCAAAACAACTCGAACGGAGCAAGTTTTCGAATTTTTATTGTGAATTCATTAAATTAGTAAAGAATAGAAACATTTGCAGATAGATGAAGACCATGTGTTTATTACAAAAGTTTAATTGGCTATGTAAATTCATTGATAGATTTTGTCTTTGAGGTTTTTGCCGTGGCGCCCATTACAAAACTTTGGTTAGGGCCTAAAAATAAACACAAGAAAAAGAACTGTTAATATTTATAAACTTTCTACCTTTAGTCTCGTTTGGTCCGCGAGAAGCACGTATAACACTAGTCTGTGCATATTGAACATCCGGTAGATGATAACGAATGTTCGTATCTTTGTATGGAGCAAGATACCCTTTAGTATTTGGGTATTTGGTATCAACAACATAATATTTATCTGCAAATAAAACAAACATTTGTATTAACCATCCGTTGGATGTGGAAAATAAAGCTCTGGTCTCTATAAGACTTCATTAAAATTTATTGTATCATGCGCGATCCCCTCCCATCTAGCCCATACAAATGTAAAACATATGTTAAAATCACAAACAGCCATTATATTTTGTGTAGCATATCCCTTTCGACCAATGTACTTTGCTTGATTGATCACTCTATTTAAGTGACACCCTCATGTGTGTCCCATCTATAGCACCAATGCAATCCTACAAATACAAAAAAGATATCATAATTAAATCATTTGTTTGCTTTCTTTTCAATCTTTCTATCCTTCTCGATCTCCTTGAAGATCTTAGTCATGATAGAAAGCATCACGGTTTGTAAAACCTGATGCACCTCATTAGCAATGGCTTCTCTAACTGTCACCTCCAGTCAAACGGACTCATTAGTGCTCTGGTGGCTATGAGCATCAAACTCTAGATGTTTAGTCCTGGTTGCTTTAGCTTTGCTTCTATTGACTAGTGTCTTGCCAGTATGGCTACTACGTGCACCACCATGACCACCACGAGCACCACCTCTGGTACTCTTTCTTCCAGCCATATCTATCTTCCTATAAGGTTTAGAACATCAACATTGTCATTCAAGGTAGTAATTCAGATCATGATAAGTAATGTAAGTCATGGCATTGGCCAAGTATAATTAACTACTTTACTTTTCACGCCCTAAACATTCTCCATCCTAAGTCATATCAGTTCCCAAATATACTATAATATACTATAACATACTATACATACATACTCATACATACACATTACTATCATTTATTATTATCATAAAAATCTTTAGCTTTACCTTTTACTATACATTAATTTTTACTTTAACTTTACCTCTTGGCACGAAGTTACCTAAACTGACATTCTTTATTTGGTCCCATTTTTAGTTTAAGTTAGGTATTAAAGTACCTAAATCTTTAAAAATATGGCTCTGATACCAACTTGTAAGGCCCTCTTTCCCAAGCAATCTCAATGTTGGATTTGCATCATTAGAAACAAATAATTTTTAAACTTATACGTTCACAATCATAGCAGCGGTAATTTAATTGTCATTACATAATTCAATGTCTATCAATAATTAGTTTCATCTATAACAAAATCTATCTGTTCAAGAGAATGTCAATCTTGAATTCATTCAGGTAACATCACATTCATGCCAAGCTATCATTTTTTAATTTCATCACTTCATACATGTAAAGCTAATATGCATACAAAAACCAGTGATGTTGTTCTACTTTTACAACTTTCAAGAAAACACTTTAGCATATTAGTCGATTTTAAATCTATAACTTCATCATGTTTTGGTCATTAGTACTGTAAACATTCTTTACTTTCATTATCTAATTAATATCTTAGCCTTGACTATCACATTTACTTTACATTCATGCATAAGTTATACCTTAGAAAGGATTAAGCTTTATATTTTCATTGTTTTTTGCATTGCTTTTACTTTTTGTTCTCATTTGAGCATGTAAGGATACAAAACTATTGTGCGGGTGGGGCTAGTAATAAATTATTAAGCTCCTATCAGGTGAGTATACATAAGGTATAACTCCTATCAGGGTGAGTAATGCACACGGCAAGACTCATATCAGATGAGTGTGTGCAAGACACAACTCATATCATTCAAGCTGTACACGAGGGAAAGCTCCTATTAGAGTGAGAATGCAACGAATGCAAACTCTTATCATGCTTCTAAGACTCCTGCGCTTTGGTTTCACAAGCAAACCGTAACATTTTAGGCTCATTTACTTTCTTTAATTATTGTTATCTTTCTTTATCTTTCTCTATCACTTTATCATAACAGTAATTATTCTTTAATACTTTATCATGATCATGGTTATACTTTAGCGATTGATCATACTTTAACATTTTGTCCTCAAGTTTCCATAAATAGTATGTTATCTATAGTTTTTTACTGTATATATAGTTCTATCAGTACTATTATCTTTATGTCATCTTAGTATCTATCATCAAACTATACCAAGTATGGGTCATTGTAGTTAAGCTATCTTAATTTGGTTAATTAAGGGCAATGTGGATGACTAAGTCAATGTAGATGACTAAGTCAATGCATTTGATTATGGCAATGCGGATGATTATGGCAATGCGGGTGACTATGGCAATACAGGTGACTATGGCAATACAGGTCACTATATCAGTGTAGGTGATAGTATCAATACGGTTAAATCTATACGCTCATCAGTATTAGAACACTTAGAGTGGTCTAGTATTCAATGCGAATAATCGGCATCAATGCGGATGCACCACTTTACCTATCCTCATTGGGCATACATAGAATAATCTAGGTAGCCAATGCAGACACACTATCAACGCGAATACTTTCCTTTTAATTATCTGCATCCCAACACTTAGAATATTCTAAGCAGATAATGCAGATGACTATCACTAATGCAGGTGACTATACTTCACTCACATCAGCCTATACTTAACCATTTTCCTTAACCATGCATACCATTACGTACCCCAATCTAGGGTTCATAAAACATCACTATTCATTATATCAACTTTATAAAAACATGTAAAAAATTTATTTTCTCACTTTAAATCTTTTAAACTTTATCAAAATGTTCTTAGTATGCATACTGGCCCCAAAATACTGAAAACGGATAGAAATAGGTATTTAAAACTCACCTTTGTTGTCACGTAGAACTTGATGAAATTTAACACGAAGAGTATGAACCAAGATCTACATAACCACATGTAAATGTGTCAACTTTATATATCAATTTAGTGTATTAACACCCAATAAACATAGATCCAGCTTAGATCTACTGAGACATACAAAAAATCATTACCTTTGCTTAAATCTTTGACTTCTCTCTCTAGAACAATAATTTCTCTCTCTAGCCTCTTTAGTAAACCTTGAAAACCAAGAAAGGCATAGGGCGGTCACCATTATATTTATAGTGGACTTTAGAATATTAACTTTTGTTTACCCATCTTTAGTCCCTACTTTCTTTTAAATTTGAAGTCGTCCCCCTTCTACTTCCCTTAACTGGGTTTTTGCCCACAAATTCAAGATGCCATCGTGTTGTCGTGGTTGAATCAAAAACAAATTAATTAATAGACTTCAATACCTATAACTAGTACGAGTAAGTAAAAATCATCTCCACAAAGAATTAGTGAAAAGTATCAAGCTTGAATACCTCAAAACTAAAACACAAAATGGGAATGTTGAAAAAAAAAATTTTTGGGGGTTTTTTTAATAATGAAAAGTAAATTGAATGCAAATAATTAGAAAAGCAATAAATTTAATTATGGTTTTGAAAATTATGATGAAAAAGACAACCAGTTTCGAATTCAAGTTCAAAGATGCACAATAGGTTAATAAGGTTTACTTGATAATCACATAGACATGATTTTATGAAATTGCCCAATTAAAATGATAATCAAGAAACAAACTTTTAAGACTTGCTTGTTTACAAAATTATCAATTCATAGATATCAAGCATTACACGCAAATCGAACTGCTCACGATACAAGAAAAACAAATACGAATGATAAAATAAAAATACTTAAACATCGGTGAAATAAGAAGTTTTTTTAAGGTGAACAAGAATATACAAGAAGATTATTTAGTCATAATACATGTAGAAGATTGGTCGAGTGGTCTCAGTTGGAGATGGGATTGCACGTGTTTATGGGTTGAACGAGTAGTAAGGTTATCTTCTTTTCCCTGAGTCCTAAAGGTTTCATCTCAAGCATTCCAACTATATAACAAGAAAGACCATGTGACAACTGACAACGCGCGAGTCTAACTACTAGTTATAGTCGTAAGCATTACTTTTTTAATTATTTTACTTACACATTAAAAATAGCCCAAGTCTTATAGTTAGTAAATAAGTTAAGGGTTGAGGGTTAGATACAATCTAGGGCTGTCCAAACTGCTCGACGATCGATCGGAAAATGCTCGGAAAATACTCGTTTGAATTCTGCTCGGTTGTAAACGAGCAGAGCGGCTCGGATCGGTTTACAAACGAGCAGAGCACGAGCAAAGGTCCGCTCGCTCGACGCTCACTCGGTTTTGCTCGAACTAATATATATATATATATATATATATATATATATATATATATATATATATATATATATATATAATGTAATATATAATATATAATATATAATACATTTTTAAATTGTTAAAATTACATTTTTGCCTTAATATAATATGCATTATATTTTAATAGTTATTACACTAATTCAAAAACCCATTACTTTCATACCTAAAGTTTCATCGATCCACTCCACCAATCACCACAATCCACACTTTAAACCCATTATCCACAGACCACAGCCGCAAGCATCCCTGCTTCCCTGCGCGGCTGCGCCCTCCACAACCCTACCGCCGACACCACAAAGACAGCCTCACAATTCTCTACTTCCTTGCGTCCCCCACAACCCCATCGACCTACACTAATATAGACCTCCAGTCAACGACCGGAGATCGGTGACCGGCGACCAACGACAACTCCAATCTCCCACAACCCCGTCGGCCGGCATTCAAGCTTTTAAGGTCGTAAGGTTAGTTTTCTAGGTTTGTTTTTTTTGTTTATTTGTCTATATTAAATTCAAACCCTAGATTCTATATTGCTATGCTAAATTTGTTATAAAACCGAGCGTAACCGAGCTGCTCAGTTAAATTCGATCCGAGCACGAGCATCAACTTTCTGCTCGCTTTTATAAATTCGATCCGATCCGAGCGGCTCGATTTTAAATCCAAGCGAATTCGAGCATACCTCCGCTTGGATCGGCTCGGCTCGTGAACAGCCCTAATACAATCACATAGCCTTTTAAACCTAGAGAGATAAAACTTCATTTGAAGTTAATGGTTCGAGCCCGGCTTTGACATATTGATGTAAATTAGTTCTCGTGTACGATTAAAAGTCTAATAGATTTGTAAGTTGGCGTTTAAGTTCAAATCGCCAACTCTACCAGCATGAATTTGGAATATGCCAAAAACAAATAAAATAACATGTCGCAATATAAAATCAACGGCAGATAATCTAAGATTGTAGTATAAGTAAGGTTGCCTTGTTTTGTGCTTTACAAATTGCATCATTAATTGTTTTAAACATAGGAATTAACATGTAAAAAACAAACGGTTATACATCAGTATAATACTGTACTTACTGATGTGTTTTTATTTATCTTCACTGGAAATCCTGTTCTACAGCACCTCATCGTCTTGTTGTTGATAAATGGAGGCATCTGGGGATGGTAATGAAGGTGGGGTTCCTGGCGGAATCGAGGCGGCACCGTTCTCACCGGCATAAACACATAAAGCCTCTGCATCACGAAGAACGGGATCGAGAGCGATTTGACCACTTAATTCGTTGATGAACTTTAGAAGGGTGTCAAAGTCCATTTGCTCCCCCATTATTTTGCCTCGGTGTCGTTTAAGGATGGCGACACATACGTATAGATGAAGATGCTCACTAGGGTAGTGAGTCCACAAAATCTCCCATAACCGTAGTGTTGTCTCGTATTCGAACTCCCTGGGATAACATCACCAACATCAGTTACATATGGAATTTAGGTCCTTTCAACAACAAAATAAAATAAAAAACCAAAAATATGTTATTAGGCTGGGAGGAATTACATGTATTCCTTTCTAAACTTGCAAAATTGCATGTTTCCCCAAACAGAAGCATTCAATACATAATGTACAATGATTTTCAAGCTTGATTTAAGAACATATGTAATTCTGCAAGTTTAGAGAGGTATAATGTAATTGCCAGAAAATTAGATTGCTACTAGAATGTGTAATTTTTGTGTTCCTATTTGACATTACTTATTGCATGTTTAGTTCCTAAGTTCCTATTTGACTAAGATAGCCTTCTTTTTTCTGAAGAGACTAAAAACACAATTGTGGGATCCACGACAAAATAAAAATTAAAAGAATAAGACGGGGGACCCAAAAAAAAATCCACCCCCCACCCCCCTGCCCAACTAGAAAAATAAATTCTTCTTCTTTGTATCTGTGGCGACCCACAACCACTCATTAACTACGGTGACATGTCACTCCACAAGGACCATCGTGTAGTTGACTCAAATTTAAATCCTCTGAGGTATCTAGATGTTATTAGGTATATTCTCAATTATATATTTTGTGGATAATGACCATTTTTTTGGTTTACAGCGATGAGATGGAACTATGTTTTAATACTTGTCACACGAACGGCAGTGAAGACTTCAATTTTCCTAAAATTTTGGTATGAAAAATGTAAATTGGCCACAAAGATAAAGAGTGTACTTGCCTTTTGAATTGAATAAGAATCCAGCGGAAACAGAAGAAATAATTCAAGCAGTCATTCTGCTTGAAATAGTTATGTAATGGATTGTCAAGAATTTCCACCAACTACCATATCAAACGAGAAAATACATGTTAGAAACTAAATCTAAAAACACATCAATCCAAAATTCCCAAAAAAAGATCCAAAATAATCCACGTATAATAAGTCGGTTTCATCTAAGAAAAAAAAGTTTTATCAAATCGTCTAGAGTTGGCAAAATAGGCTGGTAAAGTAAAGAGAACGGGTAAGTTTTTAGTCGGGTCTGGTTCTGGATCCAGTTGGACCAAATTAGGAGGTTTAAAGCATTTGAATATGCTTTAAGAAAAAACAACTTTAAACCCGTCTGAATACACCGACCTAAAACTAGGTTGAAGTTGCCACTTCTAGTTCCATTTTTGACCAATCAAAGCAAGTGAAATACAATATGCATATATTAAGAAACACAATAAAAGGGGTAGAGACAGAGAAAGGACCTTGGACAGTGCAAAAAGTTGAGAGTGCATGCCACTTTGATCACGGTTGAAATTTGGTCCAAGCCGTTCCAATAGATAAACAAAGCACCAAAATGCTTGTGATTCATCTTTCATGATATATAATATTGGGGAAAGGAGATCGCTCATGCCCTGTGAGAAGTAAATTACATCTATTAGCAAAACATTTATGAACATTCTTTTTATAGGAACAAACAGATCCAGAACACAGGTCAAACAAATCAGTATTGTGATCAAAATAACCAACACCAATTTTAAGTCTTCATATGTATAAAACAGAAATATGTGTCAGCAAGAGGTGGCAATTTAGATCCATTTGTTTTATGAATGGGCCGATTCTGGCTACTTTTTGTTAATCTCTTGGAGGTCAAACTGATAAAATCAAATATATTGCTAAAAAAGGAAATGGATAAGAATGCCGCACAAAGTGTATTTTTTATTCATTAGACCTATAAAACATTATGTAATAAAATAGATAATACTGAAATAATTAGTTTTCGTAATCATATTCGACACAATTAACTTTTCATAAAAAAAGTTCATGATTTGGAACAAAACGTGCTTTGGATCAACTCAACCAGACCAGTTTTGTTTTGCCCATACCAAAAATGACCCCTTCTGACTTAAACTGTTAAGATCTTTTACCCAGCCCCCCAACTAACCCATTTTACCACCTCATAGCAAAAATAACTGACAATGGTAGTGTGTTACCTGACAGTAACCAAGATCAAAGTTGTAGAAAGAGTATGTCAACAATATGTCACGCATAAGGCGCACATCCGCATTGTCATCACCCTCATAAAATGATAGTGACCTATCAGTCCTTACCTTGAAAAAAGTAAATAAAACGTTTAGCTATCAAAGAAAAATAATCACTGTTGTGAATAATCAGAAGTTGGTGTATAATCTGTCTTCCTACTCATACCACGTCTTTCTCAATAAGACCCTTCCTTTCTCTGTATTTTGTAAACCTTTTTGCTTGTTCCATGGAAATGCTCTGCACAAGGAGACTGGGATATGAAGAATATAATACCTATTTACATAAAACATAAGGCAACACTGATGGACTAATCTTGTCAAGGCCCATTATATGGAGGGGTTGTATAGTAAGTTAAAATATTTGTTTTGGTAAGTTTAGTTTATGACTTTATGGTATGGTGTCTTATATTTGGTATGTTTATTTTAGGAGGTTTGTTTATGTTTCCTAGGAAGAGTCATTAGATATCTTGGTGATTAAGTCTTTGGTTTATTATAAATATAGGTTAGGGATTATTGTATTTGGTGTATTTTCATTGATAAATACAAAAAGAGTTGTAGGAGGCATTTCATAAAACCATCATGTTCTTTGTTCCTGTTCAGCCATGATACTTGGCAGCATTGTGTTCAATTAAAGGTCTAGGGCCAACAGGCACTTCTTGCTATGAACCAGACATGAAATAAACGGGTTAGGCTCGGGGCTAATAGGTAGCAGGTAAGTATCATAAACCAGTCGACATGGCTAACCCGTTTAATAAAAGGGTCGAGTTTGTGACTTGTGTCACCAGACCAGCCCATTTCAAGCATCCATCCATTTATTTAAATTAAAAACTGAATATTCATATTTTAGCATTAGAAAAGCACCTATTTTAATCTCATACTAGATTCTTTCATCTTTTGCTCTTTATATTAGTCTCCTTTTTCTTCTCTTTATTTATTATATATTACTTTACTTTCCTTTTTGTAGTTGACCCTAATCTTATATTAGTTTCCTTTGTCTTTTGTAATCAAGTTAGGGATATTGTTGCCCCATTCATACAAACCGGCTGTAAATAGGTTGACAAGGCTAACCCGTTTAAAAAACGTGTCAAGGTTATGGTTCAACCTTTTGACATGATTAGCTAATCAGGTTGGGTTAACCTACAGCAACCTGCCAACCCAAGCCTAAAAAGAATAGCCACCCTTAATAAAATAACAAAAGTGTAAGGAAAAATAATAATTTCTTCAAGGCAAGGAGAAAAAGAACCCATAACATAGTTATAAGACGCTATACATTTGCACAAAAATTAATCACAGATTCACATACCTGCCATTGTTTTTTGATAGTCTCATACTCTGTCTTCTTAACTGCTACGACATACTCCCTCTCCGCATAAGTAGAATCATATGAATAATATCCCAACAAAAATGGCCAAACCTGAAATTCATTTATCATCAAAGGCCTAAAACAAGGAAATTGTAAAAAGAAAAATCAATAGTACTACATGATAAACAAACCTCTTTACGCAAGTTGTCTTCTACTCCCCCATAAAATATTCTCTTTCTCAAAGCATCAGGATCTACAATACGGCCTTCAGAATCTAAAAAGGTTGTCCACTGTATAAAAGATATCTTAGCAGTCAGAAGATCTTCAATGTACTTCCATTTTTAAATGTGTGCATGTGCGTGCAGAAGAGGGGGTTCAAAATTTAGGTTTGTTCAAGAACAGAAATTGCAACAAAAACAAATACCATTCAGCAGACCAAAACATGATTATATTCTATACATCACCTATACCCGTGCTAAAAAAGATGTTCCAAACTAAACCCATTTGGACCCATTACCCAACCCATCAATCTTGCCACCTCTAGGATTCTCGTATGAAGTCTAGTGGATTTTTTGGCCTCTCATGCAAACCCACAAGGGTAATTTGCAAAGTGTGTTTGCACACATCATGTTTGATTTTATATATTTAGAAGTGTTTTGATTTTCTGTATTTAGCAGAGGTATTCGATCATGATGTTTTATTTTATGATTTTTTGTAAGCAAGTAGAAAGAGAGTACATCTACCTCTTGAAGTTCTAACGGATGTTGCCTTGGTTGTCCCCATACCAGTGATAGTTTATCCAACTGTCAAAACCAAATAAATGAAAGAAAATACATATGTGAACACTCATCAAAAGGGCAGTATGTGGAATCTCATACAAAAATCATAGATGCTAGATTGGCGTTCTAAGAAATTGTTCATTATACTATGTTAGTATAGCAGTGATCATATACTAAAATAACAAATTTCACCACAAAAAGTATCACATTGTCTCTATTGTGCTTAATCATCATAAGAGGAGTACTGAACTGAAAGCAGTACATGTCCATGCACACACAGCGTGTAGGGTAACATGATGCTAGATGTGTAGCATGAAATTTCTCATATCTCAAAAACCATCAACTTTGGATTTCTAGATGTCTTAACAAACAATATTTACTAACCATGTAAAAGTTAACTATTCTTGCATGAGAAAGAAAGAAGAAATGAAAGAACAAGAAAAGATGTTGACTAGTTTTATATTCTATTATATCTAAAACCTACACCTAGCATAATTTATCTAAAGTACATGTGACAGAATCAACGTGTAAACATCCGCACATTTAAATGCTTTTTTCACAAAAAGTCAACTTTTTCCTTCATCGATAAGAGTTGCTTATTAGCAAACAACAAAGTACCCTTGCACATTCAGTTAAACTAATACTCTTTGTTAATTACAACTATGATGCACATAAAATCCAACATGATTGTTATAGTACCATAACTGCCACAGAAACACAAGAGCCCCTCAAACGGATTCAACATGTCATAAAACCTCAATAAAGTAATAACTTTGATTATATGATAATTTCTTCTGGTCCAGACGTGGGCCAACAGGAGAAAGTTATAACCTCGCTAAATGCTTTAGGTAATAAGCTTATAGAAATGTTAAGGGCCTAAAAGAGAGATAAGGTACAAATCTTTCAATCAATCGATCAACAATACATGTACAATAATCATTCCTTTTAAGAATATGCATCTATAGTTGATTGTTTTTTCTTCCCACATAAAGTAAAATGAGCGTTGAATCTAAAGACTGTCTGATATGTTTTCTGTCACATCCATGCTTGTATATGTTTTTGGCTTAAGTTGAATTTTCATTCTTCTGTTCACATATTGCAGTCCACATTTTTATCGGTTAAAGCTGGACTTTTAGTCCATCCAAATGATGCAAGACATCGGAGGTGAAGACCTAGTACTTGAAATATGTCTTCCAAACATCTAGCTTTTGTAGGCAAAAACTGAACCTTTTCTTCTGCTTGTAAACGAACTTGGTGTTTAGAGATTTTGCGTTACAATAAAACTTATTAGCTTCCGTAGATTAAATAATAATTTTATTTTCCTTGGTTAGATTATATATTGAAAAGCTGACTAAATAATAAATATTTCTTGGGTTTTGCTAAAAATAGCCCTTACGTATTGCTAACAACAACATTCTACTTTTTCTTAAAACTATAAGTAAAAACAAAATTTTATCAAACATCTCAATCAAAAGCACTTCATCTCATACATTTTTTCTCACCGCACTAAAGATGCTCCATCACTATCCAATTGAAGAGTTCCTTCTATTAAAATAAAATTTAGGACAATTAAATAAGAGATGGTTGCTAACAATAGCCATAAGGGCTACTATTAGCATTTCCCATTATACAAAGAGATGGTTGTTAACAATAGCCCTAAGGGCTACTGCTAGCATTATGTTATCGAGGTTTAACTGTACCCTAAAAATAAGTTTCAACATGCTAATATAATCTTGATTTTTGACAAAAAAGTAACTTCCTAATTTCATCGTTTCAAAAAGATTTTACCTCTAGAGGGTCAGAAGGTACAGGAACTTTCTTGGGAGCAATTTCCAAATCATTGGTGGTTGTTCCCTGTGTCTGGTGGTCTTTGGAAGCCCAATTAGTCCTCTTTTCCTCATTAGGACCATGAAAATCAAGACTCTCACGAAAAAGCTGAGAAGTTGTCTCTCGAGCAAACCTTGTCACAAGAGAGAATTTCTCTAAAACTTGAATTGAAATATCACGAGCAGGATCATGACTTTTTTGCCTCTGTTGATTGTTTTGCTGAATAACACCCGAACTATCATCTTCTGAAGCATGCTTATTCTCCAAACTGCCCTCAGAGGGAGAATCTGGAAATGAAGATGCAGGTGTTCTGTTGGCAAGAGATCTTGGAAGTTCCAGTGAAGACAAAGTTCTCTGGTAAGACATTCAAACGATCTATGTAAACAAAGTTTAATAACCACTGATGACTGCATGATTAAGAACACAGAAAAAAAAAGAAAGAAAAGAAAATTACTCAATCACCCCATCCATAGTTGTAAGTGTCCCTTAAAGAACGATGAAGTACAAGCTTATGGTTTGGTTTGAAACAATAGGAACCACTTCATAGTTGCTAAATCAAGGCTAAAATAATTGCAAAGATTAAACTGTACCTGCAGAGGATCTTGGAAGTTATTTATAAGAAACACATTTGCGTTTTCTGAAGACCTGTGACAACAGAAGAGTAATTAGAAACAATCTGATAGGTAAGATAAAATAATCTTCACTGGTGTTTTTACTTCCTAGACATAATTGATAATATTATAAAGCATCAACTGACCTGAAAGAGCAAGCCATAAATGTTAAAACAAAGCTATGAGAAAAAACAGACACCATGTGATCCTAAAAGAGTGTAGCAACCAGCTAAAACCAGTCCTAGGCTTCTTGTCGTTTATTGATAGATGGTAATTACAATATTGTAATTTATATAGCTACAGAATTAATATCACACCAACTCCTCTACAAACAAAGCATGCTAAGAAAACAGTTTTCCATTAAATTCTACAAGGAACCAAATGAACATGTTGTGAGTTCTTATCTAATGGGAAGATGTAGCAAAGTGATGTTTCATGCATGCATTTTCTAATTTAATTATTGGATCAAAAAAATTTTGTATGAAATATTATGTGAAAAGGGTACATCGAAATTTGAAAATAGGCAGTGTAAAAAAACCGCCAACCTGACAATAAGAACATGCTGCTTAATTGTAGCAAGAAACTCCCGTATTCCACCACTATAAAAGTACAGCGGAGGGAATGCTAGACCTGCACAAACTTTCGGTCAGGCTGAAATTAACTTAGCAAAAAAATTCAAAACATGTAAAACATGTTGATATTGAAAAGTGTCTAGTAATATACCAATCATTCCTTGATAGAAGCAAGATGATGCCACCGAAGACTTCCTCAAGGAAATAATATATATAAAACATTGGAAAATGTAGCTTCTCACAAGCTTGGAATTGAAATCAACAACTCATACATCAACTCAAAACATTACAAAATAAACAGAAAAGGTTTCAAATAGTAAGACTCCAAACTGTATTCTGAAAAGGTCTAGCTTCTTCACAGCCTTAAAATCATACAACCACATAAAAATCAAATCATAATAGACTGCTAATCACTATGTACAAGGCTACAAGTACATCTATAGGGTTTCGAGGTAATCATGCTACGCGCAAAACTAAATATTACTGCATTATAAACACATGTTAGATCTAGCATTTGCATGATCTGCTAAAATGGTTTTCAACAAATATAGGCATAAGTCACTGAATGTGACACAATAGTGAGGTTATAATGTGCAGGTTTCATTGGGCATGAACTATGATGGACAATTGTTTAGAAAATTTCATTTGGGACATGACAGATTTCAAATAGGCAATCAAGGACATCAAAAGATCATATACATATCTTGCTTTATGTCATACGCATATAGATAGGTAACCTTAAGACATGAGTTAAATATTGATGAATATATTAGATTAGATCCAAGTATCCAACTACAGCAGAAAAGTATGAATGAACCTACCAGATGATAGAACAACAATAACATACTGCCACCCAATTGTTGGTGTATGCCGACGAATCGAATGGATATCAGAAAATGATACTGCTCTTATGGTATACAAATTTGCATCTGCATATAGCGACATTAATAATCAGATCCACAGTACCAAAACAATCACATGTGTATGCATATCCATATACTCACCTCGCGCCTTCAATTACCTAGATGTACACTACGAACAATTAAAAGATGAGGCTAACCTCTCGCAGACAAACTTGCATTTGAGCTTTGACCTTTATATGGTATCCACGTCTATTATGACCAAAAGCATATCTTATCATAATAATAACATATAAAACATAACATGTATCACAAACAAATAAATATTACTTCATAACGTAGAAAATTACCATAAATAATGAAGAACCTTGCTTAAACAACTTCAAACGCCCACTGATCCCTTCTATAGCAGATTGAGTTGGATGAATTGCCACATTATCCTTCAGGTACACTATTTCTGCATCTTCTGGATCACTAGAAGAGCTTCGCTTGCTACTGTCACTACGGATTATGCTTGATGAGCCCTAAAGGATACATAAAACAAGTAAAGCCTAAACATACATGATATGGGTTGCCACATAAAGCCAACTAGAAGCAGAAAATCGAATCAGTTACACGGTAAATATATTAAATTTTTACCATCAATTATTGCTTGGAATTTCATTTTCTTATCCAAACTATTTAGTTGGTGAGAAAAAAAATAGCAGGTGACTAGGTGAGTTGCATCAGAGTTGAATCAAAGTTGCATGCTTACTATCCGTATTACACAACAATTGCATAATAAAGCTACCTAATAATAATTACATATGTACACAGAGGACAAAGAGGCTGCAGGACAGCAGTAACAAATAAAGTAAGAAGCTTTAGATGGAAATATGTTGTTCCAGATCAATCCAACCATACAAATGCCATTAAATCTTAAGTGAGGCATTTATTAATTTTAAAATTGTGACGTTGGTACCCTCTTCCAAATGTTTAAATGGCAATCCAAACAAAAAAAACTTCTAAGATTAGATTCTTTCCATATGTAGAACTTGGTTTAACAGAATTTTGTCAGATTTTTTCCATACGGGACTACTTCACCATTTTAGTCAGCGTACCCTTTGTCTCCTCTCACAGTACTGACAATAGGCACTAGATTACAATTTTTTCCTTAACGGATTCCAGAAAAACAAGTATAAGAAGCTTAAACACTGATTTTTAGATAATAGTTACTTTTTTTAGAACTACACCATAATTAATTTACACCAATCCATCATTGGCAGGGCTCAAACCCTTGACCTCAAGAGGAGCATCACCACTCTAAAATCCAATGCCCAACTCCCCAAAACTAGTTACTTAACTATCCAACAAAAGCAAGAAAAAGATGATTACATACAATATTAAGGTTTCGCTATATCATCTACCATCATTCCATTGTAGTGATTCATACTCCACAAAACCCAAAACCAATAAACAATCACTTGTGTATAAATTTCACACCATGAGATTTTATAATTTCACACCATCACTTGTGTATAAATTTCACATCAAGGTTAACATTAGAAAACACAATGCATTCTTCACTAGACCAAATCATTTTTCAAATAAAGTCAATTACAAAAAACATAATATCAATCCATTATATGGTTCCTTCCTCAATAAGCCTATTTACAAATACCAACAAAGTAACAATGAATTTCATCCAATATGAACCTATTGTCCACTTCATTTAACAATATTAGCAACCGTCATGCTTGACCAAGCATTCAAACACATCAAATCTCAATAAAGCTTCCTAAAGTAATTATCAGAAAACAGATGGCATGCAATCATCAGCAAACATTATACCTTACAAACTTTATTTAACTCCTTACACTGATAAACACAATCGTTGAGCCCTAAATAACAAAAAACCAAGAACATCACCGCCTGTATAATCTACAATACGCATCATTACTCGATCAACTAATCTACAATAAATCTATAAAGCATAATCAATCAAAACTACCAAATCGGAATGGTGTATGTATAAATGATACTCTGCTTCTAGTTTAATTTTCGGTGAGTAATTTATAAAGTAGGTGATATGTTGCCTACTTGTTTAAAAATTATTAGCAACAGTCATGCTTGACCAAGCCCTAAAACACATCAAGTCTCAATAGCTTCCTAATTAGGTCACCGTAAACATAAACAGGAACAGATTATGCAATCATTAGCAAACATGATAGCTTACAAACTCGAATCAGCTTCTTACACTAACAAACATGATCTCAGAGCCCTAAATTACAAAATAATAATAATAATAATAATAATAATAATAATAATAATAATAATAATAATAACAATATTAACAATAATAATTATAAGAACATCACCGGCTAAATACACGAGGTTGATCCAAATAGCATCATTACTTGATAAACTAATCTACGACAAGTCTAATTAGAATAAATGAATCAAAACTACCAATCTGCAATGGTGTATGTAGAAATGATGATCTACTTCTAATATAATTTCCGGTGAGTAATTGATAAAGTAGTTTGCGTGTGGTGTGTTGCTTACTTGTTTAGACGCAGCGGCATAATCGGCGTCATCGGACAAATCGTGGATCTCTGTTTCGTGCATCGACTCCGGCGATTGATGTGATACCAAGGGTGATGATGATGTGGATTTCTTCCGATTTGGGAAATTAGAACAGATGAAGGTGGAGATAGCGGGTGATTTCGTGAAATTAATGCTGAGGTATAACTGAATAGATAATTAGAAGCGTATACATTCACATTCCGTGTATAAATTCTTATGTTTTTTTGAGTAAAATGTTATTTAAGTCGCTGATTTTTTGTTTAATTTATTATTTCAGTCTAAAAATTTTTTTTATTATTTTAGTTACTGTAGTTTACTAAATATTATTATTTTTATCCACTCCACTAACACTGTTAAAACACCGTTAAAACTTCGTTAAATATAAAGATATTTTAGTCTTTTTTATCACCCTAATTATCCAATTAAAACAAATTAATCAATTAATATTCAATTAAAACTAAAAAAACACATGAAGGAACTCGTGAGACCGGTCGTTTCGATTAATTTTAACACATGTCGTTCGATTAAAGTCTGCTTTGAGATTTCAATTAATCTTCATGTTTTGTTTCAACTTGCATTGTTGTTCGATTGAGGTCTACTGTTATCATGTTTTATTTTATTGATATCTACTATTGTCACGTTCAAATACCTCAATTAAAGACCTCAATCAAATAAAGCATGTCAACAACAAACCTCAATCAAATAACGGTATAGTTCGAATAAAACGTGAAAGTTAATTGAAATCACACGGCAGACCTCAATCGAACAACATGGGTTAGAGTTAATCGAAGCTTTTAAATTGAAACATCTGGTCTCACTAGTCGTTTCATGTGTTTTTTTAGTTTTAATTGAATATTAATTGATAAATTTGTTTTAATTGGATAATTAGGGTGTTCAAAAAGACTAAAATACCCTCATATTTAACGGAGTTTTAACGAAGTTTTAACGGTGTTAGTGGAGTGGATGAAAATGACAACATTTGGTAAACTACTGTGACTGAAATGGCAAAAAAAAAAAAAAAAAGTTTTTGAATTGAAATGGCAAATTCAACAAAACGTTAGGGACGAAAATAACAGTTTATTTTTTTAACGCCAAATCTATCCTAATATTAAGGGGACGTTTGGTTCACAAAATTTTCAGAAATTGAAATTGCAATTGAAATTGAAAAATATTCCATTCAAAATCATGTTTGGTTGGTCAACGGATGGAATTGAAATTAAAAAATTTTCTCTCATTTATTGGAATTTACATTCTTTCCACTTATCTGTGGAATGTTTAAAAATCCAATGGATTGTTCAAAATTAAAATTCTAATTTCACTCAAAATTGACCAATCAAACACGTTATTAAATTCAACAACATTCCATGTCCAATTCCAATTCCAATTCATTTGTAAAACATTCTGTGAACCAAACGGCACCTAATATTAAATTGCATCAAGTTACATTAAGTCTGGGTTTGAATACATGACATTCTCTCTAATAGACAAAGACTCTACCAATTGAGCTAGCCTCACATTGACGTATAGAATCTTATATAGTCGAATACATTAGCTTATTTAAAATGATATACTTATGATGTATTTTAAAAGCAAATTGAGTTTTAATAATTTAAATATTATTTATTGAATGATAATACTTCATACTATTAGTTTGACCGATGGCATTTTTAACTTTTAATTTTGTTACCGGTTATGATTCTAGTATTATTATTATTATATGTTAATGTTTAAAGTAACCGGAGAAACTTGATGGCAATGGGGTTAAAGACATCATTTTGTATAGTGAAGCTTTTAATGTGAATGATCTAAATCTGCAAAATGGATTTTATCATTGAGTAAAAATGAGGGTATTTGGATGTTAGCCAATGTTGAGTTGTACATGTATAAATGTATGATAATAAATATATTTTATGTATTATGGGTAATATGAGGATTTATGTTGAAATTATCTTAAACTATGCATTCTAAATTGTGTATGTTGACTTATAAGTTTGTTATGTATAGTGAAGCTTGAAATTCAATGTAAGATGAATGATAACAATTCCTAATTTGTAAGACGTATCTAGAACTTGAATTATGAACAAGTAATTTGGTTGCTGAGTAGCATTTTCATGTGTTGTTAAGTCATTATCATTCACTTAGTATTTCTAATTGTTGGGTTGCATACGCCATCAAGTTTAGTTTAGGTCAATAAATCGAGAAAGATGATGGTGATCGAGTATTCGGGATAGATTACACATAGAAAAGAATTTAAAGAAGAAAAAAATCTTTTGTAGATGTATCTTGTTATAGTTAACTAATTAAATTAACAAGCTTTTGAATTTACATATATGATAAACCATTTTCACATATCTTTAAGTTGATGTATTGGTTTTATAAACTACGCATTAGGTGATTTTAAAAGGATAAATTTGGCACATTTTCCGCTACAATATTTTGAATCATTGGTAATATTAATAGTATGTTGTTGCATAAGAAGGGCCAAGTCTATAAGCAGCAAATGAGTTTGATGATTTTTGAGTTTTTGATTCTATGTGTAATTAATTCGGTTAACTCAATTTATCAATTCCCAGTAGCTATTTTTTTAACAGAAAATCTTACTCTTAAATTACTTCAAGTTATATTATGTCTGGTTTTGAACGTAAAATCTCTACTATAAAAAATAAAACCTCTATCAAATGGGTCAATCTCACATTAACCAGCTACCTTATTACTTTAATACCTTATTACTTTAATAAGTGGGTGATTCTTAGTTTAGCATACTACTTACTTCACAGTAGAAAGCAGAGTAACAATTTAACTTAAAAGTTCATGATATGCTACGCTGTTAGTTTGCCTTTACTTATTTTTTAAGATTTACTACATGGGCCTGAGTTTCATTCAAGTAACACTTCATGTTACTTTGGATACACAATCAAAATCATCATTTATTTTTCTTTTCTACATAGTTGTGGTCCAATTTTGACTTGCTGGTCAATGTACATGGATCAAACATCCCCATCTGTGAGAGGGAGTAAATGGTTATAAAACAAGCAAATTAAGCCACCACTATATCACCCACTTGTATTTAAACCAAACAACTTTTTTATTTGACATGCACAAATGTCATATTAAAACTAAACAACTTTCTATTTGACATGCCCAAATACTATTGTAATTAGAGGCGGAACCGAAAGAGAGTAAAAAGTGTTTCGTTAAGTTCTCGGTCATCAAAATTTATCGTTTTCCTTTTACATAAGAGACTGGGGATTTTTTAAGAAAAACTTAACTCAACAAGTTCGATTTATCGTTTTTCTTTTACATAAGAAACTGGGATTTTTTAAGAAAAATTTAACTCAACAAGTTCGCAGGTAAAAAAAAGAATTATTATATCTATAAAGTTTTGATGCCATGGGCATTAACTTAACTAATATTATATGCAGTGGTTTATTTAGTTAAAATACCACATAGATAAATATAAATTTATTAAAATCATTTTCAACTGTAATAATTTAAAGTCATTTTTTATTAAAAATGAGATAAATAAATTTGAATATTTAGCTAAAAATAAGTTTGAAGTCTTCTTCAACTAGAACGTAATGATTTTAATACTTTAATTGTATCAACATCAGCAACTTTGGAACCTTTAAGGGCACCACTACGTCTAGTCCAGCACTATCATAACGCTAACACATAATCAAGAAAATGTCAAGAGGGTACACCAACCATTACTGTTAGAATTAATTTGTACGTTAAAATGCAATAGCATAAAATAATATTCTGTCACACAAAGAGAAGATTATACACACACTCACCAAACATCATCCTCTTCAGAACATCAAACAAACATGATATCTAGAAATCTAACCATCTCTATTACCAATCCTATAAACAATACGGCCTCTGGTGGAATCATAGCGACTGACTTCAATCTTAACCTTATCCCCAGGCAACATCCGTATTGAATTACGTCTAATCTTCCCCGATATATACCCCAACACCACATCCCCATTCTCCAGCCGCACCCAAAACATCCCGTTCGGCAGCGACTCCGTGATCACGCCTTTCGCAACCCACTTTTGCTCGCTCGAGTCCGACGCTTTCGGCTTACTACCTGACCCGCGGCTGCTGCTGTTCGCCTGAGCTCTGGTGGTGAGGAGGGCCCTGCGGTTCCACTGGGCTATGAGGTGGTTCGGTGGGGGTGTGGTGGTTATGGGTTTGGGATTGGGGTTGGGAAGGAGAAGGGGAGAGTATGATATCGTGAAAGCCATTGATGATGGAGAATTGGCTTTGTGTGGGGGAGGCGGTGGTGAGATGCTAAAGGAATGGTTAGGTTTTTAACCCTAGACCTTGTGCTACGACGTCGTTTTCTGTGTTCTTTTTATTAGATAAGAGTAAATTACTAATGTGGCTTTTGTGTAGTTGAGTTTAACTGTAGTTAAAAGTAAAAAAATCTTTTTAAGATTTCAGACTCTTTTTTTTGGCTCATAAACACGCACTAAAAATAGATTTTTTATTTTTATCTATATAATTTATTTAAAAATTATCATTTTACAAGTTTATCTTTTATATTTTAAAACTCTCTCACATCTCGTTTCTTATTCTTAAAAATATATGGATTTATTTTAGTTTTATTAAATATAGAACTTTTTTAGGTGTTTTTTTAAATATATGAATAAGATACGAAGATAATGAATAGAATATGAGTGATTTTTTTAAATTTATCTTATATTGTAAGGATAAAAGAGATTTTACCAAACCCATTGTGAATGCACTTAGTTGTATAAGTATATTTTGAAAAACTTTAGGGGTATTATATATAGATTACAAAGTTTTTGCAATATTTAAAGAGCTATTATGCAATTACTCAAATTAAAAAAAAAAACCAGCCACATTCTTCTTTCTCTATTAAATAAGTTTTTTTTTTTTTTTTAATATTTAAAAAATGATTTTATTTTTATCATTTAAACTCTTTTATTATTATTTTGTTTTATTTTTTTGTGCTAATAATTTAATTAAAACACATTTTTTATATACAAATAAATACGGCTTTCTCAAAAGCTTTTGCTTTTTATAAACATCGTTTTTAAATCATTCGTATTCAAACCTTTTTTTTTTTAATTGTTTGTCTTTTTAATATCTTTCGTTTCTTTAAATAGGGCGTTTGTTTCAAACCATTTGTTTATTTAATGTTCTTTCATTTTTTGAACCTTTTGTTTATTAAAAACCGTTTATTTTACAATTTCTTTTTTGAAACCTCTCATTTTTTTTTATCAAAGCTTCTATTAAATTGTTGATTTTTGAAAACGTTCGTTTGATTAAACATTTTAAAGTGTCTATAAGTAATCATACAATATATAATATATATTTGCAAATGTTATATTTCTAGAGAAAGTTTACGGTACAAAGTGTTGTTTTCGTGCGAAGGGTACAAAGCAACAAGGATTATCTATCTAAAAGATGAACAGTTCAGATTTAATATGTAATAATCACGCAAGTAATGTTACTAGAGGGGTAGAATTGGTAATAGCCTACAATTGTTGACTTTTTTTTAACTTTCTTTTATTTTTTTAAACACATATAACTTTTTCATATGACATTATTTAAAAAAAATACACTATAAAAACAAGCATTTTATCATCTTTAATATGAGTATAGTATTGCTATACTTTTTTTTAAGAAACAACTTTTTTTAAGAAAACTTGTATGTGCTGTGCGTATAATTTGCGTGATTATTCACTACGTAATTATCAACATAACTTGCGTAATTATCATATAACTTGCGTAATTATCAATATAACTTGCGTGATTATTTTTTATAACTGAGTATTTTTTCTTTCTGTAATAATAGATATAACTTGTGTAATTATGAATATAACTTACGTAATTATGTAAATTTTAATCGTAATTGTAGCGCCGACGAAACTACCCTCCTCTAAAAAACACATGTCACACTTTGGTGACTTCGTACGTTTCGCACGAAAATTACAATTTGTATAGTAACCGGCCCCTATATTTCTAATTATTATATTTGAATTGCTATGTTTCTGACTTGTTTAAATTCCTAACATTGTATCAACATGGTGAGTTTTTTCTTGATACAAGACATATTTAAGAAAAGTATGAAAAGACAAACGATTTTAATTACTATGATTTTAAAATAAATGATTTTAAAAAAACCAACAAATATTGAACGATTTTAAGAACGATTTTAATAAGAATGGTTTTAAAAATAAGATTTTAATAAGAACGGTCTTAAAATGAACATTTTAAAAAAAGACATTTATAAAAAACAAAAAGCTAAAAAAAAGTAGTTAATAATGAATAGATTTTAAAAAGCGAACGATTTTTACAAACAAAAAGTAAAAAAAAATGAACGAATATTGAACAAACGAACGGTTTAAAAAAAATGAATGATATAAAGAACTGAAACGTTTTAAAAATGACGAACTATTTAAAAATAATTTATAAAGATGAATGATTTAAAAATGATGTTTATAAAAAACAAAAGGTTTTAAACAACATGTGTTTTATTTATATATAATAAACATATTTTATTAAATAAACATTGTCAAAATAAAAATACAAAAAATAAAAATAAAAATAAAAATGTATAGTTAAAATATACAAATAGAAAAACTCATTTAATAGAGAGTGAATAACAGGGTTGAAGGTTGGTTTTGTTAATTTGAGTAATTGCACGATACATCCTTAAATATTAAAAGAAATTGTAACTAACATAAATAGCCACTAAGATGTAAAAGGAGCGCAATACCCTTATACATAACATAGATAATTAAGAAAGTTAGTGTTAAGACACTAAATCCGTTACAAATATAACCTTAAGGTTTAATATGTTAAAAGATCTTTTTTAAACCGAAAGAGTTAACTTGTCAAATTAGCTAAATCACAAGGACCAAAATAGTAATTTACTCTTAATAATAATATAAGACGGTTTTGTGTTTTTGTAGCTAAAGTTTTATTTTAAAACCTTTTTTTTATGAAATAAAATAGAACTAAATCACAAGGGGCAAAATAGTAATTTACTCTTTACAAAAACAGTTTTATTTTGCCGCTAATTTACTCTTGCCCGCTGCCGCTCCCGACAGCTGTCACCCCCGACCGCCGACTACCGCCTGTCGGTAACCCCGACCGCCGTTGACACGACCCGACCCCGACGAACATGACTATCGACCACCATTGCTGAACCGTGTTGGTTTAGACGCGCTCGATGGATATTGCCGGTCCTCGACGATGGGCGTGATCGGTTGGTGGTGGCGGCAACGAGCGCGGTTCGCGGTCGATTGTCGGCGGTCGGTGGTATGTAGCAACGGTGATCAATGGTAATAGAGGTGATGGCGGTTCGCAATGGTTGATAATTTTCAATTCTTTTATAAGTGTTTTGTCACTAGAAATACATTTGAAATTTAAATTTCTTTTATAAATTCCAATTTCATTAAATTCCAAATCTTTTGGAAACTATTGAATTTCAAATACAATTTCTTGTATTTCCAATTTCAATTCAAATTTTAACAAATTCTGTAAACCAAACGCCCTATTAGATGATATTGCGTGAGGTTTTATGGTTTTCTATATTCACTATCTTCTTGCATTGAAATTATTATGAAGATTAAAAGGAAATGAGAAAAGGATTTTCTAATTTAGGCAACCATTTCAGCGATTTTGGGCCAGCGATTTTGGCATTTGGACCATCATGTTGATGTTCAACATCGTGAAATGGGCCTGCTACCCAATTGCCTCCAGGTCATTTTATTTACAGAAGTGATATTTAAAAGCATTAAACTTAAATACACCTCAACGTTTATAAACATGGGTCTGACTTTAGTTGAAAGCCGGTAATTAATTAGTAATTAAGGTATCCATTTCAGCACTTGATGATGAAAAACAAAATTATTGTGTTTTCGTCGATATATGAAATCCTTAATTCTATAAGATAGAATGTTAATTTACGAGAACGAGTATAAATTTAATGTGTAAACTTTGTATGAATCTGTAACTCAAAATTAGACTAAATAATAATTTAATGAAGCATTACAATAAACCATCAAGTTAGTTGTCATAACCATGGGGTGTAACTTAGGAGTGGAGTAAGTTAGATTTGTCGTAATAAAAAAAACTAAGTTACTACCGATCTTCAACCATCGATATTAACAAAGTTTTACTTACCATTTGTAGTAATAGAGTTGGTACCGACCTTCAAACCATCAGTAACAACAAAGTTACTTCCGACTATAAATAGTAGCAAAGTTACTACGGAATTGTTACCTATGTTTGGTAACTATCTGTATCGATATGGAATTATGACCAAAGTCAAAATTTATGCAAGCTTTTATCAATCAAAATTTTACAACTTTTTATCAATCAAATGATTCGATAGCCAACAAGGGCATTGTTTCTTGGACACCTCTTTCAGAAAATCTACCTCCCAGACACCCCCCCTCCCTCATCGTCAACTTCGCCCCTAAACTACCAAGGTTCCTTTGTAGCAAAAATTATTATCATCTTAACTAAGTATGTATTTCACATATTCTAATTTGCATCAATGTATATAGTAATATTTCATATGGTATTATAAATCTAATTATAACAAAATGGTTTTAACGACACTAAAATCACCAACAATAAAAACTAGGAAGGACCAAGATTCACACAGCTGACCAAGTATAAAATATTATCTTAACTATGTATTAAAATATAATAAATGAATAAAAAGTTGTTTATTTAGCTGTTAATTATTTAGTGATTTTGTTTAAAACTAAATCTAATTTTAAGATCAAAGAGATCATTATGGAAAACAAGATGTATCTACCATAATCCCGATGCCTACCATTCCCCGCAACACATGCCCTTCAATTTTGATCCTAATTTCATGCCAACATGTAATCAAAAAAGTGGGAAAATAGATACTTTTGCATTCCCTATGACCCACTCAAACCTAATGTCATTGTCAACATTCATTTTTTTTAAACTAAATTATTTTAAAAAGCATCAACAAAGATTCTATTAAAAAAAAAAAAACTACCAGCAAGATACTAGAATCGGTTTTGAAAAAAAGCTCAAAATACCTATCGAGATATATATTGGGAAATTAGAGAAATTAAAGCTACACCAAGTTGACCATTTTAAGGAGTGTGATTTTGATATCCTCCGATACTTTCAGAAAGATTTAAGTGTAATTTAAAAATCTTTAGAACTAAATAAAATGATAATTAAACTTTCATGATCTAATTTGATACTTAAATTTATATAATCATGTTATTTCTCCACCTTAATTTTCTTTAGGTTATGACAAGACAAGTCGGTAACTTTATAAAACGATTAACTATGTCATTAAGATAAAGACGAGTGGGAATGAAAAGGATAGATGTTAACAATTGTCAATTTGCTTTTCGTTTAAGATTTAGAAAAAGAAAAAGAGAAATAAAATAATAAATTAAAATGAAACAATTTCTTGACGTTTATTAGGTAAAATAGTTTAATATCTATATAGCTATATATTAATAAAAAAGATGGATGTGAAAACAATATTAATGATGGTACATGAAAGTATAAAGAATGTATGTGTGGTTCGGTTGAGAAAGAAAGCCAACATACCCCCTATGAAAAGGCTAAACATATGGCCCAACGAGCTCTAATAGAATAATAATAATCATGGGTGTCTCTTTGTCTCGACCATTTAGAACACGAGGGTGGGAATTGCTAAAAAGTAAAAGAACAGGGACCGGGGATGATTACCTATTTGCCCCTATGTCTCAATTTTTTCTATTGTTAAATGATATTTTGGATTAGTGGTTAAGTAGGAGGTGGTAGACTTTAGCTCCATTGAAGGTTTAATGTTCAAAACTTGACATTGACGAATATTACTAGTTTGGTGATACTAACATCTAATCACTAACCAGCCGTTTAAAAAAAATATACGACCAATTTAAGATAATAGTTTTTATCTTAATTGGGCTTATGTATCCGTTTTCCTACCCGGATTGCACACCTAACAGCCTCAAGAGAAAATTCGAAACTAAGAAAAACCCATAGCTCAACCCTAAATATTTTTGCTTAGAATGATACTAGAACCCAAAATCTCCCAATTTTTAATTCTCTTGGGTACATCGCCTTAGCCATTTAGACTAAAAATCATTTCCTATATCGCAACTAACTTGAAAATTAGAAAAGAGTTAATTTTAATTTTGTTTTTTAAGATTTGATAAAAGTAACTATTTTCCTTTAAAAGATTAAAAACATCAATTATATCTAAAAACTTTCATAAGTTGTTTAAATTTTCGGCCCAATAGTTTTGTTATTTGGATTCTAGTTAAAACAACTAATGAAACTTTTAGACTGAAATTGAAACAAGTAATGAAACTTTAAAGGTAAATTGATATTTTTAATATTTAAAAAAAAATGATTATTTTTGTCAAATCTCAATAAGCAAAGCCGAACTTAACTTTAGAAAGAATCTATGTATCTCTTGATTTATAGCCGAATATAATTATTTATAACATCTAATTACGGTTTTGAAAATAACTTTGAAGCTACTCAAAGTTGGATCAATGAACCTTGGTTTATTCTAAACGTCTATTAATAAACTTGGTTATTTTTTTTCACATTAATGCTAATGTGTTTAATATTTGCATATTCAAGTTCATGAATAAATTAAACTCGGTTTATTCTAACGTCCGAGGTCGATTTGGGTTATATGCATAACTCAAAACTAAGACTATTTTGATGCCTTTTAGTTCGATTTTTGTGAATAAAAATAGACAAAGGGTTGCAACCAATAGATCAGAAATACTTAATTATGAAGTGTTAGATGTAACTCGCTTCAGAACGAGTTCATGGATAGTCATCATAAGTATGTTTTGAATATATCACTATCATTTATATTATCATTTATATCCTCTGACTTGAGATGTACATTAAACCTAATTATATTGATAATATTATTTAACAATAGTCTAACACCGTGATCGTAACATGAAAATTATAAGGGCTAGTGGTGGGAGTATTTTGAAGTTTGTTGATTGTTATATTTAGTCAAGATGGAATCTATACCGAGAAAGCAAAATACGTCTCTAGGCTCCACGTTGATTTGGATCGGTAGAAATGTGTGGCCATACTCAAACAAAGTTGAACATCGTATGAGAATGATTACGATACATGTTTCATGTTTAATGAGACATCTTCAAACATAAGCATAATCTAAATTATGCATAACAATCGTTATGAAGTTGAGTAAAGGGTTACCCTAACAGCCTAACTTCAAGTAATAATGGATGTTTCGTGAAAGCATCCTACATCACTAAGGGAAGCATGATGTTGCTAAACTTCCTCTGTATCTTGGTTATTCGGACATATATAATAACTTTTTCTAGTGAGAGATTGTTGGATTTATATACACAAAACAAATAATGATAAAGAAATTTAATGTGTCTAAAATAATTTAGACATTTACACATGAGAAAATCATGACATTAATTATTTTAGAAATATTTAATATAATCTCAAAAAAAGTTAGTTATTATTGTTATTATGATTATGAATAATATTAGAAGGGAGAATTACATATATCTTTATGTCCACCAAAAGATTACATATTTTCCCAAAATACAAGTTTTAATGCATAAAGTATAATACTTTTTATGCATGATTTGAGAAAATATGTAATTTTACAAGTTTAGAGGAGGAAATATGCAATTTTCCCTTAAAAAATTAACATTTAAAGACTTAATTATATTATTTAATTTTTTTTTACTAAATATAAATGATTAGCATACGGACTACGGTAGTCTAAATAAATTAAGTGGACTAAGTAATTAAAGTGTTTAATAAATTATTTAAATTAAAATCTTGTTAAAAGGTATTTAGAAATGAAGATCTACAAATAAGTAATAAAATTATATAATTAGAAATACACCACAAGTTGAAAAACCCTAGCCACACCATCGATCAACACCCTTTCCCCCACATCTCCAGGAGTTTTACCTTGGTCGAAGAGAAAGGTAGCTCCTAGGTTTTGCTTTGCTTATCGGTTTTTCTATTTCTCGATTCATGCACAAGGCCAGCACCAAAGTTGTTGAATTGTTATGGATATCTAAAGTAGATACTTAAATCTTCTTCTACTAGCTTGTTGGGTTTTTGTGAGTCCTTGCATTTGGATCCACTTCAAGCTTCTTTGATTTAAGATCATGGATGGTTTTGTGATTTGTGATCTTTTGTTGTCTTCAACTTGATTTTATAAATGAGTCATGAATCCCTAATAGAATAGTGTGTTTGGAAGACTTTTTTTCTTTTAATTAAACTATGGGTTTTAATTTGATTAGACATCTTATGGATGGGTTGTATTTTGGTTTATTACATGTGGTTCATGTTTTTGAACTATGGTTTGTAGTGTTATGGTTCTTGAGTTAACTCCAAGTCACATGCCTAGGTTTTAGGGTGTTAATATCCTAATCAATTCTGTAGGGGATGCTTCTTGCGTGTTTTTATTAACAATAATCTAATCTATTCCTAATTTTACACTATTGTTTAGCACGAGATTGAAACTCTCGACCTCTTAGGAAGGGGCATCATTAATCACCTAGGAGCGGCTAGACCAAAGGCCCTTTGGTATGTTTTTGGGGTGTCACCCCTTTAAGGCCCCAAGTCCATGAGGCATGATTATTTTCGATCATCATAAATGACCTTTCAAAGAAACTTCTCTTTTTTGTTATTTTATTTTTATTTTTAATTTTTGTTAAGTTCTGTGAAGTTTTGACACACCGTCTATAGCATCATATTCTAGTCATACTTATTACGCGTGTACCTATGACAAGATAGTTCAGTACATCTTTACAAGTGTCATTTTCTCATATGCACCGGTGTCGTATTTAAAATTTCAAAGTTTCATATTTACATTCGAGTCTAGAACTTAAATGATGCCAAACTAATACTATACGAACTGGTTTTTAGTTTCTAAAATTACAAATTTCATTACCAACCAATCGAGTTTTAGGTTCAACCGACTTAACAAACTACTACTTTAGAGCATTGCTTTTTGGTCCCTATTACATCATTTTGGACCCCTCTTCTTTCCTTTTAATGATGAATACAAGAATCCTAGCATGAAAGTAAACAAACTTTTGACCCCCTTTTAGAAAGAGGACCATTAGAATCAACGTGAAGTTACATACTTTAGTCAAAAAGTATCACAATGGACGGAACTATGAAATTAATCAATATAAGTTTATATTGACGTGTTATTACATCATGCATTGATGTTATTGTATCAAATATATCTGGGTGAAACGTTATTAGTACTAAAAAGATACATACTAAAATAAATCAGGATTAAAGTTTCAACAAAACCAAAATTTTTTTTTATCTAAATGAAACCTGAGTTCAGGGTGAACACAAAAACCAAATAATCAACCCATAATCAAAACAATTGAAAGATCGAGTAAAATGAGAAAGTGTTGGTTTGGGTAGGGTTTTTAATGGCTGAGTTTTTGTTTTGTATGTGTATTTAATAAATAATATACAAATGTTTTGGAAAATTTTGTTACACCTTTTATAAGTAATATAATTTATACTTTTATAAACAATATATTATGTGTCAAAAAAATTTGTCATACCTTTTATAAATAATTTATACTTGGTAGCGTTAAAAGTAACTGTTAACCAAGATATCTTTTCCACTATTCCAAATATAAACACAAAAATCTAAAACTCAAATCCTCGTTAATAGATTTGATTTCAACACAAAATTGAAATGAATTATGTTCGCCCATCATCTATATCTATATCTATAGTATATAATAAAATAGTAACTAGGATGTCACATGTCATTCTGATGTTATTTCTCAAAAAATTTTCCCGCCTAAGCTATTATATTATTTTAGTTAAGTTTTTTATTTTAAGAAACTAAATTAATAATTAATTTTTTTTTAATTTAAATTTTTTATATTATTAACTAAATTGTGTAATCATGTTATTTTCAATTGTACATACTTTTATAGTTAAATAGATTTAATTGAAAAAAAGTTTAAAAAAATATTTATTGATATATTTATATATTTTGGGTTAATTTCAATTTAAGACAATTGGTTTTTTATTTCACACGGGTCAATTGTATGTTATATTATCCAAAAAAGTATTCGAATATATATAACTTGAAAATGCAACTTTTAATTTTTTATTATTTTATGTAATACGTAATTTAACCATACGAAATATTTATACATTTATGAATTATATAGTTTTTATATTGTCAAACCGTGTATAAAACGGGTATCTAACCTAGTATAATACTAAAAGGGTAACTTGGAGGACACTTGTCACATTCCTAGACCTTCTAATTTTGTTTTTCCCGCATCTCTCTCCTATTAAATAATTAACTAAATTAAAAAATATTAAATAATTTTAATTTTTATAGATTACAAATAATTTTTTAATAAATTAGGAAAGATTTCTTTTTATTAATGGTATTTCCACATTCTTTCTCACTAAAATTTTTCCGCTTTTCTCTTCTATTAAATAATTATATTAATTACTAATAATATTATTTTATTTTATTTAAATTATAGATAGTTTTTTAATAAATTAAAAAAAATCTTTTTATTAATGTTATTTTTAGAGAAATAAATTTTATGACATAAGAACTTTTTTTAAAACATTAAAATTTTTTAAAAATATGAAATATTTCAAAATTTATATTTAAAAAAAAAATTTATAAAATAAAAATAATTTAAATTTGGAGCTATATAAGGAAATTTTAAGAAATATAATTTTAAAACTGTTTCTTTTGAAATAAAATATTTTTTTAAAACAAAAACAGTTTAAAAACAAAATTTTATAAAGTTGATATCATTATTTTATTACTTATAGTCCTCAATCATACATAATTTTAATCATATTTTATTTTAAAATATTGTTTAATAATTAATAAATTTTTTATTTTATTTAATATTTTATTTTTTCAACCCGTGTAATACACGAGTTCACTAAAACTAATTGTTTAAAATAGATTATATTGAAGGAATGCCCTAGTGAATCAAGGTTAGAATATGTGTAGTGGTTGTTTAATTAAAATGTCACCTAAATGTCATGTAGATAAAAATCATTTCACTAAACCCCTTTTAATTCAAGTGTAGTGGTTAATTAATGTTTGAAGCTCTTATTGAATCAATAATTTAAGGAAAATTGTGTTTGGCGCTCGTTAAAGGCTTGAGCCTTATGGATTTGAAGCGCTTTTTCATTAGCTTTAAATGGTGTTTGGCATCACACTTGTATTCATGTCATCATGTTTGAAAACCTCAAAATACCCACTACGTATAATCTTAAAAAATTGATATAATTGTTTTATTACATGTCGTTCTTAATCATAAGTAAATTCAATCATATTTATCGTCAATATAGTTTTATATATTTTTTTATTATCTATCTATTATAATAAAAGAAGGTTTTAAGGCGCCACGTATCGAAATATTATGATTTCTCATATTGATTTTCCCGCATCTCTCTCATAATCAATGATAATAATAAATAGTAATTATATTATTTAAAACATTTACAAATTAAAAGATATTGTAAAAATTATAAACTAGATTTTTTTTATATAAAAATAAACAAACTTTAAAAAAATATAAGATACAGAATTTTTCTTAAACAAAAAACTTTTCTAGAAATTCTAACTTTTTTAAAACCACTTTTTATTTTTAAGGGTGATTAAAAAATAAATTATATTTGAAAAATAAAATGTAAAAAAAAAAAACAATCTTATAAAACAAGAGTTTAATATGATATTATTGTTGTTTTATTTGAAGTACTTATTTATAAGTAACTTAATCATATTTTATCTGAAAATATTATTTTATAATATTTATTATAAACTATTTAATATTTTATTAATTAAATCTGTGTATTACACGGAGTATAAACTAGTATTTAATATTTATTGTTCAACCCGTGTAATACACGGTTTTACTAAAACTAGTGCATAATATAGAAAAAATACCAAAAGTTATATATCTAGGTTGAGATAGTAACGTTTGATTCTAATAGAAGATCGGGCAATATTATCTCTAAGGGCACGCTCATCTTATGACGGGTAAGTACAACTCGATTGATTATATAAAATCATTTTATATTTTCAGATAGGTCTCGAGGGAAGTATAGAGCCTAGTTGATACCAATAAAACGTGTATATGTAATTACAAAATTCAGTTATATTTCTAGACGAAAACCAATTTCATGTTTAAAACCTAATTATTACTTTGTAACAAACCGGGTCATGTTAATTCTTGAGCTCAAGAAGATAACGTAAACTGTTTTCAGCAAAATATTCAAATCAAATTAAATTTCATTTAGTAGGAGTCCTTACTAAAAAAAGTCATGATTTAACAATTTAAGGTGATTTGATTTGAGTATTTCATGTTATTGTTTTAAATCAACTTTAAGTAAAATTTAAGTTGATTTGTTAAATAGAATTTAAGTTGTTATATTTTGCATACGGTAAACTAGCTAGGTACACTTTTATCCCTCAAAACAATTATAAAGGTTAAACAATCATGTCTCCGACAAACTTAGATATTATATATACATCACTTTGGGCGGATGGGGCGCACCTGTCGTGAGGGCGCGACGGCCTCCCATGCTGCGTGGCAACACAGCCACCGGTCCCCCACGCTCACGCCGTGATTTTTCCTCTTTTACGACAAAAACTCACCGTGAAATTGTGTATGTGTGATGTAGTGTTGTAGTGTGACATTATGTGATAACACCGACACCATCAAATTCCAAATTAAAGTTTGTGGTGTAATGTAACATTGTAAAATTTGATTGATGAGTATATAACATGGTGTGATGTATGCGATGAGAGCACACCATCCACCCTTACATCTCCCGTTAATAAAATAACATTAATTTCAGCATTAATAATATTAGCTACTCTTCTTAATTATATATTTACTGTTAACTCTTGAATAAAATAATATTAATTATTATGTTAGTGTTAGTTCTTGAATAAAATATTAATATATTTTGTTTGACATAATAAACTAAAAGGAGTAAAAATAGGAATGAGTGGTGGGTGGGGGTGACCGAGATGGGTGTCTGGTTATATGAGCACAAGGGTGGCCACCATTTCTGCACTCCTGTTCCCAACACACACTCATTCTCAATCTTTTTCTTTTCGATCTCCTAGTCTATCGCTTTTAGTTTTAACTAAACTAAGTACTCTTACCCTCTAATTTCTTCATCTTCTCGTGTTCAAACTAAAAATATTAACAATAAGGAAATCATGAGGTTAGTTTTGACGAACAAGATTGAAGAAAGAAAGATATTTTAAAGGACCGATGTGTACTTAAGAAAACATACATACATATACACTATTAATTAAGGTCTAGAGCACTATATTTTATTCACTAGGTTATTACTCCGTGTATTACACGGGTTGAATAAATAAAATAAAAAACAATTAGTAAAAAGATTTATAAATTATAAAACCATATTTGAAGATAAAAATATGATTATAATTGCATATCAATAGCTAATTTAAGTAAATAAATAATAATGTATTTTTCTTAAACTTTTATTTTATAAAAAAATATAGGTTTTAAATATTTTGTTTTAAGAAAAGTGAATTTATTTTAAAAAAAGTTTGTTGTATTTTATAAAAATTTTATTTTTAAAAAGTGTGTTTTTAATAAAAAATAGGTTTTAATTTATTAAATTATATAATTTTTAATATGAAAATAGCATGATTAATATTATTAGTAGTCAATATTATTAATAATAATAATAATAAATAAGAAAGTTAGTATGATAAAACTTACAATTGTGTCAAGTCTTATTTAAAATTTTTTTTTTGTTATAGATAGATAGATATATAGATAAATAGATATGTTAGAAACTCATATATTAAACGGATTATAAGTTAATAATAAACACGAACAGTTATAGTACGATAATTTAATATAAGATATAATTAAAATTATATATACGTAATAGTTCAAGAAATAAAACAAATATACTATATTTTTTAACTCTTTTATCTAAAAAGTTTCATTTTAAACATAGTTTTAAGATTTGTTTATAAAAAATTTATTGTTTATCAAAATCTTGTTTATTAAAAACTTGGGTTTTTCATTATTCTGTTTGTTTTAATAAAATTACTTTTAGAAAACTTCATATTTTTTATAATTTTTTTAAAAAAAGGAGTAATTTAAAATATTTTGTTTCAAAAAGATTTAGGTTTTTAGAAAATTTTATATTATATATAAATTTTATTTTTTATTATTTCTATTTTAATAAAAAGATTTGATTTTAAATTTCTTTAATGAAATTTATTTTTTAAAAACATAGCTTGATTTAAAAAAATATAAATGAAAGAGAAATATTTCAATTAATAAAATTGACTTTTATTAAGAGAGAGAAATATTACAATTAATAAAATTAACTTTTATTAAGAGAGATAAATTAGTGTGAGTGTTAAATTACCATAATTTTCTTTTGAAGAGAAAATAAAATAAGAATGTTCAGAATAATAACAAGTGACAAAAAGGTGTATTAAAATAATAACAAGTGGCAAAAGAAACATTCTTTTATTAGAGTTTATAGATTAGAACAAGACTACTCGCTGCGTGTATCTATTATTATTATTATTATTATTATTATTATTATTATTATTTTAAATGTATTATTATAATTAACCTTTCACCTCTCAATCTCTTCCAAAGGCACTTATGTAGATTCATCGACTAAATGTTCCATAAATGAAAAATGTACAACGTGTTATAAATACTGTCTAATTAGTTCATATGCTACTTCTCCTGCACGCATAATTAGGGCAAACGAACCGAACGAACATGAACATGACCTTGTTCGTGTTCGTTCATTAACAAATAAACTTGTTCATGAACTGTTCACGAACACTTGCCGAACATGATTTATTGTTCGTGTTCGTTCATTAAGAAAAAAGAACATGTTCATAAACTGTTCACGAACACTTATCGATGCAAACGAACAAAAACAAAAACAAACTAACAAAAACAAAAACAAACGAACACAAACAAATGTTCATAAACGTAACGAACACAATGAAGTTTATGAACACAAAGAAAATAAAAATAATCAAATATTTATTTTAAAATAAAATTTGTATTTTCATCACAAATATCACACAAAATCTATCAATAATAAACAAGTAAGTAACATAAATATCAAAAAATACTTGATATAATTGTCATAAATATATATAACATAAAAATGAAGGACATAAACGAGCATAAACGAATACATTATCGAACGTTCACGAATGGACATTAACGAACATAAACGAACACGTTATCGAACGTTCACGAACGTAAATGAACGAACGTGACTTGTGTTCATGTTCGTTCGTTAAACTAAACTAACGAAATTTTTTTGTTCGTGTTCGTTCATTTACTAAAAAACAAACATAAACGAATTTTCCGCCGAACAGTTCACGAACTGTTTGCTGAACGTTCAGTTCGTTTGCAGCCCTACGCATAATAATCTTGAACTGTCTTATAAATTGTGGACTCAACTTTCATTGTTTACAAAACCGAAAGCATCCTTTCTAGTAGTGATCTTTAGCATCACATGATCTCCCACTTGAAACATTATCAGTCAATAGTTTTCTATTAGTTGTTTTGTTTTTTAAAAAGAGACACTTAATTTTACTTGATAGTTTAATAATGATTTGCGTGCAATTATAATCTTTCTACTTTAATAAAATAGAATCTTGGAGTGACACGTGGTGGCATCACATTCATTTTCAGCAAAATTTTGCCGTTTCTTTCTCCAATTAAATAACTAACTTAATTATCAATAATATTATTTAAATTTTTAGAACAAAGATAGTTTTTTAATAAATTTAAAAAAGATCTTCTTATTAATGTTATTTCTAAAAATAATTTTTATAGAATAAGAAATTTTTACAAAACATCAAACTTTTTTAAAATTAGTGTTTTTAAAAAGTTAATTATTTATAAACAAAAAATAATTAAAATTGAAATTTATAATAAGAAAATTTTTAAAAATGATATTTTTTTAATACGGTTTATTTTGAAACAAAATATTTATTATTTTTTTGAAAAAAAAGTTTTAAACCAAAAGTTTAAAAAGTTGATATGATTGTTTTATTACATATTGTTTTTACTATACTCAATTTCAATTACATTTAATCGTAAAATATCGTTTTATACTTGATAAATTTTTATTACATTTAATATTTTATTTGTTCAACCCGTGTAATACACGGGTTTACTAAAGCTAGTTTTTATAATAAAACATTGTGTATGGCATGGGGATTAATTTGTTTACTCGGTATTACTTTTATTTAGATGCTTCAAAATAAACCAAAAATAGACAAAAATAAAAAAATAAAAAATAAAAATCTGGCTATCTCCATCATATGAATTTGTAAAATTCAAGTTTATGAACTCTGCTTTTGGAAACCCACTAATTGATAACCGAATACAATATTTATAGAATTATTAAATATAAAATAGGTAAATTGGTTCCGAAATATCTACAAGTTTTCATGAATCTCTCTATTTATAAAAGGGTCATAAACTAACTAATGTGGGCCATGGGACATAAACACAGAATTTGGTATTGCTGGTTTCATAATACCTGTAACATAGAACCCCAAACCATCATTATTATAATTATACAATGTTGCAGTGCTAACTAACATAGAGTATCACATTGATTATGATACAATGTTGTATATAGACATAATGCGATTAACGATTCATTCTCTCTAAAAAAAAAACGTTTTAGTGGTACGTGATACACTTTACAATTTGAGAGTTCTAATGAGATTAACTTACACTTGTATATCTTTTTTACACTAAAAAATTTATACGTATACATAAAAGAACATAACGTTATATATGTGTAATGATGTTATTTCAACAAAATAATTTTTTTGATTGATCTTGATGAATTTAATACAGTTATCGCAATAAAGTAGAGTTAACATTCGTTCCGCACCCTATATATACATACATACATATATATATACATACATACATATATATATATATATATAAATATATATATACATATATATATATATATATATATATATATATATATATGTAGAGAGAGAGAGAGAGTAGAGATCCTAAGAAAACCATAATTTATGAGAAAGCTAGAGAAAACCAATGAAACCTGTAACATAATTTATGAATTTTTTATCAGTACCCTCTATATATGTGTGTGAATATATATAAATTAAGGTATGGATCAAATGAAAACCGTAGCATGGTTTTTTATATATATCACACATAGGTTACGTATACGTAACCATTTTTCATTCGACATAGTGTTACGTATACGTAAGACTCTTCATTCTTTTATGTATGCTCAACATATATGTAACAAATATTTTAATAACATTTTAGTAATTAAAATAACAAAAAACTTATGAATTATGTTATTTGGTTTGGTGATTTTTTTTTGTTTTCACATAACTATTGATTTTCTCAGGAACCCTCATATATATATATATATGTGTGTGTGTGTGTGTATATATATATATATAGGATTGGGTTCAAATAAAAATCAAAAGAAATTATATAAATCAATAAATCAAATCTTCACTTTTGATTTATAAAAACCAATAGCTCATATTTGTTTGATTTTTTGTATATATAGTTTAATAAAAGTACAATTTGTATTATTTTATTCAATAAAATATGAGCCATTGATTTTCATAAATCAAATATGAAAATTTAGTTTATTGGTTTACACAATTTCTTTTGATTCTCATTTAAACTCAATCAAATATATATATATATATATAATATATGTATATATATATATAATTATATATTAATTACAAATTACAAATTGAATGTTAAATCATAAATAATTCAACATCTTTCGTAAATAATTGAATCAACCGTTTTAAGTTTTATTTTAAATGTGAGAGGATTACTTATTTTAATAATGTTAGAAAAGTTATACTAAAAGTTTTTATGTTTGATTATTTTATACATTTGTACAAATCACTCATCATTTCTTTTGAATAAACTTGCATGCTTAACAGGTTACAAATAAGCCAATATAACTATCATAACTTAAACATTATTTTAAGTACAAAGCATGCTTTTTACTAACTTTTATCTTTTTAAATATCGGACACAATAAAAGTTGCAATACAATATGAAATGGGGCCTTTAATGGTAGAGAATATTTTCATGGTGGCATGCAGTGTGAGAAAGAAAAAGAAAGAATAGATATATATAGGTTTAAATAGTAACTAATTTTTGTTTAAGTATCCTTCAAAATATACTAATCATCTTAAAGCGGATTCAAACGAACTCTTATTGAACTCATCTCACTGGCGTTAAAATCAACTACTCCTATAGATGAATCTATTATCGCCGATAAACCATTCTCCTAACTACAAAATTAGATTTTGAAAGTAAAATATTTAAAAAAAGATAGTACAAATTCTTAAATATAGTATAAAATCAAACAAACAATAAAAAGTTCAATCACACTACATACATTTTAAAATAGATAGTATAAAATTTAATCATACAACACAAATTCTAAAACAAATAGTACAATTTAAAAATAGACATGTAGTTCTAATGTTTTTTTTAGGCAAAAACTAGTTATTAGTTATTATAATAACTTTGTATGTATGTATGCAAGTAAGATGAGATAGAGATGATAGAGAGAGTAAGAAAGAGAAAGATGAGAGAGAGGTTTTAACTTAACTTTTATGAGTAGAAACTAAGGCATGAGAAAACCTAAAGCAAGTTTTGCTCCCTCTTGAAATCATTTCAGTCACCACCTTCACTCTCTCATCCCAAGACAACCTCTTCTTAAACCTCAAAACCTCCCCAATCTTCTCTTGCAATCTCCCTCTTTCTCTCTATATATAAGTATACTTCTATGTGTGTATTTATAGATATGTGTATGCATATATGTATATATCTATCGATGTATATATATCTATGTGTATATATAGATATATGCATATATATCTCCCTCCCATTAGCCTTTCATCACATTAGAGCTAGCTGCCTTACAGTTAAGTGTTCTTGTATTACTCCTTCACCTGCGTTGGCACCATGCATGTTTTAACTCTATTCATATGTCATTCTATATCTCTAATCTCTCTGCAAAACACTCATTCATATTCATATATAGTTTTATTACACTCATATAAACATCGTTTTCTTCTTAATTTTTTTTTGCTTCAAACCCTATTGATCTTGCCGATCTTTTGTCTAAAAGTATCAATATATAACAGATGTCGTTATAATCTTGGTTCAAATGTTCGAATAGTATGTGTAAAATACAATTTTTATGTTGTTTTTATGCTCTAATCTAAGTCTTTTCATGTTTGCAGCACTATTTCTAAACGTTTTCTCTAGTATTTTGAAAAAACTCACTTTTGAAACAAGATCTCCCTAATTATTCTACAACAAGATTTTAGTTCTTAATTGTTCTTTTAGTATTATGCTAGATTTTCTTACATCTCAATTTAATAATTCCTTTTTGTAATTTTTCATTGTTTTCATTAGTCATGATTAACTTGGAGATCCCACAACTCCAATTTTCACTACACAAAAGGTTGCCTTTTGATTCCACCTAAGATTTGTTCCCCTATAGATGATTCTTCATTTCTATTCTTTTTTTACTGCAATGGTTTACTCAACTATTATATTTCGTGCTATGAATAAAACATATAGAATGAAAATAGAATTTATGGCATGAATATTTGGGAAGCAAACAAAAAAGCGATATTGGTGAGGTTCAATCCGAAGACGGATTTACCAAGTCGTAAAATACGATCTCAGATTGAGCCGCGCCAATATCACTTTCTACACACTTGCTTTCTCATAATCCATATTGCTGAAGCTAGGCTTTCGGACCTTATAATCTACCAATGAGTTTTAAGACATTTTGGTCTTAATTATTTGATATTTCAATATCTTATATTGTTTACACGGTGCTAGAAGAAATACAATTGTAAAGATCAATTCTGTTTATTTAAGAGAAAATAAGGTGAATCATATACAAGTTAACAGGCAAGGCAAGAAATGAAGGTAATGTAGGTTAATCTTAATGGGTATGGCCAAATTCGGGTCAAAGTTTAGGTCATCTAGAAAGCTTATTTATGCACATGTTTTTAGTATTTAATTGTTCATGTGTAGGTTAATTAGAAAGTCAAATTGGTAGTTTAGTGGGGTAAGGAGTCTTCCTTAACTTAAGATGCAAGAGTTTATTTTTTATTAAATGTAAGTCTTTGAGTTGAATGCTAAGAGAACAAGTTAAGCAGTAAATTCATCTTTGTATGTGTTTTTTTAGTTTGATTGAGGCTTGATACAACAGGTAAAACGTGTAAGTTAAAGTGAGTAATATCTTTAAGTTTTTAACATTGTTCTATTAAACATGAATCTTTCAACTTTCTCTCTTTTTAACACACATGTATTCATGTTTTGTGCGTAAAACTTTAAAACTTTATTTTTTTAAGTTGTAGCAAGGCATAACTCTAACCTTAAGATGAACTTGATTTCATAAAATTAACATTTTATGCAGTCATGCAAGTCATGAATTGATAAGTGGTCTAGACTACTTATGTCTTAAAGCTAAGGTTAATATCTATAGGGTAACATGTTTTACTTAAACCCCTCAGCTACGACTTAATGGCAATACAACTATACAAGCCCTTTGAATATCCCAATGAACAATGTTTACTTGCAGGTTGCAATGGTTAGGGTCATTGTAATTCTTATGAGTTTTGAGTTTAATAAAAAAAGAAAAAGTTGTCGTGAAGGTTGTCCCTTTCACAAAACAGTGTTGTGTTCGTTTCTTTCTTAAAGTGTGATACCCAACACTAATTAATTACATATATATTGGTTAGCACATTATCTATATCTCCCAACAGTATCATCCTTCAACATTGCACATGTGAGAATTGAAGAAAATATAACGAAAATATAACGAATCATCCATTATTATCATCCTTCAACATTGCACATGTAAGTTACAGAATTGTTAGACTTAATTCTTGTTAACCTAAGTTTATTATTATTATTATTGTTATTGTTATTGTTATTGTTATTGTTATTGTTATTGTTATTGTTATTGTTATTGTTATTATTATTATTATTGTTATTATTATTATTATTATTATTACTATTATTATTATTATTGTTATAACATAAGTTAAGTCGGTTAAGGGGTAGTTACGGTTACTTAGTTCCCAAGAAACGTAAGGGCATATAAACCCATGTAAACATTCATTTGTTGTTAATGCATCTCAAAGTTTTCACAAAAATCTCTCTCAATCTCTCAAGATAATCGATCCTAATTCTCCCTGCAAACATCAAGAATGTATCGGTTTATGCACTTACATATTATTTAAATATATCAAGAACCATAGATTTTGATTCACATGCTTGTTTTGGTGTCTTAGGTTTGGGTTTATTTGATTTAATTGATGATACATGATCAAAGATTTCATTTTATCTAGATTTTCGTTTTTTGGAGAATTTCCAAAAAGGCCTCGCTTTTTATTGTTGGATGGAAACATTAACTTCTTAATCGCAAATTAAAATATATGTAAATCATTTATATATATGAGTCATGTTAATCTTAATGGTGAATAACGCTAAACTGTAAATGCAAGGATTAAGTTGTTGATCGTGGATACTTGGAGGGTTAAATGTAGCTATCATTTTGAGTTGCCATTCTTCAATTTTGAGTTGCCATTCTTGTATTTATTCTTTCATTCTTATATGTAATTTGTCTATAATTGTTGTTGGATCAGGCCCCAAACATACACTCAAAACACGCAAGTACAAAGAGAAAGAAGTTGAATATTTACTGCTGCTAAACTCACTCTCTTTATTCAACCACAAATAGCAACTATAATAGCTTACATCGTGAATGTGAACAACCTGACGATCCATACCCATCGAGATTAATCCAATAATTGCACCATGGTGAATTGTAGTTTAGGTGTGAGAGCTATTGGTTATTAGTTGTATTCTATCAAGATTGTTTGATTTAAGTTTATAGGTTCAACAATAAGATTTTATAAAAGTTAACAAAAATAAAGAACATATGTTCAAAATTTCTTACGATTAATTATCACAATTTAGTTCTATGACACACGTGCATCAACAAATATAAAATTTTAAATATTAACAATAACAGACACGTACACATACGTGTGTGCGAACAATAAAGAATTTAACATATCTACGGGGAACAAATATTCTATCTTTTATAGCTAATAAAGGAGTATCTTGGGCTTACATGCCTCAGTCTCTAATGCATCTTCACAGCAATTTTTTCGTATAAACTTAATTACATGTTTAACCGTTCACTGTTTATGACCAATATTTCATTTTTAGGGTAAACCCTAATTGTGTTCTTTATGTTCTTGTGGCCGATAAACATCTGCAGATCATACCTCTTTCATTATCGTTCCACCACCATCTATCACACATCGTTATCTGGCTCCAACCATCAATCGCCCCTAATCCTCTTATAGTTTCATTAGTGAACCACTAGTCGCGAACCTGACCTCAACCAACAACCACTAGTCCTCACCAAACCACACCCTGCTCATCACAGTCACACCCTACTCCCTCTCCCTCTAGTCCATCTTCAGTTGATGGGGAACACACAACAAATAAATAGTTAAATATGGTGAATTCAACATGATATGGACCAAATAGTCTTGATTTTTGGGTTTTGTGAAGCATTCCACTTATTTCAAACGAGAATCTGATTGTAAACCCCTCACACACTAAATTATCAGCATTCATTATCATTTGTGAGTTAATCAAACAAGACCCAAGTTCAATTGCAATATCATATGATTTTGATTGTTATTTGTTTGTGGAACTAAGTTTAATATGACTTTGATTCTGATTAGTGTTTTTTGATTTTTTTTTCTTAATTTACAGTCCTTATTCATGTTATGTTTGATTTTGGTTTGGTATGCTTTATGCTTATTGTTGCTGTAATTTTCAATTAGATTCATTTATTATTGGAAATTGTGTAAAGGAAAAAGAACCTCATTTGTTAAGTTTATTCTAGGCCAGTCATTTTCATAACAGGTTTCCTAAGCCAATTGAAACGGTAAGTTGGAACAAGAACAATCATTGATATAATATATCACATGAATCTATCAGCTACACTGTTCATTGCATACATTAATAGTTGTTCATTCGTTGTTAATTATATATATATGTTTGATTCTGATTTACGTATTAAAACTAAATAAATAGTTAAATTTAAGTTAAAAAAGTCGTCAAAGCATCAAAGTTAAAGAACTAAGAGGGTGTTGTGACAATCCTACATTCTCGTCTTATAAATAGAACCTTGGCCGCCCCTTACCCGTTTCCTTGCTTCTTAAGGTTGCTAAAGAAGAAAGGATGGTGCGCCGACTTTAAAGAAAGAAACAAACTAGAAAGAAAAAGCTTCAAGAGCAAGCAAAAGTGATGTTATTCACCATCATTAATGATCTAGGCATGATTCAAGCTTAGAAGGCTATCCACATCTACCTTGATGGTAAAGTTTTTAATTTTATAGATTTCATATAAGAAGGCTCTAAATCTAGTGGCTTCTTCATAGATCCTCAAAGCTAAAGTTCTATTTTCCCACGTTTTCTCTTTTTTTTTTTTTTTTTTTTTTTTTTTTTTTTTTTTTTTTTTTTTTTACTATTTTGAAGATTATATGCATACTTGATATATCTACCTTCATTTCCAATAAAGTTGATATCTTTTTTTAGGGTTCATGGTTATAGTATGTACATGCATTCATGTCAATGTTAACATTTAAAACCCTAAGAATGTGGTGAATGAGCCAAATTACCTCAATGATTACGATGAAAAGATGGTTTATGAACGTCACAGAAACCAGACAGTAGGCATCATACCTCCGTAAGTAATAGTGCTCCTCAGTAAGTGATTAAGCACCTTTGTAAATGACTTATTGCCTTTGTAAGTAGGAGCCTTCACAACTATCATTGCCCCGTAACTGAAACCTCACTTTCATTTAAACACGTAGAAATGACAATGCTTATATTTTGGTTGACTTTAATATTTGTTGGATGTCATTATGATCATTTTTTAGCTTAGAAATGGTAAAGTTATGATATTTTTTTAATCTCTATAATTAAATTGGTCATTATGTTTGACTTTCTGAAGTCAATTTGACTTCCTAAATACATTAGTCTCATCAGGTTTGACTTTTTGAAGTCAATTTTGTTATGTTATCATTTTTTGACTTTCTGAAATCAATTAGGTCATTATGGTTTCATTTTTTTTACTTTCTGAAGTCAATTGGTCATGATGGTTATTTGGTGACTTTTTGAAGTTAATTTGGTCATTATAACATTTGTTGCTTTGTCAATTGTTATAATGCGGAATTAAACAATTACAAGTCATGCAGCTGAGTCAGTTGTTATGCTGTTAATTGTTATGCTATATCAATTGTTATTATGTTAAAAAGTTCTAACATGTTCTTACGTGTTTTGACTTCTCTAAAAATGAATTTATGGTCATCATGCAATTGATAGTGTAAACATAATGCATATTAGTAAGCATAATGAACATAATGTAATATAACTCCATCAGACAGATTTATAGTCAATATTGACCAGCAACTAAGGGACTAAATCTACTACAATTTGCATTTTTATCCATGACAATTGTGACATTCAAATACATTACTTTTTTGACCTGCAAATACACCACTTTTGAAATTGAAACACAACTGAATACAAATTAAGTTGCAAATACACCACTTTTTCAATTGATCAATGAACATGAGTACATCAAGCCAGTTACTGAATTCCAAATCTACAACAACAGAAAAACACCTAAATTAATTACTTGTTCTCTAGTTACATATGACTACATCATTTGCTACAATACAAAGAACACCCAACTTATAAGAAAAGCATATTTAAGACATTTGCTTTCAATCCTCAATCTTGTAGTTATTGTTTCGGCCCAAAATCGTATTATTCTATGAGTTTTTTTAATTTCAAAGTTATTTTTCGTTTTTGTTGGGCTTTCCTTATAGACTAGTTTTCGGCCCGTTGATATTTTGAGGCCCATTCGGATTTTGTCTTTCAGTTTATATTTCTGGAGACTTGGAATGATTATTAGTTTTGAAGTTTATAAAAAAAATCATTTTCTCTCTACCACAAGTGTGTTAGTGTGTGAAATTTTTATGGCGGTATTCTCGCGAATCAACGGTAATAGAAAGAATTGAGCTTTGTATTCGTTGTGAATCAACAAGTTCAATTTGCTATCTCGTTTTGTTATACATCCATGATCCATATGGGAAGTTGCTTAAAAAACACTTAATTAACTATGGACTACAGTTAACCAAAAGACTAATGTTGTTGAATAAATAATTAATGGTTAATTCAACTTAAAACAAAAAAAAGACAATTACCGGAGTCTAAGCAGAAGAATGAGAGAGTAGCTTGTAGAAAGAGTTTCGTGAGGATTAAACACAGCCATGTCCATTCCACACAATTCAATTCATCAAAATAGGTTAGACAAAGCAATAACATGAACATGTCAATTTAGGATAGGATAATGCAAATTAATTTAAATCGGCGGCATACGTCAGTACCAAAAACATAATTGTTTCTAATACATAAGAAGAAATCATTCACACAAAAAACTGATTTTTTAACATACAAACCTTAATTAGGCGATGAAAATAGTGAGAGAGTATTTGTATCTGTTATGAAATATGAAAAGACCAGGATCCAGGGATAGAAAAGGAAAACAAGTTTGTATTAGGAACCATATATAGGCAAAATATAGATCAATGTTACAAAATAATATTTAATATTTTATTAATTAAATTCGTGTATTACACGGGGTATAAACTAGTGATATAATATACACATACATAGACATGGGTAAAAAACCCGGTTCGGCTAAAAAAACCGGAACCGGTTTCAAAGAAAAAACCGGTTTGGCCCAAACCAGTCCCAAACTGACCCGAACTGCTGGTTTGTATGCCGGTTTATAAACCCCACCCTCAAAACCGGTTTATAAACCAAAAAGTTGAAAACCGGTTCAACCGGTCCTAAAACTGGTTTATTAAAAAAACCGGTTTCAAACCGGTCCAAATCGGTTTGACAGGTTTGAGTATCCGCTGAGCCAAACCGGTTTGGCCCAAACCAGTCCCAAACTGACCCGAACCTCTGGTTTGTATGCTGGTTTATAAACCCCACCCTCAAAACCGGTTTATAAACCAGAAAGTTGAAAACCGGTTCAACCGATCCTAAAACTGGTTTATTAAAAAAACCGGTTTCAAGCCGGTCCAAATCGGTTTGACAGGTTTGAGTATCCGCTGAGCCAAACCGGTTTGTAACCCGAACCGGTTTAAGCCCACGACAAAAAAACCGGTTCGGTTTTGAACCCGAACCGGTTTGGGTAAAAAAACCGGTTTGTACACCTCTACACATACATAACGTACCTGGATATAACATTGGGTCCGTTCAAAAAAAAAAAATAACGACTAATCATTTTCTAAGATTTAAAAAGTTCAGATTTTGTAAAATGTAAAACTAGTCTCAAGACAGAAAAATATCAAAGAAACAAAGCATATATATTTAACTCTTGATATTTGACATCATGTACACAAACAATACCTGGCTGGAGTTTATATCATCTCGGTTGGAAAAATCAGGAATTCATGAAGCAGACAATTAGTTATAACACAAACTACATCAAGTCAACACATAATATAGATCAATAAAATGATATTAAGTTATGGTTAAGCGTGATCGGAGGGTATGGGAGGGCTTTTATCGGAGGAAAGGATCTCCGATTGGCTTCTCCAAACTACGACAGCGAAGGAACTAGGGCGAAGTCGGCGAAATCAAGGAAAAACAAAGAAAAAGGATGCAGATAGTTGGGTTGGTCCGACCTGTTTTAGGGTCTACGCTTTCTTTAGTCGGGTTAACATAAGTGGATGGGAAAATACAACGGCGGGGGTCCATGAAAGAGCTAAATGTTTCATTTAGTTACTCTTTTGTTATAAATTAGCATTAATAACTTGTATATTACACGAGTTGAATAAATAAAATATAATACATATAAAATTTTTATTGTATCTAAAACGATATTAGAAAGTAAGATATAATTAAAATTACGTATTAGTAAATATAAGTAATAAAACAATGATATCAACTTTTTAAACTTTTTTGTTAAAAAAAAAAACTATTTTTGTTTCAAAACAAATTGTTTTAATTTTTTTAATTATTATAACTCCTAATTTTAATTATTTTCTATTTATAAATATTTTACTTTTTAAAAACACTAATTTTAAAATATTTTTATTTTTAAAAAACTCTGTTGTTTAAAAAACTTTTTATTTTATAAAAAATTGTTTCTTTATAAGTAACATTAATAAAAAGACTTTTTTTAAATTTGTTAAAAAATAATTTTAGTCTATTAAGAAATTAGGTATGATAATTAGTAAATATAGTAATTATTAAATATGATAGAGAAGCGGGAAAAAATTGATTAAAAGTAATGTGATGTTAGCATGTGTCCCACTTATTTACTCTTATGAAAGTAGAGAGATGTAAATATGTAAATAAGATGACGGAGTGAGTCTTAACAAAGGGGGATAACTAGAAACTTCTATTGCTAAAATAAATTTATAATCAAACATCACAATAAACAATTACAAAAATTGACATGAACAAGAAATATAAGAACATAGAAACCATTGTGAAAAAGATGAAAAAAAAACTAAATACTAATAAAATAACTTATATTTCTACCTATCAAGACCCGAAGTCCTTTCAAATATCTATAAAAACACACTTTTATTCATATTAAAAATGTTTCATCATAAGGGCCATGTCAAATCTTTCTAATTCGTGTTTGTCGAAGTCGGCATATCGAAGCACAATGTTTTCTCTCTAAACTCTAGATACTAAAATTTCTTTGATGACAAACATTTTTTAAAATACAATTATTAACCAACTATGGCCAGAAAACCACATTAGAGAACAAAAGAATTTACTAATTATAATATATTATACAAACACAAATCTTAGAAAAGTCAAGATGGTGAGTAATTACAATTCACTAGCCATGATATCTTTCACTCTACGAAATGATCAAAGGGATCATCCATGTAGCATCAATGCAAGCTGAATACGAAATAATTAAGAGTGTTTAACACACACCATCTCTAATAATTTAAAAGTTTTGCTATCAAAATCCATATCATGTGTAGTAAGCACTCTTGACAAATTAACTTTTATGCCCTCGAACAACAACCTTTTGTAAATAATCTCTATTATTTTTTAAAAAAATAATGATAAATTCAAGGGATATATAAGAACATATATGTCTCCATGTGAACATTTTATAACTTATTATCTTCAAAAATGCATCTCTACACAGCCACATATGAGTTTTTCCAACGAAATGTTGTTCTTTGAAATGGTTTAAATGTTGTTGTTTAACCAGCAGTAATAAAAACCATTGTTGGGCATAATATGAACTAATATGTAATCGAGATGAGATATGTTTACTTGGATAAATGTTGAAAACAGCTCTTGATAAGATGCAAATTCTCCCGCATGAGGACAGACTAATCTTTATCTTGTTGTATTAATCAAATAAAAATCTAAGTGCTAATAATTAATACTCCCTAACATAACTAATCTCCAGAAGAAATCAAATATGTCTCACATCAAAATATTGGTTGTGCGATCCGTATATATCACTACAATAACGTACCAAAACAAAATCATAAACGAAACTAGACGTTCATATTGATTTTAACTTCCAATTACAAGATAGATTGGAGAAATATTTATAGCACCTCAACATGCTATCTGTTAGTGAAATGTATTCCAATCTTAGGGGGAGATAATAATAAAAAAAGTCTGGTAATACAATAAATGACATGAAAGACATCATAAATGTTATATTAGATCCCATGAGAGATCAATATGAATCTAAAATATAATATGCCATACATTTATAAAAAGTAACAAATGAGTTACTAGATACATTCACGAGTGACAGAGTCATATATACGAGCATTGAGTTCACCAGCTCAAAATAAAATAATCATAAAATGAAAACGTGAAAAATAAATCAGCTTTAAATATAAACATTCATGAAAATAAAAAGAGCAGAATATTACAGTTGGTGTGACCCACATAAGAGGTTATATATACAACCTCAGAAGAGGTAAATATTCCAAAAAAAAACTAACACATTTCTAGAAAAAAATAATAATACCTAAGAGAAGTAAACGTTCTAAAAGAAACTAATTTAATCCTGAAAAAGATTAACAAAATCTCTAAAGAGGATGATGAAACTCCAAAACAAACTCCAGTACCAAATAAATATAAGATCTCATTACATTATGTACAAAACAGTATAATATGGAATCAAAATGAAATACATACTTGAGTATCCTATAGCATTAGATAACATGTAAAATACAATAGTATGCAATCAAATAAGGTTAAAATTATTACATACTTGAGTTTCTAACCTAGTATGCAATCAAACAAGGTTAAAATTGTTGGGAATCATGGTACTCATCGTCCTTTTCATGTCTTATTAAGTGGACATGTTAGATGTTTCTTAGATTGGTGTATAATGTTGTTATTTCCTGGTTGATTTGTTTCTGTATTATATACTCTTCTAGCTCCCTGCTAATTTAATTTCTTATATAAAATCACTTCTATAAAAAAGTTTTAGATTAATTACACGATTGGTCCCTGTGGTATGTTTGTATTGCAATATTGGTCCTAATTTTTAAGATATTACAAAACTGGTCCCAACTGTTTGCATAACCATAACACGATTGATTCCCGACACTAAATTCTATTAAGTTTCTTAGTTTAGTTGTGATGAAAAGACCAAAATACCCCTTATAATTAACATAAATAAAAAAAATTATATGTTAATATGTAGGACCTATTTTTTAATTAATTAATTAATTAAATATTGATATACACAACATCATTTTCAACATCGTAGCACACCATCGCCAGCACACCACTGTCGACGCACTGCTGTAGCACTGCCACTGCGCACCACCGCCTGCGCACCACGATCATCCTCCCGTAGTCAACGGTATACTACCTAGTCACACACAAATGCATAAACCTCATAAACCACCACCGCCTTCAGTGGATCTTGCGACCACCCAAACCACCACGTCAGCACACACTACCGTCCCCATTGTTGGCACACACCAACCACCATCTCCATCATCCATCATACCACCACCATCGACCACTGCGACCACCATCACCGTCTCCTTACTTGCTCACCACCGCCACACTTGATCGTCATCGTCGATGGTTGAAGGCTACATATCCATCGGAATCTAGCGAGACCCGTCAAGACCCTAACCCCACCCCATCGTCTTTTCTATGTGGCTTCCATCCGATCATTTCATAAGGTCCAGTTTGAATGGTAGTGATGGTGCTGGTACTGGAGCAGATCCGATATGAATGGGAGGGGTTGTGTTGTCACGCTAGTGTCGATCAGATCTAATGATTGTTGTGGTGATCGATTGATTTCGTCGGTGGTGGAGGTGCGCCTTGTGATGTGTTGGTGATATGTGTGAGTTTTAGATGTTTGAAACTACGTTTTTTTATCTAGTTTTGATATTCAATGCAATCACTTTAATACAATCACTTTATTATGTGTTTGAAATATAAGTTCAATAGAGTTTAATACACATTATTTGAGAAGGATACGGAAGATAAAAAGACTATTGCTTGAAAGGTGCTAAAATAAAAAAAAATTATGTAAAATTCAAGGAGGCCGTAAGTTACGGCCTGAGGTCGTAAGTTACGGCGCTGTGCTGAGTCCGTCTATGAACCCTGTAAGACAGAAGGTTTGGGTGTCTGGTTGAAGGTAGGCTGTAAGTTACAGTTTAACGTGATATTTGGAGAATTAGTTCAAATTTTAAATCCTATTTAAACCCCAATCATTAAGGCTTAGAAGAGACACACTCCTTGAGCCCCAAGAAGGTATTTTTGGATGAAATTCAGCCATTTGAATCACGTGTAATCATTTCAAATCATCCATATTTATCATCAAATGAAGATTGAAGATATAATGAAAATGATGAGTGGCTAAGTTCGTGGTGGTTGCTTTCGGGTGGAAGATTATTGTTAAGAGAGATAGTTGGTATGTATGATTATGGTTTATGCTTTGACACTTGAGTTTTGAATGTAATTACGCGTTTTAATTAGTTAAAAAATTTATTTATAAATAAAGTTATTTGCTTTATCATCAGCTTTCGGTTTCCTTGCGTCGTTAGCTCACTTATAAAAGTAGATAACTTGATATAGATGAATTAATAACATTATAAATGAACGAGTTTTAAAAGTTTAATCCTTTGTTATTACGTTAATCAAAAGTTGAACTCTTGAGAATTATGTTTTAGCAAACCCAAGTTTAAAATACCAATCGTTGATCTTGCGTAATTGGAAACACGAAAGTGATTGCTTCCATATTAATTATTAAATTCTTTCCAAATTTGATTGTTTTTGCATTTATGTTACAGAATTCATTCAAAGTTTTAATATTTACTTTTAAAGTTCGTGCCTTTAAGTTAATAGAGTTTGTTTTTTTTAACACTTTCCACTAATTCTCTATGGAGACGATCTTACTTATCATTACACAATAAAGGTAGCTAAGACCGGTTATATAAATTGTTTTGATCGAGTCTCGAAAACTAGATCATCTGGTCTAATCGAATGGGAAGGTGATGGTGGGTTGGGTTTTTAAATATATCATATTACTATTACTAGGTCAGATACTCGTGTGTTACACGGGTTGATATAAAAAGTTATATAGTAGATTATATATATGTATAATTTAATATATGTTATAGATAACATATCAAAAAAATTATTATATATAACAAACGTATTTAAGTAATAAATAATAGTATAAAAATAAAAAAGATTTTATTATTCATAAATATCCATAAACCTCTTTATATATCTTTTTAAAATATTTTAGTTTTAACAATGGTTAACTACAAATTAAATTATATTTTAACAAAATTAAGTCTCCTTAAACTATTTTTAATAAAATGTTATTTATTTATATAAAGAAATTATCTTGATTTGTATGGTATTAAATGATAGTTATTAAGAAAACTTTTTTTTGAAGATTTTTACCATAATTGTAATTTATTGTGATGGTGACACATGAAAAATCCTAGATGCTCATGACGTGAATATGCTAGAAAATAAACATTTGTCACATAGAGATTTTGCTTTATTAGATTAGATTATATTAAAGGGTATATTTGTCTTTTTATATTCACTTAACTGAAAAACTTTACAGAAGTTAATATTAATAACCAATCATATTACAGTTAGATAAATAGTTAAAACCAATTATATAATTTCTTAAAAATTAAAACCAATAATGCAATATAAGAGCATTCCTATCCCATTTTGTAAACTCACCCTTATCTTTATATTTTAAAATTTTTAATTAGATTCCTTCTCCATCCCATTCTTTAAACAAATCTTTATCTTTATAATTTGTCAAAAAGATTTATGGGAGCTATAGTAAATTGGTAAATATACCAATCCACCGTACATGCCTTATCCCAACCAACTTCCAACAAATCTTGTCACACGATCATACAACTCAATTTATGGACTTCATCCAACGTCATAAACAAATTAGAGATAGCTCGGCACATCATCAATTTCAAGAAGATCTAATTGAACATCAATGGCTACTCTTTTCCCAACAATAAATAAGGCCGCATTATATGGAGCTAACTGCTGTTTTGTCATGTCTTACGTTGAAGATGTAACATGTTTAAATTTCATTGTCTATTAAAACTTAGTTTTGTCTAGCTATTATATGAAACTGATGTAGTGTTATTTTTTCAATTTAAACTTTTAACTCGAAACCCAAAAATAATAACTATATAATAAAACTTCTATAAAAAATTAAATAAAATTTTAAAAGAAATAAGATAATAAGACAAAATAGTTGTTAGTTGATATTGTGAAGGAAAGAAAGAGAAAGAAATAATAAAAAAAAATATAAAGATAAAGATAAAAAATAAGATGTAAGAATATTTTAGAAATTAGTATATAAATTTAAGAATTTGTGTTTTTTGGTTAAATTATAAGAATGAATATAAATACTCCACTCTGAATTCTCTAAGTATACCAAACGTACTAATCATGTAATTAACTCAACGTTTTATTCTTCACTGAAAATTTAGTTTAGTCGGCGGTTGTTGGAAACTTTGGGATATTACAAAAGGGAAAAGAACTAGAATCGACGACAATCGCTTCAGTGCACGACTGTTTCACATCTCATCTCACCAACCCAGATCAACGTTCAATTTTCATTCCACGTGTCCTTTCTAATCGCCTGTCATTGATACCTCACGTCACAGTCCAGTCACTCTAACCCACCGCCTAACACGAATAAGATCGTCGATTAAGATCAACTTCAATCAAAATTCAACCCAAAACCTAAATCTAAATCCACTGTTATATTTGATCGTTGATTGAAGATCAATACAACTCCAGTGAAGAAAGAACTTAAATCAAACGATTCAAACCCTAATTTTAGATGATCGATTGAAGTTATGAAGAGGTCGAAACCCTAATCGATCGAAAATTTGGGGCTTTTGCGATTGATCGAATTGAATCGCTGTATGAAAGATACAGGGGGAGGGAGGCGATCATAGACAGCAACAAACAGAGCTGCACACACAACATGTCTGCGGTAGTGTGCGGGAAAAGATCATCTTTTTTCGAAGATCATAGCATACCTTCATCGTCATCGTCGGCATCGCCTCCTGCTTCTAAGAGAATTCGTTGTTTTTCTTCGTCTTCACCTGTTCAGTTTGCGTCATCGTCGTCTTCATCTCGGTTGTTAGCACTTGATCGTCTTGTTGCACTGTTTCCTGATATGGATAAGCTGGTTAGTTGATTGGTTAAATAGTTGCTTATTGTTTATGGGGTTTTGTAGTATACTATATTTGGTTGTGCAGTGTTGTCCCTATGCGCTTTTGTGAATGATAATTGCTTGTTTATAATAACATATAATTGTATGCTAAAATGTATGGATTGGTGTTTTGTAGCGACTATTTTTGGTATTGATATAAGGTGGTAAGGGTAAAAGCAAAAAGTTATTGATTTGGCACCGAATTGCGAAAAATAGTGTTTTTACCATTTTGATACGATTTTTGTGGTACATTTTGAGTGTTTAATGTTCAGAGTTCAAGATTAAGAATCATGCAACAATTTATTTTTTAGCCAAAGAAAATAACATACTAAAGCGGTATCAAATGGGTAAAGTATTGAAAACCTAGTAGTGGCTAATAATTGAGTTATATGCTAATAAGGGAATTGTGACTTTTGAGGCAGTCTTGTGATTCTGAAAACTTAATTTATATTTCATGTTTTGTGCAAAGGGCATAAATGTTTAGGCTTTTTTACTTATGTATTGGATGAGGAGTGATGATTTTTTTGACATTATGGTTTCTCCTTGAGTAGTTCATGCCTTGAGAATACTTTGGAGTACAAAAATTTGAGCATGTCAAACTATGAATTTGCGGGGTGTTGTTGGAGGGTTCTGCATAATCTTATCAGATGCTGACAATTGAATTTATGTATTTTAGGTTCTTGAACGAACCCTTGACCAATGTGGTGATGACTTAGATATTACAATCAAAAGTCTGACCGAGTTACGCTTGGTTTCTAATGAGAATGCTGGGTCTGCTGTTGGAACTGAATCAGAATCTCAAACTCAAACTCAAACTCACGGTGTGTCAGGTAACTTGTGAATTTTCTACAAATGTTACATACCGTTGCATAAATGACAATACCTTATGATTTAGAAGCTTCCTTGTTATTAGTTTGCATATTTATTTGATATTTATATCTTACCTCCCAATCTATATTCTTTAATCACTTCTCATCATATTAAAATATACTTATGATAGATTGTAACTGAACATATTTTAACCATGATGCTGCTGTGATTATAGATGTCACAGCTAATGGGTTGGCAAATGGTGAGGCTGCATCGTTTGAAAATTCACCGCATCAAAAACCTGTAGATGGTGCTGATTGGGTGGATCTTTTTGTGAGAGAAATGTTGAGTGCCTCTAACATTGATGATGCTCGAACCCGTGCTTCAAGAGCACTTGAGATGTTGGAGAAATCTATATATGCGCGTGTCACTACAGAGACTCATGGCCTTAAGCAGGTGCTACCTCTATCTCTATATATATGTATATTTGTGTGTGTGTGTATATATATATAATGCGTGTTATGTTTGTTTATAGTTATGCATGTGTATCTATATATATGTGTATGATGTATCTATCTACATTCTATAATAAAGCACTAGTAGTAGGATACGTGGGGAAATACAATTTTGTTGTGAAGGTGACAATAAAAGAGTAAATGCAGCTGTTATGCTTCTGCAACTAAAAACAGAAATATTTTTAAGCTACACATCATCAAAAACACAACAATGGCTTAAACTTCACGCATTTCATCATTAACGAGGCATATGATTGGTTAAAACTCACCTGTTACTTGGACTATAAAGGGCCAAAACGAATCTAAAACCCAGTTACACTACCCAAAATACACGAGACCTACAGGAAAATAGCAAAAAGTCGCCCATAGGTTTATTGACCCAAATGAAATATCAAAAGAATAACAGAATAAACTTAACATTCCAGTATGACCCTATTGACCCATTTCCCTATGAGACCTATTCGAATAGTTTCTTACTTTTTGTGGAGGATTAGACCCTGGAGGTTTGTGTGTAACTGATACTGCACATCATCCTTTAGCAGGAACTCTCTTGATGCAACTGTTTTAAACCGACTAAATGCCATCAGAACGAAACAAAAAACATAGCGTCAAGAAAGCTAGCGTAACACCTTGAAACATTCCACAAATAGTTGGTTCAACTACTCTACCAAACAATTCCAAATGAATAGTTCACCTCAACTTAGGACTTGATAAAGGTACTTGTCAAATATAACTCTAATCAGTATCACTCTACATTAAATCATATTTTTTTAGCCCTGCATCATATAACATGCTTATTGCTTATGATAATGTGCAATATTGTATCATTAATAGCATAAATATTGAAATTTATAACTAAGATAAGATGCATGCTTTTGTTTAATATCCTTTGCTTTTGGCATGTCTCATTCTAGTTTTGATCTTTGTCAACTATTCTGCAAACAAAATGTTCACTGAATATGATATATACATCGATTATAGAAGCTATTGAATTAAAAATAATGAACACAGCCACAAATTAGCTTTTTAAAAGAAATGTAAGCGAACGAAAGTTATTGAACAAAATTTAATGGATTTATCCCTCTTTAAATTAGTTACCCCGTCCCTGCTGGGTTTTGTTACCCTTTTGGATGTGGCTTGAAACATTAAAATAAATAAACTTTTAAACAATTAAATGTAATTATAAAGCTTCAAATATAATATCCAGTTGACATTTCTATGGAATATTTTTTAAAACAAATTTAAATAACAACCTGCAGTGAACTACGAAGAATTAAGAAGCAAAATGAATCTCTCATTTCGTTAAGTGAACAATTTCATAGAATATAAATCCTTATCGGCTGCTGCAGTTTTTCTTGTGTCACTTCAACAACCATTTATGTGTTGAATCTTCATGATGTTTGGGTGGAGTTCATACGGAAAGACAATAATGAAAAGTGACTGTGTTTGGCTTTTACTTGATCAACAAGCATGCCCTGAATATTCCAAAAATAAAAATATTCAAACTTTGCATTATAGGAAATCCAGTGTGTAATTATTCAACAAAAACTACCTTGTTTATTAGAGTGAGAAAGTGGTGGCAGTCATCTCAAATTGTTTAATTCTATCCAATATGAGAAGTATATTAGGTAGAGGTGTGTTTTTTTTAAATAAATTTAAACTCTAAGGAACCAAAGAAGAGTATCCAAAAGATTCAAAGTTCATCTGTGATAATTGGAAATTTTTGCCAGAAAAGACAAAAGGATTACTCAACTGACGGGTGATATCGAAAATGTGTTTCCATCTTGCTATTGATGCCTTCAATTATTATTCTGGAATAGGATGCAACCACTAGAAAGAAAACAATGAATACATCCTAGTTATTTATTGGTATTTTAAAGCAGAGGTAAAAGTACATAATGTCATGACGGTGGATTATGAGTTATTTGTGCAACATGGAATGTACGTGTATATGTGTAGATATTAAACAAAAACAAATTATCATGATATTATTTTATCAACATTGCTATTATAAATAAAAACCATGTAATTGAGATGAATTAAAGAAATTTTCTGTGAACACGCAATGTTAGTTTAGCATGGTTTTTGTGATAAAAGAGATCTGTAATATGTAAATCGCTGGTTAAATTTATTCATAAGAATTCAAGTTATATACGTAATTTTAATTAATTCTATTTTGTAAGTTTAATTTTAGATATTTTGTATGGCTGATACTGGAACTTATAAGAAAACTGATGAACTTATGAATGCTCTGTAACAAACTAGAAATGAATAGATGATGTAATAGAGAAGAAATGATGGGATGATTGTATTAATGGATACTGGAAAAGGAAATACAAGGAAAAGCTGAGCTATGCTCTCTCTCCATGCACAATGCTGGAGCCACTCAGATCTAACAAACTCATGCCTACCTCACTATGCTTTATTTACCATTATATATAATATTCCTTTCTAACAAACTCTTAGCCAGTTTTGGAATGTCACCCTTGCCCCTTCTAGAATTCGTATAAAAAACCTCGCGCTGGAAGAAAGTACAAGAAAAGGAACTTGAAGACCTGACCTTACAAAGGAATAAGAAACAAAGGATAACAAACATCATCCCCAAGCCAACAACCAAATAGAAACTATAGAATGAATAAAAAATGATGTAGTGGCACAACACCATTTGGTCCTGCATATAGAGTTGTGGTTTGATCTGTGACGAATCCACGAGAATAACTGGACCTTAGTATCTTCAATCGTTTTCTCGATGTGGATTTTAACTTTCCTGAAAATCACTAGCTATCCACAAAAACCAACAAGTAGAATAGATGATTGCAACCATGAGCTTTTTTGCTGTTTTGAAAACTGATGCCGAAACAGCAAGGAGAATAACTCTTGACAAGTGAAAGAGTTAAAAAAAACTCAAAAGCGCACCAAGACACCCAATCCCAAACTTCTTAATTTTGGTCAATAAATTAAGTGAATAGTAATTATAATTGTGTATGATATATAATGTTTACAGTGAATTTTGTGATTGCGATGGACTTAGACAAGATCAACTTCAAACTAGACATGCAAGAAGCCGACTATAATAGATGTAGGCATGCATCTTATATTATAATTTATTTATCACATTAAGCAATTACTGTTATTGAAATTAAATTGCAAAAATAATATAGCAAGTACTCTCAACATCTTAGATGACATAGAGATAAAAGTGTGATTGGTGAAGGGTGACTAGCAATATCTTTGACGAGTACTTATGCCAATGGCAAAGTAAATGGCTAGCTATAGGGGTGTTTTGGCTATGCGTTTGAGGCTGCTTATGTAATATTTTGGACAATCAGTTGTAATAAATATGCTCTAGATGAATAGCTTTTGGATGTGTTTCTGCTGTTTGAAGTTGTAATAACCAGATATATCATATTTGATGATTGAGTGATAGGTATAGGTAATTCGGTGTTGCCCTCGGATAATCAGTTTTGCAAAACAAGAAAATTTTCCTACACTCCTATAGTATATGCTGTAATTGATTACAATTTATAGCTTTTTGGATTTCTTTTTTTTTATTTGTTATTTATTGGCAGGAAAATACGATGATGAAAGAACAACTCCATGCTCTAATTCAGGAGAACTCCCTGTTGAAACGAGCTGTTGCAATTCAACACGAGCGTCAAAAAGAATTTGACGATAGGGGCCAAGAGTTGCATAACCTCAAACAGATGGTGTCTCAATACCAGGAGCAGTTAAGAACTCTTGAGGTTAGACTGTCATTTTGTTTTGAAAAAGAAAAACTAGATTCTTATTGAAATAATATAACTTTTGGTACCATATTCAAGGCAATACTTACTTTTTCAAATTTAAAAACTTCTGCTAAGAAGTGTTTAGTGACAATCCGATCCAACCCTGTAAGAATACTGGCTTCGACCCGTTACTAAACCCACCGTGACCAGCCCATTCTTCTACCTCAAATTATTGTTCACAATATACTCAACGCGTGTTAATTAATGTATATTCTTTTACAACGAGGCAAATGCCAAAAATACCTTAATAGTGACAAATAAGGGAATCCTATGGAGCTATCAATACCCTCAACCATAAGTGATAATAACAATGACAAATAGATTTAGCCCAAGTAGGGGCGTCAATCATATTGGGTTGGCCTGTTTTCAGTTGGCAAGCTGGCGGATTGAATCATTAATATATGAACACGACCCATATATTTATTCATATCAAATAAATGAACCCTAACCTAGAAACCTTAAAATCTTATAGTCCATACATGATTGTTTAACCCATTTATCTAAATGAGCTTAATGCGTTGACTGGTTGCAATCATGTGCAGATTATGTTGTGATGTATAAAATATGAAATTTTAGTTGTATGATACCGATGATTAGTTGCAGCATCTGTTTATCCAAACTTGAATCAGATAATATATCCTTTATTCTTCTCCAGGTCAATAACTATTCTCTGACCATGCACCTGAAGCAGGCTCAACAAGGCAGCTCCATGCCCAGGCGTTTCCACCCGGATGTATTTTAATCATATACAGCTTTCACATTACTTACATCAGTTGGTTTTAAACAACGTGATGGAAGATGATGACGAAAGAACGAGAAGTATACGATAATAATTGGTTGATACAAGACTCGAATAATTGTTAAATTGGAAATTTATGTCGGAATCGTTAACTGTTGATGTTTTTCTTGTTTGTATGTGTAACAAGAAGGGGACCAAAAACATCCATGCTCATAATTCCGTTAAAAGACAGCAGAGTTTGCTCACATGCTGCATGTGATGGGATGGCAAGAGTGATATGTTTTCATCGTGTATTTTATTTTTATTTTATTTTATATAGCGAAAACGTTGTATAACAGTGTAATACATTCAATGTTTGGTGTAATATTTCATCAAGGAGATGCGATATAGCCTTCTTGTTTCATAATCTGAGGATGAATGATGAATTATTTTTAAAGAAGTTATGTTTTCATAAAACGTATTCATTAGGATTTAGGGTTTAGGGTTTAGATGTTAACGTTAATGTAAATTTGAATAATTTTAAATGTTAACGCCAGCTAATATGCCACTCGTGGATACTAATGGTACTTTACTATATTCACCGGATGCATGTAATAGTTTATTATTTGTTAATAAATAAACTATAAGTAGATTCTGGGTAGAGCTTAATGCATGCAATGTAAAGACGTTATATTTGAATTCTGATAATAGCTTAATATATTTATAAGTGAATACACTACTTCTAGATTAATTACGAGAATTTAGAATATTCACCGTCGTTACGCCGCTTTTGGATTCTTATTTTAATGTATTTACATGTGTGCTCAAACAACATGATCGATATACACACTCCACTCTTTAAGACAATAAAGATATCATATGATATAAATGTTACATTTTTAAATCATATGCTCAAACAACATATTTACTAATCTGCTAACATCTTACATTTTTAAATCATTAACTAAAGATGTGTAAATGATCAATATATTGAATGAAATTACACATACCGGAGAGCTCTTCACATGGATACTACGACTATGATGTGTATCGACTGTCTAAAGTGCACACACAAATGTTGCCAAAAGCTAAATAGAATTGAAGAAACAAACCGCGAAAGCATCACAGTCTATGGGTCGGTTCATATGTGGATCAACCGTAGCATATCTAGGCAAATTATCAAAGTAAACGTTAAATTCTCATAGCCAACAACGTGCTACACATCCTCAGATAAAAGACACATTTAACTAAAGAGTAAGTGTTTAGATTATTTGAGCATTAATTAAGATCAATTAAAAAGACAACAATTTCATAAAGCTTTTAAAAACCTCATTTATAAACTAAACCAAGGTTTTATAAGATAATTTAAGGTTTATAAAAGACTGGATTGATCATGAGGACATGACATAACAATCAAAGTTGAAAGTGAAACAAGTGTTACTAAATTAGAAGAGTTCTATAAGATTGAATTTTTATCAAACAAAGTAAATAGTTGAGCATGTTTATAAAACTTATTAAAGTTTACAAATGATAACATCTTTTTGTAACTACAAAAATGGTTTGAAGAATCTTTTATAAGATGTGTTTCATTATGTGCCAAGTCTTGGAAGTTCAAGATATGCATTTGACACTAGTTCATTTTTATTTTAAAATCATACCTGAAACATTTGAAAATATTTTTCAAAGAAGTAGTTAACTCTGATATTTTCTAATATGTTAATTCTTAGTTAAATACTTAATTTGTAAAACGGATTAAAAACATATTAAGGAATTCAAAAAAGAAAGTTTTGTCAAAGTACTTCGAAAATACAGTAATAACCATGGGCGGGCTGCCGGGGGGGGGGGGGGGGGGGGGGGGTTGGGTGGGCCGCGCATGGCCCAATCTCCTCGGCGGCCTATTAACCTCTTACACCCTTGGTTACTTTTGCACTTTTAACTCATATTATAAATGATATCTAGCCTCATTAAACACATCTCGTATTACAGAGAAAGCTATAGTTTACAAAAATCTCATTTTAAAAATGGTAAATTTGTTACTTTTAAAAGCCTAACAGAAGTGTTAAACGTTAAAATAAGAAGTCTTAAAATTATATGACTTAATTTTGATACTTACAGAGCTTATATTTATGTTATCTACACGTACAATTTTATATTTAAATTAAAGAAAAGTCAAATCATGTCTAATCAATTAGCTCCAAAGTGAAATGTACACGAGCATTCTAAGTCAAAACTCCCTAGTTAAAAGTGTTACTTGTAAATTATTACGTAATGAGTAATATTATTCACGTACAGAAAAAATTACCAAGTTGAGTAGGTGATGCATTATTGTGTGATCTCTACGATATTATTTAACACAAATATATATAATCTTCCTTGCGTAATAATTTTACATTTATTTCATCCATTTTGTGTGAGAAAAAACTTGTATTTTAAACTTTATACTATTAATTAAAACTTACATGAAACTATACCTCAAATAAAAGTTGTTTTTTTTAAACCTAATATAAATTAAGTAAATGATTAAATATGTAACAAATTCATTGCGACTAAGATTTAACAATATTCATCAATGTTTTCAGAACCGAACCGGACGTGGAACCGGACGTCTTACTGGTTTGGTGGTCGGACCGGTCGGATATATAGTTATATATATAATTAAATATAAGTAATTTATATATGTATTTTATAGTTATATATAAAACTTAACTATATTTTTATATCCAACATACTAATTTATGGTTCAACACCCTGTTTTTACCCATTAAAATCAAAAAAATAAAAAAAAAATACAAAATCCGGTCCGAACCGGTCCGACCAGCGGTTCGGGATGAACCGGCCGGTTCGACCGGCCAAAAACGAATCGATGAGAACCAGACCGGCCACCTAGCCGATCCCCGGTCGAACCGGTCGGACCAGCCGGTCCGATCCGGTCTCAACAACATTGATATTCATATAGTTGTGGTTTAATCCAACAGTATTATTAAAATCATGATGCAAATAATCTTTATGACCTAAAGTTGATCAAAGTAAGAGCGACTCCTTAGTGTTTATTTTTAATCCAACAAGTTTGCATTGGTAATATTATGCTAGCACATTGTCTTGTTAATCCTGTAAATACTTGTAATAGGACGTGAAGTAATTTTGATGGTGTATAAATCACATATCTTACCACTAACCTAATATGTCACATTAATTTAAAGATCATCCAGACAAAGCGCCAACTTATGGAATTGTTTGGAAGAAACTTTCTTTTGTAGAAACAATAACATTTTCTGGTTTTTAAAATATTACAATCTTTGGTGTTTGAACGGATCAGAGTCAAAAAATATAGTGAATTTTTGCTCGTATATAGAAATGTATATATGAGTTTTTTAAGTGACACCATTAATTTTATGGACTTTTAATACATTAGTTAAGAAATGTATAAATGAGTTTTTTAAGTGACACCATAAAACCCATGAGTATGTTAATTTAATTAAATCAGCCAACTCCAAAAAAAAAACCTAAAAATAATAATCTTGCAAATCGCATTCAAAAATCAAAAGGTAGAAGCTAGTGACGACTTGTCAATCAAAAAACAAGACTCAAGATTAATCACTCAAGAGACTGTCGATAATCAATTGGTTAGTTTTTAAAAAAGTTTTTCTTCATAGACGAAGCATGTGAAGACGGAGTTGCGTAATTGAATGGGTGATGGATACATGAATGATTTCTGTCTTTTTTATATTGAAAAAGAGTTTATTTCAATTAGCTTCTATCAAAGATGTAATGCAATGGTTTCAAAAATAAAAATTCGTAGGGAACAACTATAGGATGTTTAATTTGAATTTGTAAGCTTTTATATTTTGTGCTTTTTACATTCTAATGATGATGTTATTTTATTATTTTAATATATTTTTATTATATGGTCAACCTAACTCGATCCGACAATTTTTATATTCGCTTCTTTATAATTGAAGCATTCTAAAATAGTAACTCAATTTAAATAAATTTCTGGATCGCCACTGGTTAAATAGGCAAGGACATGTGTAAGTATGCATATGTTTCGGACCAATATGCAACTATACACATCAAAAGCATTCGAAACAATAACCACGATGATGTGTTCCCGAGCCAGAATGAACGATGAAAAAGAAAGATAGCGCATTGATATTTAAGTATACGTAAAGATTTGATATCAAATTGTTGTGGATTTTAGATATACTTGCTCATAGAGATCGATGACATTTAGTTTTACATAAATATTTAACAAAATTTTAAATTATTAATAATTTAAGATGTCCTTCATCACATGTTTTACCTAATTCACATGAATGTCTTTAAAATGGTGGTGAGCGGTTAGAGGGGTTCCATATGAGAAAGGGAAGCTTGATTAATCATGTGGCCCATATACACACAATATAGATTGGTACCCTACAAAGTTCATCAAAATTCAACTTTGAGACTTTTTTTATTGAAATAAATAATTAATAAAAAGGCAAACAACTTCATAAATTTTACATTATTAAATATCATTTAGTTCTCAATTATCAATTTCCATTATGATTGGATACCGTGGTGGATCTTGAACATCCCCGTACGGGGGCAGGGGCGAAATTATTTTTGTTAGGGGGATGAATTCGATATTTATATAAAAATTTACATTACTGGATCAAAAATTTAAACTATCGGACCTAAATTTAACATTACCGACGAAAAAAAGAGCCATAACAAAAAAAACAAATAATTGCGTATACATATATACTAACTTCTATATAACCAATTAATTGCTATGCATATATACAACATACATCAAATTTACATTTTTTCTCAAGGTAACGTACACACCCTAGCTACGATCTAATTTTTAAATCTATTTATTGTTAATTTTGTGAGACTTAAACTGACACATAATTATTGCATAACAAAAACAACAAAATAACGACATTCATGTAAAAGTAAGTATATATATACATCCAAGAAACTAACAAGTAACAACTAATGTGGGAGGAAAGTGATTCCAAAAGAACTAATAATTCAAGAATCTCATAGTTCTAGAGACCTACATACAATACATACATATGTATGTATAGACACATATATACACATGTATATTTGTGTAGAGAGAGAGAAGGAAACAGAAACATTAAAGAAACCTTTGGCCATGAATACCAATAATTTACTTATTTTTCACCTGCAATACGTAATAAAAAATCACAAGAAAGAACAGCAATATTGTAATTTCTGAACTTTAAGTCAAAAAAACAAAACTTTCTGGATCTTGATCGAGAAAAAAATAAAAGAAGCTAAAATTAAGAAAATCAACCTAAATTAACGCACAAGGAATCCGCAATGTACTGCATTTTTTTTCTTCTTCTGGTTTTGATCCTATCTCTGTCTTCCCACCGCTTTTTTGAACCGCGAACATTAAATTATATAAACACAGATCTGATATATAAATCAAAACATATGCAGTTCAAGAAAGCCGTGGAATGATAGAAACAGCATCATCTTCTATGGCTGTTTTGAAGATCTTCAAGTCTTCTTCTTGGTTATCATATAATTAAACCCTAATTAGGGTTCTTGAAACACAGTGTACAGTGAAAATAGGGGGTTTGCAGGATGATGGAAGGGAGAAAAGGTGAGTATTTATAAGATGATGAAGTCTTTTTACCACCAATCCCGAGAAGAATAATGAAACTCATGATGCCCCACTTTATTTTTTACCTACCAATTGCTTTATTTGTTGTCACTTGGTTGATAGCAAGTTGACAAAGAGTTAAATTGTTTTGGTAAAATGATTTCAAATTTTATCATCAATTAAATTATAAGTTGATATAATTTAAGAACAAAATAGATGTGTCTGTCGTTCAGGGGTGGTCCAAGGGGCCGTCTAGAGCAAAATATTCTAAGGGGCTTAATTTTTTTTTTATATTATATAGATTTTAGAGTTAGTATAGGTTAAATAAATACAATATTAAATAGTTAGTAACAAAAATTTCTAATCATACGTACGACGATATTTTAAGATAAAATATGATTAAATTACATATAAGTAAATAATATAAATAATAAAATATTAATATCATTTTTTCAAACTTTTATTTTTAAACTATTTGTGGTTTTCCCAAAATACAATCTTAACATTATGTTCCAAAATAAACCGTATTAAAAATGTCATTTTTAGAATTTTTTATTATATCCTTGAATTTTAATTATTTTATTTTACAAAATTTTATTTTTTTAAAAACAATAATTTTAAATATTTTATATTTTTAAAAACAATAATTTTAAAATATTTTATATTTTTAGAAAAGTTTAATGTTTTAGAAAAATTTCTTGTTTAATAATTTTATATTTTTTATATTTTTTAATTTTAAAATATTTTATATTTTTTAATAATTTCTTGTTTATATTTCTTGTTTAATAATTTCTTGTTTAAAATATTTTATATTTTTTAATTTTATTAAAAAATTAATTTTCATTTAAAAGCTAATTAAATAATCTCATTAATAGTTAATGTAATTATTATTTAATAATAGAGAGAAACAAAAAAAATTAAAATTAAAAGGTTTAGAATTTTGTGAAGTGTCCACCCAAACCTTCTTTTACTATAATACACAAATGTATTTAAAAAATCATTTAAAGAATTGACCCGTTATACATTTTAAATTAAATCATTTTTACCAAAAAATTATTTGGGTTAAATTATTCAAACTATTTACTTTATCCATATAAAACCTAGTAAAAAAAAACCAATGAAACTTTTTTTCTGGTTTGGTCCCATTTTCCTTGCTCTGCACTAGTCTAGTAACTTTTCTATTTTACTTATTTTAAAAATGAGTATGCTTACAAATCACTTGTAACTTTTCTGTTTTACTTAGAGCATTCATAATCCATATCCCATCCTTCATCCTTCATTTCTATTTTTATAATTACATTAAAAAAATCTATTTTTTCTCTCACCTATTGAATTAAATAATAATTTTTTCATACTTTTATCATTCTTTTTTCTTTCTCATCTACTCACAACCACTTTTAAAATATTCAAAAATTTATGAGGGTTGTACTGTGATTCCTCATATATGGAGAATCACGTTACAACCCCCATAAATTTTATTTCTTCTTCACTGACAACCACTCACAACTATCCCTATAATATAGGGCACCCACTCACATAAAAATAGGATACAGGCTGTGACTGCTCTTAGTCCTACAACTTTGTTACGTAAATATAATATATGTGTGCCTATGAAGGCATTCTTTTTGAACGAATAATATGTCAAGAAACAACGAAAACCATATAACGACTTCTACATGGTGCATATAAGATAATAAAATTATGTAGAGAAAGATAGTAGGAAAATTATATAGTCGTTTTATGTATCACATTCAAATCCTTATGTACAAGTATATCAGGCGACTCTCGTAATTTTTAATATATTCCTAGTTTTGAAATGAATACAGACATAAAGACATATGTACATAGGAAAGAGGAAGACATGCCCAAGAAAAAAAGTTCCCCCTGGTACATGTTGGGTGTGTGCAAGTGCTGCTCGTTCCCAGAGAACGGTCACATTAAACGGGCTAAAAGGTCGTGCCCAAAATCTAAAACCTCATGTTGAAATTGACACATAATGTATAACACTATGATCAAGCTAAACACTATGTTGAATTCGCACCCATGTATAAAACTATATGAAAAAATCTAAAAAGCATGTTGAACTTCACATGCAAAAAGTAAAACATCATGTACGAAAAAGATGAAACATCGTGTGTTATTAGCATCCAAATCTAATACATCCATCTCAGAAAGTCAAAATTTCTTTTAAAAACAAAATTATACGTATATAAAAGATAAAAAAACACTCGATTTTGTAGAAGTTACATATAAAAAGTTATAAATGTTTATAGAAATGAAGAACTTCAAAAAAGTTTATAATGTTAGGCTACTCATATTCTACCTCTCCATGTGTTTAAATCCTTCCACTATGAACTAGGCTGCTATCAAACCTCCATTTTATGAATCGATGGCCTAGATTCTTTGCTACCCTTTATATGATTTTTCCTCCCTTTTATTTTAACAACACACATACACATACGTACATACACATACATGCATACACCCATACATACATGCATGTATGCATACATGTATGTATGCATACATGCATGTATGTATGCATACATGCATGCATGTATGCATACATGCATGCATGTATACATAATACATATGTACATGCATCCAAACATACATCCATACATCCATACATCCATTCATCCATACACACATACTCACACACACATACATACATACACACATACACATACCCACACAAACAAATACACATATACACACATATACACACACATACACACGCACACACACATACACACATCACACACATATACACATACACACATACACACATAAACGCATACACACATACACACATAAACGCATACACACATAAACGCATACATGCATACACACATCCAACCATATGCACGCGCATACGTATGTATGTACATATATACCTACATACGTACATCCATCCATACGTACGTACGTACATACATACTTGTATATATGTGTGTGTAGGAAAAAGTTCAAAAGTAAACCTCAAAAAAGTAAGGAGATGACGGGAATCATCTCAAACGAACACTGGTTGAACTCATTCCAGTAGTGTTGGAACCTACTTGTCAAACCCTAAATAAGATTTTTTTCTTTTGTTTTTTTTTTCATATTTTGACTTTAGCTTTTAAGGTTTAGTTTTAAGGTTTTAGGTTTCTAGTTTAGGGTTCGACGCGTCAGTTCTCATCCATTAATATGAGTTTAATCGAAGTTAATTTGAGCCAGACCCCCGTAATTTTGTAATTTTTGGGTTCTCTAATGTACTATATAATACAGGTAAAATACAAAGTGGTTTTTGTATGAGAAGCGTTGATGTGTTCATGTTTTGTACATGTTTTAGGTATTTAAACGTATGTTTTTAATTTGATTTTCCTATCAAGCACAATCACTTTCACTTTATTTTATGTTTGAATTGTAGGTGTGGGAAGTCTAAACATTGTTTGCAAGGATTGCTTGAAGAAACCAGTGCAAAATACGCATGTGACGTAGCTTACGTCCTAAAGATAGCAAGCTACCTCCTTCCTAGAAAAAGACGTTTTAGGAACGTAAGAAAGACACTAACCACATTTATCATAAAGGAGGACGCAAGTTACCTCCCTAAGGACGTAACTTACGTCGTACGGTCATATTCGACGAAATTCTCCGAATTTTAACCATATTTTAGGGATTTGTATCAATATTTAAAACCTTAATTCACCATTTTAGCACAAATGGATGATCTCGGTTGTTCTTAAGATTCTTCTACTTCTTTAACTCATTCTAATTCATCAAACAATGTTCAAATCTGTTTTTGTCACTGATTTCACGAAGATGCAAGGCTAAACCGGTCGAGTCATCTCCGGGTGGTCGGTTAGTGAACAAGTTGTGTCTAGCTAGGGTTTTACTGTGTTAGACTTAAAGATTGAATGTTTTTCAAGTATTGTTTCGTTTAAGTATTTGCTTTTCTCATTGATTGAAACAATTGAGATGTTTGTTTGATAGATCATTTATCAAATTATTAGTCTTGAATTAGTAGTCATTATATGGTTGGTAACGAGTTGTGAATACTCTTAGAAATATATTAAATATGATCATCCAAATGTATGTCAAAGATATTAGGATGGACGGAGGGTGGTTCGGAGATCTATTAGTTGGATTGAGTAGCGAAATCGATTGATTTGGGGATTTGATCGGAACAAGAGGGAGAAGGCTATGTTGTCGATTGCTGGTTTAAGGGTGGAGACAACAGTCCTTTTTTGGTTGAGTCACGGCAACAACATACTGTGTTGGAGGGGAAAATCAGCATAGAGGGGAGCAGTGGTGGTGGTGCCGCTCAAAGCAAACCCACGTCGTGGGCTCACAGTGGGCGGGCGGGCGGGCTTTTGAACAGCTAAAACAATCAGACAACCTCATAGGTCATCGCTACAAGAAGCTTAACTAATTTTTTTTGAACGGCTAATTGGATCACTAACGAGGCATTAGTCCACCCGATCATCTACATTACTCAAGTACGAAATATAAAACCACAATCAGAAGAAAACTCATATTATGTGAGAAAACCCTCTGACCCTACTAGAACTATTATTTTTGTCACAAGTAGATTTAAACCCAAGACCATCATTTATTTTCATGAGATTTTAAAATAACTAAGCGTAACCAAATAAGCTAAAGATCATCATAGAACTGTAACTATTTAAAGTAGAAGAATGCCGACTGTACACCTTTATTATAACCTCAAAATCAGTGAATAATTAAAAGCAGAGCTGATCTTGCAAACCGTGATGGAAGGGAACAATGGGGCTGTAATTCAATCGCCACAATTGCCATTTTCTTTATATACATATAACAAATACTTTTAAGCCCGGTCAACCGTGTAAACTTATTGGTAAAAGGTCACCCACGCTCGCGAACAATGACAGCGTTGGTGACCCGCTCCGCCCCTCATTCCAGAAGAAACCCACCACGCAAAGGCCCACTATGGTAAAACCTCTGGCTCCCTTGAAGCATATTGCATCAATTAGGACTCAAATTCATGACATACATTTTGGAAAGCTATGGGATGCTCCTCCCAAAACAACTGATTTAGTGCTTATTTCTTTATAATAGTGTGGTTCTCCTGCGCGTTGCGCGTGAAAGGACAACATAAAATTTCTCATTGTGGTATGTGTGAGAGGCAAAAAGGGATGAAAAGGCTAAGCAGGTTATAAGACAGCGGTAGACAGGATTGAACCCATGCTAATATTGAGGGCCTTAGCCAAGGGTGCATTTGAAAGTGGAACCGAAACCCTAAGTTGAATCCGCCAAAGAAAATATGAAACCTCATCATCGAGATTCTATCTAAAAATGTTACCATAAAAGGCATAGGGGAGAGAGAAAGATAAGCGATATTCAGATCACAGTGGATGGTGAGATTTCTAAGGTTCTCACCCAAACCGGTTGTTTCCCACCAGAGCACTAGACAAAACCTAAAAGGAAGACCACATGAATCATGTCTTATCTCCTTATCAGCATCGCCGCCTAAGATAGTATTTGTTACTGGGTTAAACTGTCGATAAACGGCCACCGCCTTCATGGCCATCACCGCTCTCCAAAAAGAGAAGTTGGGTACCCACCTAATATGGAAACCACACCCATAATTAATTGTAGAGAATGCAAAACCAATGGTACATCACTATTCATTTTGTCAAAATTAATTATAAAGTAATTACATTATCTTAATTAGTGTTTTTTAATAAATTAATTAGGTTCGACCTTAGTTAGTCTTTACTATCTAATCTAACAAATCGTCATTTGATTTATAAACACGTTTAAACCGAAGAGCAAATGAATTATGTCTATGTAATTATTAATGTGGTAAACCTTAGGTACATAATTCATTCATCTACTTAAAACCCAAAGTTGATCCATTTTCTTCATATCAATCAAATCCTTTTCAAATTCCTGTTTGTTTATGTTTTTTGTAATTACGTTTAATCAAATCAACATGTCATAGCTAAGAGACAACAGAGCAATCAATTACTCAACGAATCAATCACGTTTAACACAACCATTAATTTCATATGGTTCGACAACCTTGATTATCCTAACTATCTAAGGTGAATAGAACACACAAATTCTCATATTATTTGTTGGGGTTTTCGGCATCAATTTTTTACACATAAAAAACCAATATATTTTTTATTTTTTCACATAAAAGTCCCATAATAATTTTTTAAACATTAAAATCAGTTAAAATGTTTAATGTAAACGAAAGTGTGGAAAAATTTAAGACAAGGGATTTTGGGTTTGATGAATTTTGATGGGTTTGGTGTGTATAACTCTATAGAAAAAATCCTTCTTATATTATGATTATAAAATCTGCAATTTTATAAAATAATAATCTTTTTTAACTACTGTACGCAATTTGAATGCATATTCAATAAATTTTGAACCCACTTGATAATTATTTCCTTGATGAAGATTTATAATTTCAAATGTTAAAATCAAATATATATAGCTAATCGATTCATCTAGGTGGGCTTGCTTGAATCGTGGCTTCAATTTCTCAACCTTAATTTGTCACGTAGACATCACGATGTTGATGTTGGTTTTTCATTTCGATAATCACGTTTGAACTTAAGTTAAAACCTTCAGTTGTTATTAAAGACCAAACAACGCATGTGAACTAATTGTTATTTGATTCCAAATTGTGATAGGCTGAGGGTTTTATCACAATAGACTTTTGACGATGGCTTTCTTCTAAAACAATGAACGGGTTGGATTACTAGCGTTGTTTAAATTCGCAAAACGTGAGCAACTTTATCTAATGAGTTTACCCGAGTAATCGATCTTATCTTATTCATTTGTCGTTAAATAAGAAAGATCAAAAGGGCGAGAAAAATAATAATAGTAATAATAGGTCCGTGGATTTTGGGGGTGGGGTTCCATCCGGGTCGGACGGTCGTTGGACCCTGGCTAGGGAGCACACCTGTCAGACCTGCCATCTTCATTTTGTCAAAATCCACACATTTTCCCACGCGCCTTTCTTTGTGAGTGTCCACCACCTCAATTTACAATTATTTCCTCTCCGTTTTGCATTCTAAAATGAGAAAACATTTTACTTGTCTCAAAACACAAATGTTTGGAACATTGTTTTTTTAAACACGTTATCGTATATGAAAAGAGAAGTTTGATCAGCAGTTATTTTTTATTTATTTGTGCTTTGGCCACTGAAATTTTTTCACTTTGCATTTAACCTTCTATCCACTTTTAAATATGTGTTCTTTGGAAGTTTCTTTTAGAGAGAGAAAGGGTATGTGGGGGTGCAGATGGAGCTGCTGGCTTGGTGGACGCGGCGGCTGCGGTCCTGGCTTGGTGGCCAGCTCTCCGCCTTGGTGGTTGTTCCCTCGCTACCGATCTTCCGTCATTTGGTTTGCGCTTAGGCCCTTGCATGTGTTTAAAAGGGGTTTGTTGAGTCGTTTCAGATGGGTTTTCTGGTTGTGGTGGTGGCCGTTCGTTTCCGCCCAGGCGGGCCTCAACTTCTACACCGGTCACGTGCTAGTGTTATCGCCAACACCGCCCTATCATTCGTCTCTCTCTGCGTCGTCGATGCCGGTCTTGAAAAAGAGAGAGAGAGAGAGACATAGAGAGAAGGACAGTTGCTGTGGTCGTTTTGGGGTGTTCCCGGGAGGTATTGCTACCGCCCTCCCCCCTTAGCGACTACGATCCTGTTCTCTCCCCACGTTTCGGGGTTCTTGTCGAGTTCAGCCCTACTTGAGAGGATTTTGGGGGGTTGCCGTCGTGTGAGAGCCTTTGCCTCTTGGCTGTTCGTTTTCAGCAAAACAACCCTCCCATACCTCCGTGGTGTTCTCTGATTTCAAATGCAGGCCAAACGACAAAGATTACAGCCAAGGAGGGTTGTTAGAGCTCCTATTGGACCCATATTCAGTTGCGGATTTGGTCCATGATAATGATTGTGAACATATATGAGATCAGTGTTTTTGGGGTCTCAAACTCTCTGTTGTGGTGGGTTGTCGATTAAATGCACGATGACGATGCCCCAAATCACTTGTATGCATCTGAGTGTTAAAGGGTGCAAACACTATGAACTCGGGTTTTTTCATGTATTTCATGACCCTTTTCAACCCTGCTTTCTGTTTGATCGATGAAGATGGGTGCGCACTCATCTGAGGTTCGCGTTTAATCCCGTTGAGACCGTGATGCAGAATGAGTGTAAGCCTTCGTTGTTTTGGCGTGGCATCTGTGTAGGATGCAACCATAATGAGGTCGCCTTCCTGAGCCTCCAAGCACCTAAAACAACTGTTATTGATGGCCTGTGCTCATGCTGCTGTTTTGTTGACCATGTTAAACTACATTTGTGTATTCTTTCTTTAATGCTGGTCATGTTAAACTTTATGTTGTATTAGATTGTTTGCTCGATGATGATGTGCAAGTCACGTCTGAGAGTTATTTTGTTTCTGAATATAGTTGTTGGTTGGTAAAGTCGATGATGTTTACGTTGGTCATCTAAAGTTGTTGGGTGATACTTTCTAACACCCTTTGTTTTGGTTGTTCTATGGAACACTAAAACTAGTGTCGGTTGTCTTGGTGTGGCAGTCATTTCTAGCGTGCAACAACAACAGACCGTGTCTGAGCCTCGTTTTCAAGACGTGCAACGCGCGTCGGGGAATAAACACTAGTTATATGCATTACAAGTTTTAAAATACAAACATGTGTTGCATCATATACAACTCCATAAAGTATTAGATGACTTACATAGACAAGTTAATAGTGGCAATCCTTGGAAATTTTTTTATGGGAATAAGATTATTTCTTTGAGGGTCCATTGGTTATAGTAAAAAATAATTTCTTTTGGTATGATTCGAGTTGAATCGTTTTTAGTCGGGTTGGGTCAAGTTGGGTCACCAAATTACTTTAATAGTCATCAAAAATACATAAAATAAATAGAATATATTTAAGAGTTTCAAGAAATTACCTCTATTCAAAGAGCCTATTGATTCATTATGACCATGAAATGATATTCCTTGATTCAATAATGTTTGAACAAGAGAAGTTCATGCACCTAGTCTAAGTCAGTAATCATACTTTTGCTTATAACTTTGTTTTTCAAAGGCCACTTGTATAGATCCATCTTGTCTTAGCAAATCTTCACATCTTCTTAATGACTTGTTGATTCATCATGCTAAGTGTTAAATTTGGAAAAATCAAACAAACAATCATTTAAAAATTAAACATTCAAAATAATAAAACATCACCGACTTACCCACACCATTCCTTATTGCCAAACGCCGAATGCAACTTGCAGAATGTGAATTGATTTTTTGAACTGCCAAGTCAAAGGATGTGCCAATTTTCGTCCGTGCTCCACCGCTCCTGCTGAAATGCCAAGTGCCGATCTGACGACAATGACGGGTTGCGACGTTGGTATACAAGGCGAGGATAGTTTGAATTACATTTGTTATATTATTTTAACTTAATGGGTTTTGGGTATTGGCCTATTAGCTAATAAAAGTTGGGCTTTGAGGTTAAAGATATTAGCACATTGGGTAATAACTTGATGAGTTGATGTAGACTTGGGCAAAAAAACCGGGTACGGACCCGACCCGGCGAACCCGACCCGGACCCGGGTCCGGGTACAACCCGGTATAGGGTGTACCCGGTTTGGAACCGAAAATACCCGGTGGGTAGGAACCGGTTATGGGTTTTTATAATTTTCTAGAACCCGAACCGTACCCGACCCGACCCAACCCGGACCCGACCCGATCATACCCGGGTCCAACCCGGTTTTTACCGTTTTTCGGGTTTTTTTAAAAAACTAGCCGTTTTTAACGGCTATATAGCCGTTGGATCTCATTTTTGACCGTTTTTTTTTGTTTTTTTGCCCCCTAAGGTAGTATAAATAGGTGTGGGTTGGTTTGATTGAGTACCCAACTCTCAAACGCAAAAACGTACGCAAAAAATGCAAAAAATACTCTAGGTTACTCTCGTTTTACATTTTCACTCTCTCGTTTTACACTTTTCACTGTCTTTAATCTTGTTATGGCTCAATCACAATCTTCCGTTGGTCAAAGTTCGTCCAACGCTCCAACCGTCGTTCGTGTTCTTCCACACAATCGTAACATGGATGTATGGTGCAATTGGGACATGGTTGAGTTGAGTGACGGGTCTGTAAAGGCTCGTTGCAAGTTTTGTGGAGCTTTGCTTGCTAAAAATTCTAACACGACTTTAAGCAAACACATTAGCAAGAAGTTTTGTAAGTCGTTGAAAAGTAATCCGGATTCGCAACAAACACAATTAGGTGGAGACGGTGGAATCCTTAATTACTACGTTAATAGGGTTCGAGATCGAATGGCGAAGTTCGTGATTCAAGAAGCTTTGCCTTTTAGTCACTTCGACAATCCTCGTTTGACCAACTTAATTCGAGAGACGCTTCAACCTCGTTACAACCATGTAAGTCGTACTACCCTTAGACGTTATTGTTTAAAATTATGGAAGCAAGCAAAAAATGATTTAATTGTATTATTTGAAAATTTAAATACCGGTGTAAACTTAACTAGTGACGTTTGGTCGGCTCCACACGGTTTACCCGAATCGTACCTTTGCGTCACCGCTCATTGGGTAGATCCCAAATCATGGCAATTGATGAAACGTACGATTGCGTTTGATCTTTTTCCGTATCCACACACCGGAGAATTTTTGTTTTACTTTTTGGATAATGTAATAACTACTTTTAATTTACAAAATAAAATTTTTTCAATGGCATTTGATAACGCTTCCAACAACACAACCGCGGTTGAAAAATTAAAATTAAAATATCTTCCGATTGCAAACGGTGATTTTTTCCATACTCGTTGTGTTGTACATATTATTAATTTAGTAGTGTAAGACGGTCTATCCGTGCAATTTGTTGATAACTTTATTAAAGCTTTTCGATTTATGTTACATGACGTTTATAAAAAAAGTAGAAGAAGATATCAAGATTATAAAAAACTTTATAAGGATACGGACTCTGTATTTTTAGGTCCTAATTGGAATGTACATACTCGGTGGAATTCGACTTGTCACATGTTTAATAGTGCTTTAAAACAAAAGGGAACTTTGAAAGCTTTTCATAATAGTCTTTCGGATAATGGTGAAGCCGACCCATTTCCGGATGCGGGTTGGAAAAATGTTCAAAGTCTATCCGATTTTCTTGAGGTGTTTAAAAACTCAACAACAAAATTATCGGGAGTTTATTATTCCACTAGTTATTCGATGGTTCAAGAATTATATTTCATGGCTTTGAATTTTAAAAATTTTCAATATAAAAATGATATGTTTACACAAATGATAGAACCAATGAAAGAAAAGTTTAAAAAATATTTTGAGGAGTTACCACCCGTTTTTACTTGTGCCGCCGCTTTAAATCCGTTTTTAAATGTTGCTGGGATTGAATGTTTGATAGACGAGATAAATGACAATTTAGACATGCATGACGAAAACCCTAATTTTTCAAGGGATGCCAAAAAAAGTTTTAATGCAAGCTTGAAAACAATATATAATTTTTATTTAAATAGATATGGGCCTAACGTAAATATAACCACACCAAGAGAATCAACCTCAAATGCGAGTACCTCGATGAAAGACCCGGTTATAACCAAGTTGAATGTTGTTCGGGATGTGACGGCCAAACGATAAAGGGGTAACACCCCAACAAGTGAGCTCGGTAGATATAGTGCTACGGATTTTATTTCCACTATGACTACCGAAGATTATCGTGCATTCGATATTTTGGCTTGGTGGAAAGGAAAGGAATCTCAATTTCCGATTCTTTCCGCTATGGCCCGTGATTTACTAAGCGTCCAAGCTTCTACGGTAGCTTCGGAATCTGCTTTTTCTCTTAGTGGCAGGGTAATCTCATTACGGAGAACAAGACTAACTCCAGAAGCGGTTGAGATGTGCATTTGTTTAAAGGATCACTTAGACGCGATGGATCGTATACAAGACCAAACAAGCCACGAAGATGAAATTGCACTCGAAGCTAAAGTACACGATGAAGAGGTAGAAGAAGGAGTATCGTCTGGCATATCGGATGAAGAATTAGCATTTGATCAAGCGTTTCGTAGTAAATAAACATTAGACGATAACTTAAATAAAAGTTTTATGTTATTTTTTATTGATCGATTTATGTATTTTTAAGTTGTTTAAATAAATAAATGAAAAATTAATGTTTATTTAATATTGTTAAATAAAAACAACATTAATATTATTAATAATAATAACAATAATAATATTATTAATAATAATAACAACAAAAACAAACAAAAACAAAAACAACAATAATATTATTAATAATAATAACAATAATACTTATTATAATTTATAATAATAATAACAAAAACAACAACAACAAGTCAATAATAATAATAATAATAATAATAATAATAATAATAATAATAATGATTTATATTAGTAAAAACAAAAATAAAAAATAAAAAAAATTCAAAAACCCGATTATACCCGGGTTCCGTACCCGACCCGGACCCGACCCGACCCTAACCGGGTATGTCGGGTAGGGTAATAGCTTGGGTGAACCCGACCCGGGTTCGAACCCGGTTCCACCCGTACCCGGGTACGAAAAAAACCGGTTGGGCCGAACCCGGTTTCAACCCGGTTTCGGGTATTGGGCTGGACCCGGTTTGCCCACCTCTAAGTTGATGTGCTAAATCTCATAAATTCAATGGTCGAAAATAATTTTATAATAAGTTTATATTTGTAAAACATTCAAATTTTATATTTTTTTGGGTCTTTGTTAATAAAAAAAAAAAAAATACAATGGTTTTTTAGGGGTCGTTCTCAAAATTTATTAGGGGTCGGTTGGGAATACAACATATACACTACTGATAATTTTTTTTTTCATGGGGGTTGGGTGAACCCCAACCACAAAGGTTGGGTCCGCCAACGAATGTTAATGCCAATTGATAAACCCTAAAGTACTTACTTTTAGAAAAATGTTTTTCTTTTTATTAATATAATAATAATAATAATAATAATAATAATAATAATAATAATAATAATAATAATAATAATAATAATAATAATAATACTGTAGTGCTACAATTAAATTTTTCGATCATATTGTGTGATTAGGTTTCTAGCATATTATACTTGGCTCGTGCCTTGATCTTGGTAAACGAGTCTCCTACCAAGGAATTTTAATGTTATCGTGGCCTCAGGCAGAGGATCCCCTCTCTTCTTTTCTTTTCATTATTGTCATGAATGTTTTATCGACTAATAAGGTTGATCTGTCGGCTTCTTTCAAGGTCTCTCTCATTCAAATGAAGGTCTTGTGTTGTCCCATCTCTTGCATGCTAATGATGTTATTTTCATTGCGGAATGGTAAAAAACGAACTTGACTAATGTACGAATATTATTGAAAGGTTTTTTTCTTGCCTCTGGGCTTAAAATTGATCTCTTGAAAAGCAGGTTGTATGGTATTAGGGTGTAGGAACCTGTTCTTAGTAGTTGTGCAATAATTATGGGATGTAATTCGATCAGGTAATTTGCCATTCTCTTATTTAGGTCTTCTGGTGGGAGCAAGAATAATCCTATTAATGAGTCTTTACTACCTTTCCTTTTACCGAGATACAAAGAAGGTAACCAATGTGGGGTAGTGTGGAGAATAAAGCAAAAATAAATTGGGTTGCATGGGATTAAGTTACATCTCCTCGGGGCCGAGGGGGTCTGGGTCTCGATTCATTATCAAGTGCCAATATTGGTCTATTAGCTCGGTGGTGGTGGAGGTTCAAAATGGAAGATGGCAAACTATGTCATAATATTAGTTTGTCTCTTCATCACAACCCTAGAGAGTAATTATATGCTAGTCAAATTATCTAGATCCAAAATATAGAAGTAAATTGTTAAAATTGATTATGATCTTCGTCGGGCAAACATCAATATCATTAATATGATCATTGGCGTGCTTGGTAGGGGCAATTAAATCAGATTTTGGTTAGATCATTAGATTGGGGATGAACCTCTACATTGACAGTTTCCTTTTCTGTTTGATATAGAGCAAAACAAGTTGGTTCTTATACAGAATCATTTAATGCTTAATAATGATGTCATTAGTTGGCAGTATGGATGGAAGAGATCTCCTCACATTATTTGGAGGAAAATAACTCAACAGCATGTTGCATATTCTAAGTGGGATAAGAATATCAAATAGGGACGATGGGTTGAATTGGGGGAGCATAAATGGCAATGAATATTTAGTCGGTAGCATTAAACGCAAGATTGAAGAAGCTAACGTTCATCAGGAGTTCTATAGTTTCCCATGAAACAACTGGCAAACATTTTGTGTTGTTGGGTAGAAATGGGTCATATTCCCACGGTTGATGCTCTTTTGGCCGCAACACACATGTCGACGCTCATGTATGCAAGCTTTGTGGCGAATTTGAGGAAACGGTTGATCATTTGTTTATTTCTTACCCACTCGTAGATTTTATATGGTCTCAAGTATCCTTATGGTGTAAGATCCCTAATATCTTTGCCTTCACGTTTAAAGATCTACTAAAGTTACACAAGGTGGTTCCGTGGGATGATTTAAAAAGAAAAATTATTCATGCCATAATCTTACCATCTTGTTGGTGTATAATGTATATGTAATGTTAGAAATTACCGGAGAATTATGTATATCTCTTTATAAATTTATAAAATTACATAGTTTCCCAAAATAAAAGTTTTCAATGCATAATGTACAACTAATGTACGACAGTCTTGAAGCATGATTTGAGGAAAACATAATTAAACAAGTTTAGAAGGGGATATATAAAATTGTTCTTATTTTTGCAACAGTCTTCCTCTTAAGTAATGCTGGACATTAAAACTTTCACCTCATTGTGGGTGAAGATTAGAATGCATGCATGAGAATGCTTCAAGGTGGCTTTTGTTGATGCTTGGGAGATTAGCCAAAAAAAGATTTTTGATGTATTGCTTTCCCTTGTATCATGATCGCGGTTTTAGTTTCTTGCTAGCTTTTTTTTTTCAATAAAATTTTCGCTGCTAAAAAATATTATTATTTTTATATTATAATTATTTTATATCATATTTTATTCTTCTTTTATATATTTTTTGAATTATGATGTTTTATAAAATTCAAATATGCTATCATGATATGCATATTTTTTATGTTTTGTTACACATTTCATTTATAACAAAGTTGTGTGTAATAATATAGAAGTTATCAATTCACATTGTATAAACCGTAAAAGTTGCTTTAATGTTTCTAACTTTTTTATAGATTTTTTATTTGGCTCGTACAATCCGAGTTAGTTTCATTCGGAAATGCAAAGTGAATGCTAATGTACACGTAAATAAAAAAGAATCTTTCAAATTTTAATATGATTGCCGCAACAAGGTCAGCTGTTATTGTTTACATATGAAACACAATCTTTAATATATAGATTCTTTATTCCTTAGAATTATTTAATGAGGATTTAAACTCAAATTTTAAGTGGGCAGTACATTAATTTACTAACAGAATTTCACTTAAAGATTTTTAACACATTATTGGATATATTTTTTTAGTAGATTTTGTCATTGTTGAAATAACTTAGAGTTGTTTTTTTTTAATTTTATCTATGCAAATTCTTTTTTTATAAAGAATACTAGATACTTACTACGTGAAATGGTGTTAAAGTTAATCCCATTTGGGTTAGAGAACCGAGGATCTTCCTCAATGAAACTTCTAAAACAATCAATTGAAAAAATGGAAAGCTGCTATATGGAAAATAGAATTGACCTTGCAAAGCTAACCATCATTAGGACTTGCAACAGTAAGGGACAGTGAGAACATTCTAAAAAAAACTAGGGTGAAATTAATTTATTTTAGGGGAGCAAACTTGAGAGCATTCACAACCCATTACCTATCTTTATTAATATAATTACACTAAAAATTATTATTTTTTCTCTCTTATTTTTTAACTTTATCTTTACTTTTTGTCTTTTATCCACTCACAATCACTTAAAATATATTAAAAACATTATATGGGTTTGAACAGTGTTTCCAACAAATAAAGATTGAATAGTAAATTCACCATATCTTTCACTAATAACTACTTATAACCATACCGTATAATATAGGGAATACACTTACATAATTATAAGTACCGGGTTGTGAATGCTTTGACGTATATAAAAAAATTTAACTACTTGTCAAAAAATTTATATTATCGGACCAAAAAATTAACAATATTAATGAAAAAGAGAAAGTATCCTTCGCCCTTGGTAAGGGGATTCTTTTTATGACTACCCTTAGATGTAAAAATCTGTAAATGTTGGAAAAAATTAATGAAGAAGATTTAAAGAAGAGAAAAAGTGCACCGGTTCGACGGAGCCATGAATCATCGGTTTGATGATGGTTGTAACCTTAATTTGGGGCTTTAAGTGTGTGAAGAGAGAGAGAGAGAGAGAGAGAGAGAGAGAGAAAGTGTGTGCGTGCGCACACATGTAAAAAGGGGGACGAAACAAAGGGGGTGGAGGTAGGGTGGTGGTGGTAGTGTGATGGAGGTGTGATGGTGTCTCATGTGTGATGGTGGTGCCAAGAGTGAGGGTTCATTCAAGCAGGAGTTGGTGGGGGTATTTTGTATTTTCCATAAACTTAACAAAGTAAATAGATACAAGTTAGTGTCTTATACTTTATTACGATAAATGTAAACAACAGTGGTTGAATTTGATTATTATAAACTATTGATGGAAAATAGCTATAACTATCAAAATACATGGATGCTATATTTAACTCAGATAAATAAATAACTAATATTATACACTATAAATTAAACCATTCTACTACTAATTTTTTAAATAAAAAAATTAAACATTTTTCTACTCATATTAGTTTTACTCTTCTACTAAAAGTCAACACAATAACATGCAAACCCCACCCGGGCTTGTCACGCCAGCATCACAGAAGTCAAAGGAGTTATTAATTGTCCTATCTTTACCATGCCTAGGAGACATTAGCCAAGACACACCATACATATATTACTATCAGCTTTGATCATGAAGAATTCGCATACTAGTATAACATGTATAGTAGTCTAGCTAACTACTCGATATACTTTGTTTACTAAATATACATAAACTTTATTTTACGGTTTTAAAAACTTGTGAACTCACCGATTTACGTTGACACACTTTCGCATGTTTTCTCACAGGTTACCAAGACTAAGAGCATGTAGGGCATTTCATGGCATTCTTGGTTTTTAGAAAGATATATTTACTTTTTACATACTTCTAAAGTTTTGTTTTACGTGCGTGTTTTGCGCAGTCATTTACTATGAGATAACTGTTTGTATTTTCTTTGCATTTTCATTTTATTTCCGCATTTCTTAAATCGTGAACTTTGATTTGGTTTATGGTGTCCTTTACATATGGTTTTTCTCTAAACTCATATAGAGTCGTTTTGTGCCACTAATGCCTGAAATCCTCGTTTATCACACTCTCGCGGTTATACTCCGTCAGTGGAATCTAAGGGTGTGATAGATTGGTATCAGAGCCAGTCTAGTGCCATTTGGGATGGTGGAACAAACCTCACGGGGATGGTGAGTTCTCGGGCTCATCGAGGACGATGAGTCCAAAAGGGGGTGACTGTTACATAAATCCCACATCGGTCGTGGATAGAAGAGATTTCTAGTTCATAAGTAATGTCTAGTCTTTAATATCACCAACGCGTTTTGGGCGTATTGGCTATGGATTAGAGGAGAACTCCACAGTTAAGCATGCTTAGATGACAGTAATCCAGGGATGGGTGACCTCCCTAGAAAGTTTTCACCCGGGCAACCAAAAGCAAATCTGTGAGCTCCTCGTGGGCAAAAAAGACAATATTGGTGGCATGAAAGGCTGGGTGTTACAAAATACATCAAAACCTCTACTCTTGCAAGACTTCTTTAGCATTCTTCAGTAATTTCATAGCTATGCTTTGACCGGGTAACCTACCACAGACTATCTTTTGGATTCTTTAGGAGTTCACATGTGAATCTATGTTTTACTCTTTAATTATTGTTTGCTTACTTTCTTTCTTTATAACTTAATCATAATAGTGATAATTTATTCGTACTTTATCATGACTATGACATACTTTATATCTGTTATACATAACGCATCATCATCAACTTTACATAGATAATATGTATCTAAGATTCTCTACATCAAGAGTGGTTCATCAGTATTACATTCTTTACATCATTTTAAAACCTCCCATCATTCTATGCCAATAATATATCAATATGTTCATTTATGTTACCATGGGAGGAACAAAGCCTTTGCAGATAACTAAGTAAATGTGGGCAACAGTAATAGAGAAATACGGGTAATAGTAACAAGGAAATGAGGGTAATAGTAATAGGAAAATATGGGTAACAGGGAAATGTGGGTAACGGTCTAACAAATGCGGATGAACTATGTGTACATTCGCATTCACTATACTTGGAAGTTTTCAGGGTTAATGCGGATACTATCTTCAAATGCAGGTTACTGTACCCATCTACTTTTACAACCAATGTGAACAGAGGCCAATCAATGCAAATGAACTAAGTGTTCATACGCATCCATTTTACTTGGGGAGAGTTTTTGGGAAAATGTGGCTAATATCATTAATGCGGGTGAACTATAATGAAATGCGGGTGAATTGACCCACTCACATTTCTCTATACTTAGACATATTTTACTATATATGCATGTGATCAATCACCCTATTTCAGAGTTTACGCATAACTCACTATTCATCATGTCAACTTTAGAAAAACTATTAAAATCCTAACTTTAACACTATGTAATCCTTTATACTTTACCAACGTACCTAATATGCATACTAGCCCGAGAATACACAAATAAGTAGAAAATACGAATCTAGAACTCATATCTTTCATGTAGACTTGATGAAACGATAAAACCCTAACCCGAGAGAAAACCAAGAAGATCTACATATTTGCACGTAAAATGTTAGTTTTATCAAACAAAATAGTGTATAGACAACAAATAACATAGATCTAGCCTAGATCTACCATAAAACACGAGAAAGTTAATATATTTTCTTGATATCCTTGACTTTCTCTCTCCAGAATGCAACACTTTGTGTCTCTAAGTAGAAAGGTAGCAAGGAGCTTGCATGGGGCAGCTCCTTTGTATTTATAAGGGATATGAGGGCCTTAACTTTCATTTACCCACCTTAAGTCTTTGATATCTTTTAAATCACAAACCATTTCTTTCTTTACTTTCTTTAATCGGGTTTTAAAATAATCGGGATGTTACAGTCAATAGGTCAAAATATGATGAATGGATGAGCAAGATTTCAACTGTCCAAAGGAATATTTTTCAAAAATTATTGCAATATAAACTCCAATTTCAAATAGTTTCTAAAAGGATCCATCAACTTGAAATGTTAATGTTCCATCAACTTGCAATGTTAATGTTCCTCACGAATACGATTAATATTTAGCTATGTAGGCTAAGACCTCAAATGATGGCTTGTTACACAATTATTTTTACATGGTTGATAGTTTTCACGTGCACCAATTAGCTATGACATTACACTTTTTTATGATGCACATAAAAATAGACATAACTTTTATAATGTTTAGTAGCATCAACTTTACGTATTGGTCTTGGAGAATGTGTACAACGAATGTACGAGGCCAATATATAAGAAGTGATCACAAATCCCCAATGATCATGCTCGAAGTGGTGGCGTGACATAGTTTATAGATTTGGCATGCGCAATTTGGTGTTGCCAATTCAAACAACGATATCAATGTTCTTAATTAATTTCCATTATTTAGTAAGGAGATGCATTGAATCGTGTCGATATGTCCATTTCAGGTTAACACAAAATAATACATACATGCTACTATCTTACTAATGGGATTTACTCGGTTTGGTCTACGTTTGTGAAATTGTTTGCATACCCAACCGAGCGCAAGGAAAAATAGGGCCATTAAGGTGTAAGAGTCGGCAAGTAAAAGACAAGGAAAGAGCTTTTGGTATTTCAAAATCTAATTAAAATATAATTTAACAATCCGAATGGATAATGAAACACAAAAAAATAACATATGTGATGTATGTTTCTATTGTGCTGCACAATATGATCTTTAAAGATGAGAGAATGCAATATCAACAATGTAAATAATAGATTTCTCGATATAGTTGTTTACTTTAGTATCATCTTGGAGTTGTAAGATCAAAATACATATTTTAGACTTTGATGTGATCTTGTTAAACACATTGCAAGTCTAAGAAACTTGAACATCATAGGTTCGAACAAGAAGTAGTTAAATTTATTATCTTAATTTTTTTGTTGTTTATATATATTCAGTTACAAGCTTATTATTTCAATCACTTGCTACCTTTAAAGGAAAGCAGTTCGACCATTGAATCGATTAATGTAAGTCCCCTTCCTATAGAGTGAACGTGAAAGCCAGTCTATAGTCCACCGTGCTAATGGAATGTCAAGGTGCACCTTGCCTTTTTTAAGGTAGCTTTCTTACGTCGATTCAGCTAGGGGGCCATAGGTCATAGCTGAAAGTCACAGAAGGAAAAGAAAAAAAAATATATAGTAGTAGTAGTAGTAGTAATAATAATAATAATAATAATAATAATAATAATAATAATAATAATAATAATAATAATAATAATAATAATAATAATAATAATAATAATAATAAAAAAATAAAGTAAAAAGAAAAAGATTATTTTTTTGTTAAATGAAAGTTATGTCTTTTTTATTTTAGTGTTTTTTCTTTTGAAATATATAATTTAATTTGTATTTTATAATACAAGGGTAGGTTGGCATAAGAAAAGTTGGTGTTGCATACTTTAAGATAATTTTAAGTTTAAATGAGTTGACATCATATTATTGGATGATGGCTAGTGTAGTAGAGAGTGTATAAATTTCCGTCCCTTCCACCCTAAAGAATATCATGATGGTAAGTTGCTTCATCTCTATCCTAGAAGACTCGTTACTTTTCGCCTTTTGTAAACCATTTCCGAAACCGTCACAATCACTGGCCGGTGACCCACACTTCACCTTTCTTTTTATTTTACTCTCTGAATCTCACGCCCGCATACACATAAGTACCAACATTTCAATGTATTTAAATGGCTCTTGAAGTATTCCTAAATATATAAATGATCAATATATGAACAAAGGTATGTTAGTGTTTTCATATAAAAAGAACCAATTGTGTTGCCAAAAAAATCGACTTTAGAGTTACCAGCTCAAAGCAACACAGAAATTTCTTTAAGTAAGAACGATACCTAGTGTCATCCTCTTTGTCTTCTCTTTAGAAAAGCAAGCCTCAACGAGTTGGCTCTTGGAGTCAAGGCATGCCTTAAAGTAAGGACTCACTTTTAGATTAGATAAAGGCTATTGCTACTTCCCACGAGGGAGACTTTACATAAAATAACCAAACTTTTACGTAAACTTATATGCATCGTGTAGCGTTAAAACACAAAAGTTAACGTACTCAAATGTTTATATAAAAGAATCAAAATCTTATATCAAAAAACAAACCTGTTATAAAGTTATATTGAAAGGTCAATGAAAATAAATACGTGAAAATGACATGGGCATTGATAACATTGCAACCTTATATAAAATACGGAACCGTAAAATGGCATGGTTGAAAGAAGTCAACAATTTTAATTAAAATCAAAAGAATGTATATTTATTTGAAAGTCGATTAGATATAGTTAGATGTCTTTTTTACTTGTACTTCAACTTAAATAACCAAGTATTACGTTTTTAAACACTTTAACAACTTATTACAAAAATAAAACATTTAAATCTCGTAGAATTGCATTTGTAATACAATTGCATGATGGCTTAAGATAGAAATGACACGTGGGCAGAAATAATATAAGATAATGTGATAGTTTGAGATAGGATGGACACGTGGGTTAAAAAAAACACGTATAAAACTAGCAATTAAAGGTGTCGAACTTAGGTAAGTGTGTCGAACTTAGGTAAGTGTAGTAGAGAGGAAGCTCCGATACCACCTGGGCAACAACCACAGAAAAAATAGTAACTATAAAATATATTATTTAACTAAAATAAGTAGAGTAATCAAATGAAGTTATAGACGTTCATTTCATAATTGTTATTATTAGGAATAGAATTACATTTCATATGGAGTGAACAAGTGATTTTAAAATCTTTGGTACTAAAACGTTACTATACCAAATCGCAATAAATAAAAATTAAGTTTAATTTTTTAATTATCATAAAGTCGGACTACAAAATAATAACAAACATGTTAATTGGTGCATTCAACCACTTTTTTAAATAACTTTTAGTTTAATTGTTAGCATCGTATCACCCCTTTTAAAACACCTGCAATCTTACCTAGAAATTGTTACAAGTTACAACCAACAAAGTTACAAGGTTAATTAAAGTAGTAATTTCATATAAATTTAGTGCATGAAGTGTGATCACATTGGAGGCATGTGAGTGTGGAGCCCACTATGAGAATGAGTGAAAATAGGCATGCAACCAGTTTTACCGGAGAAAGGTTTCATTGTCGGGCATTTTGCTTCTCCTCGATCCCAATTTTTATGCAATTTTATTTGATTTTGTACGTTTTATCGAATGAAATCAAATGCGACAACAAGTTTAGTTGTAATGCAAAGGTTGATCGTTTTTCCGTCTTCGTATACAAAAAACTGAGAACACGATTGTAAGCAAAAAAACAGGATAACGAAAACAAATTGGACTAAATTGAAAACCAATGGTCGTTCATGTTTTTTGTAAGATCTAGTTTTATGGTTCAACTTTTGTTATGTGTGTTTTGACCACACAGAACCAATATTAGAATCAACATTTATGTTTTTGTTTTGTGTAAAAACATATATTGTATTTCGGAAAAGATTTTTTTATACTTTTTTTAGAAATGCTATATTACATGTTCCTTTCTCTTTTATAAATTGAAAAACTTGTCCAAAATTGACTCAGTGAATTAATTAACTTAAATAAGCTTCAATAACTAACATTAACCAAAATTAATTAAACCAGCTTCTCTAATATCTGAAATAACTTTGTAAACATGAACGACGAGTTATAAATATTTAACCACGCTCACCCCTCACATAGCATCATGGTGGGATAGGGAAGGCCACGACCCAACTCTGACATGATAGGAAATATCTAGGGGCCGTTTGGTTCACAAAATGTTTTGCAAAGGAATTGGAATTGGAATTGGAAATGGAATTATAATTGGAATTGGAATCTTGTGAAAATTGATAACGTGTTTGGTTGGTCACTTTGCGTGAAATTGAAATGTTAATTTTGAATATTCCATTGGATTGTTAAACATTACATGGGTAAGTGAAAGCAACGTGAATTCCAATGAATAAGGAAAAATTTTCCATTTTCAATTCCATCCAGGGACCAACCAAACATGATTTTGAATAGAAAATTTTAATTTCCATTTCTAATTCCTGAGAATTCGGTGAACCAAACGGGGCTCTAGTAACGTGAGAGAATATGGTTGGCTAGTAAGTGAGTGAACACACTTAGTGTGTTTCTAACGGTTGATGAAGAGTACTTATAGACGAGAGCATAGTATTGCAGTTGTCTCACTTCAACAAGTTGTGTTGCTGATGTTTCAGGTAAAATATTATAACAAGCATGAGGTGTAGAGTCTACATATGTATGGATTTGTAAAACGATTAGGAAAAACTTTGTTGCAATAGTTTTTATTAGAAATGATATATTACATATTCCTCGTTATTTTATAAATTAAGAGCATTGTATAAATTTGAGATTGAAATTATTAATTGAAATATTACTAAAATAAGCTTCAATTAATCCATGTTTATAATTGGCGGTTAACTAGCAGTTAACAAAATTATCTGAACCATAATTTCTAATAACCGAAATAACATGACTATTTATAATATAAGTGACGGGTTATAAATATTTAATCATTGCTCACCTGTACAATTAGTTTCGTGGTTGGAAGGGGAACACCATTACGTAACTCCAACATGATACTATGATAGTACGTGTCTAGTAACTTGAGAAAATAAGGTTGGCTATAGTTGATGAATTGAAGGGTACTTATAGACGAAAGCATAATCATCAAGACTTATGTTGTAGTCCCCTAACTTCAAAAAGGTACGTCACTAATGTTTCAGGTAAAATACTATACCAATCAGGAGGTGTGGCGTGTGAGAACTACACGTGTATGGATACGTATATTAGTCGGTTACTTATTCATTTCTGCGTGTAATGTTATTTGGCTTTCCATATTCCTTGCACATCATCTTTATATAGCTTTGTAATCCTTATGCTTGATACATAAGAAATACCGCTACATATTTACATCTTTTTCATGGTATCATGTGCCACAAAGCTATCATAGTTAAGTTCCTCAATCCATCTTTTTATTCTAAAAAAGATGTTGAGAGCAGCAGAAAAACTCTCTACTTCCCACAACAATTTACAAATGTCTTCAATATAGCTAATTTTGTATCAGTCAAGTTAAATCAAGTTAAATGAAGAAACTTAGGGGTTGTTGGTAGCTGCTTAATGAGCATTAAAAGGTTACCTCTTAATGGTTAATAACCTCTTAATGTTTAAGAGAGGTAATCTTATTGCTGAATGTTTAAGAGGTAACATTACCAAACAACCCCTTACTTATCATGGAAACATCATATGCTTACCATCATTAATACAACGGGTTTGATAATGTTTGTCAATTCCGCTATTCGTAAGGGATATATGTCAAATGAATAAGTAACTGACTAATATACGGAGCTAGACATTAGTAACTATATGTTATTTAGTCATATAACAAATCCATTCAATGAACTTGGGCGAAACCAAACATCTTAGTAACTATTACATAGAGTGGAATTGACAAACTTCAACAAACATCATACGCTTACACTTAATTTCTCAGATGTATGTCAAGCGGTTAATTCATGAATTCTTGATTCTGGAGCTGTCATTCACTTGACCTTGGACATTGGTATGGTTCAAAATACCATCACATCGTACATTGGTTCTGAGATAGTTATTGTTGGCAACAGTATGATGCTGGGTAGAGTTTGTCATGAAACTTTTCCATTTTGGATGTTGATGGGCCATGAACACATTAATGATTACTAAATAAATACATAATCTTCCAACCATACGACTGTGCGTGATATGAGCAAAAAACTATTACAAAACCAAACACCACAATCAAGCAAACAAAGCTGCATTGTTAGAAAACATGGTGCTACAATTTGCATCTTAGTTATCTTGCACAAAGAAAACATGCTATCTACCTCGTACATCTCTGGACCAATCACACATCAGTAACCCAAACATATACTAAAGCAAAACTATAAAAACAAACAGAGTGCCAAAATTACGATTACTTTTACCATAGTAATGTTTCTGAAGGTGAAAAAGTGAAATCAAAGATTGCATGCACCTTGACCTTTGATCTAAGTAGATTACCTAACAGTAGCAAAGAAGTTGCCAGGCCAAGAGCATCCCCCTATTAACACCTGCGTCAAAAGAAATACAATGAAGAAATCAGAACAAAGAACTACGGTAGCTAAAAATTAACACGATTAAGGAAATCACAACCTCAATCATTGTTTTACTTTCAAAATCTACTTTCATACGAAACAAATGGTTTTATATTAGAAACCTAGGCGACAAAAATAGAGGTAAAATTTAGCTGATGTACCGGGGTCCCTTCCCTCAAAATCCCTATCCGAACTGCGCTTCAAGGGGGACGAACAAATGGCCAGATCTACGAAATGCTCCATCTAACGTCCATCGTTGTCTTCCTTGTGATGAAATAGAAAGGGGGAACCCTTAGTTGTTCATGGGCATCTTGCCTAAAAAGAGAGGTTCTTTTGATGATAAAGAAAGATTAATAGAGGTGTGGTAGTGAATGAACGGCAACACCAGAAATATCAACATCTTCCCCAAGAAGACGGTTTCAACTGATGACATACAAAGAGTAGCAAGGCGTGTGGAAGATGAACGGGTGGGAAGACCAGCACAACACACGTGTATACCTGAATTAGTCCAAGTGATTGACGTGTAACTATAGCCTTTGTAGTAATAGATTGTACCACACGCATGCACAATAGTAAATCACTATTCATTGCCTTTGATTTTTAATAGATAGATAATTTACATGTAACACTAGTTATAGTTAAATTGATAAAATTGATAATATCACCTATTCGTTTTCTAATGTCGGGCCAATAAGACACATGCATGCACCTTGTTTTATCTATATCTATATGTCATAATAAGTAATATGTAATAGTAGTTATATCTTAATGCTCATTCCAACTAGGAGTTTGCCATATGTTTTGCCGCGGATACGACTAGCTTAGGACATAAGTTTACGCGTGTTAATTTGTCATAAAAAATAAGCACTATATAATGTTATGTTCAGAATATAAACGAACGTTAGGTTGATGTAAAAATAAATTAACAAACATGAATGATAATTTAAAAATAACATGTAAAATGTAAGAACTAAAAAGTAAAAGGTAGCATAATAACAGAAATTTAAAGATAAAATAAATAAGACAAAAAAGTTATTTCCTTTTAATTATCGAAAGCAACCTTTGTCAAATATGAAACAAAAAGGAATTTAGAAGCTTACGAATGACAGTTTCGATGTTGGGTAGTTGGTGCTATTGAACCTACTGCATGTTAACCACTACTCAGCGTTGAAGAGATAAATTGATAAGAAGAATTAAATTAATTAAAGTGGTAGAAAAAAATTAAAGAAGGCTAAAATCTAGCCACAGACCAATAAGCTAAAAGCACTAGACCCATTTGCTAACTGTTATATACATATGTCCAAGCTAATGAGACAAACAAATACCATAATCAAACGAACCATCAAGTTTATTGTAATCGCTTTTGCGTTCCACTCACATTCTTTTAATATTTAGCTTTATCTTTTTTCTTCAATAAGTACACAGGCAAATAGTTGTGCTAACTAGTTTCCATGTAAATGTTAAACATCTTCTTGAATATTGTTCTTTTTCATAGGCTTAAATTCTTCTATCCCTGAACTTCACATCAAACTCTAATTTCACAATAACCTCTTAACATACTTTCAATGGCTTCTTCTTCATCCTCTTCTACATCTGCGCCAACCCATTACAAGTATGATATTTTCTTAAGCTTCCGAGGTAAAGACACTCGTTATGCTTTTACTGATCATCTTTACAAGGCGTTACACCAAGCCGGAATCAGGACTTTCCGGGATGATGATGAAATCCGTGAAAGTCAAGATTTGAAGCCAGAAATTGAGCGATCGATATCAGAATCAAAGGCTTCAATAACTGTATTTTCAGAGAATTTTGCAAATTCAAGCTGGTGTCTTGATGAGCTTTGGTTGATCATGGAGCAAAAGAGGAATTGCAATCACTTAGTTTTTCCGGTGTTTTATAAAGTTGATCCTTCGGATGTTCGGAACCAACGAGGAAGTTTCTGTATTGAAGCAAAAGACGGAGCTGAGGGTTCAAAATGGACAGAGGATAATGTGAAAAGGTGGAAGAAGGCCCTAAGAGAGGTGGCTGATTTGAAGGGGACAATTGTTTCAGGGTATATATGCTTCTATCTCTGTTCTTGTATGTTTTTGCATATTTAATGTGAAAAAATTGAATTTACTGCGGTTTTAATGTCTTGCTCTGAATATGTTTAGTTTGTTGGGGTTAATCGTGTTTGCTCATGGGTCAAACGGGTCACAGGTCGGTAGGTAAACGGATCGCAAAGAGTTAATGGGTCTGAAGTTGGTTATTTATTTTGATATGTTTATTTTATGGGTTAAATTTACTAGTTTTTAGAATTTTTTTTAAAGTGGGTTTTTTTTAGATAGGTGATGGTTTATGGGTATTTTGTGGGAAGTTTTAAAAAATGAGTGTTGCGCGTATTACATTTACGAAATCTAGCTTTTAATAATTTGATCCGTAAATGAGATTTACGGAAATAGGGTCCGTTTGTTGACCGTCTTTGAAACGTTAATTGAACAAATTTAATTTTGATTCCTCAACTACCATTTACAGAATCATGATTGTTATTTTTTAAGTTTTTTAATCTCATTTACAATTTGAATTAGGTGGAGCTGAGTAATAGCAATTCATGTTTTTATATGTCTCAAGTTTTAACTTCTAATATTGTTTATTTTGATTCCTCAACTTGCATTTACGGATTCATCATTATTAAATATTTTTTAAGTTCCTTTAATCTCATTAATTTTGTTGATTGTTTGGCCATTGTTGACCACAATATTCACAATGAATTAATTCCTCAAACATAATTTACAGAATCTTTGGTTTACAATCAACCTTTTTACACCTCCGGTTGGAAATATAAACCCGAGAATATCTCAAGACCACTCTTCATATTTTTATTAATTTTTCTTTTTCTGATTTAAGTGGTAATCAAATATCAGAATATCGGTCTTTGTCACCGCTAAAGTTAGATTTAAATCTTCAAATGAGTCATACTACAGAGTACACACCTCCTTTTTAAGACGAAAAGTCTATACAAATAGAAAATACCAGGACTAGATATGGTTGTTTGTAGTTGTTATAATATTTTATCTTTTTGTTTTTATATTTTGTTTTAAATTTCTTACGTGCTCTATTATTTACAATGTTTTTTAATCTTATTCATTTATTATTTTTAAGTTGAAACTTTAATGTAATTTGTAATTTTATAAAATCAATTAATTAGAAGAGTTGAAATTTAAAAAAACTTTGATTCAATTTAAAATCAATTAATTAAAAAAAGCGATTAAAAACAATAAAAAGGGTTTCATAAATATGATTAGAGGAATTAATTTGTTTGATGTGATAATTATGATCAACAATATTCAATTTAATAAATATTCAATTTAATAAATTTTGTCAACAACAATATCCATTGTGTCAACAAAAGTAAATTGAGATTAAAAAACTTAAAAAGAAAATAACAATCATGATTCCGTAAATGGTGATTGAGCAATCAAAATTAAATTTAATTTTGGTCAACTAACATTTCAAAGACGGTAAACAAACGGACCCTAATTCCGTAAATCTCATTTACGGATCCAATAATTAAAAGCTAGATTCCGTAAATGTAATACGCGGAACATCCATTTTTCAAAACTTTCCACAAAAGTACCCATAACTCATCACCTTTACCAAAAAAACCCAGTTTAAAAAAAAAATTCCTAGTGTTTAGGAGTTGAATAAGCACATGTTTTGCTTAAAAAAGTTGATAGCTTTTGGCTCCAAATCAGTGTGTTTTCAAGAGGGGCCTGAACCAACATAGTTTTCTTGTTTTGTTACAGGTATGAAACCATCTTCATTCCAAATATTGTTAAGAAAATTCACTATGAACTAGGTTTGAAAGTCTACAGCACTCCGACCGGTTTAATTGGAGTAGAAACACGAGCTAAAGATATTACTTCCTGGTTGAGATCTAAGAAGTGTGATCATCCAGTTTTAGCAATTTGCGGTATGGGAGGAAGTGGCAAGACGACTCTCGCCAAACACATTTATTACTCGAACAAGCAAGACTTTGACAGCAGCAGTTTAGTTGAAGATATTGAGCACCAACGTGATGGTTTGCTTGGTGTACAAAAGCAACTTCTTCGAGATATTTCTCGAAATAGTAACATGATGATTGCAAATGTTTATGAGGGAGCTCTTCAGCTTGAGAAGGTCATACAAACGAATAGGGTGCTTATTGTTGTTGATGACGTTGATGACAAAGACCAGCTAAGCACGTTATTTGGAATAAAGGTGTTTCCTACTCAAAGTAAGATCATTATCTCAACAAGACTTCTAAAAATAGATACATGGATTGGGTCCATATCTCATGGCTGCCATGTCCGCAAAATTGAATTGTTGAATGACCATGAATCATTGGAGCTTATAAGCTATCATGCCTTTGGATCCCAAATTCCTATGGAAGGTTTCGAGGAGCTTGCTATACAGTTATCACAATATTGTGAAGGAAATCCTCTGGCTCTTAAAGTACTGGGTTCTCTTCTAGGCGAAGGCGAAGGGACAACAATTGAAACGTGGAGAAGCACATTGAATTCACTCAATTCTTTGAAGGGAGATCTTAATAAAAAAATCCAAGGTGTACTAGAAAAGAGTTTTAATACCTTGCCATGTCAGAGTCACAAAGAGTTGTTTCTGCATATTGCTTGTTCGTTTGTCGGTGAATATGCATATCAAGTGGAAACAATATTGGAGGATGACTATCATGCAAAGTCTGGGATCGTGACCCTCACTAACAGATGCCTCCTTAGCTTTTCAAGAGATGGTCTCACATTAACCATGCACAAACTCCTTCAAGATATGGCACGAAAGATAGCTCGTAACGACTCTAATGATCCTGCAAAACATAGAAGTGTTTGGCGTCATGATGAATGTTGCAGTTTGTTGAGGAAAGGAGACGTAAGTTTCTTTGGCTTTTGTCTTTAAGTTCGTTGCCCAATTCACAACCTTTTTGTTTCAAATAAGCGTTCTCTATTTTCATGTAGGGTTCCAACACAATTGAAGGTCTATTGTTGGACATGCGAAAGGCTAAGCAAGGGATACAATCAAAGGTAAATAAATAAGTAATTTATTGTTTGGTACTTGGCGAGAATTACTTGAGAAGAAATCTTTCATAATTGATTTTGATAATTTGTTTTAATGAAATTTAACCAAAATGTATATTTAGGTTCTTTATCATTCTTTTCATAAATAGGCCACCAAAATCACCATAATGATTGATTAGCTAAGTCATTATTTGCCACCTTAATTACACCAGATTGAGCTAGAATGGTGCAAATACATTAATCTGAATTTTTGTTTTATCTCCTTCGTGTTCATACAAAATGATAGATTCCAACCCTATCAAACTAAAGTAAGAAATAGTTTTACGATTTCTTCGTGCCTTGTTTGTCACTGAAAGAACATTTTTATTATATTTGTTTATTGTTTAACAGTCAATAGTTACGTCTTGTTATCATTAATCAAATTGTTTTTAGTGAATATGACTAGGATCATGGAAGATGCTGCTATTTCAAGTGCAACTAGGATAATTTAAAAAATAAAATAAAAAGAGTTGTGTTTTTTACTAGATTTTAGAGATCGGTTTCGTTTTTCTCGATTTGACATTCTAGTGACCGGAGATGATAATTTCAGTTAAGGAATCATTAGTGCTTCCTCTAAGGATTCTCTCTACACAGTCATAATAATATATAAAGAATTTAAAATATACAAATTACTAACGTTTTTATGCATAATGATGTTATACCTTATGCATAGGAGATTTTTCAAAAAAAAATTTGACTTTTAACTTTTAACCAAAGGTTTTTATATTTTGCAAAGTAATCTTCCAAAATTTGATTATTTTTAGTTTAAACCCAAAACTCTTTATCTTTTGTAATTTAATCTCACAAAATTTTACACTTTCAACTTTGATCCCCTGTATTTTTAATATTTTGCAAATTTTCGTCTTACGTTCGTTCAAGGTTTTACAAGTTAATACGACACAAACATGCATATGCCATTCACCAATTTTGCGTTTCGTTTTAAATTTTGTTATTAACACAGCACAACATGCGTGCATGGTTTATCGCTTTTACGTATATTTTCTCCCTTTAACATGTGCGTCTTAAATCAACTTAGTTATATTTTTATATATTTTACGCTTTTGTCATATTATTAACACACCGCAATTTCAGTGTTGATGGTCATTAATGGTTGTGTGACATTGGTGTATTTTGCATGGTTTTACGCGCCTCGCGACGCGAGAAGCTTAATTCTAGTTTCTAATAAAATTCATGCTTGCATATTAGAATTTGATAATCAATTGGTATAATTGGTGTATGTAACATTGTTGAATACAATAGGATATATATACACATATATATAATAATATTTACACTCATTACAAGAAAATTGATCTATTGCGACTAAATATTTAGAGACGAAATCATTTCGGCTCTAAAGCTTCATCTATTGCTACTAAATGTAGTCGCAATACTTGTTTCAGATTTTTTTGTTCTTTAGAACCCTATAGAGACTAAGTTTAGTCGAGAAAAGTGTTTGCAAAGTGGAAGGAATAATTGGCGCTTGTGAAAAAGTTATAGCGACGATTTTTAGTCTTAACAGGTTAAAATTAATTTCTTTTTCTCTTTTTATAAAGCAAATGTTCAGATATATAAAAATAAAAAATTAAAAAAAATTAACAAAAACCTATAAGGACGAATTTTAGTCTCTATAGCTAAAAAAATTGTTTTGCCTTTTACAAATCTCATTCTGTGAAAAACCCAAATCTCATTCTTTCACAAATCCTCCATAGCTTCCTGTATAATATACTAATATTAATGACTAATAATCCCCTACAAGCTAAGGTTAGGGGCAACTTGTAGCTTGGATGGTAGGGTTGGTTTAAAAAAGCACGAGGCGCTCCTAAGCGTTTAGGTACCAAAGTTCGAGGCGTCACACCTCAAGCGCGACACGAGGGCTTTACGTATGCGAGGTGCAAAAACTAAAAAATAATAGTAAAAAATTATAAACACAAAACATAATAAGTCAAACACAAGGTTTAATCTTTTGGTCTTTATATAATCAATCAAAAAGAAGGTTTAATCTTTACATAATCAAGTAATCATCTAGTATAAATGTATGATATAATCAATCAAAAGTCAGCAAAAGTCAAAAGAAGGTTTTCACTCACAAGACACGTTAGCAACGAACAATGCAACTGGAGTCGATGGCTGCTCGCTTCAACTGGAGTAGAATGTCGATGGGTGCTGGAGTAGGACATGAAGTGAAGGTCGATGGCTGCTGAGGAAGAAACATGATGTGAATGTCGATTTTGATGGAGTAAGAACTGAAGGACGATGGGGATCGGTTGATGATTTAGGGTTTTAATCAAAAGGATTTTGTTTAGATCATTATAGAGTTGTGGGTTGGGCCTATGATAGTTTTAAAGTTGAGAGATGGGCCAAAGTTGATCTGAATAAATCGCTACTTGTTAATCGGCTGGTGGGGTGCCGACAAGCGATAATAAAGAGTAATCATGATTAATCAAGATTAATCCAAATTAGTTGGTATGAAATTTTTATATATAAACTTTAATTTTATATATACATATACACATTTTTATATGTAATTGTTATAAATATGTTTAGCATAATATATATATATATATATATATATATATATATATATATAAATCTGGCCGGAATTTTGAATTTTTCGCAAGAATTTTTAAAGTTCGCCTAGCGCCTGATTTTGACCAAACATACATGAAGCACCGCTTCACATCGCCTAAAACCTCCTTATTGAAGCACCACTTTAGAGCGCTTCCTCTCGGTGAAGCGAAGCGCTATGTCAAATGCCTCTAGTGCCTCACGCTATAAGCAGCGCCTCGAAGTGCTTTTTTAAACACAGATCATAGGTTTAGAAATCTTTGTGAAGAATGCATGATCATTGGTTGAGATAAACTCAACCGCGAGTTTTCTTCAAGCAATGTTTTCTCTAACAAAATGAAAATTAAATTCAATGTGTTTAGAACCGGGTGAGTTGAGCAATGGTGTCAACAAGTGCTTTTATTCAGACTCAGTTGAGGATCAGGATTCTTTGTTTTTGAGCAGCCCAAGAAACTAGGTTGGAGTTGAGATATATTGCATATTCCTTGATGGATGTGTGATCGTCCAATCTGCACGAAAGAAGGCGCATGGAGAATCATATGTCTTAGTAGTAGGCCATCATTAAATGTACCATGTAGGTAGCAAAGAATCCGTTTAACCGTGGACTAGTGGTTAGTAGTGGGCGAATCACAAATTGACAAACTTTATTAACTGCAAAGGTAATATCTAGTCGTGAAAACCTTTTTTCAAAGTGAATTTCTTACCATTCTGATATTAATTGTTACTTTTTAAAATTGACTTGTCCTATTTATTTTTCTCTCGCAAAGCAGATTTTTCTTTAGGTTGAATTTTTAAATTTTATACGAACAAAGGTTGAGAATCTTGTTCCGATTTAATGATATCAAGTGTGTAGATTGATTTAAACTTGATTATGTGGCGAATTATTAATTTAAATGTGATGAATATTGCGAACATAAAACAGAGGTTTGCGACTTTCTTCTATTTTTTGATTTTTGATTCCGTTTTGATGTTCCATGATTTTGATTTATATATTGAAGATTGTGGACAAAGATTTTCAGGGATTGATCTCAAGTATGATTAATCTCCGAATGAACAATTTTGAATTTAAATGGGATGAATATTGCAAACATAAAACACGGTAGGATTTCTAATGATTTCTTGATACGTCTTGATTAAAAGCAAATACTAATCTAACAGTATACTTTCCTTCATCCTCCAAATGTAGCAGTAAATTCACTTAACTGCATGAGTAGTTTCCAATGATAATTTTGAAGTATGCTAATTTTATAGGCTTTTAAAACAAGTTCCCTTGTAAAGATGAAGAACCTCAAATATCTCCAGCTCGATTCCGTGAAACTCACTGGGTCCTACAAGAACTTTCCAGAGTTAAGATGGTTGAATTGGTGGGGATGTAATCTGAAAAGAATACCCCCACGCCTATATATGAGCTCTTTGGTGGCTATAGATATGAGTTACGGAGACTTAGAAAAGTTTGAACCGCCCATGGTACAAGGAGTCTGAACCTTCGTTTTATCATTTTACCTTTTAACTTTCTGTTCTAGACAATATTTATTTGGATATATAATGATAAATTTAACTTATTATTCTTGGAATAGGTTCTTAATTCACTTAAGATTCTAGATCTTTCGTGGTCTTCCAAACTTGTCAGCATCCACAATCTCTACAAACTCCCTAAACTTGAGATTTTGAGACTCTATAATTGCATCAGTTTGACTCATGTTTGTAAAACCGTAGGAGATCTTAAGAATCTTTTTTACTTGAACTTGGGAGGATGCATTGAATTCTGGAAGGCATCATCGAATCAGAAGCTTGTAAATCAACTTGAAAAGATAAAAGCTTTATTTATTTGTGGAAGAGTTCCGAAACAGCCTTCATATGCCTTACCCAAATCATTATTCATGTTGAGTTTATTTGGTAATGAATTTGAGAGGTTGCCGAGTTACGTTGACTTTAAATTGCTTCAGATACTTTTATTGAGTAATTGTCCAAACCTCAAGTCTCTTCCATGTCTCCCAAGTACGTTAAAGGAATTGGATGTAGATTGGTGTACATCACTGGAGAATATAAGATTCGAATCAGCTTGTTTCACACTAGATAAGTTCACTTATGAAGGTTGTTTCAAACTATGTGAGATTGAAGGCCTTTTCAAGTTAGTGCCCATAGCAACACTCGATGAAGTAGATATGGGACATATGCAATGGATCAAAGCGTATCAAGATTGTAAGGTCGACCTGGTTGGTGATGTGATTACTAAAGACAGAACTTTTAATATTCAGGTTATCACTCTCTCTTTTAATTTATTTTGTATACCCATCAAATTGTTAATAATATAAGATCAAGTGATTGAACTTTGTCTGTGCAATATAGATGTTGTATGAATATGGTATAAGGAGCACCTATCTGCAAGGAATAAAGGATCAGATCCTCATGGCATATGAGTATACAACATCATCTGGATTTTTATCTTTTCGTGTGCCTTTGCACCCAAAGAAGCATAGGATAAAAGGACTAAATGTAATGATCTTATACAGATCCTCATCATCAGGTGAGTATAAAGATATGTGGCCTCTATTTGTCAAAATCAATAACAGAACCAAGGGTGTTACTTGGGTATACAACCCCGTGGTGTATTGCAAACCCATAGTTGATAGTGAAGTTATGTGGTTAAGCTCTTGGCCAATCAAAAATATATTCGAGACCGGTGATGAAGTTAATCTAAGTATCTTTGTTGATGAGAGAGTGATGGTAGGAGAGTGTGGTGCGAGCATTGTGTACATGGATGATGGTGAAATAGAAAAAGAAGAAAAGTGTGAAACGGCCAAAGAAGTGATCGGAGGAGATCTCTCTTTTTTTGAGGTGAGGAAAGGATGCTACTATCTTTGCCGTCGTGATTTATTCAACTCAATGATCCCTGGTTGGTTTTTTGGTGACAACGTTCATATTACGAGTAAGTTTCTTGCAAGTGGAAATGATTGTTGATATTTGATAGTTGATATTAAGCTGAAACTAATTGTAAGCATTCATATTACGCATTATCATAGATTCACAAAGATGGAGAAGAACTAGTCAATTACCATCAATTGAGGAGATGAATCATATACGAAACCCAAAACACGATGTACGTATACACCACTTTCATCTTTTTTTTTTTTTTTTTTTTGTTTCTTGTCATCATTGGTTATCCAAATACCATATTAGATAAGCTAGCAAATTCTTTTCGTATAAAGTGTTTTATATCGTAGTTTATATCATCCTTTATTACTTATATAAGGCTTAAGGTTTGAAAACTTGACTAAGCTCCATTAACAGATATTACATATCACTTATCAACTGTTCTTTATCCATTGATTTTTAGTGAGAGAGAAATTATATATCAATGGTTCTTATTATCGTTTGTTGTTTGATCCTTTTTTGTCAGAATATAAAAGTAACCTTGGGAGTGAACTTCAATAATGGAAGTGAAACAGACATGATTGAGAATGCCATATCTAGCATTGAGGGTGTTCAATCTGTTTCCGCTCACAAAGAAAGAAGACGACTAATTGTGTGCGGACGTTTTGAAGTTCAAGCCGTTGTAATGTGTGTTAGGGAATTTGAGAAGATGGTACAGGTCTTGAATATTATAATAGTTTGAACATGTGTGTATACGTGTCACGGCTTCAATACAAAACACCAAATATTTGTTTTGCATAAACATACTTTCGCTTACCATTATCGGTATAATTTTTTCTAGATGTTCAAGAAATAAATGTACCGTCTATACATATATATATGTATCATTTATATTTTGTTTTAAATGGCATATGTTAATGACCAGAGATAAATTGATAACTATACCCTTGGGATGCATTTGGGTTGATGTTCGACTTTCTATTTTACCAAATTGACATGGTTGTTTTACTTGTTTCTTTTATTTTGTATGTTTGACATGTTATAAAGTACCAAATCAACAATTCATAAGGAAGGATTGATATTGGTACCCCTAAGTTAATATGCTTAGATTGTTATATTAAGCGTTTGAATGGTTATTATGAATAGTAATGCACACTTTAAGAGGGCATTTCATAACCATGTGAAGTAGATCAAACTCATAATTTGATCCATAGTTGGCCAAAACTAGAAGCTTCTTTATTAAGACATGGTTTAGGGTTTCTAATGTCTAGAGTCACCCAATTTGATCTGTTCATTTTGCCAGACTTGCTAATAATTAAATAGTTTTATGTTCATCATTAAAAATTAGTTTTCCAACCCCATTATATAAACAACACAACTAAAAAAATAACAAGAAGAATTATATAAAACAAGCAAAGCACCTCAAAGTCATGTAAAGCTTTAACATTTTTCTAATTGTACAAGAATGTTTATCAAACGCATTCAAAGTCTACAATAACTACTACTACTAACACAATATTACATTTTTTTAACCTACATAATAAACACACAAATCAAATTCAGTTACCATTAAATCAAAAACTCCATCTTCACCATAGCATTTCTTGCATCAATTGATCGCCACGCAACCAATCCTTAACAAAAATCAACGCCTCGATCGTTTCCACCCTAAACAAACACCGATGCCGATCCATCTATTTTTTCCCCGTCACAAACTCCGATTCTTGAACCACACTCTACACTGGATTGGCTAAAATATCACGAGCCATCTTCAATAATGCCGGGTACTTAACCTTATTCAACTACCACCACCCAATAACATATAACTCATGAACTCTAGGTAAGAGAGATTCTTCCAAGTACTAGTCAAGCTCTTATTTTAACTATTGACTTGTAGTCTCCATGATATATGCATCAAAATTAGTCAAAGCAAGCCCGTTGTCATGATTACCATCCTTCATTTTCCCATCAACAACAGAAGTGGCCCAGGCCCACCGTTTGTGTGTTCCACATAAGCGGGGGCGGGTGGCGATGGAAGCATCATGTGTTCAAATAAAAGCTGATGGATTCCCTCATCGACTATGTTAATAAAGCTAGTGGCATTGTCCCCGTAAATATTTATGAAACTAAACTCGACTAGCTTCATCTTGAATCGTGGGTCCATTACAACCGCTACTGCTAAAACAAAACAACAGCTTTTCCAGTACTTATCAAAGTTCTCCTGCATTGGTTTCGTGATACTACTAATAACAGAATCCTTGCTTTTAGCTGCACGCGTTAGCTAAAGTTGAATCTTCCACATTTCATGGAAAAACATGTTTGTGGTTGGTGTACATAAGTTCTCAATTATTTCTACTCTTCATTGGCTGGACCTTTACTGTAATCGGGAACAAACTACATATGGACTTTGTTGACAATGAACAAACTAGATAATCCTAGCCTAGTCGACAAAGATGAACAAACTAGATATAGACTTTATTGACAATGAACAAACGACACTTGAAAGAACAAAATCTTCACTTAGCAAGATGCTAATGAAGAAATCTTTTAAATATTTTCTAACTAAGTAATTTCACAACTTGCTACGTACATTGCTCTAAATTCAGCTTCAACGGATGATCTAAATTCAGCTCCAGCGACAATACCATTCTTTTTTATTAAATACCATTCTTTTTTATGGGTTATTTACTAGTTTACTTTCTAACAATATGAAGTCAAAAAAATTACTTTATACAATACTTTCTTTGAGAAAGACAAACTTGAATTAGTATCTATAACTTCTTTACCTAAAAATTACCTTAGTTTTCCCAAGTCTTTAATCAAATCACTTCTTTACTAGAATTAGTATCTATAAATTCTTTACCAAAAAATTACCTTACTTTCTTTGAGAAAGACAAACTAGAATTAGTATCCGTATTTACTTTGACAATTAAAATCAAATGATTAATTGTAACTATTATATGATCTGCATACACAAGTAGCATAACATGTTGATTTGTTTACAATAAGAAAAAATAATGAGAAGTTATGTTTACTTTGAGTAAATCCTATATTAACAACAAAGGTTCATTGCCTAGGAGCTTGTAAACCATACAAAGATTTAATTAATTTACAAACTTTATTACTAGATTTAACATAAAACTTTTTGACATAGTCATATAAACATCTTCATATAGATAAGTACACAAAAAAGTATTAGTAACACCAAGATGAAACAAGGCCATTTTTTATAAATGCTAAACTAATCAAGCATCTAGCGCTAACCATTTTCACCACTAGCCCAAGAACGATAAGAACATTTTCAAGTAAAAGTGTATGTTGTGAATGTTTTAGTGATGAGTGACCAATGTCTAAGATACTTCAAATCTATCTTAACTATATGATTGTTCTTTTGGAGTCGCAGGTCATGTTTGGTGACATGTAAATTGTTTTAAGGTTAGTCACGTTGGTTATGGGTTATGAAACCATATTGTTTACGATTATTCTAGCTTCCGATATAAGAAAGAAAATTATAGCTTTCTTTAGTATGCTTCTATGTGAAGTAACTGTGTTCGGATTTATCAACAATTTTTACTAATATTTTATGCTGCTATTAAATCTCAAATGCGTTGCATATTAGATATTTGAAGTACATGTTCTATAGGTTTAAATTTCATGGTTTTTTAACTTGGTGTTTGGTAGACAAGTTTATATTATATGGGGCTGTGAAGAGTGTATTTATCTAATTCAAATTTCAGTCAGGATCTAGCCTTCACGTGGCAGGGGGGATGGTTGGTGCTCACCTGCAACCCCCGTTGCATCCATGGTGGTCTTATCATTTTGTTATATCTAAGACTAATAATACCAGATTTTCCCCGATTGAAAAACATTGCTCATGAGCTAAGTTTTTTCTTATGCAAAATCCCAGTTGTTTAATTTGGTTTTATGTCTACGATGCATGAGCAATTAACTATATATGCTCTATAAAGTTTTTAGAATACTCATTTTGTTCATCTCTACCACATATGCAAGATGCAACAAACTACCACATATGCAAGATGCATTTTGTTGGTTTTGGGTTTCTGATTCGAGATTCATTACATGTGCTATACAGAAAGGCTTCTTGGCCATAAGGCTACACATGCTCTTGATTTCGGTCCCATATTGTTATAAAAGATAATGTCTAATATTCATGGTCTCTTACGAATCATATAAAGTTAATGTTGGGTGGGCTTAATTTCTCTAAACAACTGTTTGATTATTGTTTCTTCCCTAATTGTGTTATATACTTGATTACTGCTAATAAAGCTTTCTTAGACATGAGCCAGTGATGAGTCAACAAATTTGAGCCAAAAATGGTTTAGGATCCAACCTCGGCGTGGCAGAATCAGAGGATGGTAAATGCCAGCCACTTCCAATCTTTGTTGCAGCCGTGAGGATTTGTTCCTTTTGCAAACACTGAGGCTCACAATAGCACATGTAAAAGTATTGGGGCCGACCAGCGTTTTCTTAATCTTTTAGATTGATGTTTAAACTATTGTTTGATTGTTTGTTGTGTACATGTCTGTGTTTGGTTACGGGTGGTTTACCATCTCCATCATATTCGGATATTTAAATACTGAATCTACCATTGACAATATCTTTGAGTTCATTTGATTTAGTTTCATTAAGTTTTACCATTCTTCTTTCTAACTTTAAAAGTTAAACCAAAAATGTAACCATGTAACAATTTGCAAAACAAATATTTTCTTCTAAATCGTTCTAAGGTATGGTGATGGTGTTTTGATTTTGTTTGTAATAGATTTGTTTCATTTGGAATTGATTGTTCGTAGGATTTTGCATACAGTTGATGCGACGTCATTTTTTCGGATTTAACGTGATGTTCACGCCACAACGCGCATGGGTACCAAACTAGTATATTAGTAAGTGTATTAAATTCTAATGAATAATATATCTTAACATCACTCTTGAAATAGATCTGAACCATAAATATCTATATTATCGACATGTTCCGTAACAATTTCAAGATAAACGTACTTTCTTTTTGAACTTTATTCACGATGAACTTTAACTTTTTTACACTAAACGTAAAGCGAAAAATAGTTTCACTTCTTAAATTGCTCAAATTTACTTTTAAGTGTAGAACTAGCTTGATCTACTACGTATAAAAATAATCTTTTTTAAAACATTCAATGTGAATTTTAAAAGTTTTATTATCAACAGTTACATTAATTTCTTTTATTTATATTAAAAATACGTTTATCATGAATGGTAGTTTCTATATACATCTCGATAAAAATTATTTTAACTACAATCATAGACTTTTCAAATTCCTCATCTTTATACTTTTTAAAAAACAATTGAGTACATCTAATTAAGTTATGAAATTATCAATACTCATGTCTTTTACTTGTAAGTTTTTTACTAACTGTATTAATAACATATAAAATGTAATTTCAAATAATCATTCCTAATAGAAATTTAAAATTTTCAAGCTTGTATAATTTTTCATCCTTCAGTGGATGATGAAAACATACAATAAACATGTTATACTACTTTTAAAAATTCCTTAGATTTTTTACAAGAGTGATCGATGTCGTATTGTGGGTCAAAAATATAAGCAAAATAATGTCTAATCACCCTTAATAGTAAGGGTAAGAAAGATGTATAATCCACAGGGAATTACAAAATAATACATGTAACAACTAAACAAGAAACATTCAACATTAAAATGGAACTTGCTTGATTAATTGATTTAATAAATTATGAAATTAACAAAAGTAAAGTATAGATTTTTAACAATTTTAGAGAACAAGGAACCCACTTCGCGATTCTGGTTTACAAAGATAATATTATCTTAGTTAAACCTAGTATTTTTTGTTTATTATGACTCTATGCATGACACAATCTATATGATGACTATAGATTAAAATTTAATTGACTCAATTCATATAATTATCAATCCAAGAATGAGTACCTAACTTTAAAACCAATTAGGTAATGATTAACAAAAACCAGAGCCATATGAGGGTAAAATTAGGTTTTAATCACAATTAAATTATTTACTTAATCAAATCATACGATTAATATCTCTTAACATCTTTTAGTTCTTGAAATAAATCTTAACCATTAATATCTATATTATCATCATGTTTTAAAATAGTTTCAAGGTTAATACATTTCTTTTTTAATCTTCATTCACAGATTTTATCTTTTTTATGCAAAAAGAAAAAAAGTAAATCAAAATTGGTTTCATAACTCTTTAAATTGCTCAAATCTATTTTTAAATGAATAACTAGTTTGGTTTACTATGTATAAAAAGTAATTAGTTCAAAAATTTCAATGAGTGTTTTCAAAGTTTCTTTATCAACATTTTCATTAAAATTTTTATCTTTACTAATAATACTTTTCATAAAAAATAGGTTCTACATTCATCTTTATAGCAATTTTTTAGCTGCAATCATAGCGTTTTCACAATAATAAATATCATACCAAACAACCATGACTAATCATATCCTTTATAAGCTACAATCTCTAATCTTTCTAAAATAAAAAATAAGTCTGTCTAATTGAGTTATAATATCATACCAAAAAACCATGGAAATATCTAAACATCTAAAGATAATAGACATATGATCTTAGGAACTTGTATTGAGTGTGCAATCAACTATAATTGAATAATATTTAGCTTCCTAAACTTTTTTTGCTTAACAATTGTAGCTTTGATTTCATTTTCTAATAAGCTAATTAGTTCATTTTACATATTTCATTATTTTTGTGTGTCAAGTATGTTCCTGTTATGCGATCAAATTCTTCAATCATCTCAATAGTACTTAAAAAGTTATCATTGTTTTCTTGATTAAGTTTTTCCTTTTTTTTCATGTATTGATGATTGATTTTTACCAAAATTCTTTTACAATGGTAATAATTCTTATTACCATATTTTTTTAATTTTCTTTATCTTTATTTATTTGATGTTATTTGTTTATTAATTGCTTTACTTTTTGTTAAACTTACATATAAATCCAGCCATGTTCTCATATTGATAATATGTACATATGCACATTATCTTTTTCTAAGTTCTTTTAGTTTACTACTAATATTATTCCATTCGTTACTACATTCGTTTGCTAATTTCATGATACATTGATTCACATTAAGCATCTCACAATATAAATAAAATGCTCTATCGAACTCTATAGAATAAATCAATCTTTTTTTTTTTATTTTATTATCGCCATTCCATAGAGTTTGCATATAAAGGGAAGAACTAAAGATTTTGAATATTTATCTTTTGAGAGATCATAACTATAAACTTTAATTGGACCTTTTTCTATAGGGGTGTAAACGAGTCAAACCGACTCGAAACCTACTCGTGATCGACTCGGTAAAAATCTCGAACGAGTCGAGCCTAAACGAGTTTGAGTGCGAGCCTTGTATTCTCAGACCGTTAAAGCTAGCGAGCCTTAAAAGCCACAGATATTTTTCTACATTTTTAATATATTTAATTTAATATACTTTTCATTTTAGTTTAACCCCATCCTCCATTTTAGTTTTACCCCATCCTACAAAAGACAAACGTTAAACCCTAATTACCCCATAGTTTGCCCTCTGGTCGTCCTCCTTTCAAGGTTCATCACCCTTGTTGTCGGTCATCCTTCTCGGAACTGTCGTCATTCATCACCTGTTATATTATTTCTATGTTATTTCCATTATGTTTTCCTTTGGTTACATTTTGCATGAATAAGGGATTGTTTTGATGTTTTTCTGTTATGTATGTATAGGGGTACAACTTGTAACTCTCAACTATCATATGATTATATTTGGATGGAATGCATTCTCTGAAATCTATCTAGAAATTAAACTAATTCTCTATCTTCTAATTTTTCCCCATCGCTTCTAACCCTAACAAGAGTATCAGATCTATTCCAATCACCCGTCGGATCCTTCTCATTACCATGGCGAATACTCAGAACCAGGAGGTTGACAAATCCCTAAAGAATCATGACAATGCAATCTCTAACATCCAAGCAACCCTCTCAACCATGTTGAAACAACAAGAAGAATCCATGAAAGCTCATGAGCACATAATAAAGCAACAACAGGAGATACTTAAGGTTATACAAGAGAAGACGAGTGCTAACAGCCCGGGCGGCTCGAGCTGGGCCTTAAGCTTTGGTTTGTTTCCTGACGATTCTGATCCTAAGGGTTGAACTAGATCCATGCGAATTGGAAAGGTGGAGTTCCCTAAATTTTCAAGGGAAGATGTGGAGGCATGTGTTTATCATTGCGATCACTTTTTCACGATCGACGAAACCCCGGTGGAGATGAAACTTGGGGTTGTGGCAATTCACCTAGATGGGGATGCAATACAATGCCATCGGGCCTTTATGCGTGTCAGATATTTTAATGTAATTGGATTGATTAACGACCAATTTGATCATAATATCCATCTAACAAGTTAGGAGGTGCAAGGAATGCACACTTGTTTTAGTTTATTTTAATCTTTTAAAATTGAAAATCTTATTAGGGGCGAAGCCCCTAAGCAATGGGGGTTCCAAGGGGGCAACGCCCCCTTGGCGGGGTCCGGGGGCAGCGCCCCTGGGAGCGGGGTCCAAGGGGCGATAGCCCCTGGTGGGGTTCAAGGGGCAGAGAGCCCCTTGCTGGGATCAAGTGGAGTTTGTAAGAACTCAACATAATTTAGCCGATCATCTAACCAATGGGTTAAATAGAGATCTTGTGCACAAGTCGGCTGTGGGAATGGGATTGAAGTCCATCTAAAATCTCTCATGTCAAGATACCCAATTCCCATCTAGTATACACTAGATGCTGAATTCAATGGAAAGCTTAACATTTAGAGATTGGAACACATTATTATTGCATCCCAAGGTATGTGTTCATACCTGCAAGTTGAGTTGGTTGAAGTCTAATTTCTTAATTGTTCTTTTGAAAAATTACATATGCAGGCGCAAGAAGAGAAGAGCTTAACATCTATATGAGCATGAAGTTTAGCTGCTCCAATAAGCTTGGACTTGGTTTTGATATGTTTATGAAGGATAAGGACAGAAGGCTAGTAAAATATAGTGTCAAGTAAGAATATATAAGTATGTAAACTTTTGTGTATATTATCTTTATGTATTCACTATGAATAGCAAGGGTTCAATCCATAGTGACACCCTAATATTCAAATATTTGAAATGTGTAATATACTAAGATGAAATTCAATCGTCATGATATTTCATTTATGCACAAGTTTGTTGTTTGTGTGAGTTTGTTTTAGTTAATCAAGAATTACACTAAAATGGGGGAGGAATGTTAGATATTTTAGTGTAATTGGATTGATTAACGATCAATTTGATCATAATATCCAGCTAACAAGTTAGTAGGTGTGAGGAGTGCACACTTGTTTGAGTTTATTTTGATCTTTTAAAATTGAAAACCTTATTAAGGGCGAAGCCCCTAAGTAATGGGGGTTCCAAGGGGGAACGCCCACTTGGTGTTGGTTCGGGGGCAGCGCCCCTGGGAGCGGGGTCCAAGGGGCAGAGCCCTTGGTAAATATCGCTTTATCAAAAACACACGAAAATTTAATTTTACCGAAATTTCACATGTGAAACTTAAGGGTAAAAAGCATAATATTTGATATGAAAAACTTGAGGGTAAATATTAATTCTCCCTTCCCTGCATATACTGAATTCAATGAAAATTGGTCTGTTCTTTTGGTTCACGAATATCACACAAAAATCATACTAATTCTTGATCTCGTCTGAGTTATATCCGATTGATTTATTCGGGTGACTACCGAATAATTTCGATCTAAAAGTGTTCTTCACGACTCTTAGATTATCCAAGTTTGATTTCAAATATTCTACAAAGATCAAAATTATCTACGGTTTAAGATGACGGACGGAGATTCTGTGAAAGACATGACAAATAAATTTGCAAAACTGGACAAGTTTGAAGGACAAGACTTTCGAAGATGGTAGAAGAAGATGCATTTTCTATTGACCACTCTAAAGGTTGTGTATGTTCTAAGTACTCCCATGCCAGAATTGATTGGAAAACGAGACTATGAAATAGACTAAGAGGCGATTCAAGTGGGAGAACGATGACTACATCTGTCGTGGTCACATCTTAAACGGTATGTCTGACTCCCTATTTGATATCTATCAAAATGTTGAATCTGCAAAAGAACTATGGGATTCCATTGAATCAAAGTATATGGTAAAAGATTCTTCAAGTAAAAAATATCTGGTTAGTAATTTTATAAATTACAAAATGGTGGATTCAAGGCCTGTCATGGAACGGTACAATGAATTGTTAAGGATTCTAGGACAGTTTGTTTAACATGATATGAGGATGGATGAATCCATCTCGGTTTCTAGTATAATTGACAAACTGCCTCCTTCTTGGAAATATTTCAAACATACTTTGAAACATAAGAAGAAAAAATTGGGACTGGTCCAACTTGGTAGTCACTTTAGAATTAAAGAGTCTCTAAGGGCTCAAGAGGGTGACAAAGTTAAGAACAAAAACATGGCTGGACCTTCACAAGTGAATATGGTGGAAGAAGGTGAATCATCAAAGAATGCCAATAAGTTTAAAGGCAAACAAAAGTTTAAAGGTAACAGCAACAACAAAGGCCCCAACAAGAAGCCAAAGTTAGCTTGTTGGAAGTGTGACAAACCTGGTCATTTCAATAAGGATTGTCGAGTTAGTAAAGGCAAGAATGATGTTGGTCCAAGTGGATCTAAGGATCTGGGAAAGCAACAAGGTCAGATTTTAGTTTCAAATTATAATCCGGGTGAGAATTATGTATCACTAATTTCTGAATCATTTTATGTGCAGGATGATGATGTTGCTTGGTGGGTTGATTCGGGAGCAACTAGTCATGTGTGTAAAGATCTTCATTGATTCAAGGACTTTCAACCAATTGAAGATGGATCATTATTACAAATGGGCAATGTTGCAACTGAACCAAAAATGACTAGGAAATGTGAAGCTTGTGTTACTTCTGGAAAATGTTTAGTATTAAATAAAGTGTTGTATGTACCTAGGATTTGAAAGAATCTGTTGTCTGGTATTGTATTAAATAATTGTGGTTATAAACAAGTGTTGGAAAGTGACAAGTATATCTTGGTACTTTTGTTGGATTTGGTTATCTATGTAATGGTATGTTTATGTTAAATTTGAATATTTCTTTTGGTAATGATTTTGCTTGTTTGGCTTCAACTAATTCTAGTAATAATATAAATAAATTGGAATTATGGCATGCTAGACTATGACATGTTCATTATATAAGGCTAAAAGATATGTCTAAAATGAGTTTAATCCCTGCTTTTGACATGAACAATGAAAAATGCAAGACATGTATGTGGACTAAGATAACTAAACAACCTTTTAAAGATGTTAATAGGGAAAGTAAAGTTTTAGATCTCATACATAGTGACTTATGTGATTTGCATGCTACACCATCGTTAGGGAATAAAAAGTATGTTATTATATTTATTGATGATGCCTCTAGATATTGTTATGTTTATTTATTGTATGCTAAGGATGAAGCTCTTGATAAATTTAAAATTTATAAACAAAAGGTGGAGCTTCATCAAAATGGGTTGATTAAAACTCTTCGTATTGATAGAGGAGGTGAGTATTATGATCCGGTGTATTTTCAATCCACTGGTATAATATATCAAACTACAGCTCCTTATACACCACAACAAAATGGTGTAGCAGAAAGAAAGAATAGCACATTAAAAGAAATGGTTAATTCAATGTTGTCCTATTCAAGTTTGAGTGAAGGATTTTGAGGTGAGGCAATGTTAACAGCCTATTATCTATTAAATAGAATTCCTAATAAAACGAATAAGACTACCCCATATGAACTTTGGTTCAAAAAACCTCCAAAATTAAGTTATCTTAAAGTTTGAGGATGTAGAACTGTTGTGAGGCTTACCGAACCTAAAAGGAAAACTTTAGGTGAAAGAGGTATAGATTGTATCTTTATTGGATATGCCCAACATTCTAAGGCTTATAGGTTTTATGTCTTAGAACCAAATGATTATGTATCTATAAAATCGGTTATAGAGTCAAGAGATGCAATATTTGATGAAGAAAGATTTACTTCTATACCTAGACCAAAGGACATGATTTCTAACATTTCCCAAACTGATAATACATTTGGTAGTAATTTGGTTAATAGCAAAGATATATCTTCCACTAGAACTGAACCAAGAAAAGTTACAAGAGCAAGAAAAGCTAAGTCTTTTGGTGATGATTTTCAACTTTATTTAGTTGAAGGATCAAGGAATGAGATTGGATCTCAATATCAATATTGCTTTAATATTGAGGAGGATCCAAAGACTAATAGTGAAGCTATGGCTTCTAGAGATGTTGCTTTTTGGAAAGAAGCAATCCAAGATAAGATGGATTTTATTATGCAAAATAATACTTGGAAGTTGGCTGATTTACCTCCTGGATGTAAACCATTGGGGTATAAATGGATCTTTAAAAAAAAATGAAGGTGGATGGTAGTATAGATAAGTTTAAAGCTAAATTGGTTATCCAACGTTTTAGACAGAAAGAAGGTATTGATTTTTTTGATACTTATGCTCCTGTTGCTAGGATTTCTACTATTAGATTGTTATTAGCACTTGCAGCTATACACAATCTTGTGATTCACCAAATGGATGTGAAAACTGTATTTTTAAATGGTGAATTGGATGAGGAGATTTACATGAAACAACTTGAAGGCTTTATTATGCCGGGTAATAAGAATAAAGTTTGTAAGTTGATAAATTCTTTATATGGTCTGAAGCAAGCACCAAAACAATGGCATCAAAAGTTTGATGATGTTGTTTTGTCTAGTGGTTTTGTGCTAAACCAAGTAGACAAGTATGTATATAGCAAGTTTGACACTACTCGTAAAGGAGTTATAATTTGTTTGTATGTAGATGATATGTTAATCTTTGGTACCGACCAAAGTCAAGTTGATAAAACAATAGAATTTTGTCATCTAAGTTTGCTATGAAAGACATGGGGGAGGCTGAAGTGATCCTTGGAATAAAGATTAAACATGGGAACAATGGCATTTCAATTTCTCAATCTCATTATATTGAGAAGATTCTGAAAAAATTTAATTTTAAAAATTGTTCTCATGTAAGCACTCCTATAGATCCTAATCTTAAGCTTCTACCTAATAAAGATATTGCAGTATCTCAACTTGAATACTCAAAAACCATTGGAAGTCTTATGTATGCCATGATTAGCACTAGACCAGATATAGCTTATGCTGTTGGAAAGCACAGTAGATTTACTAGTAATCCTAGTTCACACCACTAGCAAGCTATTAATCGAGTTTTTAAGTATTTGAAAGGAACCATGAATTATGGTTTAACTTATTTTGGATTTCCTTCTGTTATTGAAGGCTATTCTGATGCAAGTTGGATTACCAATATGGAAGATCATTGTTCCACAAGTGGATGGACATTTCTACTTAGGGGAGGTTCCGTTTCTTGGGCATCAAAGAAGCAAACTTGCATAACTAACTCAACAATGGAATCTGAGTTTGTGGCATTAGCAGCAGCTGGTAAAGAAGCTGAGTGGCTAAGAAATTTGATTTATGAAATTCCATTGTGGCCTAAACTGATATCACCTATATCTATCAGATGTGATAGTGAAGGAACTTTGGTTAAGGCTTACAGTCAAGTTTATAATGGAAAATCTAGACATTTAGGTGTTAGACATAGCATGATTCGTGAGCTCATAATGCATGGTGTGATATCAGTGGAGTTTGTAAGAACTCAACATAATTTAGCCCATCATCTAACCAAAGGGTTATATAGAGATATTGTACACAAGTCGGCCGTGGGGATGGGATTGAAGTCCATCTAAAATCTCTCATGTCAAGATACCCAATTCCCATCTAGTATACACTAGATGCTGAATTCAATGTGGAAAGCTTAACGTCTAGAGATTGGAACACATTATTATTGCATCCCAAGGTATGTGTTCAGACATGCAAGTTGAGGAGGTTGAAGTCTAACTTCTTAATAGTTCTTTTGAAAAACTGCATATGCAGGTGCAAGAGGAAAAGAACTACCTATATGAGCATGAAGTTTAGCTGCTTCAAGAAGCTTGGACTTGGCTTTGATATGCTTATGAAGGATAAGAACACAAGGCTAGTAACATATAGTGTCAAGTAAGAATATATAAGTATGTTAACTTCTGTGTATATTATCTTCATGTATTCACTATAAATAGCAAGGGTTCAATCCATAGTGACACCCTAATGTTTGAATATTTGAAATGTGTAATATACTAAGATGAAATTCATTCGTCATGATATTTCATTTATGCACAAGTTTGTTGTTTGTGTGAGTTTGTTTTAGTTAATCAAGGATTACACTAAAATGGGGGAGGAATGTTAGATATTTTAATGTAATTGGATACATTAACGACCAATTTGATCATAATATCCATCTAACAAGTTAGGAGGTGTGAGGAGTGCACACTTCTTTGAGTTTATTTTGATCTTTTAAAATTGAAAACCTTATTAGGGGCGAAGCACCTATGCAATGGGGTTCCAAGGGGGCAACGCCCCCTTGGCGGATCCCCGGGGGCAGCGCCCCGGGGAGTGGGGTCCAAGGGGCGGCAGCCCCTGATAAATATCTCTTTATCAAAAACGCACGTTAATTTAATTTTACCTAAATTTCACATGTGAAACTTGAGGGTAAAAAGCGTAATATTTGATATGAAAAGCTACCGCTTGCAAGTTTCTCCCTTCCCTGCATATACTGAATTCGATGGAAATTGGTCTGTTCTTTTGGTTCACGAATAGCACACAAAAATCATACTAATTCTTGATCTCGTCTGAGTTATATCCGATTGACTTATTTGGGTGACCACCGGATAATTTCGATCTAAAAGTGTTTTTCGCGACTATAAGATTATCCAAGTTTGATTTCAAATATTCTACAATGCGTACGCGCAGGGCCACTGTTTCTGAAATCCAATGGGAGGAGTATGTTACGGCCATCTTAAGTCGATTATCTAATGCCATTTTGGAAGATCCATTAGAATAGATTGCCTCCAGTGAAAAAGCCAATTCACTGGATGACTATAATGTAGCGTTTGATACCCTCCTCATCAAAGTAAATCTAACTGAGACGCAAGTTGTTACTTTATATTTAAAGGGGCTCAAACTGGATATTTGAGGACGGTAAATATGTTCAAACCCCACACTTTTCATGAAGGGTATGGTTTAGCAAAAATCCAATACTTAAATAACTTTACATTAGTTTACAAGTTGAAGAATGCTAAAGGGGGAGGAAAACCTAGTAGCGAGGAAGCAAGATTTTCTCCATCAGTGAATGCAACCAAGTTGCCTTTGTTACCAACTCCAAATATGCTACCACTAGGACCAACAACATCCAAAACCGGGGCAAAACCCTCACGGCGGCTTACTACCAAAGCTCGAGCTTAAAAGATCTAAAGGCGAGTGTTTTTGGTGCACTGAAAAGTTTGTACCGGGCCATATATGTACTTAAACTTAACTATTTACTATGGAGGCAGAGGAAGACTGTGAAACATAACCCGACCCCAAGTTAACGGGTGACGAAGAGCTAAACCATATGATCTCCATTCATGCATTAATGGGAATGCCCTCATTGTCAACCATGAGGGTGCAAGGAGCAACAAGAACCCAACAACTTCATATACTAATTGAATCGGGCACAACTCAATAATTTAGATGTCTATTTAACCAAAAAAGTTATAGTGCCCGGTAAAGTCTATTCCACCCTTAACCGTTTGCGTAGCTAGTGGTAACCTGCTTCAGTGTACACAAAGCTGCCCTGATTTCAAATGGACTATGCAGGGTAAATGGTTCACTGTAGAGGTACATTTGATTCCCCTTGAACATTATGATATAATTTTGGGAATTCAATGGCTCCTACCGTTGAACGACATATTATGGAACTTTAAAAAGATGACCATGAAGTTTAAAATCGATGGCCAAATGTGCGAGTTAAAAGGTCTGAAGCGTAACAAGATTAGTGTTTGTTCATTGGAAAAGCTAGGGGAAATCTTACGAAAAGAAAATGACACAGTTATTTAGTCGTCAATTATAATAAGGAGGTATGATACTTATTTTAGCTCAAAGGTAATAGGATAAGAGAAACAAGATGAGTGGCAAGATTTTAGTTAGAGAGTTTCAAGATGTCTTTCAGGTGCCAACATCCCTACCACAAAAAGAGAACTCGACCATCGCATTATTCTTAAAGAAGGCACCTCTCCAATTAGTCAGAAACCGTTTCTCTATCAAATGGTCAAAAATATATATTGAAAAGAAAAGGGAGCTTTTAGACGCTGGAAATCTTCGAAACAGTCAAAGGGACTTCGTAACCCCAGTAGTTCTTGTTAAAAAAAAGATGCAGCATGGATTTTTGACCTTTAAACAAAGCAACAATAAAAAATAAGTTCCCAATTCCCTTGATTGAGGAGCTTTTGGACGAGTTAGGTGGGGCGACTTTATTCTCTAAATTGGACTTAAGGTCTGGTTATCATCAAATACACATGTACGCGGGTGACATACACAAAACCGCCTTCAGGTTTCTGAGGGCCACTACGCATTCCTCATCATCCTTTCGGGTTAACAAATGCTACAGCAATGTTTCAAGCTTTAATGAACCACGTTTTTCAGTCTTTGCTACGCAAACAGGTTTTGGTATTTTTTGACGGCATTCTCCTTTATAGCAAGGGAAGGGCACAACATAGGGATCTCCTTCATAAGGTGTTAACACTTATGAGGAAACAAAGTTTGTTTACCAAGGAGTCAAAGTGTGTATTTGGGCCGGCCCTGTTCCATGGTCAACTTTGAAAGTTCCACACAATGTCATACACCCAAAATATCCATGTTGAGAGATTTAAGATAAAGGCTAATATATTGGGTTTGACTTAGTGTTACCTTGTTCAATAGTGAATCAAAATCATTGTTGAGGTCCTAAAGTGAACCCAATTAAGGGAGGCTATCTCTTCCAAATGATCTTCAAACATAGCATTAGAGAAAAATGTCGAAATAACTCGTACAGAATCTTCCCACGAGATTTCAGATACGGTAGGCCGGCCATCTATGCGCATGAAAGAAATGTGCCAGTGAAACACATCCCCTTCTAAATGAATAATGGCACGCCTGAGCTTCATCGTTAGGATTCTTAACAATCGTGAAAAAGTGTTCGCAATAATGGACCCAAGACTCCACGTCTTCACTTGAGAACCTAAGATTTCAATCTTTCAAACACATATGGGCCGGTTACCCCTCGAGTCAGCATCACCAAACGAGAATAATGGACTCGCGCTAAACTCACAGCCGCTACCCTAGTCCGATTTATCCTACACTGCCTTCAAGATCTCTTCTGTCTGTTTTGCTGACTGTTCTTATCATTTCATTAAGGATGATACCACTGCCTGAATATAAGTGCTTGCCTTGTCATGATTCTTAAGGATATTGTCAACATCCTAGTTAGATGTGTTTGGTAGCGATGGTAATTCTAACCGGAGATCGAAACGGCTCTGATACCCTTGATAAGGTTCCAGCTTCTTCCATTCAAAATAATAGCAATGCATAAGATTACCTATTATTGATTATTAATTTGTTATAAAAAATACTATAATAATAATTTCACTTTCATATATATATTATATTTCTTCTGCCATCTATATATAACGAACTTACCGGTAACATCTTCTCATATATGTTAATGATATGGAGTTGATTCGAGATTTAACAAACTTGAATTTAGAGCAGCTAAACACGAAAAGATGAGCACCACCAAAATCAGTAATGCTAACAACAATAACTTAAAAATCCCCACCGGTGACATGCCAAAAAGCCGCAACAAAACCGCCACTATGCACATTTTTTTTTGCATTTGATACCGATCGTTGCCACGATGAGATAGCTTGAAGATCATAAATCATGATTACTCACTTCATGTTGGTGGTCCATAACCTTTGGTCACGGATTGAGATGGTGAATTTTTGCACGGTTCAAGGTGATTGTATAGCTACTTGTCTCAGAAGAAAACATACAATCCATAGATAATATATTTGGTTTGTTACATGAAAGTTATATGAAACTAAAGTAACAACTTCAGGTTTTGAGTACAAAATCATTAGCAATAGATGATCAAATTCAGTGGAATACAACGTATGAGATGCTATTAGCGGCAATACTGAGTTGAAGGAGGTTTTTTCTTGCCTGGGTATTTCTGATCCCAATTACAGTAAAGGTTCGACTCGTGAAGAGTGGAAGATAATCGAAAACTTTTGTACTTATCTAAAGTTTCTTTTTGTTAGCACGAATCTACTAACAACATCAAGTACACTGATCACAAACATGTTTCAATGAAATGTGGAAGATTCAACTCAAGCTAGCACGTGCAGCCAAAAGCGAGGATTCTGTTATTAGCAGTATCACGAAACAAATGTAGAAGAACTTTGATAAGTACCAGAAAAGCTATTGTTTTGTTTTAGCAATCGTGATCATAATGGATCCGCGGTTCAAGTTGAAACTAGTCGAGTTTAGTTTCACAAAGATTTACATGGACAATTCACTAGCTTTATTAACATAGTCGACGAGGGAATCCATAAGCTTTTTCTTGAATACATGGCGCTTCAACCGCCACCTGCCCCTGCTTATGTGGAACACGCAAAGTACGGGGTTGGGCCCATTTTTGTTGTAGATGTGAAAATGGAGGAAGGTAGTCATGACAACAGGCTTGGTTTGAACGATTTCGATGCATATATTATGGAGACTACAAGTCAACAGTTAAAATCATAGCTTGACCAGTACTTGGAAGAATACTTGGAAAAATCTCTTTTACATAGAATTCCAAAGTTTGATGTTATTGGATGGTGGAAGTTGAACAAGGTTAAATACCCAACACTATTAAAGATGGCTCGTGATATTTAAACCTTTCGGTGTCGAGTGTGGTTCAAGAATTTGTGTTTTAGATAGAGAGGAAAGAGATGGATTGGTATTGGTGTTCATTAAAAGCGAAAACGGTTGATGCGTTGATTTGTGCTACGGATTGGTTGTCACACCCTTAATTTCCACAAACGGGGTTTTACCGTTATGCGTGTGACATACCAGGATCTTAGCCGATAGTTACACCAAACGACACAATAATTACAAAACATAGCATTTGCGGACGCGTAATCAGTTAGTCATTTAATGATTTAAATAGCGCAAAACACGTGCAACCCAAATAAATATAAACTAGTAAAAGTAATGTTTAAACTATTTTATAAATAACCCAACAATTTGATGAAATGATGCAATGCTCTTAATTGTTCGCACCTTATGAACTTGAAAGAAATAGGCTAAAATGTCAACACAGAGTCGGTGAGTTCATAGGTTTTAATAAACAGTAACATAATTGAAAGCAGATCTAGTAAACAAGGTAAAATCAGTAGATAGCTAGTCTACATAACACGTTACATAGTGTATGAAGTTCGCAATCGAAGCTAACAATTGTAAGTATGCCTCGATTGTGGTTAACAGACTACAGTAATAGAAATTAGGTCAATTAAACAACCGTTTGACATGCAATAGTGCTAGCGAGACTAGCCGGGGTGGGGTTTGTCAAACCGAGTAGATATATTCAAAATTAACTTGCTAAAGAACATACATTAACGGTTCAAAAGTGAGTATCTAAATTGGTAAAACACTAGTGAACATGTGATAATTACAATAATACTGATCTAATAAACAATGGTTAATGAATATGTTTCTCTTCTCTAAAAAGAGTATAAGTAAAGTAAGGTCGTAAGCTCACCTTAAATTGCACAGCAAATCAGTAAATGTAACACAAAAGCGTAGGTTTCCGAGTAACCTAGATTAACATTTAAGGTCCAGTTAGTATAACTTATTAGTATTAGAACTTCTCGGTTTCACGATCGCGGTTCGGTTACAACGCGGATTATCGATTGTTTCCCCATTTACCAGCAACACGGTCAAACACCAATTTACATCAAATGTATGAAACCCAACTATTATATTTAATGGTACTTTTTTTTACCATGTAACTATACAACCTTTTTATAACAAGAACCCATACGTAACTCCCATATGATTTATTTTATGCATATGAATTTATACGCCAACCATATATATTTTACACACATATGAATACTTATTATACTCTCACGCGCAATATTCAATACATTATGCACACACGATTGAATGCTCGCAATCCACACACCCATATGCGCACACACAATTCACACTTATGTGCATAAACATCGTACGCACATGATAAGCATTTATACTTCACCTATCATGCATTCACAATCCAACCCCCAAGAACAAACAAACCGACCAAACCCAAGACATCCATACATAATCCCAAGCGTATGTATATACAACAAAATACATTTCCCATATGTAACCAAGACTCATGCACCATCCCAAGACACTTATGCATACTATTTTACTCACAAAAACATCACCGTCAGCCCATCTCTTACCGAATATATATATATATATAGGATAGGGTTCCAATGGAAACCATTTTATAATTAAAAACTAAAAAAACCATTTTTTCACCTTTGATCATTTTGATCTATGGTTGAGATTAATTAGTGGTATTTTAGTAATTTAATTAAAGATTGTGAGTATTTAATAAGATCTTAAGGGCATAATTGGAAGATTACAAAATAATTAATTTGGTAAGCACCACATATAATTAAATTGTTCCTAAAATCACTTAATTTTTTTCTCTTTCCTCTCACCTCTCTCATCTTTTTTATTTTAAAAAAAAAGTTTATAAAATCAAATATATTTTTATTTCTTTAAATGAATGATTAGTTTTATTTTTTTTCGGTTGACGTATATGTAACAACAGCAATGTTACGTATATGCAACAACAGTGTTACGTATATGTAACAGCAGTGTTACGTACATGTAACAGCAGTGTTACGTACATGTAACAATAGTACTAAGTATTCGTTTTGTTCAGTTTGTTCTTAATGACATAGATTCCATTTTTTATTCTATTGATATTCATATTCATAGCTATCAAACATACATATACGTATGTCACGAGTGATTACATATATGTATCTTATCCGGATACCCATTTTCCTTCTAGTTCATCACCATCTTCATTATGTTACGTATACGTAACACTGCTGTGTGTTACGCAAATTTGACATCTTTGTTTTAAATCTTCATCGTCTTCATCTTGATCCACCATCAACCTGATATACATACATATACGTACATCACGAGTGGGTACATATATGTATTTTACCATGATACCTATTTATCCATCCAATTCGTTGCCATCTTCATTAGAGGTACATATAAGTACCCGAGTTCATCTTCATCATCTCCTTCTTCGTCTTGATGTTATTAGTTTCATCCATACGTAACTCTATCCATATGACTTTTCTAAAGATGAAATCAGGCTACATTCATCATCATCATTTGTCTTTTCTAGTGATGAAATCATGTTGCAATTATTAATAGCGATAAATAACTTAAGATCATCTCTAGACAATAAAACAGAGATGATTTTGAACCCTCATTCAATTGAAAATTAACATAAACAGCAGATGCAATTGTTACGGAATGAAGGGACGAGGTGCATCCGATCGATGCTTCTAAGGGTTTTTCTTCGCCGATGGTAGAGGGGGTTTTTGCGATGGCGTGGTGGTGTGTGACGTCGTTGTGTCGTGCGATGGTGATTGTATGGTGGATGGTTGGGCGTGTGTGACTTCAATCGGATTTGTCCGGTGTTCATAAGCTTTTTCACGTATGATTGAATTGGGTTTGAGATAATTAGGGTTTAGATAAGGTATATAAGGAGAAGAATTAGGAATTTAAAAGTTACTAAAATTAATAAGGTGTTAAAATTGCCTTATTAACCTTTTAAATGAAAAAATAAGAAATTTAAAATAAAAATATATGATTGGTTGAAACTAGTTTTTATGGTTTTCAATTATAAAAGTGGTTTTCATTTGATCTCTCCTATATATATATATATGTATGTATGTATATATATATGTATGTATATATATATATATGTATGTATATATATATATATATGTATATATATAGAGGGACATTCAATTGAAAACCAAAATTTTGTAAAAAACCATAAGAACCAATTCTAGCCACATGTTTCTATTTCTCCTATTTACATTTTCTTAATGTATAAAAATTACTAGGGGTATTTTTGTAATTTACCATTCACCTATAACTTTTTTTCTTTCCCACGTCTGTAAACTCGCAAATTAAGTTTGAAATTTGCATTTTTTTTCGACGGATACGCCTCTCTTTTCTAGAGTTTATTACTATATTATTAATTTATTAACAAGAGCAATAAGGGAAATTTATTATGTTGAATTCTGGGTAGTGGGATCCATAACTGTTCCCGGTGTTTTACGAATTCGAATGTGAGTTTTTTGAATTGTTTATACAATTCGATTTCATCTTATGTCATGTGATTGTTGTATTTATGATTAGAACTGATAACAATTTGTTTTATGTGTGTTTGCGATTGATTTAATATTTCATATATAGCAGTTAGATTTCATTTTATCCCGTACGATTGCAGTATGGTTTTTTTATTTGCTTTTGGAATATGCTTTTATTTTCTGCATTTACATGTATTTCAACTATATATATATATATATATATATATATATATATATATATATATATATATATTCCTACATGCATATAACCACTAAATTGCATCACCTATATATATGAATTGGTACCATCATAACCATACTGCCATGACATACATACATACAACTATACATCCATCGAAACATACACACGATCGCACATGCATAACATACACACACATGCGCTACACCCACTCAACACACACGGTAGGACTCACATACACAGTAGAAGCACACACACATCAAAGAACACACACACCAACCCACGGCTGGACACACACATACATCAAAGAACACACACATCAACACACGGCTGGACACACACATAGAGCAGAAGCATACACACATAGAAGAACAAACACCAAACACGAAGCCAATCGAAACCCATTATCATACTAAGGCAACCGAAACGACACGAAGCCAATCGAAACCAAACAGGAAGCCAAAGAACAACATAAGGAAATCATATCGTATCGGCTATGGGAAACGACAGAACTTGAACGGAAGAGGGGTATGTCGGTCGACCGGAAGTACACGATTGCGGGATAGAGCGATCCCAGGAACAAAAAGGCTATCGAGTGCTTGCTTGTGTACGGGCAAGGAGTCGACGGTAGGAGCTTCAGGGGTGGGTTTAGGGTTCTCGAAGTGAAGGTGATCGACCGGGGGGGGGGGGGGGGGGGGGGGGGTGTGGGTGGGTTGTTCGGTTATATTTAAAAGAATCTACTTTGGTCTTTTGACATAAAGATCCCTCAATTTTCTATAATTTGTATTCTACTCCCCTAGATATTAGTAATTGATTAATTAACTTCTAATAATAGAGATTAAATTGTAAATTTAACGTTAGCTACCGGTGTTAACCTGAAAACACGGGGTGAACGTTAGTTATCAGTGTTAACCTGAAAACACGAGGTGTATGTTAGTTATCGGTGTTAACCTGAAAACATGGGGTGTCACATTGGTTGCATAGCGAATCGATTGATGCAACAAATGCTATGGTGAAGATGGAGTTTTTGATTTAATGGTAATAAAATTTGATTTGTGTGTTTATTATGTAGGTTAAAAATGTAATATTGTCTTGGTAGTAGTAGTTATTGTAGACTTTGAATGCCTTTGAGAAATATTCTTGTACAATTTGGAAAATGTTAAAACTTCACATGACTTTGTGGTGGTTTTTTTGTTTTATATAATTCTTGTTGTCATTTTCTTAGTTTTGCTGTTTAAATGATATGGTTAGAAAACTAATTTTTAACGATGAAGATAAAACTATTTAATTATTAGCTGGTCTTGCAAAACAAGTGGATCACATCGGGTGACACTAGACATTGGACAATCCTAACCCATGTCTCCATAAAAAACCTTCTGGTTTTGGCAAATTGTGGATCAAATTAAGAGTTTGATCTTTTTTTAAAAGCTTACGAGTTTTATTTAATTCACATGGTTATATGATGCATGTTTGTTTTGAAATTTCCTCTTAAAACACGTATTTCCATTCATTGTAATCGCTCAAACATTTAACGCCACAAGCTAGGCATACTAACTAAGGGGTATCAATATCAATCCTATACTTATGAATGAGTTGATTCTGCACTTTATAACGCGTCAAACATACAAAATAAAAGAAACAGGTAAAACAATTGTGTTAATTTGGTAAAATAGATAGTCGAACAACAGTGCAAATGCATCTTAAGGGCATCGTTACAATTATTTTCACCTACACTCATTAACATATGCCATTAAAAAGCATAATATAATATATGGGTAAGGTTCAAATGAGAACCCTATATTATTGCGAGAACCTGCGAAAACCAGTCAAGATTAATCAAAATTATTTTTTTTTTGTTGTAATAACATCATTGCACATATACAAGGTTATGATATTTTATGCATATGTGTAAATTCGTAAGTGTCAAAAATTTATTGGCGTAAGTGTTACTTACAACTTAAAAATATGTGTTTTTTTGCAAAACTTACACTAATGTAAACTTTTTTATACTTGTGAATTTACACATATACATAAATGATCATAATCTAGTATATGTGTAATAATGTTATTCATTGATCTTGATGGGTTTCGCAAGTTCTCGCAATAAAAGAGAGTTCTCATTTGAACCTTTTCCTATAATATATATAGAAATCAAATTTCTTGAACATCTAGAAAATATTATACCGATAATTGTAAGCAAAAGTATGTTTATGAAAATTATATAAGCGGGGTGTTGTATTGAAGCCGTGACACGTATACACACATGTTCAAACAAGTATCATATTCAAGACATGTATCATCTTCTCAAATTCCCTAACACACATTACAATAGCTTGAACATCAAAACTTCCACAAACAATTAATTGTTTCCTTTCTTCGTGAGCTAAAACAGATTCAACACCCATAATGCTAGATACTGCATTCTTAATCATGTCCGTTTCACTTCCACCGTTGAAATTCATTCCCAAGGTTACTTTTAGATTCTGACAAAAAAGGATCAAACAACAAACGATAATAAGAACCATTAATATATAAGCTCCCTCACTAAAAATCAATGGATAAAGAATAATTGACAAGTAATATGTAATATATGTTACTTTCACATACGTTAATATATAGACCTTTAATCAAGGTGCCAAATGCTTACCCTTATATAAATAATTAAAAATGATATAAAGATAAAAATTAATAAAATGAAAGAAAAGAAACTGTAATAAAAAACTCAATACGAAAAGACTTTGCCTTCAGATTTATCATAAAAAACACTACTTATAGAGAAAAACAATAATAAAGGTATACGTACACGACGATTGGGGTTTCGAAAATTATTCATCTCATCGTAGACCATTGCTTTCTGTTTTTGTGCTCTCCATCTTTGTGAGCCTGTGATAATGTGCGATATGAAAGCTTATCGTTATTTGTAGTTTAATATCAATTATAGAACATCCACCGCGTCAATTTAACTTGCAAGGAACTTACTAGTAATATGAATGTTGTCACCGAAGAACCAATCAGGGATCATTGAGTTGAAAAAATCTTTACGGCAAAGATAGTAGCCTCCTTTGGTCACCTCAAAAAAAGAGAGATCTCCTCCAATCACTTCTTTCATGCTTATACATTTTTCTTCTTTCTCTACTTCACCATCATCCATATACACAAAGCTTGCACCACACTGTCGTACTACCATCACTCTTTTATCCAAAAATATACTCACATGAAGTTCATCATCAGAGTCTAATATGTTTCCGATTGGCCAATAGCTTAACCACACAACATCATTATCAACTATGGGTTTGCAATACACCACAGGGTTGTATACCCAAGTAACACACTTGGTTATGTTACTAATTTTCACAAATGGAGGTTGTATATCATTATACTCGCCTGATGATGTGTATAAGAACATTACATTTAGTCCCTGGATCTTATGGTTATTCGGATGCAATGGCACACGTAAGAATAGGAATCTCGATGATGACGTATACTCATATGTCCCCATGCTTCGATCCTTTATTCCTTGTAGATAGGTGCTCATTATACCATATTCATACAACATCTATATTACACAAACAAAGTTCAGTCAATTCCTCATGTAATAAACAATTTATAGGATACACAAAAGAAATTGACAGAGAGAGAGAGAGAACCTGGATACTAAAAGTTCTGTCTTTAGTAATCACATCACCAACCAAGTCGACCTTACGATCATGATATGCTTTGATCCATTGCATATGTCCCATATTTGCTTCATCAAGTGTTGCTACGGGCACTAACTTGAAAAGGCCTTCAATCTCACACAGTTTGAAACAACCGTCATAAGTAATTACATCTAGTGTGAAATGACCTAATTTGAATCTTATGGTCTCCAGTGCTGTACACCACTCTACATTCAACCTCTTTAGCATACTTGGGAGACATGGGAGAGACTTGAGGTTTGAACACTTGTTCAAGTAAAGAGATTGAAGCAAATTAAAGTCAATGTAACTGGGCAGCATGTCAAATTCATTACCAGCTAAACTCAACGTGGATAATGATTCTGGTAAAGGAAACGAAGGCTGTTCTGTAATTACTCCACAAATAAATAAAGCTTTTAGCCTTTCATGTTGATTTACTAACTTGTGATTTGATGATCCCTTCCAGAATTCAATGCACTCTCCCAAGTTCAAGAAAGAGAGATTCTTAAGATCTCCTATGGTTTTACAAACATGAGTCAAACTTCTGCAACCATAGAGGCCCAAGATCTCAAGTTTAGGGAGTCTGCGGAGATTGCGGACGCTTACAAGTTTGTAAGAGTGAGAAAGATCTACAACCTTAAGTGAATTAAGAACCTATTCCAAGAATAACAACTTGAATTTATCATTATATATTCAAATAAATATCATCTAGAACATAAAACTAAAAGGTAAAATGATAAATAGAAGATTCGAACCCCTTGTACCATGGGCGGTTCAAACTTTAACAAGTCTCCGTAACGCATATTTATAACCACCAAGGAGCTCATCAATAGGCCTGGGGGTACTCTTTTCAAATTACATCTCCACCAACTCAACCATCTTAACTCTAGAAAGTTCTTGTAGGACCCGATGAGTTTCACTGAATCAAGGTGGAGATATTTGAGCTTCTTCATCTTTACAAGCGAACTTGTTTCAAATGCCTGCAAATTTGGCATGCCTCACAATTATAGTTGGAAATAAGTTATTAAAATTCCAGCTCTTAGATAAATGTATATTTTGCTACCCTTGGGGGATGAAGTAAAACGCTATACTGTTAAATACTTAAGTTTTATATTAAATTATGTATGAATTTAATATGAAATTCTCTCTATATTCCCTATAAAATCATTGGAAATCCTACCGTGTGCATATAAAACATCTGATCAAAACGTTGAAGAACAGGGACTACGGAAGGAATTGTTGCAGGAAACCAAAACGAAGAACTGAGCATCCAAAGTTAATTTTATCAAGACACATAGAAAGTAAACCAGATTCTCGACCTTGCGTGGAATAAAAATTAAAATCAACTTGAAAAATAATCTGTTTGGCGAGGGAAAAAGAAGGATCAAAGTCACTATTGAAAACTAACAGATAAAATCAAAAAGTTCGGAAATTCACTTTAAATTTTTTTAAGGTTTTGTTGATTTTGTTTTAGTTTAATTATATTAATCACATAAACTAAATCAGAAAACTAAAATGGATTTTTTTTATATAGTTTGAAATTTAATCTAAACTTATTTCTAGAATTTAAAAAAAAAAACAAACTTTGTTCTACGGTAACCATAAACAAGCCCCGTAAATCTTATCAATAGCCAAGTCATTGACGATCTAGGGAGGAATTATGGATAGAGAGGCAAGCTACTTCTAGATTTAGTAGCCACGTATGATTTATTCAAAATCTATTTACTTTCAAACATGATACACTACATTGACTTGCAAGATAGAAAAACTAAACTCGTGCGATGCACTGCCTAGCAACAGTGTGTCTGAATTGGCACTTGCCTGAAATATTGTGAGGATGAAACCGTGCTCTGAGTAAGTTTTTTGTGTTATGCAGTGTGTCTAGCAATGAAACAGAATGTGTTATTTATAAAACTGCTGCAATAACAGCAATTTATCTTGTGGGAAACGAAGTGCGTCGGAGCAAAAAACCGGCTTCACGCGGACCCGGATTTCGTGTCCGCAGGTCGTGCGCCCCAAATTATTTTCCAGGCAGTGTGTCTACCAATGAAACAGAATGTGTTATTTATAAAACTGTTGCAATAACAGAAATTACGCAAAAACCGGCTTCACGCGGACCCGGATTTCATGTCCGCAGGTCGTGCGCCCCAATTTTCCAGCCAGAAACCCGTTTTTGCACCCCCCCCCCCAATCCCTGCGCACGGGTAGGTCATGGTGTAAAAGGTATCTTAAATACATTTAATACCTTTCACCTTGTTTCCACATATAAACACATAATATTTCCTTTGTAACACCAATGTAGGACAAGGGTGACAAAGATTCCCTTTCACACCCTTATTTCCATACAAGAAATCCAACAAATCATTCCCAAAGTTGGCAGAAAGGAAAAGGATGTGGTGTACAAAGCCATGGCAGAGAACAAGAAAGAAGCTTTTATAAAAGAGGAAGAGGACACGAAAGAAGTATTAGTCTAAGAAACAAATATAAAAGAAAGTTTTGTTGTAATGAATGTGGAATATTTGATCAATTCGTAAATGAATGCACCAAATGAATAGACAAAAAGAAAAAAGAATGAACAAGAATCTCCTTTTATTTATGAAGAAGATCCAACACTATTACGAAAACATAAAAAAATAAATCAAAATTAGAGGGGAGACTGTAGATTAATATAAATTTTTTTAACCTGAATTAGTATAGTATTCTATGATTAATATTTAATTATGTATTATAATCCATAACATAACATGGTGGTGGTTACCATCGTCACACTACCAAATCAATGCCTGGGTGAAACACCCTTTTACCAACTATAAATACTCGTGTAACTCAATTCATTTATAGAAGCTTAATTAATATGCAAGTATGGATTTAGTTAAAGATTCTCTATATATCCTGTGCAAGATTACGAGTGTGTAAAGATATTATAAACCTATATGTACAAAGTAAAAAAATTATATTTCATAGGTTTATTCTTAATTCCTTAGAGGCGGCAGTAATGATTTCTTAAGTAAAAATTATTATCCCTGATCAATCGAATGTCAAATGGAGAAAAGCAAAATAGATGTTCGAATATAGTAAAAAACACAGTACTTTTTTTAAATTATCCTAGCTGCACATTGAAATAGCAATTTCTTCCATGATCCTAGTCATAATTAATACGAATGAACAATTTGAATAAAGATAGCCGAGACGTAACTATTGACTGTTAACCATTTAAAGAATATAATAAAAATTTTACTTCGGTGACAAGCAAGCCAGGAAGAAATCTCAAAATTGTATCTTCTTTTAATTTGATAGTTTGGAATCTATATCAAGAAAGAGAAATTAAAACAATTTCAGCTTCATGTATTTGCACCATTCTGGCTCAAATGTCGATTAGGGTGGTAAATAATGACTTAGCGAATTAATCTTTATGGGGATTTTCGTGGCCAGTTTATTAAAAGAATGATAAAGAACGTCAATATACGTCAATATATATTTTGGTTAAATTTCATTAAAAAAGTTGTCAAATCAGTTACGAAAAAATTCTTCTCAAAGAAATTCTCGCGGAGTACTAAACAAGAAATTACTTATTTTACTAACCTCCGATCGCATCCCTTGCTTAGCCTCTTGCATGTTCAAAACTAGACCTTCAATTGTGTTGGAACCCTAATGTAGAAAGAAATGAAAATAGAGAATGGTTATTTGAAATAAAAGATTGTGAATTGGGTATTGAACTTAAATATAAAAGCCACAAGCATCTAACGTCTCCTTTCCTCAACAAACTACAACATTCATCATGGCGCCAGACTCTGCTATGTTTTTCAGGATCTTTAGAGTCGTTACGAACTATCTTTCTTGCCACATCTTGAAGGAGTTTGTGCATGGTCAGTTTGAGACCATTTCTTGAAAAGCTAAGGAGGCATCTGTTAGTGAGGGTCACGATCCCAGACTTTGCATGATAGTCATCCTCCAATATTCTTTCCACGTCATCTCCATATTCATCAAGAAAAAAACAAGCAATATGGAGAAACAACTCTTTGTGACTCTCACATGGCAAGGTATCGAAACTCTTTTGTAGTACACCTTGGATTTTATGATTAAGATCTCCCTTCAAAGAATTGAGTGAATTCAATGTGCTTCTCCATGTTTCAATTGTTGTACCTTCGCCTTCAGCTAGAAGAGAACCCAATACTTTAAGAGCCAACGGATTTCCTTCACAATATTGTGATAACTGTACTGCAAGCTCCTCGAAGCCTTCCATAGGAATTTGGGATCCAAAGGCATGATAACTTAAAAGCTCCAACGATTCATGGTCATTCAACAATTCGATTTTGCGGACATGGCACCCATGAGATATGGACCCGACCCATGTATCTATTTTTAGAAGTCTTGTTGTAATAATGATCTTGCTTTGTGTAGGAAACACCTTTGTTCCAAATAAAGTGCTTAGCTGGTCTTTGTCATCAACGTCATCAACAACAATAAGCACCCTATTCGTTTGTATGACCTTCTCAAGCTGAAGAGCTCCCTCATCAACATTTGATATTATCATATTACTATTTCCATAAATATCTCCAAGAAGTTTCTTTTGTACACCAAGCAAACCTTCATGTTGGTTCTCAATATCTTCAAGTAAGCTGCTCTTGTCAAAGTTATGCTTGTTTGAGTAATAAATATGCTTAGCTAGTGTCGTCTTGCCACTTCCTCCCATACCGCAAATTGCTAGAACTGGATGATCATGCTGCTCAGATCTCAACCAGGAAGTAATATCTTCAGCCCGTGTCTCTACTCCAATTAGACCGGTCGGAGTGCTGTAGAGTTTCAAACCTAGTTCAGAGTGAATTTTCTTAACAATATTTGGAATGAAGATGGTTTCATACCTGTAACAAAACAAGAAAACCAAACATATTCAGGGCAAGACATTAAAACTGCAGTAAATTCATATTAAATATGCAAGGACTAAAGCATATATACCCTGAAACAACCGTCCCCTTCAAATCAGCCACCTCTCTTAGGGCCTTCTTCCACCTTTTCACATTATCCTCTGTCCATTTTGAACCTTCAGCTCCATCTTTTGCTTCAATATAGAAACTTCCTCGTTGGTTCCGAACATCCGAAGGATCAACTTTATAAAACACCGGCAACACAAAGTGATTGCACTTCCTCCTTTGCTCAAGGATCAACCAAAGCTCATCAAGACACCATCTTGAATTAGCAAAATTCTCTGAAAATATAATTACTGAAGCCCTTGATTCTTTTATTGATTGCTCGATTTCTGGCTTCAGTTCATGACCTTCACGGATTTCATCGTCATCCCAGAAAGTCCTGATTCCGGCTTGGTGTAACGCCTTGTAAAGATGATCAGTAAAAGAATAACGAGTGTCTTCACCTCGGAAGCTTAGAAAAAGATCATACTTGTAATGGGTTTGTGCAGATGTAGAAGAGGATGAAGTAGAAGCCATTGAAAGTATGATAAGAGGTTATGATGTTGTGAGGGGATTGAAACTAGATAAATAGTTTTGAAGCCATTCAAAGTATGATATTAGAATTTAACGACAACAAAAAGTATAAAAGTCTTCTCAAAATATACAAGGACAAATTACGTAATTAGATGTTTCACATTTTCTTGGAAAGTATCATACCATTGACTAACTATTAAAAACTCATACTTTCACACGGACAATATTCAAAAAGTTAGCGACAAGTGAGACACAAAATTGATGGACGAATTAGATCACTTATTATAAATAGTTTTTTTCCATAAACGTCTTCACGTGATGATAATAATGTGTCATTTAAAGTCATTTCACGCGCTTATCTTTTTTATTTTATTAGAACGAACAAATTTACACATCAATCTAACATATTTTAAATTTTACACTGCAACTAATTTACGTCAATATGACATCACAATGCTCAAACACCTTATCTGAATTAGAGCATCATCACTCTAATTTCATATAAGATTTTCATTGGACCCAACTTTTATTTTAATCTTCCATTGAGAATATATGTATAATACTAGTGTTAAAATTTATAACACTTGATTTCAGTTAATTGTACATTAGTATTTAATCTTGTTAAAATTTTGTAACACTTGATTCCATTTATTTGTACATTAATATTTAATTTGTAGTGTTGGATAAAAATTATATGACAACTCGATTTTGAAAAATATCATGTCAAAACGTTGATAAAATTTACCACATCGTAACGACAAACGTAAAGTTATAAACTATCAAATTTTAAAATTTTGTAAGAGGAAAAAAAATGAGGACCTTAAAAGAGTTTAAGAGCTTGTATATTTTTAGTTTGATAACTTGTACATTATTACATACAACTCAATTATTAATTTTATATCGAAACATATATGAGAATAAGCACATCGCGACGGTATATACGTATAAACTTGCAAGTATAAATATATAATATGTGAAAAAACAATTAAAAAAATAAAAAAATAACAATGCAAAAAATAAATGTTGTACGTCAACATTAATCTATAATTTATAACTACTAATTAAAGACTAACTATGGGTACACATGGCCCCATTCTAGCCCGCCCATCTAAGCGCCACGTCTGAATTGCCACATGTCGCTACATCATTCAATCTTGATTTACAATTAATTTGAAAACTATTAACTCATATCAATTACAAATAATTTATATTTATGATCATTTATTACTTTTTAATTATTTGACATCTTTTCAAAAGTAATAAGAAATTGCTAATTATGATAGCAAATAACGATTAAGTTATTAATTTTAATATTACCGTTAACAATTTTTTGTTGTATTAAATAATAAATTCTGTCATATTTCTTTCGAAATAACATTTTCTTTTTAAGTAAATTAAAATTCATAACATTATTCATATTTTTGGTAATGTTTACTTTTTTAAAACCTTCCATTGATATGACTTTTACCCATCCTTTATAACCTTCAATACCATTACATAAATAAGTATTTACATCTTTATGAATAATTAATTTTTAATTTTAACTGTTTGTTGTCTTAGTTACATATAATTGTTACATACTTTTGTAAATATTATCAAATTTGTTCATTAGTTGATATGTTTTCTTTATTTTTCTATTCAATCGTGTTACCTTCATTTGTTTCTATTGTGGAACGGTATAATTTTTTGATACTATTATTTTACAATAACTTTTTTATTCTCTCTTCAACATCATATATATATATATATATATATATATATATATATATATATATATATATATATATATATATATTACTATTAAATTATTTACCCATGTATCATTTTAAGTATTTGTCAACCCGTGTAGCACACGGGTCACTAACTTAGTGTAATAATAAAGTCTTAATGTTTTAGAATATTTAGATAACTAATTCGATGAGATTTCAACTTTATAGTGTTATAAATAATATTATTATTTTCACATTTTATATGTCTATATGCACTTCAAAAATGTGAAGATACTTTAATATAAATGAAAAATTAAATATTTTGAACATATTTAATATTTATTCAATTACATATGTCATATAACTCGTGCTTCACAGGCTCGATATTGAACTTATATGAGAACTTACAAATGGTATGTTCAAAACTTTAAAGGAAAATTTTCACGCGTCCGTGTTAAGATTCTGATAGAAAAAAACCAAAATTTGATATTTTTTGTGGTTTTAAGTATGAAAAATAATTACTATAAACGTTAATTAATTTGTGAAGTAAATTCAAACACGAAAACTAATTTTAATATTAAGGTAATTCTTGATTCGATATGGCTTACGATCATTAACGATTACGGTGCAATGATTCTTTTTAATTAATGATTTGTATCGATACTCGAAATCACGTCGGTCGGATTCCCACTCTATCTAATGTCTAATTAATCGTAGTTCGTTGATTAGAGACAACCCGCTACTATAAGCTCACGACATTTGGATATTAGCATACGGGTTGCAACGATAAAAGTACCAATTATAACTAAACACACCCGTCGTTCGGTATATTTAACTAAATTGTGTGATTGTATAACGAGAATGAATTCATATACAAACTCAAATCATTAATTGTTCCTTATCTTAAAAATCAAAACTTGATTAGGGTTTTAAAACTTGAAAAACTTTATTAAAAAAATTAATAAAGTGAACATTTTAATTAATAATCTCATACATGCCAGAATAGAAACATGTTTAAGATCAAGAATCAAATAAACAAATAATTAAAATAAAAAAATTTCATAAATGATGCACATAAATTCAAACTAAATCAGAGAAATTAAAAGTTTAATGTTAAAACTAAAAATGCTCTAGCGAACATAACGATTAGTTCAATAAAAATTAAAATAATCAAAAACTTACTAATAATAACAATTAATTGTCTTATAAAATCACAATTCACCAAAAGAAAGAGGAAAAAAACCCAATGATGCTTCCCTAATTGCTTTGTCAATTTTGATGACGAAAAGTTCCCCCCTTTTGCTTCCAAGTTGCCCCCTTTTTATAATCAATACTTTGACTTTTGATATCTTATTTTTTTGATGTTTAATTTTTATCTTTTATTTAAAATATTATGATTATAAAAATCTATGAAACTAAGATTCCTAAAAGAATAGGAAATTTTATACACTCTTTTAAATTTAAGATTTATTTAATGAACTTTACAAAGTTTTCACAAGACTTTATCTTCTCTCCCGATTGTGCCAAACGTACAAAACCAATCCGAAACACACCAAAATATATTTCATTCCACAAACCATTATTATATAAAACACAACAAAATAGATTCCATCCTACAAAAACCACTATTATATGAAATAAACAAAAAATGCATGCAATAAATGCAAAATACATGCCAAAATATACTCTAAAATTACGTTAATTAACGTCTGAAAATATAACTAACAACAATATTATTTAATTTTTATAGAATAAAATAATTTTTTAATAAATTCAGAAAAAAATTATTTTATTAATGTTATTTCTAAAGAAAATAATTTTTATAAATAAGAATATGTTCTAAAACATTAAAAAATTTATAACATAAAAAACATTTCAAAATTGGTGTTTTTAAAAAGTAAACTTTTTCTAAACAAAAAATAATTAGAATTAAGAGTATAACAAGAAAGTTTTTAAAAATGATATTGTTTTATAACATTTGTTTTGAAACAAAATTTTCACTGTATTTATGATAAGAAATATTTCAATTATATATTATTTTAAAATATTATTTTATAATTAAAAATATTATTATATTTAATATTTTTTATTAAACACGTGTATTACATGGGTTTACTAAAACTGATAACATATATAAGGATGAGTGAAAAACACAAATGTCATTTTACTCAAATTTTAAAACATCTAACAAAATTTATTAATTACATGGTACAAGTGATGTATGCAATAATTCATATTTTAACCCATTTAATAAATCATATTAATTTATACATTATTTAATTCATATTTTTAATACATTATTTACTTATACGAGGTTATTTAATTCACTAAATGAAATATAATCATTATTTATAGAATTTATATTTACTATCCATATTCTATAACTAAAATACTATTTAAATCTATATCTATATCTATACTACTATATAATACATATTACAAGGATAACATGATAATTTTATTTAAAGTATAAGACATCTATACAAAATTTTAAAAATAGAGTACAAGTGATTTATGAAATAATTCTACTTTTGCACCTATTTAATTAACTTCTTCTAATTATTGTATTATTTAATACACATTATTAATACATTATTTAATAATATGTTATTATTTAATTCAATTCATTTAGTTTTATTTTATTTATAATAATATAAATTGACATTTAAATTTATTATTACTAAATATACTTGTAAAACTAAAGTTTTATTTTATTTATAATAATATAAATTGACATTTAAATTTATAATTACTAATCATACTTTTAAGACTAAAGTTTTATTTTATTAATACAATATTAGAAGTATAAAATGTTAATTTCATTTAATGTATATGACACCTATACATAATTTTAAGCATAGAGTACAAGTGCCTTTATGCAATAATTCTACTTTTGCCCCCATTTAATTAACTTCTTCTAATTATTGTATTATTTAATACACATTATTAATACATTATTTAACAATATGATATTATTTTAGTCACTTCATTTAGTTTTATTTTATTTATAATAATATAATTTGACATTTAAATTTATAATTACTAATCATACTTTTAAAACTAAAGTGTTATTTTATTTAATAATATAAATTGATATTTAAATTTATAATTACTAATCATACTTTTAAAACAAAAGTTTTACTTTATTTATAATAAAATAAATTGATATTTAAATAATTACTAATCATATTTTTTTAACTAATTACTATTTAAATTAAGTATTGTTTTATTTAAATATTTATATTTATACCACTTTATAATAAATCTGTTTGGATAAAGATTTAATTTTTTCAAATATACAAGTTTTGAATCAACATGTATAAAAAATTGCAAAGCATTTAATAGGTGTAAATAGAATATTAATTAAGATTTTTAGACACTTTAGGGCAGCATGGTAAATTTATCAATTAAATTATGGGAAAACTTCATAAAATAGTAACAAAGTTTTATTAGTGTTCAAATAAGGTCAATCAAGTTTTAAACTGTTTCAAACAGGTTATTTAACTTTGGGGTGATGTTCTAATCATATCTAATTAACCTGATTAGCAGGTAATTATTTATTTTTCAAGTTTTATGAGTGTTCCACCATTGCCTCCTGATGCGTTCATGTTTTGTATATGTTTTAAGTGTTTAAATATATGCTTTTAACATTACCATCTGTTATGTTTGAATTGCAGGTTTAGTGAGCTTAAATGATGTATTTAAGGGTTGCATGAATATTGGATGATATATGGATGAAAATAGATAAAGAAAATAAAGAAATTGATGCAGAATTAGCCTACGACGTAACTTACGTCCTAAAGGAAGCAAGCTACGTCCTTTCTTAAAAAGAGCAGTTTTTGGGACGTAAGACAGAGGCTGACCATGTATTTTGAGGAGAGGACGTAACTTAATTCCCTAAGGATGTAACTTACGTCGTTTACTTAGTTTTGGTGTAATTCTTCAGATTTTGACCATATTTAAGGAGGGTTATCAATTCTAAAAACCCTAATTTACATTGGGAGCAAAAAGGAACGAATTTTGGCCATTCTTGAGGATTCTTCCACTTCTCCAACTCATTCCAATCCATCAAATCATGTTCCAATCCGATTTTGTTGCCGAATTCATGGAGATACAAGGCTAAACTTCTCGTGATCTACCTCGGGTAATCGGTTTTGTGTTATTAGGTTTTTGCTAATGTTCAATTTGTGTTGGGATTAAACTTTGGAACCCGTTAATTTCTTATTTGAGTTTAATTTATGTCTTGATTGTTTAAATGATTGTTTTAGTATATATTGATTTGAATGTCATATGATTTTGCGCAAAGTTGTATGATTGTAAGGTTTTGGTTATTAATTCAATTGGTATGGTGTAGTAAGACTCGTTAAGTCTTGGTTATCTTTATCACTTAATCATTACACGTATAGAATCCCCATTAAGGATTTCCCACTACTTTGAACAAAGCAATTCCTGAAAACCAAACCTTGATCCCGGGGTGGATTACTCTTTTTCATAATCGTCTTCTAATCAAGTTTAATTGTTTGCAATTTGTTTTCTTAGTTAAGTTGTTAATTATTCTAAAAATTAACTTTTCACAGCCAAGAGGCAATAGTTTAGTAATTCATTAACTTGATCTATTTTCTTACAAATCAAAGTACGACACACCGACCACTAATTCCGCGAGGATCGACAACCCTACTTACTCTAACTAGTTAAGGTGAATAGGAACACACATTTTACATTTTATTTTGGTTGTTACTTCGACATCGATCACCGCCCACCACCACCGTCATCCCACCACCGTTGTCCCACCACCATCGCCGCCCACCACCACCGTCATCCCACCACCACCTTCGTCCGCCACCACCGTCATCCCACCACCACCTTCGTCCCCCACCACCGTCATCCCACCGTCGCCGCCCACCACCACCGTCGCCCCCACCACCGTCGCCGCCCACCACCACCGCCGCCCACCACCATCGCCCCCCACCATTGCCGCCGCCCACCACCTCCTCTCACCTTTGACCTTCTCTTTTACCTACTATTCAGGTTAAATACACAAGATTGAAACATCAAAATAAAGTTTAGTGACGTGATTGAAACAAAAAAGTTTATGAGTGATCTAATTAGGATAATTTTGAAACTTGATTACCATTCTACAAAGTTAACCCTTAAATTATATATAATTTGGCATTTTTGCCCTTGTCTCTTTCATGTATTTAATAAACATTATCAATATATTATTTGATAATATAATATTATTTAATTCATTTTATTAAATTTTATTTTATTTATTATACCATAAATTGACATTTAAATTTATATTTATTAATTATATTTTTATAACTAAATATTATTTAAATTAATTATTATTTTATTTAAATATTAAAGTATATAACTTATATATATATATATATATATATATATATATATCTTCATGTTTATAATAATTATAATACTATTATTTTTCTAGGGGCATATTGTGAATTTAATAATTTTAATATTTATCTATATCTTTTATAATAATAGTGAAAGTAGGATTGAATGATAATTTTACATATGGATTAAGACATACATATAAAAAGTCATGTTTAAATTTCAAAAAATTAACCATTTCATTTCACTTATACCCTTACTATAAATTATAATATATGATGCTTATAATACAAATTCTAAAGCATATACACGTGGCCAAACAAAACCGCCATTTACTTTTAATTCCATTCATTCACTGCGATTGATCACTAATCCCTCTTCCCTTTTCCCTTGTCGGTTTTAAAAGCTCAATAACAATTAAGATGGTAATTTGTTGTGGCAATTTCTCCATTAACTTTATTCGGTCTACGCAAATCACCATCGAAAGCTGCCTCCGATAATCATAAAACTCTAACCTACATTTATAAAACAAAACCCCCTAAATATTAGGTAATAAGTGATTTCCGACCACAAATATCACCCATGCTTTCACTAATCTTGTTGAGATAATATACTTGTCTTAAAAACTTTTGTAATATACGTAATTGTTTTCTTTCATTCAATTTTTTTAATAATTATATTGTGATTTTTTAATTTACATCATAACGCAAAGAGCCGATACTAACTAAAATCGAATTGCCAAAAAATCACGCAACAACCGTACCACCGCAAGCGTTGTTATTATTATTATTATTATTATTATTATTATTATTATTATTATTATTATTATTATTATTATTATTATTATTATTAGGGTAGTATTATACTAAAATGAGGATTTAATTTAAAAAGTGTCAAAAAGATTGTGTGCTTAACACGTGTTTTTCTATTGTTTTAAAAGAAAGACATTTTGATTATTTTGTCAAAAATACGTAAGCTAATTAAGTTTTATACGTTCATTTGTTAGATATCAATTGATTATGTCATGTATTTTATATCACTTCTTATATGTATTAATAATTGTGATTTACATTTTAGATAATTTTATGTTATTTTTGTCATTGTTTCTATATATAACATAGATTTATTATCTATATTGTGTTTTACAATTAGAAATACACAATAATATAATTTCACCAATGTATTTATCGATACTTATATTGTAGAAAATAACACAATGTGTTATTTTTTTAACTTTTTTTTTACATTATATAAACTTGTTATTATTTATAATTGTGTTTTACAATTATAAATACGCAATGATGTAACCTCTTGTAAAGATGATTAGTAAAAACGAACGTTTTCACCTCTGAAGTTTAGAAAAAGATCTAACTTGTGATGGGTTTGTGCATATGTAGAAGAGAATGATATAGAACCTATTGAAAATATGATAATGGGTAAGAATTTCTAAGGTTGTGAGGAGATTGAAACTAGATAATTGGTTTGGATCAAAGTAAAGTTCAGGGATAAAATAATTTATAGTCATCAAAAGTCTTCTGAGAATATCCAAGGACATTTTGGTAAAAATAAAGCAATCGCTTCACATTTTTTTGGAAACCAGTTAGCAACAATTGAAGGGATGATTTCTACGTACCATCCACTAACACCTAAAGTCGTGCTTTCACATCGAATATATTGAAAACAATATGCAGGTGGGACACGAAATTGATTACAAATGGTTTCTTTTCTAAAAGCATGTTCACCTCGATCATGATTATAACAACTACTTTCCATTTAAATTCACTTTAAGGGGGCGTTTGGTTGAAAGGAATGGAATGGAATGTAATGAAATTGAGAAACTAATATAATTTTCAAGTAAAATTATGTTTGAGTGAGCAATTAAAAGTAAACCCAAGGGAATGTTTCACCTCAAATTCCCTTGGTTGTGGGATTTCAAAATCTTTCCACCTAATATATGGGACAGTTTTTGTTTTTTCTTTATTGAATGACAATTGAAACAATTGTACTCTTCAATTAATACACACAAGTTACACGGATTATGTTTACTCTATGAAAATATATGAACGTATTTATATTCTAGTAAAACCCTCCAAGATAGGTCTCAATTGTGTTTGTTTGTTTTTTGATCGCCAACCAAATTGTCGTTGCAATAGAATAATATAGAAAGTTAGGTAATTGTTCAAGATTATATCTGATTACTAAACTATTATAACATATCGATAATATTAATTTCACTTTTATGTATAATTTATATATTTCTTCTGCCACTACTAACTCTCATATACTAAGGTCTACGAGGATTTTTAATTTTTTTTACTACTTCTCCTGATGATTCTTATTATTGTCTTCTGGAAAACGATCAAGATGTTGCTTAGCCTTACTGGCCGCATGTTCGATTCTTGCATGTTCTTTTCTGTTTTAAGCGTGAAAGTGACACAATTATTAACTTATTAAATAACAAAATATACGCAATGCATACAAACAACATAGTTTTAGTGTAACATCAAACCCATTATATCACCAATATTGTCCGTTTTGCTCTCGAGAAACTTACGGATTTGCTTTTGTTTAACCAGGTGAAAACTTCCTAAATAGGTCACTCATCCTTGGATCTCTGCCACTTGAGCACAATTAACTGTACAGTTCTCTTATTATCCACAATCAATACGCTCAAAATACGTTGATAATATTAGAGACAAGAAATTACTTATGAAATAGAAATTTCTTCTGTCCATAGCTGATATAAGATTTGCATAGGGTGTACCCCCTAGACAAATTCCACATCGGTCGTGGATAGAATAAATTCCTTCTTAATAAGAAATGTTCTAGCTTTAATATCACCAACTTTCTTTCATCCTTATATTTTTTAAATCTAACATACTCTTAATAACTACTTTACATCAACTTTTCATAGACGGGGCTCAAATCCTTAAATATTTTTTACTTTTAAATATAATGCATAAATTTATATTTGATTACTTAATTATCATAAATTATGGACGCTTGATTTCAATTAATGTATATACCATTTATGTATAAAGAACATGTAGCATCTTCTAATTATATGCGTTAAGGATACGGAGTTAGCATGATTCAAGATTTATAGAACTTATATTTAGAGTAAGTAAACGTAGGGAGCTGAACTAGGTGAGGCTCAACTTAAAACAGAACCTAAAATGAACAAAGATATTTTTTCATGATGTTTAGTTTGTTTATATTCATAAAACAAGTGATGATTCTGTGAAGGAATGTTTTAGTATATAGATTGATCATAAAGATGGTGTACAAGACTAATATATATACCTGAAAAATATAGGAATATAAAAGACCAAAGGACTGATAACATATTATCTAATAAATGGTGAATATGAAATACCAAAGGATGCTTTTAATATGCCCCCACTAGCTAAATGGTGGACGCAACGTGAAACTTGGAGCGTAGGGTATCGAAACGAGTTGCTGACACGCCTTTCGTGAGAAGATCAGCAAACTTGGAGCGTAGTGGTTCTCGGTGTATCTTTGAATCTAGTGGATCATGTAAACCAGTTGAGACAGAGGATGGGTCATTGCTGGAATTTGCCACGCCTGGGTTGGAGCTCGGGGGGGCTTCAACGGGCCCTTTCAAGTAATTGATGAAAAGGGGCCTTGCAACTAGGGGATTTGGATTGAAATCTTAGCTTGTTCTTTGGAATTGGAAGCTTGAAGGATTACTGTTACTTGAAGATTACTGATAATACTGGATGACAGGGTTGCTTTGTACTTAGATGGCTAGTTGGAGTATTCGCAAGGCCTTCAAGTGGGAGATTGTTGAGGTGTGAAGGCCTTTTGGGCTTTTTTGGATGAAGTTATGGGCCTAGCCCATTGAAGCTTCTTAAAACACTAATTTATATTTATATATAGAACATGTCATTGTATTGTAATCTACTCTCTTGAGCTTAATAAAAAAAATACCTAATTGCAGAGAGTGGACGTAGGTCATATTGACCGAACCACTATAAATTCTCGTGTTCTTATTGCTTTCGTGTGCATGTGTATAACAGTGTGTTTATTTCCGCTGCGTAAAGATAGCTAACACGAATTTCTATTATAGTGTGGGCAAGAGCATGAAATTCTACCTTAGTACTAGATCACACAACAATATGTTTTTTTGATCTCCAACTATGAGGTTATACCCAAAGAATACAAAGCACACTATCATAGTGTGACGGTCGTCTTCACACCAAGCCCAATCAGCATCAGCGTATGCTGGAAGGAAAAATTGGAAGATTTCTGAATAGATAACCCATGAGTGATGGTACTCTTAAGATACCAGAGAATTCTTTTGATAGCAATTTATGGGTTTTTGAAGGAATTGCGAAAATTTACTTATAGCATAGGCAATTTCTAGTCCGGTCAAAACTAAGTGTTGAAGTGCACCAATGGTGCTTCGATATAATGAAGGTCATCAAGAGGTACCCCATAGTGATGTGAGAGTTGACGCCCTGTTTTCACAAGAGTGGATAATGGTCGGCATTGACTAAGACCTATACGTTGTAGAATATCCCGCAGATATTGCAGTTGAGAAAGATAAAGAACATCATCTGAAAATGTAGCTTGGATTCCTAAAAACGATAATAAATACGCAAGTCGTTTAGTGCAAACTATGAGTGTAGGCTCTTGATTAACTTCGTGACAAAGACCAAAAAGTTTCCTATGATAAGAATATCATCAACATAAACAAGAACATAACATGTCCTAGAGTCATGACAATAGACGAATAAAGGTGTATAAAGATCTTGGATGAAACTATAATTATGTATAGCAGATGATAACTTGATAAACCAAGATCTTGGTCTTTGCTTGAGCTCGTATAAAGATTTCTTAAGCAGGCAGACATTATTTGGGTGGGCGATGTTAATAAACACAAGGGTTTGTGCCATGTAAACAGTCTTTTACATATCACCATGAAGAATGGCATTGTTTACATCAATCTATCTAATATCCTAACCAAAAGAAAAAGCAACTGATAAGATAAGTTTGATTGTGGTTGGCTTGACAACGAGGCTAACCACATTCTTAAGAAATTATGAATGTTTTCATGTCAAAATTATGAATGTTTTACAATCATCTTATACTATTTAAGAAATTATGAATGTTTTCATGTCAAAATTTTTTTAATTTTCCAAAGAAATACTACACCATTTTTACCCAAATTCTTTCAACGGCACTGAATATCGTTAGCACATCGCATTTCTCTAATGTTTCTTATCTTTATTTTTTCGTTCTTGTATATGTTTATCATATGTTTTGTTTTTGCGAATCTTATCTCTAACACCTAGTTCTCATATTGGTAATATGTACATTCTTATTTCATGTCGTGTTAGTTTACAGATGATATTCTTCCAATAGTTACTATTTGTTGGTAAGTTACTTATTTCATGTCCTTTTATTTCATGTCACCTCCTCCTAATTATTATCCTTGATTTATAGTAGACGTTGACCGGTGACATCACTACAATTTTCATACCAATTGCCTCACTTACATCTCAAACTCTGTCATTTATATCCATGCATTTAAGAGCATTTCCTATCCAGCCTTTCCTTTAATCATCGTTAATGCTCCCAACAAATGATTGTAGGAGGAGTAGCAAAGATAAGCCTAATTTTACGAAAAATTTATGCGTGAAGTGAGAATAGCCGAATTTCGAAGACGATTGTCGTATGGAGATTCACTATTTACCACCCTAGCACCAAATGCGCAAAGTGGCAGAGCGCCCACTTTATGAACAAGAAGTTTAAGTTGAGCGTGCACACGTTAAGGAAGTCTGGCGGGAGCCTGCAACAGTACAATTATTATGTGGGTTGACGAACTTAGTGATCCTTATCCTCCCCTGGCCCTTATTTTTAAAGTCTAAAAGTAAAATGCATAACAATGCTGACCCACTTGGGTAAGTTGGCAAAAGCAAGATAAGGGAGGTTTGTTTTAGTCTCATGGGGTGGCTTGAAGGAGACTATCTCTATACTAGTTCTTATCTTTTATTTTAAATAAAGATTAGTTAGAGTCATTATAAAGTTATGTTTTCTTATATTAGGAATTACTAGTCTACATAAAAAGTTGTAGTCTCATATTCTTTTTCATTGTGTTTAGAAGTTTATTGTTTAATCAAAAGTCTTGGGTTGTTTCCCATACTTATGTGTTGGTTGTGATTCGCTTGCAAGTTATCAAGTGGTATCAGAGCCTCATGATCCATTATCAAGAATTCTAGTAGAAGTACAAGCTGGTTCAGTTTGTTGAGCTGTTGACTGGGGCTGGCTTTGTTGCTGTGCAGGCTGGAATCCATCTATGATTTGGTCAAGTTTGGCAAAGTGATCTCCCTTCCATGCATTGCCTCGAACTCCTGCCAGATAATTAAAGATGTCTTTCTTCATCACCATGACAGCATATGTGGAAGACTCAGATGTAGCTAACTCAGGGTGAGCAACATTCACAATCATCTTGATAAATCTAGGATACATAATAAACTTCTTCCCAACAGTACCTATCACAATATTCTGCATCTCCGCAAAAATGGCATTGGATATGTTGTAGGTAAGCCATCGACTAATGAAACCAGCAATGATCCAAAAATAGCACTAAGGGTGTCTAGACTGACCTTCAGATTGTTCACGTAGTGAACAATCATGTGGAATAAATACTTCCAGAATGGAGGTAAGTGCTTCTTCTCCAATGATAGATACATGTGATCATATCCCATATGAGATAAACAATCTCTGGCCACATCATTAACCAAGCTTCACTAGGGCATTTGGTTGATCTTCCGGCAACAATACACATTTCACAATCTCAGCAGTAATCACAATATTTTTTCCTTTCACTATTACATAAATGTAAAGTTCTCCCTGTGAGTCTCTCTCGTTAACAGTAGATAGCTAGAACTGATCAATCACATCAGTATAGATAGTCAGATTAGCTAAGATAGCATGATGTATATGAGAGGTCTTCAAGCCATCAATAAGCAATCTGAACAAAGCTTTATCGTCAGGTATATCACCTAGATATGCCACAACATTATGGTTTTTATTGAAAACCATTTGCCTTGCCATCTTAAATCAAATTTTAAAAAACATCGATTAGTATTAACACATAATAGTTCATTCTTTCAGACTTAGAAAAATTTCAAAAAATTTTGAAAAACTTAAACTTTTCACGCAACATGATGAACTTTTTGAATGCGATAAGTTTCCTTTTTAAAACAATTTCTAGCGTGACTTCGCACAAAATGTTTTGACCAAAGTCAACTATTCGTGCGAATAGTCAAAGATTCCAATGTGAGAAGTTCATGCAAATTTTGAAAGTTTTCGCATCCGTTCAATAACTTTGTATGCTTTCGCACGTGATACTTCAAAATTTCAGGTTTCAAATCAAGCATTTTCAGAGTGTTTTAACCATTAACATATGTTTGTTTATGGTCGATTAGTATTGTATTATAGTTTAACATGATTAATTTCATTCAATTTTAAGGTTATTAGTCCATTAAGTTTCTGTTCATCATCAAAGTCATGTAAAACTGAACAATGTTCATTTGTTTACCTTGTGTATATCCAATGAAATCAATGGGCGACCGTAATGAACGTAACAAATCAAACTAAACTCGATCAACACTTAGAAAATTTTGTAAGCGAAAACAACAATATCAGAACTGTTACTTATACAGACATCTGACTTCTCGCGCGAGAAGTCAGACTTTGCGCTTGAATAAACTTTTCTCTTAATTTAACCTTTCGCATGACATAACTTTTCACTTGATAGAAGTTTTCGCGTGAATCAACTTTTAGCAAGCTAAAAGTTTAATTTTTATGAAATTTTCAAACTTTTTCAAAAATTTCTTCAATTTTATTCTTAATTTTATCTTATATGTATAACCAAGGAATTAGTTCTCACCAGATAAATTAATTTTAGCTATGTATCAAAATCAAAACAAAACAAAACAAAACAAATCTATTTGAATTTTATATTTTCCATTTATTCAAAAATAACTAAAACTTATCAAAATTTATCTAAGTATAACTTATATATTTTTGTGAATTTTATGTTGTAGAATCATATTTCAAAAGAAAATTGATTATTTACATATTCATGCAATACTCACAACATAACTTTTATGTGTTTAATTATTGATACAGAATTCGTACTTTAAAATTTATAAAAATACATAACTTGTAATTTTATCATGTTTTCATAATTTTATGAAATCAGAAAATTACACAATCACAAAATTTGTCTAACAGTTATTCGTACTTCAAAACTTTTAAGACAATCAAGTCACTCCAATTTGACTTAAACCTTTCATCTCTCATAAGTGATTTCATAAGCAAATATTTTCCTAATATATCTAATGGCGCATAATTCTCCCGAGAAAATTTTCTAAACATAGAATATTAACAAGTATTAGGATTTATTAATAGTCATTCAGACTTATGTTTTGCTCTCGCAAGAGCGGACTTACATGCCCCATCTTTTGATTTTGGCTCCTATATTAGAACATATTTTCAAAAAATATTTATCATATATTCTGTGTGTCTTGGACATATCATTTATTTTATGCTAATTGGCATCTTTTATTGCTATATGGTCTTTTGGCTTCTTTTTGATACTTTAGATTATTTTCTTCTTTTGACATTTCTTTTTTTTCTCCTTTTTTATTTATCATTTTGTATCTTATATACATATATCTATTTGGATGAAAATCACTTGATAAGAAGATTACAGGCTTGAGTATGACAATAGTTTGTCTCTTAGTTTGTTTTAGTAGAATTCCTTGTTACCACAAACTCATGAAATGTTACCGTGTTCAGTTATGATTGGTTTACTGTTCAGTCATGATTGATTTACTTTAACTGTATCACAACTTATGCATCTTTCTAATCTTGAAGATAGTATCTATCAATAAATAAAAAACGATCAAGTTTGTTCTTTTCAAGCCTTAGTATGTACTTTTATCAAAATCAAGAAATGTACTATCATTTTCTACTTTGTATAGAAAATTTATTTTTGAAAATTACTAAATAATCAAAATCTTTTTTATTATATTTTCAAGTTTTCTCCTCATAAAAATAAAAATCAATTTAAATATATTTTCAAATTTCTCCACCTAAAGTTGTGATTATCTCAAAGAAAATTACAATTTTAACAAACTGAGTAAAAAATATTTTTGGTGAAAATACTGGTGAAATAATGCAAAATTAATCATTCCCATGACTTAACAAGAAAGTCAAATCGGGATTGTTCAAATGCCTTAGTAAACAAGTCAGCAATGTTTTCATCTGATTTGACTTGTTCAAGATAAATAAGCTTTCGATCAAAACAATCACGGATAAAATGCATTCGGGTGTCAATATGTTTTGTCTGTGAGTGTTGGATAGGATTATTCATGATGTTCAGCACAATGGAATTATCACACTAAATTTTGGTGTTATAGATATTGAGACCGTAATCAATAAGTTGTTGTATCCACACGATTTGAGAACAACAGCTTGACGCAACCACGTATTCAGCTTCTACACTGGATGTAGATATAATATGCTGCTTTTTGCATTGCCACGAGATTAACCTATTACCAATAAATTAACATCCACCTTTTGTTGATTTTTTTCAAGTTACGTCCACCATAATCACCGTCAACATAAGCAAACCAAAGCCCAAGTGTTGGTTGGGCTTTGAGATACTTGAAAATTCTCTTGATAGCTTTCAGATGAGATTCTTTTGGATTACTCTGATATCACGCACACTGAACGACAGAAAACATGATATCTGGTCTGCTAGCAGTGATATAAATCAAAGATGTGATCATTGATCGATATAAACATCGATCAACATTTTCACTAGAAGTATAAGGAGATAAAGTAGGATGAGAAGACATCAGAGTCGGTGCAATTTTAGAATCTTGAAATTTGTATTTCTCCAAAATACTTTTGACATACTTTTTTTTTTATGAATTAAAATACCTTGGTCATCATGTTTAACTTGGATTTCCAAGAAAAATGATATTTCACCAAGAGAATTCATTTCAAATTTCTTCTTCATCACAGCTTCAAACTCCTTACACAATTTTTCGTTTGTGGATCCAAAAATAATATCATCGACGTAAATTTGAACAAGAATTATATCTTCACCCATCTTCCATAGAAACAAAGTTTGATCAATTGCACCACTCGAATATCCATTTGCAAGCAAATGTTTAGTTAATGTGGCATACCAAGCATGAGGTGCTTAATGTAGTCCATAGAGTGCTTTTTTAACTTGTAATTCATGATCAGGATGATCTCGATCTTAAAAACCAGGTGGTTGACAAACATAGGTCTTTTCATTCATTTCACCATACGAAAATGCAGTTTTGACATCCATTTGATAAACTTTGAAGTTCATGTATGAAGCAAATGCTAGAAAAATAAATATTGTCTCAAGTCTTGAACTAGAGCATAAACTTCTTCATAATCAAGATCTTCAATCTGATAGTATCCTTGTACAACAAATCTAGCCTTGTTGCGAACAATAACACCTTTTTCATCCGTTTTATTTTGAAAAATCCATTTTCTTTCGATCGACACCTTATCTTTTGGTAGCTCACATAATTGCCAAACATTTAACTTCTTGAATTGAATCAATTCATCTTGCATGGCTTCAACCCAACTATTTTCTTTTAATGCCATTTCAATATTTTTTGGCACAATTTGAGAAGTAAAACAATAGTACATGCATGTATTAATTGCTCCTGTTTGACTTCAAGTGTGAACGCCTTGTGATAACGGACCTATGATTGCTTTAGTAGGATTATCTTTATGTATTCTCAATTGAGGAATAGTATCTTCAGAAATAACTTCATCTAAATTGGACATATGACCAGCATGTTCTCTAATATTGCTTTCAATTTCAAGTTGATAGACAATTTCTTTTTCTTGAGTGTTTTAATTATCAACTGAATTTTCTTCAAATGGAACTTGAATTATATCAATCGAAATATCTTGTGTTCAATAGAATCCTGTGGAGCTCGTTCGATAACTAGATCAACCGAAGATGATTCAGCTTCTAGAATCTAAACAAATGATTGTGTAGAAGAAGAAGTATTTTCTAAAGCTTTTCCTGTTGTTGATGAAGAAGTAGATCCAACATCAGACAATATATCTTGAATGATAATGTCAAGGGCTGTGTAGCTGCAGACATAACAACAAAACGATTAAAAGCTTCAAACAATGATAAATAATCATATATCCAAGAAGAAGTAGATCCGGCATCTATTTTGTTACACTCGTGCCAATCAATATCAAATAACTTGATAATCTATTTTGTTCTTTTGTATGCTACTTTGTTAGCTGAATAGCGAACAAAATAGCAATCGTAAGCTTTTTTTATCAAATTTTGATTTTGAATGAGATGTCAGTAACAAAGTACAACAACATCCAAATATTTTAAAATATTTGACTTTAGGTTTATGGTTAAAGAATGTTTTATTGGCTGCAAATAGCATTGTTCGAGCTGCTGCAATTAAAGTCCTGTTTCGTCTTTCAGCAACTCCATTTTATTGTGAAGTTCCTGTAGAACTAAATTGTCACTACAAGAATTAAGACCTATCGCGACGACATTTGTGGTCGCCGTAGATGGCAAACGTCGTCGCTATAGGTCTAGTAGCCATACAATCGTCGCAATAGGTCAAAATCAAGTCGTCGCGATAGCTATTGTCGCCATAACTCCCTATCACGACGACATGTCGTCGCTACAAAAATGTCGGCATTTTTTTAATTGTAATTTTTTTAATTAAAAATTAAAAAATAAATATACCCTGTGGCGACATGTCGTAATAGGGTTTTTTAATATAATATATAATAAAAATAAAAAATATTTTAAATTAATAAATTAATTTTTAAATCGACGTATGGCGACGACGTCATCATAGGGTCTCTAATTAAATTTTTTTTTTATTTTTATTTTTCTCCAGGTTTTTTTACCTAACAGATACACAGAAATAAAAACTAAATATTACCAAAAAGAAGATTAAACAATTTTAGGTAATTACATAACAAATAAAACGATAGTAATAAAGTAAACATATGTCAAGTTTTTACAACCCAAACAAAATAACTCCCTAATTGTCATCCTCTTCATCATCTTCATCGTTATTGGGATTATGTTTTCTTCTTTCATATTCATTCATCATTTCTTGCATTTCACGCGTTTGTTGCTTTAATGCTTCTATTTCTTCGTCCCGATGTGATGATGACCCGCTTGATGGCTCGTAACGAGTGATATTTTTAACTTTTCGTCCAACACCTCTCGTGTGACCTCGCCTTTGTCCTAGCGCAAGCTCTAAACAATCCATCTCATTAACGGGTAAGTCTCCCGCCTCCATTTGCATTTGGGCGTATTGCTTTTCAATTTTTGCCTGCAATTTTAAAGAATCAAAATGAAAAGGAATTAAGATTTTTATAAAATTTCGACAGCATAACTGTTATAAAATGAAAAAAAAAATCATGTTTAATCATAAGCACATATAACATAAAATTCCCAAGTTTTAACATATAAACTAACAACTTATCAAAACCAGCAATTCTCAAATTATCCATATAGACCATATTGTTTATATAAGCACATATAATATAAAATTCCCAAGTTTCAACATATAAACTAACAACTTATCAAAACTAACAATTCTCAAATTATCCATATAGACCATATTGTTTATATAAGCACATATAACATAAAATTCCCAAGTTTCAACATATAAACTAACAACTTATCAAAACCAACAATTCTTAAATATATATAGCATATAGAACATATGAACACATTATAATAGCATTCTTAACATATTAAACTTACCCAATCTTCTTCTGCCCTTTGATTGACCCATCCAGACCCTTCTCTATAATGCGACCTTCTCCACGTTTCGATGTGACTTGGGTCCCGGTTTGTTGCTCCTAAAAATATTAGAAACATTATTCATAATATTTGAAAAGAATTAATAATACATATTTAAATAATATATGTTTTCTTACCTGAAGATATCGTCTTTCAGCATATGATCGACTACCATGCAAACTTGGATAGAGCTGTTTTGCTCTATTCCCTACGCCTTTTTCGGAAAGGCGTTTATGTTCTTCACTTGAGAAAAACTCAACCACCTGCTCCCATGCTTCTTGACTTTGACCTTCAGGTGGATTATTTACAGCCTGCTCAATATTATCATAACCTCCTTGATTTAAGAAATGTTGTTTCATATTGTATCTTCTATCTCGAAATGCTCGTTGGCAATCCATATGGATTCCAAGTTGGATTCGATGCCTGTGGTCTGAACCACGATGAGCTTCTAAATCAAAATATTCCTGCAAAACAGAATAGTTAGAAAAATATAAACTTATGATTATCAAATTACAAATAAAAGACTACATAAATACTCGCCTCCAAAAAATTAAACAATGATATCTTAAACGTATCAGGAACTTTATCCCAAGTGGGATAATGAAAAGGAACAGAGGCAACATGATTAGATAGTGCTCTAACAAATAATTGACTATTTTCTCCCACAGCTTTATATTGTTTTCATGTATGATCAAATTGCACGGGTAGTGGTTGGTTATTGTTTGCAGCCCGTTTCTCATATAAATTTAAATTCCTTCCTTTTGATCGTCTTTTCTTGGCTGACGCTATATTAACATAAAAAAATAAAAAGTTAGTAACATTTAAAATATATTCAATCAGTACATATATTTATAACATTAAGTTACATGATTGGCAACCGGAAGGAAGAGTATATCCATGCCCGTGGGGGTCCCGACCCCCACCGTCACCACCGTGAGATCCTGCTATGCTTGAAGACATAACCTGCAACAAAATCATATAACATTTTAATAAGAAATAGAATAACATGTTCTCAGTACATACAATCAATCTGAGTTATCACTATAAAGATATTCATGTGAAATTTTAATAGGAAATAAAATAAAGTGTTCTTAATACATACAATCAATCTGAGTTATCACTATAAAGATTTTCATCTTCATCTACAAGATCATCATCACTCTCATCCATACTATCATTAATATCTAATGCATCTTCATCTTCTTCATCTTCTTCATCTTCTTCATCATCATTAATAAAATCTTCCTTATCAGAGATATATGCATCTTCATCTTCTTCATTATCATTAATAAAATTTTCATCATGAACAAGTGGAGCAACAGGCAACCAACTTAAGTCTACGACTAATTCACAATTATCATGTGCACTTGATTCACCAACTTCAAAAGTACTATCGACTACCAAGTTATAATCAGATGATTGACTGTCGTGCAATACATCTATCTCATTAGCAACACTAATACTAGGACGATCCCAAAGCTTTCAATGGTGAACATCTTCCACAACCCTCCAATTGCTAGTGGATTTAGAAGGATCTTCAAGGTAAAACACTTGTTGAGCTTGTGTTGCTAAAATGTAAGGCTGATCACCAAACCATTCACGACTGACATCAATAACAACAACGTTATTCTTTTTAATTACTTATCCCTTTCGTGATGTGTCGAACCATTTACACCGAAATAGTACAACACTGTAACCATTTATATACTTCAACTCGTAGATGTCTTCTAGTTGACCATAAAATCGTGTACTATATTCTCCTATTATGACAACACTGCTGTTTTGTGTAGTGCGTCTAATATCACGGCTGTGTACCATAAATCTAACACCATTGACAATACAAGCTGTGTAAGAATATGTGCACAAGGGGCCATGTGCCAATGCCTTGAGTTCTTTGTCTGGAGACGTATTAAACTTATTATTAAGCCACGAAGAAAATTCATTTTTTACATCGCTTCTGGGGAATTCAAGTTCAAATTCACTATATGAGAAATATAATATTTATATTAGTTTATCATTTTAGCTAAAACGAAACTAATAAGAATAATTTAAACTAAAAAACTTACGATATGTAGACTTTAACTTCTTCACAATTATTCAGCACAAACCATTGAAATGATTTTTTAGAATTTTCACTAACGGAAATGATTTTCTTCTTTGATATTGGTCGACATTGTGATGAAAAGACAGAGAATTTCCTCTTTGGAATGCCAGGATCTTCATTCCTATTAGGACGATTAAATTTGGTTTGAATACCCTCTAGATACATAGAGCAGAATGTCAATGCTTCATCTGCAACATAACCCTCTGCTATTGATCCTTCAGGCTTGGCTTTGTTTCGAACATAAGCTTTCAGCTTTTTCATGTATCTTTCAAAAGGATACATCCATCTCATATATACAAGCCCTCCAAGAATAGCTTCTTCAGGTAAGTGTAGAATTAGATGAACCATAATATCAAAAAATGCGGGAGGATATATTAGTTCCAAATGGCATAAAATATTAACCGCTTCCTTCTGTGCTTTATACATGTCATCCACATCTAGTGATCGTGCACAAATCTTTTTAAATAATGTGCAAAGGTTAATAATTGTTGTTGAAACATTTTCAGGTAAACCTGCACGGACCCCGATCGGTAGCAAACGTTGCATAAGAATGTGACAATCATGAGACTTTAACCCGACGATATTTGAGTTATTAAGAATCACCTTATTTTTAAAGTTTGATCCAAAACCATCAGGTAGTCTCACTCTTTTAATGAACTGGCAAAATTTAGATCGATCACTAGGTTTGAAAGAATAAGAAGCTTGTGGCTGTATGACCTTGTTGTTTTTCACACTTAGCCATAAATCTGATTGTTTTCCCAAATTTTTTAAGTCTTCTCTTGCTTTGTGTGTGTCTTTTGATTTTTCATTCATCAACAAGGTACCTAACAAGCTCTCACACACATTTTTCTCGATATGCATAACATCAAGATTGTGTTTTAAATCAAGAGATGACCAATAATCCAGCTCAAAGTATATACTCTTTTTTGTCCAATTCAACTCTGACTCGTCACGTTTTCTTTTCACACCACCATGGTTGGGATGTTTACCCGGAACACGATCGGGAAGATGATTAAGTTGTTCTAATATTTTTGAATTACTTAATGCTTTTGGATGCTTTCTTAACTCTTTCTGACCATTAAATAGCAAGCTTTCTCTCCATTTATTACCTCTAGGCAAGAATCTTCTGTGACGGGTAAATGATATCTTATTAGTTACACGGCACGAGGGTGTGTCCATGTTACACGTCGCACATGCAAGATAACCTTGCCCACTCCATCCAGACAAGCTGCTACGAGCAGGATAATCATTAATGGTCCATAACAATGCCGCACGCATCGTGAATACAGTTTCTGTTGAGGCATCTCTTATTTGTACTCCATCCTTCCACAACTGCTTCAACTCATCCACCAGAGGCCTTAAAAAAACATCAATGTCTTTTCCAGGTGATTTAGGACCTAGAATTAACAAAGTTAACATGAAAGAAGACTCTTTCATACATAGCCAAGGTGGTGTGTTATACGTTGTCAACACGACTGGCCACATACTGTAAGCTTGACTCATGTTACCAAATGGATTAAAGCCATCTGCAGCCAGACCCAAGCGGACGTTCCTAGGCTCTTTGGCAAATTCAGAATGTCTCTTATCAAATTCTTGCCATGCCTTCCTATCTACCGGATTACGCATAATACCATCTGTTGAGCATCCAGTGTGATGCCAAATCATATCTTTTGCTGTGAACCTGGAACTATACCTTCTTTTAAGTCGAGGAGTTAATGGAAAGTACCGCAATACTTTTTGTGGTACTTTTTTTTCTTTTGTGTTTTTATCAACCCATCTACTCTCATTACAAACCGGACAATTTTGCAATTTTTCATTTTCTTTCCAAAACAAAGCACAATCATTGATGCAAGCATGAATGGATTCATATCCTAACCCAATCTTTTTCAGTTTCTTTTTCGCCTCATAGTGTGAGGATGGAATGTGATTTTCTTTTGGGAATGCAACCTTTAAAAACTCTAAAAGTTGATCAAACGAACTATTTGTCCACTTGTTGATTACTTTAATATGCATCAGTTTGGCTAGAAAGTTTAAAGAAGACATCCAATTACAACCGGGGTATAACTCAGTATTGAGCTCATTATACACTTCATCAAATTCCGAGTCTAAACTATATCCATCCTCATCGATGTTTTCTTCATTCTCTGAGATAACATCTTCGATTGCACCAAACATCTCATTATTTGATATATTACTAGTTGGAGGAGTACATGTTATTGTAGCAAATTGTTTTGCTGCATCAGAAGAACTAGAGACCTCACCGTGATAAACCCATTTCGTATAATGTTGAGAAAAGCCACGATCATGTATGTGAGCATTAATAATTTTTAAATCATGCCGAAAAGCATTCACACAATCTCTACACCGGCATTTTGTTTTGCCATCACTGTCAACAAAGTTCTTAACATACTCCATAAAGTTCTTAAGACCTTCTAAGAAAACCGGAGACGTTCGATTTTTTATTTTAATCCAGCTCTTATCAATTGTCATAACTGTTTCATACACGTACATAAACATGAACATAAAATAAACATAAATACATTGTACATTATAAACATAATCCAGCTCATTCAACATTATCATTCTATCAAAACAAAACAATTAAACATTATACATTATAATTCTGTAACATTATATCTTAAACTATAACATTATCATTCAACCAAAACAATCCACTTATACTTTATCCCATATAAATCTTAACAAAAACAATTCAATTAAACTTTACATCTTAACCTATAACATTATAATTCAACAAAAAACAATCCAATTAAACTTCATATCTTAACCTATAACATTAACATTCAACAAAAAACAATCTAATTAAACTTCATATCTTAAACTATAACATTAACATTCAACAAAAACAATTCAATTAAACTTTATATCTTAACCTACAACATCATCATTCAACCAAAAACAATCCAATAAAACTTTATATCTTAACCTATAACATTATCATTTAACCAAAACAATTCAATTAAACTTTATATCTTAACCTATAACATTATCATTCAACCAAAACAATCCAAATATACTTTATGTCTTAACCTATAACATTATCATTCAACCAAAACAATCCAAATATACTTTCTATCATATAAATCTAACAACCTACAACTACATTCTACCAAAACAATACAATTGAACTTTTATCTTATAAATCTAACATCTAACAACATCATCAAAAGTATAAAAACAAAAATGTTAACTATTTTAGAAAATTATGTATACTAACCTTCAATTTAATGTTTTGAACACAAACTTCAACAATGATGGTGGCTGGAACCCTAACACGTCTTGTACGATGGCAAACGGTGGCTAACTTGAAGTCTTGGTGGCTGATTTGGCGGTGGTGGTGGCTGATTTGGTGGATGACGGGGATGAAGGTCACGATGGTGGTGCGATTGAAAGGTGGGTGGGTGAAAGAGGACTTCAATTTTGTGATTTGGAGAGGTTGTGGAGGCTTGCAATGGTGTTAGAGGGCTTCAATTCTGCGTTTTTGGGTGAAGGAGACGAAGTGGTGCGATTTGGATATGGTAAAAGGGAAGCAGAATTCGATCTGTGGTTTATATCTGTCTGCAGCCATGTCGCCACGATAGGTCAATTTTTTTTTTTTTTTTGCAAATAATAAGGCGGGTGTTGGCGGGATATGAAAACCCTATGGCGACGACACGTCGCCGCTATAGGGCTATTATTATATTATTATTATTTTATTATGTTTATTATCATTATTATTATTATTATTATTATTATTATTATTATTATTATATTATTATTATATTATTATAATTATTATTATAACTATTATTATATTATTATTATATTATAATAATAATAATAATAATAATAATAATAATAATAATAATAATAATAATAATAATAAAATTATTATTATTATTATATTGTTATTATTATTGTATTATTATTATTATTATTATTATTATTATTATTATTATTATTATTATTATTATTATTATATTATTATTATTTCTATTGTATTATTATTATTATTATTATTATTATTATTATTATTATATTATATTATATTATATTATATTATATTATATTATATTATATTATATTATATTATATCTTTAATCGAATCTATGGCTACAATTGTAATTCGATTAATGCTAACTTTTGACCTATGTAGACAACCCTAATCGTTATAAGAGAACCTTTGAGTTTGTTTGATACTCATTAATGATAATTGAACATAAACAAACTTAATTTACATTAACGTGTATAATTTACCAATGATCTTTATAACTAGATCATAGGTAAACTTTAACATATGTAATCACCCTAACCATCGTATTCGAACATATTTAACATTGTTTAACTCTCACTGATAATAATTAAATATAAACAAACTTAACTTACTGTTAATAAAAGATAATTTCTTGTAATTATCCTCATATATAAAGATAATTTCTTGTAATTATCCTCATATATAATGTATAATTGAATACAAATGATCATAATTGGTTCATAACTAACATTTGACGAATATAATTGATGCTAATCATCGTAACCAAACATATTTAGCATTGTTTGATGTTTATTGTTGAAAGTTAAATATAAATAAACTTATCATACAGTGAATAAACATAATATTCCCTTAAAATATTATCAACGTATATAATTTACAACCATAATCATAGATGAAGTTAACCTTTAATGCATGTAATCAAAACTAGCTATCATAACCGAATATATTTGATTCTAACTGACACAAATTATCTATAATTATAATTAATTAATATAATATTTGTTAATATTATTATTATGACTTATAATTATAATAATACCTATAATTAACAATAATACTTTTAATAATAGCAATGATACATAAATTTTTATTAATAATGATATTAATAATTAAAATTATTATTTTTATAAATATTTAATTCTTAAAAAATTTTGCACTTTACGGCGACGACATGTCCTCGCCATAGGGTGACCTATAGCGACTACACCATGTCGTCGCCATAGGTCTAGTCACCATAGACTCTTTTTCTTATAGTGTGTCTAGCTATCCCCTTTGAATCGCAAAATTCATTCAAAATGTGATTGCAAAATTATGTTCCATTATCACTTGTGATGCACTTGATGGTTTTATCTGTCTGATTTTCCACAAGAGTCATGAACTTTATTAGCAAATAAGGTGTCTCATCATTTGTTGCTAAAAAGAAAACCCAAGTAAATCTAAAAAAATCATCATTAGTAACCAAACAATATGCAGGTTGTCCCAAAAACATTAACAAGACCAAATAAATTCATATGTAACAATTAAAGGATTGAGTCAATTTTGATATGACTAACTGGTTTATGAGAAAGAGTGTGTTGTTTGCCTTTTGAATATGACAGACAATGTTCAATAAGATGAAATTCTTTCAAAGGTAGACCAATAACATGATTTACTCTAACCAATTGATTCACATTTTTTTATATTTACATGTGCATGACAATGATGCCATAGCATAGAATCACTTTTTGAGGTTTCTGATAATAAACAGGATGTTGTTACAAATAAATGTGAACCATTCATATCTAACAGATAAGTGTCTCTACCAATCGGAGTTCTTAATAAAACCCATTCATCAAGTATTACAAAACTGGGTTTTAAAATCAAGCATTCTTTGTCTGTAAAATGTGTTAAATATTATTCATCACAAATTTGTGAAACACTTAGCAAGTTGTGTTTTAATTCTTTAACAAAGCTTTCATCTTCAAAGCTCAACACACTGTTTCATACTGTAACATTTGGAGTTATTTTCCCTCCTTTATCGCCGGTAAAAATAACATAACCACCGTTGTAAGGTTGAACGTTGTTTAATAGTGAAATGTTACCCGTCATGTGTCTAGAACAACCGCTGTCAACATGCCATACACTATTGATGACTAGCCTACGTTGTTCCTACACATATTAACGAATATAATCAATTTTAGAAACCCAAGCCATTGTTGACTTGAACATATTATTGTTATCCAAATATGACACTGATTTCTGAATCATATCTCATTTATCATTGAAGACATAATCTTCAATTATATTAGGTTCTCATTGTTTTTCTTAACTTTACATTTTTGAATTGTTTTTCTTTAACTTTCCATATGACACTGATTTCAAAATCATTTCTCTTTTCGTCAACAAATGAGGATTTTATTTTTGAATTTTCTTTTGTCACATCAAAATTTTTATTCATTTTACTAGAAAAATTGTTTGACTTATTTTTATACTTATTAAATCTTGCATTTAAAAAGAATTGTTTTTGATTATGTGAAATAAAATTATTAAATATTTGCTTGCTTAGAGTATTATATATGTTGTTGAAAGCAATTTCTAGCTTTATGATTTGACATTCCACAAACATAACAACACTGTTTTTGATACACATTATGCACTTGCGTATTTTCCATGAACTGTTTATGATAAACGCCAAAGTTATCATAGAATCTAGCTTTAGTATATCATTGGCCTTGTGATTTTGTCATATTCTCTCATTTCTTTCTTTCACATAAAACATTTTTAGCTGAATCTGAAAAAATTTTGCGATACGTTGAAGTTCTCGTGCGTATGCAATCTTTTGGTAACAAACTTTTGCGAATTGCTGAAGTTCTCGCACGAAAGTGAACTTTTTGCGTTCGAATACTTACTATTTGCACGATCTAATCCTTGTAATTTCAAGATTTCCAGTCACAATCTAATCATCAATTAGTCCAAAATTAAATGATTAATCTTTAAATTAGGGATTTAGGTTTAAATTCGCTCCCAATAGTCTCTTACTTATTCATTTATGTTCAATTAATCCATGTAATCACCTTTACATCATCAATCAAGATTGTTTCTCTCATTAACATCTTCAAAATTAATTAAAAGTGTAGAAATCAAATTGATCTTCAAGAGAAACGTGAATTCGTAGCTCAAGAACACTTCAATAGTATTCAAACTTCAATCCAATCGATCTACAACACTCATGGCTCTGCTACCAATTGTAAGGATCTTGTAGAACAGTAATTAATCGATCTCGTGACGAAAATACGGAATGCAATTGTTCACGTCATAGAAATTGAAGTATAAAGTTAAGAATCAAGCAACAAAGTAAATAAACTTTTAGTATATTGCTCTTTGATTTCCAATGATTACAATGCAAATCAAATCAGAAAATTTGTTTCTCATAATTAAAAAAATACTAAAACAAACTATTTATACTATACCAAAAAGGTCTCGTGCGAGAAGTAAGTTATCACGCGACTATATCTTGATCTTCAACATCTTTAATTGATTTACCGATCTATAGGTTTAATCTCTAGGGATTTAAAGTGTGGGATTAGAAAGTATGTGTGTCAGTTCTGATTAAAAGGAAAAATGAATTAATATAAAGCTATATAATTATTGGACAAAGTAATAGAAATTTTAACGAAGTACTTGGTGACATAATGCCAAAATTAAAATTCAAATTTCCTAAGCATGAAAAATAAAATATTATAATGATACTTGTAAGAAAAAGTATGCTTGTTAAATCATAAAATCTAAAACTTGAGCTGTCTTCCCAAATTCTCTAATGCACGTTACCACTACTTGAGGATCTAAATGCCCACGTACAAATAGTCTTCCTATTTCTTTTTTAGCGGAAACGGATTCAACTCCCATAAGACTAGAAAGTGCCTTCTCTATCATGTCCGCTTCACTTGCACTATTAATGCTCACCCCGAGCTCAACCAAAATATTCTGATATATAAATACAAAAATAGGATCAAATTAATTAATGGCTAAAGAATGATTGGTAGGTTTTGACAATTAATGTATGCTAGTTTTACATATGTTAATAGAGTGCTAATTAAGTTTTGAAGTACATAGTTCATCCCCATCAAACCTCTTGGCCTTGTGACACTTGCAATTTATCCCACCAAAGTACTGAGAGTTCAAATCCAACTAGCTAGGTGGGAAATAGGTGGAAGTGGTATACGATTGTTCAAAAAATTACAAAAATAAAAGGAACATAAATAAAAAATCTTTATGTGAAAAGAACTTTACATGGGATTTTATATTAGAAACATTTTTGTATAATTGAAAATTATAGTGATGACAAAAATAAAAAATAAAAAATAATGGAAAAGACATACCACTAGATGGGGGTTTTGTAAAGCATTCAACTTCGGAAAGTCCGAAATGAGACAAGATCTTCTCCATCTTTGTGAATCTATGATATGTGCAATATGAATGCTCACATTATTTACAACTTAATATTAACTATAAAAAATCCACAATCAATATATACAACTTGTAAGGAACTTACCTGTAATCTGAATGTTGTCACCAAAGAACCAATCAGGGATCATTGAGTTAAATAAATCATGACGGCAAAGATAATAGCCTCCTTTGGTCACCTCAAAGAAAGATAAATCTCCTCCGATCACTTCTTTCAACGTTTCGCATGTTTCTTCGTTCTCTACTTCACCATCATCCATGTACACAAGGCTTGCACCACACTCTCCTACTATAACTCCAGTATCCACATACATACTCACATGAACTTCATCACCACTGTCGAACATATTTTTGATTGGCCAAGAGCTTAACCACACAACATTGTTATCAACTATAGGTTTGCAATACACCACAGGGTTGTATACCCAAGTAACTCCTTTGGTTGTGTTATTGATCTTCACAAACAAATGCAACTTATCTTTATACTCACTTGATGCTGTGTATAAGAACATTACGTTTAATCCTTGGATCCTATTCTTCTTAGTATACATAGGCACGTGAAAGGATAAAACTCCGGATGATGTCGTATGATCATATGTCTTCAAGCTTTGATCATTTATTCCTTGTAGATATGTGCTCTTGATACCATATTCATACAATATCTATTTTTCACACACAATGTTTATTCTCATGTATTATACAATTTGCTACATATTCAAAAGAAGTTAAGAGTGAAAGAGAGACATTGAGAGAGAACCTGGGCATTAAAAGTTCTTTCTTTAGTAATCACATCACCAATGAGGTCCACCTTACAATCTTGATACACTTTGATCCATTGCATATGTCTCATATCTATTTCATCAAGTGTTGATATGGGCACTAACTTGAAAAGGCCTTCAATATCATACAGTTTGAAACAACCATCATAACCAAATGTATCTAGTGTGAAACGAGATAATTCGAATCTTATGCTCTCTAGTGATGTACACCAATCCACGTTCAACTCCTTCAACGTACTTGGGAGACACGGGAGTGACTTAAGGTTTGGACAACCATGCAAGTAGAGTAACTGAAGTAATTTAAACTCAACATAACTAGGCAACATTTCAAAACTATTACAATCTAAACTTAAGTTAGATAATGATTGGGGCAAGGGAAACGAATGCTCTTCTCGAGCATGTCTGTTAATAAATATAGCTTTTAGCTTTTCAAGTTGATTTAAAAACCTCAGATTCGATGATGTCTTCCAGAGTTTAGTGCACCCTCCCAAGTTCAAGGAAGAAAGATTTTTAAGATCTCCTATGGTTTTACAAACATAAGTCAAACCTATGCAATTGGTGAGACCCAAAGTCTCAAGTTTAGGAAGTCTGTGGAGATTGCAGATGCTGACAAGGTTGTAAGACCAAGAAAGATCTAGAATCTTGAGTGAAGTAAGAACCTATACCAAGATGAACAAGTTATATTATATAAATATTGTCTAGAACATAAAAGATAAAAGTTAAAGCAACAAATAAAAGATTTTAGTTTCTTATACCGGCGGTTCAAACTTTTCCAAGCCGCTGTGACGCATATCTATAGACACCAATGAGCTCATCAATAGGCCTGGAGGTATTGTTTTCAGATAGCATCGTGATACGAACGAGGCTTTGGATTGAATTCTTTATTATTATTAATTGTTTGAATTGCATGTGTCAAGGACTATTATGGTTTTTTTAATATTGTGTGAGGTGTCTTGTGTAACTTTGAATATTTTGATTTGTTTGAATATAACCTAGCAGCCGATTAGTTCTGGGAATTCATCCAGAAATCGGTTCTTTTCTTCCATCCCCATAGCTTCTGTTCTTTAACCCTATCAAGGGTATCAGAGCCGTTCCGATCACCGGTCGGAATCCCTCTCGTTATCATGACAAACACTCGCAACCAGGATGTTGATAAAACTCTCAAAGATCATGACAAGGCAATCTCGGATATCCAGGCAGCCCTATCGGCTCTAATGAAACAGCAGGAGCAATCTGTGAAACAACAGGAGGAGATACTCAGGGTAGTCAAGGAGAAGTCGAACGCTAGCGGCCCTAAGAACGGCGGTGAAAGTTCGGGTTCGTCCTTCTCTTTTGCCGACGCAGATTCGCGAGGTACGAGACCCATGTGGATCGGGAAGGTGGAATTTCCTAGGTTCTCGGGGGAGGACGTGGAAGCGTGGGTTTATCGTTGCGAGCACTTTTTCGCGATTGATGAAACTCCAATAGAGATGAAGCTCAGGTATGCGGTCATCCACCTTGAAGGGGATGCTATACAATGGCATCGAGCTTTTATGCGCACTCGTGGGGCTACTGTTGGAGAGATTTCATGGGAGGATTATGTTCGAGCCATCTCAAGCCGGTTTTCCAATGCCATGTTTGAGGACCCCTTGGAAGAAATTGCTTCCCTCACTCAAGAAGATCTCACGATGGAGTCGCTTCACGACTACAATTCCTCGTTTGATTCACTATTAAACAAGGTAAATTTGAGTGAAACACAAGCTGTTAGTCTTTATCTTAAGGGTCTTAAGCAAGAAATCAGAGGCCCGGTTAAGATGTTTAAACCGCGTACTTTACATGAAGCATACGGGTTGGCCAAAATCCAAACACTTAACAATGAAAACTTGGAGGGAAAACTCAAATTAGGGAAGGTGCATGGAGGGAGCGCAAAGGCCAGTACTGATATCAAGATCACCCCTCCCACAAATGCAACCAAATTACCTATTTTGCCCACTCCCACTAGGTCTGCATCAATGGCTTCTAAACCAAGTGGGGGGTCACGTCGTCTCACGAGTAAAGAGTTGGAGCAGAAACGGGCGAAGGGGGAATGCTTTTGGTGCACGGAGAAATTTGTGCCGGGGCATAAATGTGCCCGGAATCGTAATCAAATTTATATTATTGAAGTGGAGGATGAGGAGGAATTGGGAGTGGAAGAGATGGCAACCGAAGAGGAGGAAAAGGAGCACCAAATTTCTGTTCATGCCTTAACAGGTCTTCCATCCTACTCGACTATGCGGGTTCAGGGTTCGATGGGTACTCACCAACTTCATATACTTATTGACTCGGGATCGACTCACAACTTTATTGACGTTAAACTGGCGAAACGGTTACAATGCGAGGTAAGGGATATTTCCCCTATTAATGTTAGTATGGCGAATGGAAAGAAACTCACTTGCACTCAAATGTGTCCCGACTTCCAATGGACCATGCAAGGCCATTGGTTCACGACAGAAGTTTTACTCATAGCTTTGGAGAATTATGACATGATATTGGGGGTACAATGGCTTCTTCCATTAAATGACATCCTTTGGAACTTCCAAAAGATGACCATGCAGTTCGAGGTTGATAGTAAACAATATGAATTAAAAGGCCTCCAAAATAATAAAGTTACAGTATGCTCATTGGAAAAAATGGGGGAGTTAATGAAAAAACATTCTAAGGGTGGAACTATACAATTATTTAGTCTCCAACTTGCCAACAAAGAGTCTGAAGTTACCTACCAATCCAAGGTTTTATGCGACCCGCAACACTAGCACGAGAACCTGCCTTGGCGGGAGTTGATTCGAGTTTTTTCCGAGGTATTCCAGACGCCGAAGGGGCTGCCCCCTACTCGGCCTTTTGACCATCGCATCGTTCTTAAGGACGGAACTCAACCGATTAGCCAACGGCCTTACCGGTACCCATCAGTACAGAAAGATGTGATAGAAAAGACCACGCGGGAATTATTAGATTCGGGGGTTATTCGTAATAGTCAAAGTTCATTCGCAGCCCCGGTTGTGTTAGTTAAGAAAAAAGACGGGCAATGGCGGATGTGCATGGACTATCGTCGACTCAACGAGGCAACAGTTAAAGATAAGTTTCCCATTCCACTAATTGAAGAACTGTTGTGTGACACCTGGTAATTTTCCGTTACCAAACTACCTGGTAATTTTCCGTTACCAAACTACCTGGTAATTTTCCGTTACCAAACTCCGTTAGTTCCGTTAGGTCTTGCATACACGTGTCGTGAGCACACACTAGTTGTCGTTGAACGTTGGTGACTTAATAACAATTATCTATGGTAAACAAATGATAACCTAATGAATAATGTTGATTATTAGTTGTGGTTATGTGATTCATGCATTTTAAGTTATTGTTTGTGAATTTTACTTGATAACGTGACAACGTGTAACTATGATCTCATATGTTTTGCCGTTAGTTGTAAATGTATATGATTATTATTGTTGATTAGTAATGTTTATATTTTGTAGTTAAAACCTTTTAAAAAGTGTTAAAAAGATTAGTTTTTATAAAATATAAACAATGGGGTTTATTTTGTAATTGGATTGAAATAAAAAGTTACCATATTTAAACAAATTTAACCCAACCCTAGCCCCCATTCCCCATTTGCGGCCGTAACCCTCTCCAAACATCCCATCCTTTGCGATTTTGATCAAGAACAAGCAAGAACAATTCGATTTTGATTAGTTCCAAGTGTTAGCAAGTGTTAATCATCATCTCTACACGTTTAAAGGTGAGTTTTATCAAGTTTTTCATGGTTTTTGATTCTTGATGAACCCTAATTCGAAATTGATGATGAAAAAGTGAAATTGATGATTGTTAGATGTTAATTTGATGTTGGTTAGATTGTATGAATGTTAGATTATGTTGATTATGCAAGAATTCCATGGTTTGATCACATTGTTCACACATTGCCTTAAGAGGAAACTTTTTGTTCTTGGAATTCATGATTTGATGATTGTATGATGTTGGATACATTGCTTGGATGTTGTTTTATATGAATTGTGCAAGAAAAGTCATGAAATCTAGGGTTTGTTCATACCTTACTATAAGTGGAAACTTTTATGCATGATGATTGGGAATTTTGATAAATTAGTGATGATTATCATGTTAGAATGAATGTTATGAACTTGATTAGGTATAAAATTGATGAAACTATGAAGGAAGTGGATGTTAGATTACTTTTGGGTGTTACCTTCTAAAAAGGGAAACTTTATTTTTGAAGATCATTGGATATGATGATGTGAGCATGTTTATGGTGTTAGGAGCATGTTAGAATGCTTATGGATGATGTCTAATGTGGTGGAATGTGTTACTTGGGTTGTATGGTTGCTTGATTGATCATTTAAGGAATGTAGGTTCTTGGTGATTATACATGATGATGAATTATGGCTAGTGATTAGGAAATCATGTTTGGGATTGGAATTGATCATTATTGTGTTTGTTAGTTGGAATGAATCTTGTTGATTTATGTTATTATGATTGTCATACACGCGTGCGAATCTGAGGCCCCTACTGAGTAGGATTGGCAGGGTTTAGGGTGTGAAGTCGTGAGTGGCTTCACATGGCATGTTGTGCATGATTAGACTTCATGAATGAATTATTAGTTGTGATATATTTATGATTGTGTTGAGCATGTTGATTGTTTGAGATTCGCATAAGTTGTATGATGATCTAGGTTGAACTTGGGTTGATGATGTGATATGCGTGAATACTTTGTTTGATAATCATGTATGATAAGTTGATACATTTGATCAAACGAGATTTCAATTAATATGTCACCAACGGGTCAAACGGGTCAACTAGGTTAGAGGAGTCTTGTTTTTCAAAACCCTAGGGTTGATGTTTTGATGAGCACTTAGGGTTGTTATGTTTCTCTGGTTGCACGTACTTATGTACTCACATGTTCTAGGTAACCTTTGACGGGTTGTCTTTCCTCTCATTGCAAGCTTTGCACTTATTGTTGGTTTACGCATCAGGTGAGTTCATGCCCCACTTTTAAACACTCTCTTTTGGGGGAGGTAGCATACTTGTTCTCAAACGCTATATTATTATTATAAGTTGTGTATGTTTTAACATGGTGTATAATACCTTGAAAGTCCTCACACTTTCGGATCGTTAATAATGGTAACTAGCGGGAAATCTTGGGTAGTACTACTGGGTTTGACAAGCCCCACCTGTGCGACTCGAGGTCAAACGGGTGCAATATTGTCCTAAACACAAACATCGTTACGACCTGGTAAGTCTTGACGGGAGGCAACAAACGCAACACAGTCAGCTTCGATCGCGAAATCACTATTGTTATTACTTATGAATATAGACTAGCTATCTATTTCAATGCACTTCTTATGTTATGCAAATTATTGTTGTTTATGTTAAATGCAAACTCTTGAACTCACCAACCATTGTGTTGACATTTTTAGTATGCTATTCTCAGGTCGTTAATTCAGTTTGCCATTAGGAGCACAACACGGGTCCAGCATGCATTCTAAGACTTCATCTTAAGTCATGACATTTGAATTTTATTTATGAGATTTGAATAATGGGTTGGCGCGTGTTTTGCCAAATTTTACATTTACATACTTTGGGTTTGTCTTATTTACAAAACGCTTCCGCATGGTTTTAAAACTTGAACTTTGATTGGTTTATTTTTAAACATGGCATATAGTGTCGTTCTGAGTAACTAGTGACTGTGATCCTGGTTTGTTCACACGCCTCGCGGTAAAACTCCGCACGTGGATTTTGAGGGTGTGACAGATTGGTATCAGAGCCATTGGTTATAGGGAACTAGGTTGCATACACACTAGTCTATAACCGTACACAGTTAGTTAGTCACTCTTTGCTTATTCTCTTACTGTATACCCATTGGCTTACGCATCACGTGCACTGCAGCATGGCATCATCATCACGGGTTTTGGGTAAAAGACCTGCGCGTTCTGAATCCCCTCCTTCTCCTCCTGTACCTCATCGAGAACCCAATTGGCCGCGGTATCCTTACCCTTCTAGAGAGATAGATTTGGACCAGCCATTTGTGCCACCCGAGCTTGATCCTCCTCGAGATTGGAGATACTATGCTACCTATGTGAACCGTATGGTTTACAGGGAGCGGGTCCCAGGCCCTGCTACGACTGGACCCAGGACCAGGTCAGCTACTGCCTCTACGACACCTGCTCTTCCCTCACTTGACGTTCCTCTCGAGCAGGCTGTGGCAGCTTTAGTTGCGACTCTTGACACTGAGCGTCGGCGTATCAGAGTACTCACTGACGAGAACTCCACTTTAGCATATGAAGTGCGCCAGCTACGCCTACTAGTGGAGACACTCCAGGATCGACTCTCGATGGCTATTACTGGACATCATACCCTGACTGGTACTGTGATGCAGCTTGTGGAGCGTATGGACGAGCAAGAGCTTCATAATGTAGGTGTGGAGGATAGGTTGACCGGATTGGAGGCACAGTTTGCAGCACTACAGATTGTGGACCATCCTGCACCAGCAGAAGATGTTGATGAAGACCCCGAGGAAGAGCCCGAAGAAGCCCCAGACGGCGGAGATAGTGATGGATCAGATTTGTTTGATTGATTCTTTTCTATTTATATGATCTAGACTGCATAGCGTTTTTTTTAAAACCTATGTGGGAAGGGTTGTTTCCCACACAACTGAAAACTTGAAATTTTGACATTGATTGGATATTTTGTGAGTTACTTACAATTTATTTATGATAAGTTATTATTTTGGTTATAAATGTTGTGGTTGTGGCAGTACATTATTTCTTATTATTTACCATACTTCAATGAGATTAATATGCTGGATGTTACTCATTATTGTGTTTGTAAATGTAAAGTGAAATATGGACGGCCGAGGCAGTGGACGTGGACGTGGCCGTGGGCGTGGCGGAGGACGTGGCGCCGGCACCGTGAACATGACCCCAGCTGAATTAGCTGCTCTGATTAATCAGCATGTGCAGGCGGCATTGAACACTCAACCCGCTCAGTTTGGAGGTAAACGGTGACTTTAGTCATCGATTACGCAAATAATTCGTTAAGTGATAAATTCATTCGGGTCAATTTAAATACTCTGTCATGTGAATACAGGACCACCTGGGTGTACTTACAAGGCATTTATGGATTGCAAGCCCCATACCTACAGTGGATCTGAGGGAGCTGTAGGGCTCGTGAGGTGGTTCGAGAAGACTGAATCAGTCTTCGCCAAATGCAACTGTCCAGCGGTGGACCAGGTGAAATTCGCCACGGGGACACTTGAGGGTGCAGCACTCACGTGGTGGAATGCGCAAGTGCAGATGCTTGGTCTGGCGATGGCAAACGCGCTGCCATGGGATGAATTCAAAACGATGATGACAGAGGAATACTGCCCTCGTAATGAAGTTCAGAAGCTAGAAGCCGAGTTTTGGCAATTAAAGATGGAAGGATCTGACATTGAAGCTTACACTACTAGGTCTCATGAGCTGGCTACACTCTGTCCTGGCATGGTTGACCCGCCGAGCCGACGAATTGAGCTCTACTTACGTGGGTTGGTGCCGGAAATTCAAAGTATGGTGACCGCTGCAAATCTTCCTACTATTCAACAGGTCATTCGATTGGCTCATAAACTCACCGATCAGGCAGTGGAGCAAGGGAAGTTACCTAAGCGGGGCGCTGTGACAAGCATGCCCGACAATAAACGCAAGTGGGAAAGTAATGCCAGCAAGGGATCGACATCTGGTAGTCAACCTCAGCAACAACAGTCTCAACAACAACAGCAACAAAGGAGGTTTGATAACAACCGCAACTTCAACCAATCGTCTGCCCCAACTCAAGGACCCGGTGGTTATGCGGGGAAAAGCCCCAAATGCAACCGATGCAACTATCACCACACTGGCAGGTGTGATAGCTTTCGATGCCAGCGTTGTGGGAAGGTTGGACACGCGGCAAAGGATTGTCGTGGGGAGTTGATGAAGAAGCCCCAGCAGCCTCAGCAGTCCCAACGGCCCCATGAAACGCCAAAGGGTTGCTTTGAATGTGGAAAAGAGGGGCATTACAAGAGAAATTGCCCTCAATTAAAAAGAAATGGTAATGGCCATGGAAATGGTGGTAATAACAATAATGGGGGCAGTGGTGACAATAATGGTGGCAACAATGGTGGAGCAAAAGGGAGAGCCTTTGTCATGGGATCAGGTGAGGCTCTAAACGATCCTACTACTGTTACTGGTAAATTTCCTATTAATGGTCGTTTTGCTTTTATACTGTTTGATACCGGAGCTGATAGGAGTTTTATTTCTACTAAATTCTGTAGTCTCCTAAGTGATATGCCTTCTGCGTTGGACCTTAAGTATACCGTAGAATTAGCTGATGGTAAGCAAATCTCCGTTACGCATATCCTTAAGGGTTGTAAGATAGAACTCGCTGGTCATACCTTTGATATCGATCTCATGCCTATTACACTTGGGAGTTTTGACGTGGTCGTAGGTATGGATTGGCTGTCTGAGAAGCAGGCAGAAGTCATATGCCATGAGAAGGTTATTCGCATTCCTTTAAAAGAGGGAGAGATTCTCTCAGTTAAGGGCGAGAAGAGTGGTGCAGTGATAGGCATCATATCTTTTATGAAAGCGCAGAAGTGGCTACACAAGGGTCACTTAGCCATATTAGCCCTTGTGACCGATAAACAACAAGAAGAGAAGAAGATAGAGAATATCCCGGTAGTTCGTGACTTTCCAGAGGTGTTTCCAGAGGATCTGCCTGGACTACCACCTCATCGTCAGGTTGAATTTCAGATTGATTTGACTCCCGGAGCAGCTCCAATTGCGAGAGCACCTTATCGGTTAGCACCAAACGAACTGCAGGAACTATCTGCACAACTTCAGGAGCTATTGGATAAAGGATTTATTCGACCGAGCTCATCACCGTGGGGAGCACCTGTACTTTTTGTTAAGAAGAAAGATGGTACCTTTCGTATGTGCATTGACTACAGAGAGTTGAACAAGGTCACAGTCAAGAACCGATACCCTTTGCCTCGTATTGATGACTTATTTGATCAACTTCAGGGATCAAGCTATTACTCAAAAATTGATTTGAGGTCCGGTTATCATCAACTGAGAGTTCGGGAGGAAGACATCTCTAAAACCGCATTTCGTACTCGTTATGGTCATTATGAATTCTTGGTCATGCCCTTTGGGTTGACTAATGCACCAGCGGTATTCATGGATCTCATGAATCGTGTGTGCAAACCCTACCTCGATCAGTTTGTTATCGTGTTTATTGATGACATATTGATCTATTCAAAGACCAAGGAGGAGCATGAGGAGCATCTACGTCTAATCTTGGAATTGCTTAGGAAGGAACAGTTGTATGCCAAGTTTTCTAAGTGTGATTTCTGGATTCGTGAGGTGCAATTCTTGGGTCACATTGTTAATGAGAAAGGAATACATGTGGATCCTACAAAGATTGAGGCTATAAAGAACTGGTCGGTACCCAAGACGCCTAGTGAGATAAGGCAATTTCTTGGACTGGCAGGGTACTATCGACGTTTCATCGAGGGATTTTCAAAAATCGCTCAACCTCTCACAGCCTTGACCCATAAAGGAACAACGTATAAATGGGGTGAGAGTCAAGAAGCCGCTTTTCAGTTGTTGAAACAGAAACTCTGTAGCGCGCCGATATTAGCATTACCAGAAGGAAGTGATGATTTTGTGGTTTACTGTGATGCTTCTATACAAGGACTTGGTTGTGTCCTAATGCAACGTGGCAAGGTAATAGCCTATGCCTCGAGACAACTGAAGGTGCATGAAAAGAACTATACTACTCATGATTTGGAGTTAGGTGCAGTGATTTTTGCCTTGAAGATCTGGAGACATTACTTGTACGGTACCAAATGCACTATTTACACCGATCACAAGAGTCTTCAGCATATCTTTGAGCAGAAAGAGCTAAACATGAGGCAGCGACGCTGGGTGGAACTGTTAAACGATTACGATTGTGCTATCAAATATCACCCAGGAAAGGCGAATGTAGTCGCTGATGCTTTGAGTAGGAAGGAGATTGCTAAGCCCCGGCGAGTGCGTGCTTTGCAGCTTACGATTAGCACTCATTTGCCTGAACAAATCAAGGAAGCTCAGACAGAAGCTTTAAAAACGGAAAACATTGGTTCAGAATCCTTACGTGGGATGGACAAACAGTTGGAAGTCAAATCCGACGGAATCCGGTATTTCATGGATAGACTTTGGGTACCCATGTATGGAGATTTGAGAGATTTAGTCATGGGTGAAGCACATAAGTCTAAATATTCCATACACCCTGGTTCTGACAAAATGTATCATGACCTGAAAGCGCACTATTGGTGGCCTAATATGAAGGCAGACGTAGCAACGTATGTGAGTAAGTGTCTAACCTGTTCCAAGGTTAAAGTGGAATATCAAAAGCCATCTGGGTTACTGCAACAACCTGAGATTCCTTTATGGAAGTGGGAACAGATCTCTATGGACTTTATTACTAAATTACCCAGAACTTCTAATGGTTGTGACACGATATGGGTGATCGTGGATCGACTGACTAAGTCAGCTCACTTCTTGGCGATCAAGGAGACGGACAAAATGGACAAATTAACCAGAATTTACCTGAAGGAGGTGGTCTCAAGACATGGAGTGCCGATCTCGATTATCTCTGATCGTGATGCTCGTTTTACGTCTCATTTCTGGCAATCGTTACAGAAATCTCTGGGAACGCTTTTGGATATGAGTACTGCATATCATCCGCAGACCGATGGACAAACCGAGCGTACTATTCAAACTTTGGAGGACATGTTACGTGCTTGCGTAATTGATTTTGGAAATAATTGGGAAGTTCATCTACCTTTGGTTGAATTCTCGTACAATAACAGTTACCATACTAGTATTCAGGCGGTACCATTTGAGGCGTTGTATGGCCGAAAGTGTAGATCACCAGTTTGTTGGGCTGAAGTTGGTGATAGTCAGCTCACTGGCCCTGAATTGGTGCACGAGACTACCGAAAAGATTGTGCAGATACGGAACCGTATGGCTGCAGCGCGAGACAGACAAAAGAGCTATGCAGACAAGCGACGGAAACCTTTGGAGTTTCAGGTCGGTGACAAAGTGTTGTTGAAGGTCTCACCATGGAAAGGCATCATACGATTTGGCAAAAGAGGCAAGCTTAACCCGAGATACGTTGGACCATTTGAGATTCTTGAAAGAATAGGTCCAGTGGCGTATCGGTTAGACCTGCCTGAGTCATTAAATGGCGTTCACAACGTATTTCACGTCTCAAATCTGAAAAAGTGCTTATCTGATGAGACTTTGGTTGTACCACTCGAGGAAGTACAAGTGGATGAGCAATTGCGTTTTGTTGAGGAGCCTGTTGAAGTAATGGACCGTGAGGTCAAAACTCTTAAGCAAAGCAAAATACCTATAGTCAAGGTTCGTTGGAACTCAAAACGTGGACCGGAATTCACGTGGGAACGCGAGGATCAGATGAAGCTCAAGTATCCTCATCTGTTCGAAACGACGGTCACAGCCGGGGAAGGTACTGATTAAATTTCGGGACGAAATTTCTTTCAACATGGGGATGATGTGACAACTCACTCGATTTCGTTATGCCAATGCAGTAAACCAGTGATGTAACACAACCATGTAACGCAATTTTCGGGACGAAAATTCTTTCAACATGGGGATAATGTGACACCTGGTAATTTTCCGTTACCAAACTACCTGGTAATTTTCCGTTACCAAACTCCGTTAGTTCCGTTAGGTCTTGCATACACGTGTCGTGAGCACACACTAGTTGTCGTTGAACGTTGGTGACTTAATAACAATTATCTATGGTAAACAAATGATAACCTAATGAATAATGTTGATTATTAGTTGTGGTTATGTGATTCATGCATTTTAAGTTATTGTTTGTGAATTTTACTTGATAACGTGACAACGTGTAACTATGATCTCATATGTTTTGCCGTTAGTTGTAAATGTATATGATTATTATTGTTGATTAGTAATGTTTATATTTTGTAGTTAAAACCTTTTAAAAAGTGTTAAAAAGATTAGTTTTTATAAAATATAAACAATGGGGTTTATTTTGTAATTGGATTGAAATAAAAAGTTACCATATTTAAACAAATTTAACCCAACCCTAGCCCCCATTCCCCATTTGCGGCCGTAACCCTCTCCAAACATCCCATCCTTTGCGATTTTGATCAAGAACAAGCAAGAACAATTCGATTTTGATTAGTTCCAAGTGTTAGCAAGTGTTAATCATCATCTCTACACGTTTAAAGGTGAGTTTTATCAAGTTTTTCATGGTTTTTGATTCTTGATGAACCCTAATTCGAAATTGATGATGAAAAAGTGAAATTGATGATTGTTAGATGTTAATTTGATGTTGGTTAGATTGTATGAATGTTAGATTATGTTGATTATGCAAGAATTCCATGGTTTGATCACATTGTTCACACATTGCCTTAAGAGGAAACTTTTTGTTCTTGGAATTCATGATTTGATGATTGTATGATGTTGGATACATTGCTTGGATGTTGGTTTATATGAATTGTGCAAGAAAAGTCATGAAATCTAGGGTTTGTTCATACCTTACTATAAGTGGAAACTTTTATGCATGATGATTGGGAATTTTGATATGTCCACACCGTTATCCCAATACCGACTCAAAACATCGACTTCATTCAACGCTGATGAACCACCTTCTTTATTTTGGGATTGGCTTAGCTCATCAAACGTTTCTTTTAATTGATTCCGTATTAATTAACAAAAATATATTAACATATTTATACATACATATATATATAGGGTAGGGTTATCTTGAGAACCATCCTATTTTGTAAGAACTCTAGTAACCAATCTCAGCCACACAAATTAAGTCACATGCAACTCACATGCCATTTCCATATTTTTTTTAAAATGTTCATAACTTTTTTTCACGACATTTTATGTTTTCAAAAAAATTACACCATAAAATTCAGTATTTTTTTATCTTTCCAAAGCCTACCATATTGATATTTTTAAAAAAAAAATCACCTATCTGTTATTTACACATGTGTAAATCCTGTTATACACATGTGTAAATCTTGTTTGACACGTGTAAATCTGATTTTACACATGTGTAAAACGAATTTTGGAAAAAAAAAACTAGTTTTTTTTTTTATTTTTTTCAAAGTTTTTTTTTTTTTTTATGAAAGAGAGGAATGAGAGAAACATTTTTGTGTATTTATTTTTTCCATTTTCATCTCATTTTTTGTTTTATAACTTTTTTATATTATATTTATATTATTTACCATTTTGCCATTGAAAACTAGTGGCTCATATTGGTTCCTAGAGTTCTCGCAAAAAAAGGGAGTTCTTATTTGATCCTTCCCTTGTATATATATATATATATATATATATATATATATATATATATATATATATATATATATATATATATATATATATATATATATATATATATATATATATATACCAAAAATCAAATCTACACCTTTGATTTAATAAGATCAATGGCTTAAATTTTTTTAAATAAAAAATTCAGAAGTTTGTACTTTTGTATGACCATATGTTGAAAAATTCAAACAAATCTGAGCAATTGATCTTAAATATCAAAGTTGTAGATTTAGTTTTTTGGTTTACATAATTTCTCTTGGTTTTATTTGAACTCAACCCTATATATATATTTGAAAACTATATATTAATGGCCCGATCTGAGTTAATAAACATGAAATGGATCGAGGATTAATAGCGGCGACTGTCGCCACTAATGACGTCGCCGCTAATGTTAACATTTCTTGTAATGTATGTATCTATATATATATATTACTTGAAAAAAAGATGCTGAAACACCCATGGAATGGGACAATGAATGAGTCAAGAAACATACTTGCAAAAGGATCAAACTCTTCAATGCATTTTTACTGCCCCTCTTGTCTGCATGCATTACAACAACACATTTCCATTCTAAAATCATAAAATAGAAACATATATGTGATTTCTTTTAATTAATCCATCTATTGTACCTGCTAAATGCCTTTGAGTTAATCATCATAAACATACAAATCAAAATTCGGATACAAGTTATCACCTAGCTCATAGCACGAATAACTGATTATAATCTAAATAATTCGGTTCAACTAAAAACATATAACTACATAATTAACCAACTATATAATTGTTGATTGACGACCCAAGGCCTCCAAGTCAAGTAATACTTGATCTATTGTCAAGCAGACTTCCTCCTTGGATCACATATCTGAATTTACGTCAATTAAGCCCAAAAACAAAACCAATCTGTTCATTTCATTCTCTTTTTAAAAAAAAATTAACACCAAAAGTTAACTTCCGAACCACTAATCACAAGCTCAATGCAGTCCACAAGCTTAATCTTCTCACATCGTATCGCAATTTTGAAAATTATAGGAAAGTGAAGTTAGGCCAACATAATGTTTCAAAGGTAAAGTATTAGACTATATTAATTATTAGGGTTTAGTATTGATTATTAGTAGAGTTGAGCCCACGGGGCTGGTTTAGGTTTCTAGGGTTTCTTATAAACTCTATATAATGTAACCATAACTATCAATAATATTTGTGACACCTGGTAATTTTCCGTTACCAAACTACCTGGTAATTTTCCGTTACCAAACTCCGTTAGTTCCGTTAGGTCTTGCATACACGTGTCGTGAGCACACACTAGTTGTCGTTGAACGTTGGTGACTTAATAACAATTATCTATGGTAAACAAATGATAACCTAATGAATAATGTTGATTATTAGTTGTGGTTATGTGATTCATGCATTTTAAGTTATTGTTTGTGAATTTTACTTGATAACGTGACAACGTGTAACTATGATCTCATATGTTTTGCCGTTAGTTGTAAATGTATATGATTATTATTGTTGATTAGTAATGTTTATATTTTGTAGTTAAAACCTTTTAAAAAGTGTTAAAAAGATTAGTTTTTATAAAATATAAACAATGGGGTTTATTTTGTAATTGGATTGAAATAAAAAGTTACCATATTTAAACAAATTTAACCCAACCCTAGCCCCCATTCCCCATTTGCGGCCGTAACCCTCTCCAAACATCCCATCCTTTGCGATTTTGATCAAGAACAAGCAAGAACAATTCGATTTTGATTAGTTCCAAGTGTTAGCAAGTGTTAATCATCATCTCTACACGTTTAAAGGTGAGTTTTATCAAGTTTTTCATGGTTTTTGATTCTTGATGAACCCTAATTCGAAATTGATGATGAAAAAGTGAAATTGATGATTGTTAGATGTTAATTTGATGTTGGTTAGATTGTATGAATGTTAGATTATGTTGATTATGCAAGAATTCCATGGTTTGATCACATTGTTCACACATTGCCTTAAGAGGAAACTTTTTGTTCTTGGAATTCATGATTTGATGATTGTATGATGTTGGATACATTGCTTGGATGTTGGTTTATATGAATTGTGCAAGAAAAGTCATGAAATCTAGGGTTTGTTCATACCTTACTATAAGTGGAAACTTTTATGCATGATGATTGGGAATTTTGATAAATTAGTGATGATTATCATGTTAGAATGAATGTTATGAACTTGATTAGGTATAAAATTGATGAAACTATGAAGGAATTGGATGTTAGATTACTTTTGGGTGTTACCTTCTAAAAAGGGAAACTTTATTTTTGAAGATCATTGGATATGATGATGTGAGCATGTTTATGGTGTTAGGAGCATGTTAGAATGCTTATGGATGATGTCTAATGTGGTGGAATGTGTTACTTGGGTTGTATGGTTGCTTGATTGATCATTTAAGGAATGTAGGTTCTTGGTGATTATACATGATGATGAATTATGGCTAGTGATTAGGAAATCATGTTTGGGATTGGAATTGATCATTATTGTGTTTGTTAGTTGGAATGAATCTTGTTGATTTATGTTATTATGATTGTCATACACGCGTGCGAATCTGAGGCCCCTACTGAGTAGGATTGGCAGGGTTTAGGGTGTGAAGTCGTGAGTGGCTTCACATGGCATGTTGTGCATGATTAGACTTCATGAATGAATTATTAGTTGTGATATATTTATGATTGTGTTGAGCATGTTGATTGTTTGAGATTCGCATAAGTTGTATGATGATCTAGGTTGAACTTGGGTTGATGATGTGATATGCGTGAATACTTTGTTTGATAATCATGTATGATAAGTTGATACATTTGATCAAACGAGATTTCAATTAATATGTCACCAACGGGTCAAACGGGTCAACTAGGTTAGAGGAGTCTTGTTTTTCAAAACCCTAGGGTTGATGTTTTGATGAGCACTTAGGGTTGTTATGTTTCTCTGGTTGCACGTACTTATGTACTCACATGTTCTAGGTAACCTTTGACGGGTTGTCTTTCCTCTCATTGCAAGCTTTGCACTTATTGTTGGTTTACGCATCAGGTGAGTTCATGCCCCACTTTTAAACACTCTCTTTTGGGGGAGGTAGCATACTTGTTCTCAAACGCTATATTATTATTATAAGTTGTGTATGTTTTAACATGGTGTATAATACCTTGAAAGTCCTCACACTTTCGGATCGTTAATAATGGTAACTAGCGGGAAATCTTGGGTAGTACTACTGGGTTTGACAAGCCCCACCTGTGCGACTCGAGGTCAAACGGGTGCAATATTGTCCTAAACACAAACATCGTTACGACCTGGTAAGTCTTGACGGGAGGCAACAAACGCAACACAGTCAGCTTCGATCGCGAAATCACTATTGTTATTACTTATGAATATAGACTAGCTATCTATTTCAATGCACTTCTTATGTTATGTAAATTATTGTTGTTTATGTTAAATGCAAACTCTTGAACTCACCAACCATTGTGTTGACATTTTTAGTATGCTATTCTCAGGTCGTTAATTCAGTTTGCCATTAGGAGCACAACACGGGTCCAGCATGCATTCTAAGACTTCATCTTAAGTCATGACATTTGAATTTTATTTATGAGATTTGAATAATGGGTTGGCGCGTGTTTTGCCAAATTTTACATTTACATACTTTGGGTTTGTCTTATTTACAAAACGCTTCCGCATGGTTTTAAAACTTGAACTTTGATTGGTTTATTTTTAAACATGGCATATAGTGTCGTTCTGAGTAACTAGTGACTGTGATCCTGGTTTGTTCACACGCCTCGCGGTAAAACTCCGCACGTGGATTTTGAGGGTGTGACATGTTGGATGAATTAGGTGGGGCCACTTTATTTTCCAAATTGGATTTACGCTCCGGGTATCATCAAGTTCGCATGGCACCCGAGGACATTCATAAAACCGCGTTTCGGACCCATGAGGGTCACTATAAATTCCTTGTTATGCCATTCGGCCTTACGAATGCACCGGCCACATTCCAAGCTCTCATGAATCATGTTTTCCAACCTATGTTAAGGAAAGGAGTGTTGGTGTTTTTTGATGACATACTTGTTTATAGCAAAAGTGAGGAACAACACATTCAACATTTAAGACGGGTCCTTACTATTATGAAGGAAAACAGATTGTTTGCGAAAGAATCGAAGTGTGTGTTCGGGGGACGGGCGGTGGAGTATTTGGGTCATATTATATCCGGCAAAGGGGTACAAACAGACCAGGCTAAAATCGAGGCGATTCAACAATGGCCTGCACCAAAAACACTTAAGCAACTTCGGGGATTTTTAGGATTAGCCGGGTATTATAGGCGTTTTATCAGGTCGTTCGGAATAATTGCTAAACCGCTTACCGACTTACTAAAAAAGGATGCATTCCAATGGGGGGTGGAGGCACAAGATGCTTTTGACCGACTTAAGGGAGCTTTATCCTCAGCCCCGGTTCTAGCCTTGCCCGACCCAACTAAACAATTTGTGGTGGAGACCGATGCTTCGGCAGGGGGAATAGGTGCGGTTCTAATGCAAGAACGCCATCCAATTTCATTTTTTAGCAAGGCCATCTCACCAAAACAAAATGCATTATCGGTGTATGAAAAGGAGTTACTCGCGATCATGATGGCAGTGAAACAATGGCACTATTATCTCATTACGGGCCCGTTTATTATACGCACCGATCAGAGAAGTCTCAAGCATCTTTTGACCCAAAAGGTGACAACTCCATTGCAACACAAATGGCTGGCGAAACTCATGGGCTATGACTATTACATCGAGTATAAAAAGGGTCGGGAGAATGTTGCAGCCGACGCCTTATCACGGGTCCAAGGGGCCACATTATTCACTACTGCCATCTCACAAATAGAACCTTTATAATTAAAAAGGGTCATAGATAGTCAAACCCATGATATTGAGGTCCAAAATATTATACAGAAGCTTAAGAATGGTGAAAATTTGCACAGGTCTAAATGGAATGGAAGGTGGTTAACCAAAGAGGATCGCATGGTGGTTGGAGGAGACGTAAATTTGCGGGATGAGATTGTTAGAATTTGTCACGAGTCACCGATGGGGGGCCACTCAGGAGTTAGGGCCACAGTTCAACGGGTGAAGGGTCTTTTTTTTTGGAAGGGAGTTTCAAAGATGGTGCGACAGTTGGTTCGAAAGTGTGACGTGTGCATGCGGACTAAGCATGAAAATGTGTCCTCACCCGGTCTATTACAACCTTTACCGGTACCTGACACTATTTTCACATATATATCCATGGATTTTATAGGTGGATTACCGAAGGTCAAAGGAAAAGATACAATATTTGTGGTGGTTGATCGACTCACGAAATATGGTCACTTCATGACATTGAGTCACCCGTTCTCGGCCAAGGAGGTAGCCCAAGTGTTTCTTGATAATGTTTATAAATTACATGGGTGTCCTAATTCTATAATTTCTGATCGAGATCCTATATTTTTGAGCTCATTCTGGACGGAGTTTCTAAAGCTTCAAGGGGTGTCGGCTAGCTTATCCACGGCTTACCATCCGCAAACGGACAGACAGACTGAGGTGGTTAATAGGTGTTTAGAGAGCTATTTGAGGTGCATGGTGATGGAGCGGCCTCATACGTGGGTTAAATGGGTGTCTCTAGCAGAGTGGTGGTATAACACAACATTTCATTCATCTCTGGGTAAGTCTCCTTTTGAGGCTTTATATGGGTATCGTCCCCCCTTGCATATTCCATATATTCCCAAGGACACAAATGACAAGGAGGTTGATGAAATGATGCAAGATAGAGAAGCTGCCGTGAAGGTTTTAAAGCAATCGTTACTCAAAGCCCAAACCCGTATGAAGCAACAAGCTGATAAACATCGTACGGAGAGGGTCTTTGAGGTAGGTAATTGGGTGTACCTTAAACTACAACCTTATATGCAGAATTCATTACGAGTCCACAAGCACTCGAAACTCACCCCAAAATATTTTGGTCCCTTTTTGATCGTGGAGAAGGTGGGGAATGTTGCTTACAGGTTGGATTTACCGAGTGAGGCTCAGATTCATCCAGTTTTCCATGTTTCGTTACTTAAGGATGCCGATGGGCCACCGTCCAGAATAATACCCCTTCCTACCGATGCTCGGTTCACTCTTCAACCACAAGCGGTGCTGGAGAGAAAGCTAGTTAAGCGGGGTAACCGGGCAGCGATGAAGGTGTTGGTGCATTGGAAAGGGCAAACGACACAAGATGCCACATGGGAGTTCCTTGATGAATTGAAGCTGCGTTTTCCTGATTTTACAGAGCTTACTTCTTGAGGACAAAAAGTGGGCTGAGGAGGGAGTATTGATACGAACGAGGCTTTGGATTGAATTCTTTATTATTATTAATTGTTTGAATTGCATGTGTCAAGGACTATTATGGTTTTTTTAATATTGTGTGAGGTGTCTTGTGTAACTTTGAATATTTTGATTTGTTTGAATATAACCTAGCAGCCGATTAGTTCTGGGAATTCATCCAGAAATCGGTTCTTTTCTTCCATCCCCATAGCTTCTGTTCTTTAACCCTATCACATCGACGCCAATATAACCATCTTAACTCTGGAAAGTGCTTGTAGGACCCGGTGAGTTTCACATAATTTAGCTTGAGAAATTTTAGGTTATTCATCTTTACAATGGAACTGGTTTTAAATGCCTGCAATTATCATTGAAAGTTTCTCACTAATATCCCAGCAGTTAGATAACAAATATCGATCTATCATTTAGAAAAGGAAAATAGATAATAAATGTTTTGTTCCCTTTGGAGGATGAACGTGTTAAAAGTAATATAATTACATGTTGAAAAATAACAAATTTTCATTTGGTGACAAGCAAGCGAGGAAGAAATCTGAATATTGTTTCTTCTTTTAATTTGATGGCTTTGGAAGGAAACAGAGAAAATGAAATCAGATACATACATTGACACCATTTTAGCTCAATTTGATGTTGATTTGAGTAGCAAATAAGTCAGGTAAGTTTATTAGGATTTAACCAATCAACCATTACGGTCATTTTGGTGGGTATGGGCCAATTTCAATAAAAGACTAGATCACAAATTTACTGCTTGGTCAATTCCATTAATGTAACTGTTAAAAATAGGTGAAGAAAACAATTATGACACATTTTTGCTCATATTAATAAGAGACTCTTGTAATCCTTTTCATGTACGTAACACTGATTTACTTGTTTTTCTTACCTTTGATGATATCCCTTGTTCAGCCTCTGTCATGTCCAACACTAAACCTTCAATTGTCTTGGAACCCTAATGGAGGAAGACAAAATTAGAGAATGCTTGAAATGAATGTTGTGAAGTGGACAATAATTTAAAGATAAATGGAAGAAACATCTTACGTCTCCTTTGTTCAACAAACTACAACATTCATCGTGACGCCAGACTCTACTATGTTCTGCAGGATCTTTGGACTCATCACGAACTATCTTTCTGGCCATATCTTGAAGGAGTTTATGCATTGATAGTTTGAGACCATCGCTCGAAAGGGTAAGAAGGCATCTGTTTGTGAGTGTCACAGTCCCAGATTCGGCATAATAGTCTCGTTCCAATATCTTTTTCACGAAATATTCATATTCACCAACAAAAAAGCAAGCAATGTGAAAAAACAACTCTTTGTGACTCTCACATGGCAAGGTATCAAAACTCTTTTGTAGTACCCCTTGGATTTTATGATCGAGATCTCCTTTGAAGGAATTCAGTGAATCCATTGTGCTTCTCCATGTTTCAATACTTGTCCCCTCGCCTTCGGCTAGAAGAGAGCCCAAAACTTTAAGAGCTAATGGATTTCCTTCACAATATTGTGCTAATTGTATTCCTAGCTCCTCAAAACCTTCCATAGGAAGTGGGGATCCAAAGGCATGATAACTTAAAAGCCCCAATGATTCATGATCATTCAACAATTCAATTTCACGAACATGGCACCCATGAGATATGGACCCATGCCATGCATCTATGTTTAGAAGCCTTGTTGTAATAATGATCTTGCTTTGCGTATGGAACAAGTTTGCTCCAAATAAAGTGGTTAGCTGGTCTTTGTCATCAACATCATCAACAGCAGTAAGCACTCTATTCATTTGTATGGCCTTCTGAAGCTGAAGGGCTCCCTCATGGACATTTGAAAACACCATATTACTATTTGTTGGTAAAATCAGAGATGAGAACAGGAAACAATCACAAGATTTCGGGACGATTTTCTGACTTCTATTGAAAACGAAATACGATTACAAGGAATGAAAAACTGAATTGAAAATGCACTCTCTCTTGTTTTGAAAACAACTACTGCTACTTGCTTATAAAGAAAGAAAACAAACAAACTATAGAAGCCCACGTTGCACAATATCCCATGATCTCCAAACTTCATGCAGGCTATTCGCTCCATGCATTTGACCACGTTTACCTCTGTCACACTCAGGCAGTTGTTGACTAAAGCATACTAGATAAATAATATTATTAAGTATTAACCAGGTCATATTAAATTAACACTATTTCTCGAGACATCTCTAAGAAGTCTCACTTGTATACCAAGCAAACCTTCACGTTGGTTCTCAATATCTTCAAGAAAACTGCTGGTATCAAAGTCTTGCTTGTTTGAGTAATAAATGTGTTTGGCCAGTGTTGTCTTGCACTTCCTCCCATACCACAAATTGCTAGAACAGGATGATCATGCTGCTTAGATCTCAACCAAGGATTAATATCTCCAGCCCGTGTCTCTACTCCGATTAGACCGGTTGGAGTATCGTAGAGTTTCAAACCTAGTTCATAGTGAACTTTCTTAACAATATTAGGAATGAAGATGGTTTCTGTTGGTTTAATTGGTTTTGTTTATTAAGCTTTTATTTGAAGTGCATGAAGACTAAAGCATTTATGATTTATTTGTTATGTTTTATTTAATAGTTTATTAGTTGAGAATTGGTAGTCTACTTTGACCGGATTTCATGGAAGTGTACGTTGGTGGAAGTAGTGGGTCACTAGGATTGTACCGGTTCTTTAGGTAGACTTAGTAAGTAGTATTTTATTCCTACTTTCATGTTCCACGTTGCTTTATGTAAGACTATTTATAGCCACCTAGTTTATTGAATAAAGAAGCATCTTTTATCATCTTCTTCTTTCACATACTGCAACTATCTTCATGTTCATTTTGTCACACATACAACCTTCAATCAATTGAAGTGTTATTGTTTTTTTTTTTTATTCTTTCATTGAAGGCTTGATATCCAACATTTGGTATCAGAGCTTCGTTCGTTCTGAAGGGGCTGTGATCAGAAGTTGAAGAGTTACAGAAGCAGCAGCCTCTACTCTCTACTCTTGATCAGCTTGTTTCGTGATAAGAGTCTAACTGACGGAGATGCGTGAAAAACGAACGTGAAAAAGATCCGTCAAAGCAGGTGGCTTTGGATTTTGTTCGTTTAGCGGGTGAAAGAAAACGTTAAAGTCTGCAGCTTGTTTTCTTGTTTGGTGTTATTAGCTCTTGAAACAGGTTGGATCGTGAAAAGGGTTGAAGCTGTGAAGAAATGGCGATGGTACCGTTTAAAGAAGGTGGTTCGATGTCATACCAAGTCCCAGTTTTGACTGCAACAAACTACCCGGTATGGGCTGTGAAGGTCAAAGCTATTATGGATGCGAATGGTGTATTGGAGGCTGTCGAACCACGTGTGTCTGGTGAAGAACCGGATCCGAAAAAGGCGAAACAAGCTCTTGCCTTTTTGTTCCAAGCCATACCCGAGGAAATGGTGTTGCAAATGGCGGCTTATACAGACCCGAAAAAGGTTTGGGACGGGCTGAAAACGTGTTATTTGGGAGTCGATAGGGTGAGAACGGCTCGGGTTGCAACCTTGAAGAAGGAGCTTGAAAACTTGCGAATGAAGGAGGGTGAAGCGGTTGATGATTTCGTGGCAAAGTTGACTGGTTTAACATCCAAGATAAGGAGTCTTGGACATAAACTTGATGAAGTCGACTTGGTAAAAAGGTTGCTTGGTTCGATGCCCAAATCGTTCCGTCAGATTGTGGCTTCAATTGAGCAATGCTTTGACTTGGAATCAATGCTACTTGATGAAGCGGTTGGTAGATTGAAAGCGTATGAGGAGCGTTTGAAAGGAATGGAAAAACCGAAGGAAACTCAAGGTAGTTTGTTGTTGACTAGTCATGAAAAAACCCATGGGTGTAAGCATTGTGGCGGTGGAAGCTCGAACCGAGATGACTTTGGGCGTGGCCGGGGAAGAGGTCGTGGGTCCGTAAGGGGTCGAGATGGTAACGAGCGGGTCCGGGATAAAAGCCACGTGAAATGTTACAAGTGTGGAGACTATGGTCACTATAACAACGAGTGTCCAAAGTTGAAAGATGAAGAAGCAAATTTGATCGAGGAGGAACCGGCCTTGTTGTGAGTGGATGGTATGGATAAACCAATTAAGGAGGTGATTGTTGGTTTAATTGGTTTTGTTTATTAAGCTTTTATTTGAAGTGCATGATGACTAAAGCATTTATGATTTATTTGTTATGTTTTATTTAATAGTTTATTAGTTGAGAATTGGTAGTCTATTTTGACCGGATTTCATGGAAGTGTACGTTGGTGGAAGTAGTGGGTCACTAGGATTGTACCGGTTCTTTAGGTAGACTTAGTAAGTAGTATTTTATTCCTACTTTCATGTTCCATGTTGCTTTATGTAAGGCTATTTATAGCCACCTAGTTTATTGAATAAAGAAGCATCTTTTATCATCTTCTTCTTTCTTTCACATACTGCAACTATCTTCATGTTCATTTTGTCACACATACAACCTTCAATCAATTGAAGTGTTATTGTTTTTTTTTATTCTTTCATTGAAGGCTTGATATCCAACAGTTTTGTAACTATAACAAAACAAGACAGTTTAACATTAATTATCCAAGGAGAATCATAATCAAAGATTAAAGCATATATACCCTGAAACAACTGTCCCCTTCAAATCAGCCACCTCTCTTAAGGCATTCTTCCATCATTATTCTCTGTCCATTTTGAACCTTGAACTCCCTCTTTAGCTTCTATCGTAAAACTTCCTCGTTGGTTCCTAACATCTGAAGGATCAACTTTATAAAACACCAGCATAACAAAGTGATTGCACTTTCTCCTTTGCTCAAGGATCAACCACAGCTCATCAAAACACCAACTTGAATTTGCAAAATTCTCTGAAAATATAATTACTGAAGCCTTTGATTCTCTTATCGATCTCTCGATTTCTGATTTCAGTTCTTCGCCTTCTTTTATTTCATCATCGTCCCGGAAAGTCCTGATTCTAGCTTGATGTAACGCCTTGTAAAGATGATCTGTAAAAGAATAACTAGTGTCTTCACCTCTGAAGCTTAGAAAAAGATCATACATGTAATGGGTTTGTGCAGATGTAGAAGAGGATGAAGTGGAAGCCATTGAAAGTATGATAATGATAATAAGTTCTAAGGTTGTGAGGGGATTGAAACTAGATAATTGGTTTTGAAGTGAAGTTCAGGATACAATAATTTAAAGTCATCAAAAGTCTTCTGAAAACATCCAAGGGCATTTAGGTAAATAAATAAAGTAGTCGCTTCATAATTTCTTGGAAACTAGTTAGCAACAATTTGGGGGATGATTCTGCCATCCACTAACACCTAAAGTCTTGCTTTCATACCGAATATATTGAAAAAATTGTGCAATTGGGACACAATATTGATTACAAATGCTTTGAAGTTTATAACTTTGAAGGTTCAGGTTCATTAGAAGAGATGTTTATAACTTTGAAGGTTCAGGTTCCAAATACAAACATTAGCAATCGATGATCAAATTCCGTTGAAGGAGGTTTTTTCTTGCTGGGATACTTCTGATCCCAATTAACATAAAGGTCCGACTCGTGATGAGTGGATGATAACTGAAAACTTATGTACATATCTAAAGCTTCTTTTTGATATCGCGAATCTACTAACAACATCGAATACACCAACCACAAACATGTTTTTTCATGAAATGTGGAAGATGATTCGCTACAACATTGATTACACCAACCACAAACATGTGTTTTCATGAAATGTGGAAGATTCAACTCGAGCTAATGCACGCTGCCAAAAGCAAGGACTCCCTGATTAGCAATGCACGAGTACTTTGATAAATACTAGAAAAGCTGTTGTTTTTTTTATTTAGCAATCGTGGGTGTACCGGACCCATGGTTTAAGATGAAGCTAATCGACTTTAGTTTCACAAAGATTTACGAGGACGGCGCCACTAGCTTTATTAACATAGTCGACGAGGGAATCCATCAACTTTACCTTGAATACATGGCGCTTTCATCGCCATCCGCCCCCGCTTGGGTGGAACACGCAAACGGCGGCCCGAGCCCGCTTATATTGTAAATGTGAAAATGGAGGATGGTGGTCATGACAACGGGCTTGGTTTGACCAATTTTGATATGTATATAATGGAGACTACAAGTCAATAAGCAAAATCAGAACTTGACCAGTACTTGGGAAAATCTCTTTTACCTAGAGTTCATGAGTTTGATGTTATTAGGTGGTGGAAGTTGAACAAGGTTAAGTACCCGACACTATCAAAGATGGCTCGTGATATTTTAACTATTCCAGTGTCGAGTGTGGTTCAAGAATCAGTGTTTGAGACGGGGAGGAAAGTGATGGATAGGTACTGGTGTTCGTTTAGGGTGAAAACAGTTGAAGCGTAGATTTGTCTTAAGGATGTGTTGTGTGGCGAATCGATTGATGCAACAAATGCTATGCTGAAGATGGAGTTTCTGATTTAATGATAACTGAATTTGATTTGTGTGTTTATTATGTTGGTTAAAAATACAATATTTTGTTGGTAGTAGTGATGACCTGTCGTTTGGGTAACGTAAAAACCTAATTAACCTAGATAGCTAGGATAAGTTAGGTATTGAATTCACAAGACGCATGTGGTTAGTACTCGTTTTGTTTGATTAACTATATTAAACCTAATTAATTAATTAACTTAATTAAACTAGAACTTGTGAACTGATTGTGTTAAAATAAACTTATACTAATCTAAAAAACAATTAACTAAGAAAACAATCCACGGGAATACGATTTTGTAAACTTGTAATAAGAAAGGCAATCACGTCTAGGATCCGGGTTCAAAGATTCATACAACTCGTTATTTAAAGTGATAATCAAGGACAAGTTTTTAATACTAACTCGTGCATCCAATTACCCAACCATAAATGCCAAGCACCCCTCTAATTATCAAACTGTTCACGATGCAAAAAAAACTAAAATCGAATGATAAAAGACAAATCATTGAAACGTATATAATTCGTTTAACCTAACCAAACCACAATTGAATTCGTATTGTCATTACAAGAAATATCCAAGAAACCTAGGTTAAACACAATAAATATAAATTTTACAAGAACATATTACCAGACGATGATCACAAAAGAGATTAGCAAATCATAATAAGAAAGAGTTCATATACTACCACTATACATCCTCTTATTAAAATTACTAAAAACTCCCCTTTTCATTACATGTCTATCATGTAGTAGTTATTGTAGACTTTGAAAGCCTTGAGAAACATTATTCTGTGATTCGAAATATGTTAAAACTTCACAAGACTTTGAGGCGGTTTGCTTGTTTGATAAAATTCTACTTGTTAACTTTTAGTTGTGTCGTTTAAATAATCATGTCGAAAAATTAAATTTTTATGATAGAACATATAAGTATCTATAAAGATGCTTTTGTTTTTGACCAACTATGGGTCATATTCAGAGTTTGATCCGCTTCATATGGTTATATGATGCATGTATGTTGTATACAGTTGTCTCTAATAATTGGTTTTCCCGTTTCTCCTATTAATTACGAATATTATAGTAATATTCATTAATCAATAGCTATCAATAATTAAAATTTCAAATATGTTAACTTCAAATTCTCAATTGTGTAATACATGGGTTTATTCAATCCGTATAATATACAATATTTAAAATATAACTTTTTATATTATTAACCATGTAATAATAAATTTATCTAGCCCGTGTATTATACGGGATTGTAACCTAATAGAAAATAGAGAATGCACAACTTGCTACCAATCGAATGCCCTCAACAGTACATCCCTTGCTAGCTTCATCTCTTATGGAAAATTCTCTAACTCTCATAAAGCTTATCTAACAGTTACCGGTTCATATCATGAGCCAAAACACTTTCTCATGCTGTCGAGGATGAGAGATGAAGACGGGAGATAAAAAAAAAAAAGATTCAAGAGCTTCAGAGATGGACACAGTTGACTGATCCTTTTTTCGACCGCTGCTTTTTGCGACCGATTTGCGGCTTCCATCTTGCAACCAATTTGCTACCGCCATCTTGCAACCAATTTGCGACTAGCCCTTTTGCAACGAACTTTAAGTTGCAATGCGGTCACAAATTTCTTACAAAAACTTAAAAAAATATATTTTGCTACCATAATTTTATCAGAAGACAGTCACAAATTTATTGAAAAAAAAATAAAATGTTTATTTAAAAATGTTATTTAATATATATAAACATTCTCAAAATCATACAAACACACATCAAACCACCTCGAGAAAATGGAATGGTTCCGTGCGCTAGAACATCAGAAAATAAGAGGAATAAAATCATTAGTCCCAGGAGGCCAAGTCAGTCATCTGTTCTTGACCTGTTGTTCTCAATTCATATCATTAGCCAAAGCACTTTCTCAAGCTATCCAGGATGAGAGATGAAGACGGGCGATAAAAAAGAGAGATACAAGCGTTTGAGAGATGGACACAATCGACTGATCCTTTTTCCGGCCGCCTCTTTTTGTGACTGATTTGCCACTTCCATCTTGCAACCAATTTGCTACCGCCATCTTGCAACCAATTTGTGACCAGCCCTTTTGCAACGAACTTTAAGTTGCAATGCGGTCGCAAATTTCTTACAAAAATTAAAAAAATATATTTTGCAACCATAATTTTATCAGAAGACAGTCACAAATTTATTTAAAAATGCAATAAAATGTTTATTCAAAAATTTTATTTTATATATATAAACATTCTCAAAATCATACAAACACAAATCAAACCAAAAAATAGATTGGCATCTTGTTTCTTTTTTTTCTCATGTTATGTAATCCGTTTTATTCCGTTCTCCATCTGTAAGCTTGCCAATTCCCTTGTATTTGTTCAACTCTTCTGAATCGATCCCGTCAATCTGGCCAAAATTAAAAACATGTCATGGGATGGATTCTATTGTTTGTAACAGCTCACAACATAATATCAAAATTAATACATGGTTGTATCAAAAGTACTATCAATATCTTCTTTAGTGGCCAAATAGGTTATATCGATTTGTGAATATCGCATCTTTCCAAAAAATGAAACTGCTAAAATTTTCATGGTAATCCTACAAAATTTCACGGAACACGTTTTATGAAACTTGCAGAGTTGCAGGCGTGTAGAATAAATTTTATCAACACCTTTGACAAGGAAAGATAATAAGTTTCACCTAAAATGTAAAAAGTTGACCTCTTTTCAAGAAATCAGTTATATTAGAATACCTGATCATTGATCCAAAAGAGGACTTCAAGAACAAATAGGCCACCATCTCCTCTTGATATCCCCAAGTCTTTATCAAGAAATGTAATTAGAAGCCATGACTTTGTGCGTTAACCCATAATAGGGTGTGAGATTGACCAGAAATAACACCAGCTAGATTAGCCACAGGCTCTTGCAAAGGGTTCATGCGCAGGCGACAAATTGACATTTTGACCAAAAATACCAATGTTCTCAGGAAGGCATATATTTAACTTTATCTTTGGAGGCTGACAACTCTCTTCTTTAAACATTACCCGAAAAGATCATGACACATTACAACTCAAATTAATAAAAATCCAAAATGGATCATAGTAAGTTTTCAAATGACTAAATGAACCTTTTTAGTGACACAAGCTCAAGTCTTGTGGGCAAATCTCAATAATGAAAATGGTTAGTCATTTTAACAAAAGAAAGCGAGCCTCTAAACATTACACGCAAAGGCAAGTGTCTATCTAAATAACAACCACATAAAAATACATCAAACAAAAGGCAGAAAAGTGATTATGAAGTCACAATTCGCAAATAATCAGTTATAGTGTTTAGGTTTAGTGAACCTGATTCTAATTGTCAAAAAATTGGTGTTGGAGAATCAGTTTAGAAGCAGTTGCCACCAAACTGATTCTGATTATTTAGAAGTCAAGTACTCAACTACTCAAGTTACATGTAAATCCTAAAATAAACAGAATTTGCCAACACTCAAGCATCTTACTGGTTATCAAATAATTACAACTTCAAACATAGAACATCTAAACAAGAGATGATTATCATGATTCTGTTAATTCCAAAATACCCAACCACTCCATATATAATAAATAATGTCAAACATCCCCTTCTATATAAGTGCATATAGCTTATTCCCATTTAAAACAAAAGATTGCAGAAGTAGAGTCTAGAGAAATGATGCGAGCTAAAGACTTTAGGGTTGATTCTTCATTAAAAATTTAGTTAAACATAACTTCATAAGATAATTAGCATACTAAAAACATACGTTTATCGCAATTAAACACAACATTAAGCGAAAATTCTTGAACTTACTCTTTTAATTGTTGAACAACTAGCAAAATACCACCGCGAGTTGCTGCGAACATTTTGACCTAGTATTGGTTTTGTCATCACATTAATTAATCCATGTCAAGTCATCAAATTTAGATGATACAGAACAACACCATTAAGTGGCTATATAAAATACCAACATCTTAAAAACTGAAATTGATAATTTGAGTACTATCACATTAATTTAGTAACAATCGCACACCTTTTAGATGGTAAAGTTTATATAAGAGCATTGTTGGATTAGTCTTGATGGGTACGGGTCATCAGGTCATGGATACGGGTTATGAAGAGTATTGTTTTAGTCACATGTTTTATTATTTGAAAGAGTCATGGGTTAGTTAGATTTTGTTAGAGTCAAAGTAGTGAAGTAGTGGGTAGTTTGTTTTCCTTTTCTTTAGGTGCAAGAGTTGTTTTGTTTATATAATGTAAAGTTGGGTATGAATGAAAGTGTAACTTCAGTAGAAACCATCTATTGTACATGAGTTGAGTGTGTGTGTGTTTTTAGGGTCTAATCCAACATTTGGTATCAGAGCGTAGAGTTGTTTTGAGAGTTTTTCAAGAGGGGTGCAGCCCTTTGGCTGCAGGGCTAGTTGGAGGCAATAAAGAATGGGACGACCTCATGTGAATCACAGGTAGAGGCGTGAAGACCGGCTGCTACAACAGCAAAGACCAAAGAATAGAGACCGATGCCGGACAAGAATAACTAGAAAGAAGAAGACCGTTACTGGAAAGTGAGTCCCAGTTCAGGACCAAAATGATCGACAAAGCTGCAAGGACCAATGGCTTGAAATCTGAGACCGAAGACCGAAGGAGGTTACCAAGACCGGTGGTTTACCTGAGAAAGAGATACTGATCAACAGACCATACAAGTCTTGTCGACCGAAAGCTTAGAGACTGAATGGTATTTTCGCATCAGTAAGATCGAGAAAAGAAGAAGATCAAGACCGAAGAAAGAAAAAAAAGAAAAGTAAGAATGGCAATGGTACAAGCCTATGTAGTTGTTTCGGGTAGTTTGATGAAAGTATTACAAGCCTATGTAGCTGTTTCGGGTAGTTTGATGAAAGTATACTGTGTGAACTGAGATCAAGAACAATCAGTGTAATTGAGAGAAGAAGAAGAGTGTTCTGCGTGAGACAAAATGGTTACCTGTGTGGAGCCAAGGAAGGAAGAATCGAGACAAAGAAGGAAGAAATCGTTTTAATGGGAAGGCGGTTATGGCTATATAAAATACCAACATCTTAAAATCTGAAATTGCTAATTTGAATACTATCACATTAATTTAGTAACAATCACATACCTTTAGGTGGTAAAGTTTATATAAGAGCATAAGCAATAAAAATTTGAACTAATCTGAGTATTATCTAGACTACATCAATAAAGATCACAATTTATTATAAAATCTTGATAACATTACAAATGAAATAAAAGGTACTTGCTTGAGCAATTTCTTCTCATAACAACTACTCGATGACACCAAGAATTTACCAAGCCTCTAGTTCAGTAATAACTTTGCTTTTTGACACAATCATAAGTAACTGGAGAGGTATATAGATCATAAGATAAACTATAATTAAGCTTGCCTATTCCTGGTAAAAATTATTCATTTTAGATCATTAAGCTTGCCTATTCCTGGTAAAAATTATTCCCGGTATATACGCTACAAAATTTTCCGTCATTAATGGCGACAAATGTCGCCGCTATTACCTAGTAAAATCGCCGCTAATACTTTTAGCGACGATATGTCGCCGCTAATACGTCGCTGCTAATAATTTGCCGCTAATGACTCATAATTCGCCGCTAATGATGTCGCCGCTAATAATGTTAATGTCACCGCTAATAATTCGCCGCAATTTGTTTAGGATTAAATTTTCTGGTTGACTATTAGCGGTCACTGGTTTTTTTTTAATATTTTTTTATTTTTTATTTTTAAAATTCTAATTTTACTCCCAAATAAATCTAGATTTCCCAATAACCTACAAATTTCATACAAAATAAATCTAGATATCCCAATATCGTATTTATATTTCCCAATATCATACATAAATACAAACATAAGTAATCTAGTCATAAAACTTAATTAAACATAAGTAGGTTAACCATAATACGATATTCAAACGGCTTGATTTAATTACTGCAAAACAAACTTAATCCAGTTACACAAGACGCTATTCATCTCCCTCGTCCGAATCGTCTTCTTCGGCTTGATTTGGAGCCTTTTGCGAAGCAATTAGCTGTGTAATTTGTGACATAAAATCCGCATTTTGAAACAAACTTGAAATTTGATCCTGCAAAACAAAATATGTATTTATATTTTGCCAAAGTATATATTATAATGTAACACATTCAACTTTTAGTATATTAAGTGTCAATTAATTATGTTCAACCATTTTGACCCATTTTGACCCGTTTAAGCTAAAACTTAGATAATTTAAGTCTATTTTAGAGATAAAAAGTCATAATAACCAAACCCACTATGATGCACTTAACACATCCAACTTTAAGTTATTTTGAACTGTTTAAACTCAAATCATGTCGTTTTCACCCATTTTGACCCGTTTAATCTAAAATATAGATAATTCAAGTCTATTTTAGAAATTAAGAGTCATAATAACCTAAACCTACTATGATACACTTAAAACATCCAACTTTAAGTCATTTTAACCCGTTTAAACTCAAATCATGTCGTTTTCACCCATTTTGACTTGTCTAAGTCTAAACTATAGATACACTTACTTGTGTAAATTACTGAGGAGTTTGTTCTTGATCATGAACAAAAGAAGTCGACCGTGCAGATGATGATGGTTTATGCCCAATCCCCCTGATATGTCCACACCGTTATCCCAATACCGACTCAAAACATCGACTTCATTCAACGCTGATGAACCACCTTCTTTATTTTGGGATTGGCTTAGCTCATCAAACGTTTCTTTTAATTGATTCCGTATTAATTAACAAAAATATATTAACATATTTATACATACATATATATATAGGGTAGGGTTATCTTGAGAACCATCCTATTTTGTAAGAACTCTAGTAACCAATCTCAGCCACACAAATTAAGTCACATGCAACTCACATGCCATTTCCATATTTTTTTTAAAATGTTCATAACTTTTTTTCACGACATTTTATGTTTTCAAAAAAATTACACCATAAAATTCAGTATTTTTTTATCTTTCCAAAGCCTACCATATTGATATTTTAAAAAAAAAAATCACCTATCTGTTATTTACACATGTGTAAATCCTGTTATACACATGTGTAAATCTTGTTTGACACGTGTAAATCTGATTTTACACATGTGTAAAACGAATTTTGGAAAAAAAAAACTAGTTTTTTTTTTATTTTTTTCAAAGTTTTTTTATTTTTTTTGTGAAAGAGAGGAATGAGAGAAACATTTTTGTGTATTTATTTTTTCCATTTTCATCTCATTTTTTGTTTTATAACTTTTTTATATTATATTTATATTATTTACCATTTTGCCATTGAAAACTAGTGGCTCATATTGGTTCCTAGAGTTCTCGCAAAAAAAGGGAGTTCTTATTTGATCCTTCCCTTGTATATATATATATATATATATATATATATATATATATATATATATATATATATATATATATATATATATATATATATATATATATATACCAAAAATCAAATCTACACCTTTGATTTAATAAGATCAATGGCTTAAATTTTTTTAAATAAAAAATTCAGAAGTTTGTACTTTTGTATGACCATATGTTGAAAAATTCAAACAAATCTGAGCAATTGATCTTAAATATCAAAGTTGTAGATTTAGTTTTTTGGTTTACATAATTTCTCTTGGTTTTATTTGAACCCAACCCTATATATATATATTTGAAAACTATATATTAATGGCCCGATCTGAGTTAATAAACATGAAATGGATCGAGGATTAATAGCGGCGACTGTCGCCACTAATGACGTCGCCGCTAATGTTAACATTTCTTGTAATGTATGTATCTATATATATATATTACTTGAAAAAAAGATGCTGAAACACCCATGGAATGGGACAATGAATGAGTCAAGAAACATACTTGCAAAAGGATCAAACTCTTCAATGCATTTTTACTGCCCCTCTTGTCTGCATGCATTACAACAACACATTTCCATTCTAAAATCATAAAATAGAAACATATATGTGATTTCTTTTAATTAATCCATCTATTGTACCTGCTAAATGCCTTTGAGTTAATCATCATAAACATACAAATCAAAATTCGGATACAAGTTATCACCTAGCTCATAGCACGAATAACTGATTATAATCTAAATAATTCGGTTCAACTAAAAACATATAACTACATAATTAACCAACTATATAATTGTTGATTGACGACCCAAGGCCTCCAAGTCAAGTAATACTTGATCTATTGTCAAGCAGACTTCCTCCTTGGATCACATATCTGAATTTACGTCAATTAAGCCCAAAAACAAAACCAATCTGTTCATTTCATTCTCTTTTTAAAAAAAAATTAACACCAAAAGTTAACTTCCGAACCACTAATCACAAGCTCAATGCAGTCCACAAGCTTAATCTTCTCACATCGTATCGCAATTTTGAAAATTATAGGAAAGTGAAGTTAGGCCAACATAATGTTTCAAAGGTAAAGTATTAGACTATATTAATTATTAGGGTTTAGTATTGATTATTAGTAGAGTTGAGCCCACGGGGCTGGTTTAGGTTTCTAGGGTTTCTTATAAACTCTATATAATGTAACCATAACTATCAATAATATTTGTGACACCTGGTAATTTTCCGTTACCAAACTACCTGGTAATTTTCCGTTACCAAACTCCGTTAGTTCCGTTAGGTCTTGCATACACGTGTCGTGAGCACACACTAGTTGTCGTTGAACGTTGGTGACTTAATAACAATTATCTATGGTAAACAAATGATAACCTAATGAATAATGTTGATTATTAGTTGTGGTTATGTGATTCATGCATTTTAAGTTATTGTTTGTGAATTTTACTTGATAACGTGACAACGTGTAACTATGATCTCATATGTTTTGCCGTTAGTTGTAAATGTATATGATTATTATTGTTGATTAGTAATGTTTATATTTTGTAGTTAAAACCTTTTAAAAAGTGTTAAAAAGATTAGTTTTTATAAAATATAAACAATGGGGTTTATTTTGTAATTGGATTGAAATAAAAAGTTACCATATTTAAACAAATTTAACCCAACCCTAGCCCCCATTCCCCATTTGCGGCCGTAACCCTCTCCAAACATCCCATCCTTTGCGATTTTGATCAAGAACAAGCAAGAACAATTCGATTTTGATTAGTTCCAAGTGTTAGCAAGTGTTAATCATCATCTCTACACGTTTAAAGGTGAGTTTTATCAAGTTTTTCATGGTTTTTGATTCTTGATGAACCCTAATTCGAAATTGATGATGAAAAAGTGAAATTGATGATTGTTAGATGTTAATTTGATGTTGGTTAGATTGTATGAATGTTAGATTATGTTGATTATGCAAGAATTCCATGGTTTGATCACATTGTTCACACATTGCCTTAAGAGGAAACTTTTTGTTCTTGGAATTCATGATTTGATGATTGTATGATGTTGGATACATTGCTTGGATGTTGGTTTATATGAATTGTGCAAGAAAAGTCATGAAATCTAGGGTTTGTTCATACCTTACTATAAGTGGAAACTTTTATGCATGATGATTGGGAATTTTGATAAATTAGTGATGATTATCATGTTAGAATGAATGTTATGAACTTGATTAGGTATAAAATTGATGAAACTATGAAGGAATTGGATGTTAGATTACTTTTGGGTGTTACCTTCTAAAAAGGGAAACTTTATTTTTGAAGATCATTGGATATGATGATGTGAGCATGTTTATGGTGTTAGGAGCATGTTAGAATGCTTATGGATGATGTCTAATGTGGTGGAATGTGTTACTTGGGTTGTATGGTTGCTTGATTGATCATTTAAGGAATGTAGGTTCTTGGTGATTATACATGATGATGAATTATGGCTAGTGATTAGGAAATCATGTTTGGGATTGGAATTGATCATTATTGTGTTTGTTAGTTGGAATGAATCTTGTTGATTTATGTTATTATGATTGTCATACACGCGTGCGAATCTGAGGCCCCTACTGAGTAGGATTGGCAGGGTTTAGGGTGTGAAGTCGTGAGTGGCTTCACATGGCATGTTGTGCATGATTAGACTTCATGAATGAATTATTAGTTGTGATATATTTATGATTGTGTTGAGCATGTTGATTGTTTGAGATTCGCATAAGTTGTATGATGATCTAGGTTGAACTTGGGTTGATGATGTGATATGCGTGAATACTTTGTTTGATAATCATGTATGATAAGTTGATACATTTGATCAAACGAGATTTCAATTAATATGTCACCAACGGGTCAAACGGGTCAACTAGGTTAGAGGAGTCTTGTTTTTCAAAACCCTAGGGTTGATGTTTTGATGAGCACTTAGGGTTGTTATGTTTCTCTGGTTGCACGTACTTATGTACTCACATGTTCTAGGTAACCTTTGACGGGTTGTCTTTCCTCTCATTGCAAGCTTTGCACTTATTGTTGGTTTACGCATCAGGTGAGTTCATGCCCCACTTTTAAACACTCTCTTTTGGGGGAGGTAGCATACTTGTTCTCAAACGCTATATTATTATTATAAGTTGTGTATGTTTTAACATGGTGTATAATACCTTGAAAGTCCTCACACTTTCGGATCGTTAATAATGGTAACTAGCGGGAAATCTTGGGTAGTACTACTGGGTTTGACAAGCCCCACCTGTGCGACTCGAGGTCAAACGGGTGCAATATTGTCCTAAACACAAACATCGTTACGACCTGGTAAGTCTTGACGGGAGGCAACAAACGCAACACAGTCAGCTTCGATCGCGAAATCACTATTGTTATTACTTATGAATATAGACTAGCTATCTATTTCAATGCACTTCTTATGTTATGCAAATTATTGTTGTTTATGTTAAATGCAAACTCTTGAACTCACCAACCATTGTGTTGACATTTTTAGTATGCTATTCTCAGGTCGTTAATTCAGTTTGCCATTAGGAGCACAACACGGGTCCAGCATGCATTCTAAGACTTCATCTTAAGTCATGACATTTGAATTTTATTTATGAGATTTGAATAATAGGTTGGCGCGTGTTTTGCCAAATTTTACATTTACATACTTTGGGTTTGTCTTATTTACAAAACGCTTCCGCATGGTTTTAAAACTTGAACTTTGATTGGTTTATTTTTAAACATGGCATATAGTGTCGTTCTGAGTAACTAGTGACTGTGATCCTGGTTTGTTCACACGCCTCGCGGTAAAACTCCGCACGTGGATTTTGAGGGTGTGACATGTTGGATGAATTAGGTGGGGCCACTTTATTTTCCAAATTGGATTTACGCTCCGGGTATCATCAAGTTCGCATGGCACCCGAGGACATTCATAAAACCGCGTTTCGGACCCATGAGGGTCACTATAAATTCCTTGTTATGCCATTCGGCCTTACGAATGCACCGGCCACATTCCAAGCTCTCATGAATCATGTTTTCCAACCTATGTTAAGGAAAGGAGTGTTGGTGTTTTTTGATGACATACTTGTTTATAGCAAAAGTGAGGAACAACACATTCAACATTTAAGACGGGTCCTTACTATTATGAAGGAAAACAGATTGTTTGCGAAAGAATCGAAGTGTGTGTTCGGGGGACGGGCGGTGGAGTATTTGGGTCATATTATATCCGGCAAAGGGGTACAAACAGACCAGGCTAAAATCGAGGCGATTCAACAATGGCCTGCACCAAAAACACTTAAGCAACTTCGGGGATTTTTAGGATTAGCCGGGTATTATAGGCGTTTTATCAGGTCGTTCGGAATAATTGCTAAACCGCTTACCGACTTACTAAAAAAGGATGCATTCCAATGGGGGGTGGAGGCACAAGATGCTTTTGACCGACTTAAGGGAGCTTTATCCTCAGCCCCGGTTCTAGCCTTGCCCGACCCAACTAAACAATTTGTGGTGGAGACCGATGCTTCGGCAGGGGGAATAGGTGCGGTTCTAATGCAAGAACGCCATCCAATTTCATTTTTTAGCAAGGCCATCTCACCAAAACAAAATGCATTATCGGTGTATGAAAAGGAGTTACTCGCGATCATGATGGCAGTGAAACAATGGCACTATTATCTCATTACGGGCCCGTTTATTATACGCACCGATCAGAGAAGTCTCAAGCATCTTTTGACCCAAAAGGTGACAACTCCATTGCAACACAAATGGCTGGCGAAACTCATGGGCTATGACTATTACATCGAGTATAAAAAGGGTCGGGAGAATGTTGCAGCCGACGCCTTATCACGGGTCCAAGGGGCCACATTATTCACTACTGCCATCTCACAAATAGAACCTTTATAATTAAAAAGGGTCATAGATAGTCAAACCCATGATATTGAGGTCCAAAATATTATACAGAAGCTTAAGAATGGTGAAAATTTGCACAGGTCTAAATGGAATGGAAGGTGGTTAACCAAAGAGGATCGCATGGTGGTTGGAGGAGACGTAAATTTGCGGGATGAGATTGTTAGAATTTGTCACGAGTCACCGATGGGGGGCCACTCAGGAGTTAGGGCCACAGTTCAACGGGTGAAGGGTCTTTTTTTTTGGAAGGGAGTTTCAAAGATGGTGCGACAGTTGGTTCGAAAGTGTGACGTGTGCATGCGGACTAAGCATGAAAATGTGTCCTCACCCGGTCTATTACAACCTTTACCGGTACCTGACACTATTTTCACATATATATCCATGGATTTTATAGGTGGATTACCGAAGGTCAAAGGAAAAGATACAATATTTGTGGTGGTTGATCGACTCACGAAATATGGTCACTTCATGACATTGAGTCACCCGTTCTCGGCCAAGGAGGTAGCCCAAGTGTTTCTTGATAATGTTTATAAATTACATGGGTGTCCTAATTCTATAATTTCTGATCGAGATCCTATATTTTTGAGCTCATTCTGGACGGAGTTTCTAAAGCTTCAAGGGGTGTCGGCTAGCTTATCCACGGCTTACCATCCGCAAACGGACAGACAGACTGAGGTGGTTAATAGGTGTTTAGAGAGCTATTTGAGGTGCATGGTGATGGAGCGGCCTCATACGTGGGTTAAATGGGTGTCTCTAGCAGAGTGGTGGTATAACACAACATTTCATTCATCTCTGGGTAAGTCTCCTTTTGAGGCTTTATATGGGTATCGTCCCCCCTTGCATATTCCATATATTCCCAAGGACACAAATGACAAGGAGGTTGATGAAATGATGCAAGATAGAGAAGCTGCCGTGAAGGTTTTAAAGCAATCGTTACTCAAAGCCCAAACCCGTATGAAGCAACAAGCTGATAAACATCGTACGGAGAGGGTCTTTGAGGTAGGTAATTGGGTGTACCTTAAACTACAACCTTATATGCAGAATTCATTACGAGTCCACAAGCACTCGAAACTCACCCCAAAATATTTTGGTCCCTTTTTGATCGTGGAGAAGGTGGGGAATGTTGCTTACAGGTTGGATTTACCGAGTGAGGCTCAGATTCATCCAGTTTTCCATGTTTCGTTACTTAAGGATGCCGATGGGCCACCGTCCAGAATAATACCCCTTCCTACCGATGCTCGGTTCACTCTTCAACCACAAGCGGTGCTGGAGAGAAAGCTAGTTAAGCGGGGTAACCGGGCAGCGATGAAGGTGTTGGTGCATTGGAAAGGGCAAACGACACAAGATGCCACATGGGAGTTCCTTGATGAATTGAAGCTGCGTTTTCCTGATTTTACAGAGCTTACTTCTTGAGGACAAAAAGTGGGCTGAGGAGGGAGTATTGATACGAACGAGGCTTTGGATTGAATTCTTTATTATTATTAATTGTTTGAATTGCATGTGTCAAGGACTATTATGGTTTTTTTAATATTGTGTGAGGTGTCTTGTGTAACTTTGAATATTTTGATTTGTTTGAATATAACCTAGCAGCCGATTAGTTCTGGGAATTCATCCAGAAATCGGTTCTTTTCTTCCATCCCCATAGCTTCTGTTCTTTAACCCTATCACATCGACGCCAATATAACCATCTTAACTCTGGAAAGTGCTTGTAGGACCCGGTGAGTTTCACATAATTTAGCTTGAGAAATTTTAGGTTATTCATCTTTACAATGGAACTGGTTTTAAATGCCTGCAATTATCATTGAAAGTTTCTCACTAATATCCCAGCAGTTAGATAACAAATATCGATCTATCATTTAGAAAAGGAAAATAGATAATAAATGTTTTGTTCCCTTTGGAGGATGAACGTGTTAAAAGTAATATAATTACATGTTGAAAAATAACAAATTTTCATTTGGTGACAAGCAAGCGAGGAAGAAATCTGAATATTGTTTCTTCTTTTAATTTGATGGCTTTGGAAGGAAACAGAGAAAATGAAATCAGATACATACATTGACACCATTTTAGCTCAATTTGATGTTGATTTGAGTAGCAAATAAGTCAGGTAAGTTTATTAGGATTTAACCAATCAACCATTACGGTCATTTTGGTGGGTATGGGCCAATTTCAATAAAAGACTAGATCACAAATTTACTGCTTGGTCAATTCCATTAATGTAACTGTTAAAAATAGGTGAAGAAAACAATTATGACACATTTTTGCTCATATTAATAAGAGACTCTTGTAATCCTTTTCATGTACGTAACACTGATTTACTTGTTTTTCTTACCTTTGATGATATCCCTTGTTCAGCCTCTGTCATGTCCAACACTAAACCTTCAATTGTCTTGGAACCCTAATGGAGGAAGACAAAATTAGAGAATGCTTGAAATGAATGTTGTGAAGTGGACAATAATTTAAAGATAAATGGAAGAAACATCTTACGTCTCCTTTGTTCAACAAACTACAACATTCATCGTGACGCCAGACTCTACTATGTTCTGCAGGATCTTTGGACTCATCACGAACTATCTTTCTGGCCATATCTTGAAGGAGTTTATGCATTGATAGTTTGAGACCATCGCTCGAAAGGGTAAGAAGGCATCTGTTTGTGAGTGTCACAGTCCCAGATTCGGCATAATAGTCTCGTTCCAATATCTTTTTCACGAAATATTCATATTCACCAACAAAAAAGCAAGCAATGTGAAAAAACAACTCTTTGTGACTCTCACATGGCAAGGTATCAAAACTCTTTTGTAGTACCCCTTGGATTTTATGATCGAGATCTCCTTTGAAGGAATTCAGTGAATCCATTGTGCTTCTCCATGTTTCAATACTTGTCCCCTCGCCTTCGGCTAGAAGAGAGCCCAAAACTTTAAGAGCTAATGGATTTCCTTCACAATATTGTGCTAATTGTATTCCTAGCTCCTCAAAACCTTCCATAGGAAGTGGGGATCCAAAGGCATGATAACTTAAAAGCCCCAATGATTCATGATCATTCAACAATTCAATTTCACGAACATGGCACCCATGAGATATGGACCCATGCCATGCATCTATGTTTAGAAGCCTTGTTGTAATAATGATCTTGCTTTGCGTATGGAACAAGTTTGCTCCAAATAAAGTGGTTAGCTGGTCTTTGTCATCAACATCATCAACAGCAGTAAGCACTCTATTCATTTGTATGGCCTTCTGAAGCTGAAGGGCTCCCTCATGGACATTTGAAAACACCATATTACTATTTGTTGGTAAAATCAGAGATGAGAACAGGAAACAATCACAAGATTTCGGGACGATTTTCTGACTTCTATTGAAAACGAAATACGATTACAAGGAATGAAAAACTGAATTGAAAATGCACTCTCTCTTGTTTTGAAAACAACTACTGCTACTTGCTTATAAAGAAAGAAAACAAACAAACTATAGAAGCCCACGTTGCACAATATCCCATGATCTCCAAACTTCATGCAGGCTATTCGCTCCATGCATTTGACCACGTTTACCTCTGTCACACTCAGGCAGTTGTTGACTAAAGCATACTAGATAAATAATATTATTAAGTATTAACCAGGTCATATTAAATTAACACTATTTCTCGAGACATCTCTAAGAAGTCTCACTTGTATACCAAGCAAACCTTCACGTTGGTTCTCAATATCTTCAAGAAAACTGCTGGTATCAAAGTCTTGCTTGTTTGAGTAATAAATGTGTTTGGCCAGTGTTGTCTTGCACTTCCTCCCATACCACAAATTGCTAGAACAGGATGATCATGCTGCTTAGATCTCAACCAAGGATTAATATCTCCAGCCCGTGTCTCTACTCCGATTAGACCGGTTGGAGTATCGTAGAGTTTCAAACCTAGTTCATAGTGAACTTTCTTAACAATATTAGGAATGAAGATGGTTTCTGTTGGTTTAATTGGTTTTGTTTATTAAGCTTTTATTTGAAGTGCATGAAGACTAAAGCATTTATGATTTATTTGTTATGTTTTATTTAATAGTTTATTAGTTGAGAATTGGTAGTCTACTTTGACCGGATTTCATGGAAGTGTACGTTGGTGGAAGTAGTGGGTCACTAGGATTGTACCGGTTCTTTAGGTAGACTTAGTAAGTAGTATTTTATTCCTACTTTCATGTTCCACGTTGCTTTATGTAAGACTATTTATAGCCACCTAGTTTATTGAATAAAGAAGCATCTTTTATCATCTTCTTCTTTCACATACTGCAACTATCTTCATGTTCATTTTGTCACACATACAACCTTCAATCAATTGAAGTGTTATTGTTTTTTTTTTTTATTCTTTCATTGAAGGCTTGATATCCAACATTTGGTATCAGAGCTTCGTTCGTTCTGAAGGGGCTGTGATCAGAAGTTGAAGAGTTACAGAAGCAGCAGCCTCTACTCTCTACTCTTGATCAGCTTGTTTCGTGATAAGAGTCTAACTGACGGAGATGCGTGAAAAACGAACGTGAAAAAGATCCGTCAAAGCAGGTGGCTTTGGATTTTGTTCGTTTAGCGGGTGAAAGAAAACGTTAAAGTCTGCAGCTTGTTTTCTTGTTTGGTGTTATTAGCTCTTGAAACAGGTTGGATCGTGAAAAGGGTTGAAGCTGTGAAGAAATGGCGATGGTACCGTTTAAAGAAGGTGGTTCGATGTCATACCAAGTCCCAGTTTTGACTGCAACAAACTACCCGGTATGGGCTGTGAAGGTCAAAGCTATTATGGATGCGAATGGTGTATTGGAGGCTGTCGAACCACGTGTGTCTGGTGAAGAACCGGATCCGAAAAAGGCGAAACAAGCTCTTGCCTTTTTGTTCCAAGCCATACCCGAGGAAATGGTGTTGCAAATGGCGGCTTATACAGACCCGAAAAAGGTTTGGGACGGGCTGAAAACGTGTTATTTGGGAGTCGATAGGGTGAGAACGGCTCGGGTTGCAACCTTGAAGAAGGAGCTTGAAAACTTGCGAATGAAGGAGGGTGAAGCGGTTGATGATTTCGTGGCAAAGTTGACTGGTTTAGCATCCAAGATAAGGAGTCTTGGACATAAACTTGATGAAGTCGACTTGGTAAAAAGGTTGCTTGGTTCGATGCCCAAATCGTTCCGTCAGATTGTGGCGTCAATTGAGCAATGCTTTGACTTGGAATCAATGCTACTTGATGAAGCGGTTGGTAGATTGAAAGCGTATGAGGAGCGTTTGAAAGGAATGGAAAAACCGAAGGAAACTCAAGGTAGTTTGTTGTTGACTAGTCATGAAAAAACCCATGGGTGTAAGCATTGTGGCGGTGGAAGCTCGAACCGAGATGACTTTGGGCGTGGCCGGGGAAGAGGTCGTGGGTCCGTAAGGGGTCGAGATGGTAACGAGCGGGTCCGGGATAAAAGCCACGTGAAATGTTACAAGTGTGGAGACTATGGTCACTATAACAACGAGTGTCCAAAGTTGAAAGATGAAGAAGCAAATTTGATCGAGGAGGAACCGGCCTTGTTGTGAGTGGATGGTATGGATAAACCAATTAAGGAGGTGATTGTTGGTTTAATTGGTTTTGTTTATTAAGCTTTTATTTGAAGTGCATGATGACTAAAGCATTTATGATTTATTTGTTATGTTTTATTTAATAGTTTATTAGTTGAGAATTGGTAGTCTATTTTGACCGGATTTCATGGAAGTGTACGTTGGTGGAAGTAGTGGGTCACTAGGATTGTACCGGTTCTTTAGGTAGACTTAGTAAGTAGTATTTTATTCCTACTTTCATGTTCCATGTTGCTTTATGTAAGGCTATTTATAGCCACCTAGTTTATTGAATAAAGAAGCATCTTTTATCATCTTCTTCTTTCTTTCACATACTGCAACTATCTTCATGTTCATTTTGTCACACATACAACCTTCAATCAATTGAAGTGTTATTGTTTTTTTTTATTCTTTCATTGAAGGCTTGATATCCAACAGTTTTGTAACTATAACAAAACAAGACAGTTTAACATTAATTATCCAAGGAGAATCATAATCAAAGATTAAAGCATATATACCCTGAAACAACTGTCCCCTTCAAATCAGCCACCTCTCTTAAGGCATTCTTCCATCATTATTCTCTGTCCATTTTGAACCTTGAACTCCCTCTTTAGCTTCTATCGTAAAACTTCCTCGTTGGTTCCTAACATCTGAAGGATCAACTTTATAAAACACCAGCATAACAAAGTGATTGCACTTTCTCCTTTGCTCAAGGATCAACCACAGCTCATCAAAACACCAACTTGAATTTGCAAAATTCTCTGAAAATATAATTACTGAAGCCTTTGATTCTCTTATCGATCTCTCGATTTCTGATTTCAGTTCTTCGCCTTCTTTTATTTCATCATCGTCCCGGAAAGTCCTGATTCTAGCTTGATGTAACGCCTTGTAAAGATGATCTGTAAAAGAATAACTAGTGTCTTCACCTCTGAAGCTTAGAAAAAGATCATACATGTAATGGGTTTGTGCAGATGTAGAAGAGGATGAAGTGGAAGCCATTGAAAGTATGATAATGATAATAAGTTCTAAGGTTGTGAGGGGATTGAAACTAGATAATTGGTTTTGAAGTGAAGTTCAGGATACAATAATTTAAAGTCATCAAAAGTCTTCTGAAAACATCCAAGGGCATTTAGGTAAATAAATAAAGTAGTCGCTTCATAATTTCTTGGAAACTAGTTAGCAACAATTTGGGGGATGATTCTGCCATCCACTAACACCTAAAGTCTTGCTTTCATACCGAATATATTGAAAAAATTGTGCAATTGGGACACAATATTGATTACAAATGCTTTGAAGTTTATAACTTTGAAGGTTCAGGTTCATTAGAAGAGATGTTTATAACTTTGAAGGTTCAGGTTCCAAATACAAACATTAGCAATCGATGATCAAATTCCGTTGAAGGAGGTTTTTTCTTGCTGGGATACTTCTGATCCCAATTAACATAAAGGTCCGACTCGTGATGAGTGGATGATAACTGAAAACTTATGTACATATCTAAAGCTTCTTTTTGATATCGCGAATCTACTAACAACATCGAATACACCAACCACAAACATGTTTTTTCATGAAATGTGGAAGATGATTCGCTACAACATTGATTACACCAACCACAAACATGTGTTTTCATGAAATGTGGAAGATTCAACTCGAGCTAATGCACGCTGCCAAAAGCAAGGACTCCCTGATTAGCAATGCACGAGTACTTTGATAAATACTAGAAAAGCTGTTGTTTTTTTTATTTAGCAATCGTGGGTGTACCGGACCCATGGTTTAAGATGAAGCTAATCGACTTTAGTTTCACAAAGATTTACGAGGACGGCGCCACTAGCTTTATTAACATAGTCGACGAGGGAATCCATCAACTTTACCTTGAATACATGGCGCTTTCATCGCCATCCGCCCCCGCTTGGGTGGAACACGCAAACGGCGGCCCGAGCCCGCTTATATTGTAAATGTGAAAATGGAGGATGGTGGTCATGACAACGGGCTTGGTTTGACCAATTTTGATATGTATATAATGGAGACTACAAGTCAATAAGCAAAATCAGAACTTGACCAGTACTTGGGAAAATCTCTTTTACCTAGAGTTCATGAGTTTGATGTTATTAGGTGGTGGAAGTTGAACAAGGTTAAGTACCCGACACTATCAAAGATGGCTCGTGATATTTTAACTATTCCAGTGTCGAGTGTGGTTCAAGAATCAGTGTTTGAGACGGGGAGGAAAGTGATGGATAGGTACTGGTGTTCGTTTAGGGTGAAAACAGTTGAAGCGTAGATTTGTCTTAAGGATGTGTTGTGTGGCGAATCGATTGATGCAACAAATGCTATGCTGAAGATGGAGTTTCTGATTTAATGATAACTGAATTTGATTTGTGTGTTTATTATGTTGGTTAAAAATACAATATTTTGTTGGTAGTAGTGATGACCTGTCGTTTGGGTAACGTAAAAACCTAATTAACCTAGATAGCTAGGATAAGTTAGGTATTGAATTCACAAGACGCATGTGGTTAGTACTCGTTTTGTTTGATTAACTATATTAAACCTAATTAATTAATTAACTTAATTAAACTAGAACTTGTGAACTGATTGTGTTAAAATAAACTTATACTAATCTAAAAAACAATTAACTAAGAAAACAATCCACGGGAATACGATTTTGTAAACTTGTAATAAGAAAGGCAATCACGTCTAGGATCCGGGTTCAAAGATTCATACAACTCGTTATTTAAAGTGATAATCAAGGACAAGTTTTTAATACTAACTCGTGCATCCAATTACCCAACCATAAATGCCAAGCACCCCTCTAATTATCAAACTGTTCACGATGCAAAAAAAACTAAAATCGAATGATAAAAGACAAATCATTGAAACGTATATAATTCGTTTAACCTAACCAAACCACAATTGAATTCGTATTGTCATTACAAGAAATATCCAAGAAACCTAGGTTAAACACAATAAATATAAATTTTACAAGAACATATTACCAGACGATGATCACAAAAGAGATTAGCAAATCATAATAAGAAAGAGTTCATATACTACCACTATACATCCTCTTATTAAAATTACTAAAAACTCCCCTTTTCATTACATGTCTATCATGTAGTAGTTATTGTAGACTTTGAAAGCCTTGAGAAACATTATTCTGTGATTCGAAATATGTTAAAACTTCACAAGACTTTGAGGCGGTTTGCTTGTTTGATAAAATTCTACTTGTTAACTTTTAGTTGTGTCGTTTAAATAATCATGTCGAAAAATTAAATTTTTATGATAGAACATATAAGTATCTATAAAGATGCTTTTGTTTTTGACCAACTATGGGTCATATTCAGAGTTTGATCCGCTTCATATGGTTATATGATGCATGTATGTTGTATACAGTTGTCTCTAATAATTGGTTTTCCCGTTTCTCCTATTAATTACGAATATTATAGTAATATTCATTAATCAATAGCTATCAATAATTAAAATTTCAAATATGTTAACTTCAAATTCTCAATTGTGTAATACATGGGTTTATTCAATCCGTATAATATACAATATTTAAAATATAACTTTTTATATTATTAACCATGTAATAATAAATTTATCTAGCCCGTGTATTATACGGGATTGTAACCTAATAGAAAATAGAGAATGCACAACTTGCTACCAATCGAATGCCCTCAACAGTACATCCCTTGCTAGCTTCATCTCTTATGGAAAATTCTCTAACTCTCATAAAGCTTATCTAACAGTTACCGGTTCATATCATGAGCCAAAACACTTTCTCATGCTGTCGAGGATGAGAGATGAAGACGGGAGATAAAAAAAAAAAGATTCAAGAGCTTCAGAGATGGACACAGTTGACTGATCCTTTTTTCGACCGCTGCTTTTTGCGACCGATTTGCGGCTTCCATCTTGCAACCAATTTGCTACCGCCATCTTGCAACCAATTTGCGACTAGCCCTTTTGCAACGAACTTTAAGTTGCAATGCGGTCACAAATTTCTTACAAAAACTTAAAAAAATATATTTTGCTACCATAATTTTATCAGAAGACAGTCACAAATTTATTGAAAAAAAAATAAAATGTTTATTTAAAAATGTTATTTAATATATATAAACATTCTCAAAATCATACAAACACACATCAAACCACCTCGAGAAAATGGAATGGTTCCGTGCGCTAGAACATCAGAAAATAAGAGGAATAAAATCATTAGTCCCAGGAGGCCAAGTCAGTCATCTGTTCTTGACCTGTTGTTCTCAATTCATATCATTAGCCAAAGCACTTTCTCAAGCTATCCAGGATGAGAGATGAAGACGGGCGATAAAAAAGAGAGATACAAGCGTTTGAGAGATGGACACAATCGACTGATCCTTTTTCCGGCCGCCTCTTTTTGTGACTGATTTGCCACTTCCATCTTGCAACCAATTTGCTACCGCCATCTTGCAACCAATTTGTGACCAGCCCTTTTGCAACGAACTTTAAGTTGCAATGCGGTCGCAAATTTCTTACAAAAATTAAAAAAATATATTTTGCAACCATAATTTTATCAGAAGACAGTCACAAATTTATTTAAAAATGCAATAAAATGTTTATTCAAAAATTTTATTTTATATATATAAACATTCTCAAAATCATACAAACACAAATCAAACCAAAAAATAGATTGGCATCTTGTTTCTTTTTTTCTCATGTTATGTAATCCGTTTTATTCCGTTCTCCATCTGTAAGCTTGCCAATTCCCTTGTATTTGTTCAACTCTTCTGAATCGATCCCGTCAATCTGGCCAAAATTAAAAACATGTCATGGGATGGATTCTATTGTTTGTAACAGCTCACAACATAATATCAAAATTAATACATGGTTGTATCAAAAGTACTATCAATATCTTCTTTAGTGGCCAAATAGGTTATATCGATTTGTGAATATCGCATCTTTCCAAAAAATGAAACTGCTAAAATTTTCATGGTAATCCTACAAAATTTCACGGAACACGTTTTATGAAACTTGCAGAGTTGCAGGCGTGTAGAATAAATTTTATCAACACCTTTGACAAGGAAAGATAATAAGTTTCACCTAAAATGTAAAAAGTTGACCTCTTTTCAAGAAATCAGTTATATTAGAATACCTGATCATTGATCCAAAAGAGGACTTCAAGAACAAATAGGCCACCATCTCCTCTTGATATCCCCAAGTCTTTATCAAGAAATGTAATTAGAAGCCATGACTTTGTGCGTTAACCCATAATAGGGTGTGAGATTGACCAGAAATAACACCAGCTAGATTAGCCACAGGCTCTTGCAAAGGGTTCATGCGCAGGCGACAAATTGACATTTTGACCAAAAATACCAATGTTCTCAGGAAGGCATATATTTAACTTTATCTTTGGAGGCTGACAACTCTCTTCTTTAAACATTACCCGAAAAGATCATGACACATTACAACTCAAATTAATAAAAATCCAAAATGGATCATAGTAAGTTTTCAAATGACTAAATGAACCTTTTTAGTGACACAAGCTCAAGTCTTGTGGGCAAATCTCAATAATGAAAATGGTTAGTCATTTTAACAAAAGAAAGCGAGCCTCTAAACATTACACGCAAAGGCAAGTGTCTATCTAAATAACAACCACATAAAAATACATCAAACAAAAGGCAGAAAAGTGATTATGAAGTCACAATTCGCAAATAATCAGTTATAGTGTTTAGGTTTAGTGAACCTGATTCTAATTGTCAAAAAATTGGTGTTGGAGAATCAGTTTAGAAGCAGTTGCCACCAAACTGATTCTGATTATTTAGAAGTCAAGTACTCAACTACTCAAGTTACATGTAAATCCTAAAATAAACAGAATTTGCCAACACTCAAGCATCTTACTGGTTATCAAATAATTACAACTTCAAACATAGAACATCTAAACAAGAGATGATTATCATGATTCTGTTAATTCCAAAATACCCAACCACTCCATATATAATAAATAATGTCAAACATCCCCTTCTATATAAGTGCATATAGCTTATTCCCATTTAAAACAAAAGATTGCAGAAGTAGAGTCTAGAGAAATGATGCGAGCTAAAGACTTTAGGGTTGATTCTTCATTAAAAATTTAGTTAAACATAACTTCATAAGATAATTAGCATACTAAAAACATACGTTTATCGCAATTAAACACAACATTAAGCGAAAATTCTTGAACTTACTCTTTTAATTGTTGAACAACTAGCAAAATACCACCGCGAGTTGCTGCGAACATTTTGACCTAGTATTGGTTTTGTCATCACATTAATTAATCCATGTCAAGTCATCAAATTTAGATGATACAGAACAACACCATTAAGTGGCTATATAAAATACCAACATCTTAAAAACTGAAATTGATAATTTGAGTACTATCACATTAATTTAGTAACAATCGCACACCTTTTAGATGGTAAAGTTTATATAAGAGCATTGTTGGATTAGTCTTGATGGGTACGGGTCATCAGGTCATGGATACGGGTTATGAAGAGTATTGTTTTAGTCACATGTTTTATTATTTGAAAGAGTCATGGGTTAGTTAGATTTTGTTAGAGTCAAAGTAGTGAAGTAGTGGGTAGTTTGTTTTCCTTTTCTTTAGGTGCAAGAGTTGTTTTGTTTATATAATGTAAAGTTGGGTATGAATGAAAGTGTAACTTCAGTAGAAACCATCTATTGTACATGAGTTGAGTGTGTGTGTGTTTTTAGGGTCTAATCCAACATTTGGTATCAGAGCGTAGAGTTGTTTTGAGAGTTTTTCAAGAGGGGTGCAGCCCTTTGGCTGCAGGGCTAGTTGGAGGCAATAAAGAATGGGACGACCTCATGTGAATCACAGGTAGAGGCGTGAAGACCGGCTGCTACAACAGCAAAGACCAAAGAATAGAGACCGATGCCGGACAAGAATAACTAGAAAGAAGAAGACCGTTACTGGAAAGTGAGTCCCAGTTCAGGACCAAAATGATCGACAAAGCTGCAAGGACCAATGGCTTGAAATCTGAGACCGAAGACCGAAGGAGGTTACCAAGACCGGTGGTTTACCTGAGAAAGAGATACTGATCAACAGACCATACAAGTCTTGTCGACCGAAAGCTTAGAGACTGAATGGTATTTTCGCATCAGTAAGATCGAGAAAAGAAGAAGATCAAGACCGAAGAAAGAAAAAAAAGAAAAGTAAGAATGGCAATGGTACAAGCCTATGTAGTTGTTTCGGGTAGTTTGATGAAAGTATTACAAGCCTATGTAGCTGTTTCGGGTAGTTTGATGAAAGTATATTGTGTGAACTGAGATCAAGAACAATCAGTGTAATTGAGAGAAGAAGAAGAGTGTTCTGCGTGAGACAAAATGGTTACCTGTGTGGAGCCAAGGAAGGAAGAATCGAGACAAAGAAGGAAGAAATCGTTTTAATGGGAAGGCGGTTATGGCTATATAAAATACCAACATCTTAAAATCTGAAATTGCTAATTTGAATACTATCACATTAATTTAGTAACAATCACATACCTTTAGGTGGTAAAGTTTATATAAGAGCATAAGCAATAAAAATTTGAACTAATCTGAGTATTATCTAGACTACATCAATAAAGATCACAATTTATTATAAAATCTTGATAACATTACAAATGAAATAAAAGGTACTTGCTTGAGCAATTTCTTCTCATAACAACTACTCGATGACACCAAGAATTTACCAAGCCTCTAGTTCAGTAATAACTTTGCTTTTTGACACAATCATAAGTAACTGGAGAGGTATATAGATCATAAGATAAACTATAATTAAGCTTGCCTATTCCTGGTAAAAATTATTCATTTTAGATCATTAAGCTTGCCTATTCCTGGTAAAAATTATTCCCGGTATATACGCTACAAAATTTTCGGTCATTAATGGCGACAAATGTCGCCGCTATTACCTAGTAAAATCGCCGCTAATACTTTTAGCGACGATATGTCGCCGCTAATACGTCGCTGCTAATAATTTGCCGCTAATGACTCATAATTCGCCGCTAATGATGTCGCCGCTAATAATGTTAATGTCACCGCTAATAATTCGCCGCAATTTGTTTAGGATTAAATTTTCTGGTTGACTATTAGCGGTCACTGGTTTTTTTTTAATATTTTTTTATTTTTTATTTTTAAAATTCTAATTTTACTCCCAAATAAATCTAGATTTCCCAATAACCTACAAATTTCATACAAAATAAATCTAGATATCCCAATATCGTATTTATATTTCCCAATATCATACATAAATACAAACATAAGTAATCTAGTCATAAAACTTAATTAAACATAAGTAGGTTAACCATAATACGATATTCAAACGGCTTGATTTAATTACTGCAAAACAAACTTAATCCAGTTACACAAGACGCTATTCATCTCCCTCGTCCGAATCGTCTTCTTCGGCTTGATTTGGAGCCTTTTGCGAAGCAATTAGCTGTGTAATTTGTGACATAAAATCCGCATTTTGAAACAAACTTGAAATTTGATCCTGCAAAACAAAATATGTATTTATATTTTGCCAAAGTATATATTATAATGTAACACATTCAACTTTTAGTATATTAAGTGTCAATTAATTATGTTCAACCATTTTGACCCATTTTGACCCGTTTAAGCTAAAACTTAGATAATTTAAGTCTATTTTAGAGATAAAAAGTCATAATAACCAAACCCACTATGATGCACTTAACACATCCAACTTTAAGTTATTTTGAACTGTTTAAACTCAAATCATGTCGTTTTCACCCATTTTGACCCGTTTAATCTAAAATATAGATAATTCAAGTCTATTTTAGAAATTAAGAGTCATAATAACCTAAACCTACTATGATACACTTAAAACATCCAACTTTAAGTCATTTTAACCCGTTTAAACTCAAATCATGTCGTTTTCACCCATTTTGACTTGTCTAAGTCTAAACTATAGATACACTTACTTGTGTAAATTACTGAGGAGTTTGTTCTTGATCATGAACAAAAGAAGTCGACCGTGCAGATGATGATGGTTTATGCCCAATCCCCCTGATATGTCCACACCGTTATCCCAATACCGACTCAAAACATCGACTTCATTCAACGCTGATGAACCACCTTCTTTATTTTGGGATTGGCTTAGCTCATCAAACGTTTCTTTTAATTGATTCCGTATTAATTAACAAAAATATATTAACATATTTATACATACATATATATATAGGGTAGGGTTATCTTGAGAACCATCCTATTTTGTAAGAACTCTAGTAACCAATCTCAGCCACACAAATTAAGTCACATGCAACTCACATGCCATTTCCATATTTTTTTTAAAATGTTCATAACTTTTTTTCACGACATTTTATGTTTTCAAAAAAATTACACCATAAAATTCAGTATTTTTTTATCTTTCCAAAGCCTACCATATTGATATTTTTAAAAAAAAAATCACCTATCTGTTATTTACACATGTGTAAATCCTGTTATACACATGTGTAAATCTTGTTTGACACGTGTAAATCTGATTTTACACATGTGTAAAACGAATTTTGGAAAAAAAAAAACTAGTTTTTTTTTTATTTTTTTCAAAGTTTTTTTATTTTTTTTGTGAAAGAGAGGAATGAGAGAAACATTTTTGTGTATTTATTTTTTCCATTTTCATCTCATTTTTTGTTTTATAACTTTTTTATATTATATTTATATTATTTACCATTTTGCCATTGAAAACTAGTGGCTCATATTGGTTCCTAGAGTTCTCGCAAAAAAAGGGAGTTCTTATTTGATCCTTCCCTTGTATATATATATATATATATATATATATATATATATATATATATATATATATATATATATATATATATACCAAAAATCAAATCTACACCTTTGATTTAATAAGATCAATGGCTTAAATTTTTTTAAATAAAAAATTCAGAAGTTTGTACTTTTGTATGACCATATGTTGAAAAATTCAAACAAATCTGAGCAATTGATCTTAAATATCAAAGTTGTAGATTTAGTTTTTTGGTTTACATAATTTCTCTTGGTTTTATTTGAACCCAACCCTATATATATATATTTGAAAACTATATATTAATGGCCCGATCTGAGTTAATAAACATGAAATGGATCGAGGATTAATAGCGGCGACTGTCGCCACTAATGACGTCGCCGCTAATGTTAACATTTCTTGTAATGTATGTATCTATATATATATATTACTTGAAAAAAAGATGCTGAAACACCCATGGAATGGGACAATGAATGAGTCAAGAAACATACTTGCAAAAGGATCAAACTCTTCAATGCATTTTTACTGCCCCTCTTGTCTGCATGCATTACAACAACACATTTCCATTCTAAAATCATAAAATAGAAACATATATGTGATTTCTTTTAATTAATCCATCTATTGTACCTGCTAAATGCCTTTGAGTTAATCATCATAAACATACAAATCAAAATTCGGATACAAGTTATCACCTAGCTCATAGCACGAATAACTGATTATAATCTAAATAATTCGGTTCAACTAAAAACATATAACTACATAATTAACCAACTATATAATTGTTGATTGACGACCCAAGGCCTCCAAGTCAAGTAATACTTGATCTATTGTCAAGCAGACTTCCTCCTTGGATCACATATCTGAATTTACGTCAATTAAGCCCAAAAACAAAACCAATCTGTTCATTTCATTCTCTTTTTAAAAAAAAATTAACACCAAAAGTTAACTTCCGAACCACTAATCACAAGCTCAATGCAGTCCACAAGCTTAATCTTCTCACATCGTATCGCAATTTTGAAAATTATAGGAAAGTGAAGTTAGGCCAACATAATGTTTCAAAGGTAAAGTATTAGACTATATTAATTATTAGGGTTTAGTATTGATTATTAGTAGAGTTGAGCCCACGGGGCTGGTTTAGGTTTCTAGGGTTTCTTATAAACTCTATATAATGTAACCATAACTATCAATAATATTTGTGACACCTGGTAATTTTCCGTTACCAAACTACCTGGTAATTTTCCGTTACCAAACTCCGTTAGTTCCGTTAGTTCCGTTAGGTCTTGCATACACGTGTCGTGAGCACACACTAGTTGTCGTTGAACGTTGGTGACTTAATAACAATTATCTATGGTAAACAAATGATAACCTAATGAATAATGTTGATTATTAGTTGTGGTTATGTGATTCATGCATTTTAAGTTATTGTTTGTGAATTTTACTTGATAACGTGACAACGTGTAACTATGATCTCATATGTTTTGCCGTTAGTTGTAAATGTATATGATTATTATTGTTGATTAGTAATGTTTATATTTTGTAGTTAAAACCTTTTAAAAAGTGTTAAAAAGATTAGTTTTTATAAAATATAAACAATGGGGTTTATTTTGTAATTGGATTGAAATAAAAAGTTACCATATTTAAACAAATTTAAACCAACCCTAGCCCCCATTCCCCATTTGCGGCCGTAACCCTCTCCAAACATCCCATCCTTTGCGATTTTGATCAAGAACAAGCAAGAACAATTCGATTTTGATTAGTTCCAAGTGTTAGCAAGTGTTAATCATCATCTCTACACGTTTAAAGGTGAGTTTTATCAAGTTTTTCATGGTTTTTGATTCTTGATGAACCCTAATTCGAAATTGATGATGAAAAAGTGAAATTGATGATTGTTAGATGTTAATTTGATGTTGGTTAGATTGTATGAATGTTAGATTATGTTGATTATGCAAGAATTCCATGGTTTGATCACATTGTTCACACATTGCCTTAAGAGGAAACTTTTTGTTCTTGGAATTCATGATTTGATGATTGTATGATGTTGGATACATTGCTTGGATGTTGGTTTATATGAATTGTGCAAGAAAAGTCATGAAATCTAGGGTTTGTTCATACCTTACTATAAGTGGAAACTTTTATGCATGATGATTGGGAATTTTGATAAATTAGTGATGATTATCATGTTAGAATGAATGTTATGAACTTGATTAGGTATAAAATTGATGAAACTATGAAGGAATTGGATGTTAGATTACTTTTGGGTGTTACCTTCTAAAAAGGGAAACTTTATTTTTGAAGATCATTGGATATGATGATGTGAGCATGTTTATGGTGTTAGGAGCATGTTAGAATGCTTATGGATGATGTCTAATGTGGTGGAATGTGTTACTTGGGTTGTATGGTTGCTTGATTGATCATTTAAGGAATGTAGGTTCTTGGTGATTATACATGATGATGAATTATGGCTAGTGATTAGGAAATCATGTTTGGGATTGGAATTGATCATTATTGTGTTTGTTAGTTGGAATGAATCTTGTTGATTTATGTTATTATGATTGTCATACACGCGTGCGAATCTGAGGCCCCTACTGAGTAGGATTGGCAGGGTTTAGGGTGTGAAGTCGTGAGTGGCTTCACATGGCATGTTGTGCATGATTAGACTTCATGAATGAATTATTAGTTGTGATATATTTATGATTGTGTTGAGCATGTTGATTGTTTGAGATTCGCATAAGTTGTATGATGATCTAGGTTGAACTTGGGTTGATGATGTGATATGCGTGAATACTTTGTTTGATAATCATGTATGATAAGTTGATACATTTGATCAAACGAGATTTCAATTAATATGTCACCAACGGGTCAAACGGGTCAACTAGGTTAGAGGAGTCTTGTTTTTCAAAACCCTAGGGTTGATGTTTTGATGAGCACTTAGGGTTGTTATGTTTCTCTGGTTGCACGTACTTATGTACTCACATGTTCTAGGTAACCTTTGACGGGTTGTCTTTCCTCTCATTGCAAGCTTTGCACTTATTGTTGGTTTACGCATCAGGTGAGTTCATGCCCCACTTTTAAACACTCTCTTTTGGGGGAGGTAGCATACTTGTTCTCAAACGCTATATTATTATTATAAGTTGTGTATGTTTTAACATGGTGTATAATACCTTGAAAGTCCTCACACTTTCGGATCGTTAATAATGGTAACTAGCGGGAAATCTTGGGTAGTACTACTGGGTTTGACAAGCCCCACCTGTGCGACTCGAGGTCAAACGGGTGCAATATTGTCCTAAACACAAACATCGTTACGACCTGGTAAGTCTTGACGGGAGGCAACAAACGCAACACAGTCAGCTTCGATCGCGAAATCACTATTGTTATTACTTATGAATATAGACTAGCTATCTATTTCAATGCACTTCTTATGTTATGCAAATTATTGTTGTTTATGTTAAATGCAAACTCTTGAACTCACCAACCATTGTGTTGACATTTTTAGTATGCTATTCTCAGGTCGTTAATTCAGTTTGCCATTAGGAGCACAACACGGGTCCAGCATGCATTCTAAGACTTCATCTTAAGTCATGACATTTGAATTTTATTTATGAGATTTGAATAATGGGTTGGCGCGTGTTTTGCCAAATTTTACATTTACATACTTTGGGTTTGTCTTATTTACAAAACGCTTCCGCATGGTTTTAAAACTTGAACTTTGATTGGTTTATTTTTAAACATGGCATATAGTGTCGTTCTGAGTAACTAGTGACTGTGATCCTGGTTTGTTCACACGCCTCGCGGTAAAACTCCGCACGTGGATTTTGAGGGTGTGACAATATTCAATCAGTATTTTACCATGCGAAAAAAAAGAAAAAAAGAGCTATGTCAGATGGTAAAATACTGATTGAATATTATTGATAGTTATGATTACATTATATAGAGTTTATAAGAAACCCTAGAAACCTAAACCAGACCCGTGGGCTCAACCCTACTAATAATCAATACTAAACCCTAATAATAATATAGTCTAATACCTCCCCGCAGTCGTAGCGGAAGTAATCGTACGCTAAGACCGGAAAACATAAAAGTAAAAATAATAAGATAAACATATTTCGATCAACTTGAATATCCAAACTTTTGCCAACAATTAATATTGTGCTTGATGTTATCATCCAAATTTTGGTTGATTGTATTATCCATAGTGCGCCTGATATTTCCTTGGTTCTTGATTTATGGAGTGATAACTGATAAATGGCGACCGAAGTCGTTCGCGTTGTCTCGAGGCTAGCAAGCGATAGTCTCTTTGATCCGTAGATCAAGAGATGACATATGTAGGTATAAAAAAAGAAAAATAAAACAAGACCAGTGACCGTGGTCAAATGGTGGTCTCTTGGATCCATAGATCAGGAGATAAGATCCGTAGATCTAAAAAAGAAAAAGAAATCAAATTAAACCGTAGCTTGAGATCGGTGTGCGTGGACCGTGGTACTTGATGCAACTAAAACACCGATAAATAGAAAGAAAAAGAAAGAAAAAAAGAGGAAATATAGTCACCGTTGCACATTAAAAGCTATAATCCGGAAACAAACCAAGAGAATGGATGTGAACAAACCAAAAGAATGGAGATAGGTGATAGGTTTAAATATTCAACAGATAACGAAGATTTATTCAACTGAAACTAGAAAATAGAGAAGAAACAAAACAAAATAACAAAGGTTGGACAGGACGGTGGCGATGGCGACACACCACCCTGTGGCGACGGCTAGTGTTTATATATTTTTGTGGTGGTGCAGCAGAGAAGAAGGTACTCAGAACCCTAATGCTTTGATACCATGTAAGATGGTAAAATACAGATTGAATGTTATTGATAGTTATGGTTACATTATATAGAGCTTATAAGAAACCATAGAAACCTAAACTAGACCCGTGGGCTTAACTCTACTAATAATCAATACTAAACCCTAATAATAATAAATACTAAACCCTAATAATAATGTAGTTTAATATAAAGAAGCTGAAAAAATTGATTTACCAAACAAAATAACCATCTATAATGTTTATTAAAGGTCTGTTTTTTTGTTAATGCTTTCTACTTTAAGAATCTATTACTTTTATCTTTGTTTGTTTTAATTATCTTTCCATGGCAACATTAATGGTTTATAGCAGCTCAACCATTGCATTAATAAAGAATTCATTATTTTATGGAAGAAGCAAGCAAATAGACACACATTATCTTTTGTTACTAGAATGCATGGAGAATGAACATATCAGTAGAGAATTGCATAGAGATGATATACTAACAAAGGCAGGAATTAGGTTTATTACCAAGAGAGATTTTGTTGGAATTCAAGATCTATACAACAACCTAGATTAAAAGGTGAATGCAAGGGGTAATCCCGATCATTAACCAAGGTGTTAAAGTTTATGGGTCGATATCTAAATTTGGTCAAAGTCAGTGTTGTAAAACTCGGCCTAGGCGGCCGAGTACTCGGCGAGTGCTCGGAACTCGGCAAGGCGCCGAGGCGCTTTTCACCAACTCGGTCAATATTACTCGGAATCGGTCAAACTCGGTCAAACTCGGCCCTACTCAGTCCAACTCGGCTCAACTCGGCCCAAATCGTTACTCGGCCCAACTCGGCACTACTCGGCCCAACTCGGCCGGATTTTCACCATTTTTCACCGATTTTCGCTTTTTTTCACGGATTTTTGTTGAATTTTTATTGTTTTTCATGGAGATACATTGGAAAATAATAATAAAATGATTACTACGTTTATAATATTAAATAATTGATATTACTTTTTGAAATATATTTGTGTGTGAACATGTATTTTTTTATTTATAATTGATATTCACATATTTTTTTATAAAATTAGTGAGCTTATAATATATGACGTACATATGATTTCCCAAAGACCAATTTATTTATAATTTATCATGTCCGAGTACTCCCCGAGTACTTCCCGCCTAGGCCGAGTACTCGCAACTCCTCAGTCGACCGACCTGGCTGCGCCTAGCGAGTTTTGCAACCATAGTAAAAGTATGTTTAGTGTGTTAATTAAAAGGATAGGATCAGTTTGTAATACATCAAACTTGGTAACTTACCAATTAAGTGATATTGTTTAAGCATAAATTAGGTATGAAACTATGCCATCAATAGACCAGTCACTTCACGGCATCGATTAGCTTGTATATATTACAGCTTTAGTACGGCTTGAATAAATAAAATATTAACTTAATAAAATCTTATTAGTTATAAAAGAATATTTTAATATAATATATAATTAAAATTACGTATGAATAAAGATATAATAAATAAAACAATGATATTAATTTTTTAAACTTTTTTTGTTTAAAGAAAACTAAATGTTTTGTTTCATAACATTGTTTTTTGGAGGGGTTACATATTTGATTCATTTAAAGGTACAAAGGATCCTTCAAATTACGTGATCATGAAATTTTTCAAAGAAGCCACAAAGCATAAAATAATGTGGGATATGGTTAATGTAAGTTCTATTTCATTTAATTTAGTGTATTTTTATATTTAATTAACCAATTGTTAAATCAATTTAGTGTCGTAACAACCAAAAGGATGTGAGTGCGGTTATTGTGTTATGATAGCAATGTATGATTTTGTGATTTATAACAAAAAACATATTGTAAGTATGTTTTATACACTCGTATTTATATATGTTTAAGTATGATATATACAGGGGAGGGTTCCTGATAAAACCAATAGTTATGTGAAAACCAAAGAAAACCACGGAAATCAATAACATAATTCATAATTTTTTTGTTATTTTAATTGGTAAAATGTTATTTAAGTATTCGATACACATATGTTGGATATATATACGAGAATAAAGAATCTTACGTATATGTAACACTATGTCGAATGAAAAATGGTTACGTATGCGAAACCTATGTGTGACGTATACGAAATACCATGCTACAGTTTTCGTTTGATCCATACCTTTATTTATATATACTCACATACATAAATAGAGGGTAGTGATAAAAAAATTTTAAATTATGTGACCGGTTTCATTAGTTTTCTCTATTTTTCTCATAACTTTGTGATTTTCTTAGGATCCCTCCTATATGTATTAAATTGTAATCTAACTTTTATGTATATTTCTATTTTTAGCTGATAATAAACTCAGCATGGTTCATCAAGATGAAATTGATAAATTTGTAAAACGTACTTTAAAGGTGTTTATATCATTTTCTGTTAATCATGATGATAAGAAGGATGAGGAGGATAAATGAAGGTGTTGTATGCTAGTCTCTTTCGATTTGTAAGTTAAGTTTGATAGTTTATGCTTGGGAATATAAATACATTAATAGCTCCAATTTTAGATACTTATTGTTTCACTTCTACCCGTAAACTCTTTGTTGGCTTTATCTTTCTCAAGATTTTCTAGAAATTAGGTAGGTTGATTATTGAATATTGATAAATGTAAAAGTTGCGATTATATACAATATTAGATTAGATTGTTTATGTTGTATTAAAATGTACAAGTTGTTGTACTATTGTTTAATAATTTGTATTATTGTACATAGGTTGAGATTATTACATGCCTCTATGAAGTGTATAGAAAGTCACTGCAAACTATGAATTATTTGTTTAGTTTTAATGGTTACGATATTAGTTTTGAGATGTGGAATTGTCACTGTTTTGATTTTGAATTTATAAGTAATTTAACAATATTTTCGTGTATACATTTGTGTTTATGAGTTTTTGAATCAAATGGTATGGATGGTGTTTAACTTTTACACAGCTGTTGATTTATATAAATTTATATGTACCTTTTTACAGCTCTCATAAGTTTTTGATATATGCCTTTTACAGCTATTATGTATGTTTTTATAGCTCTTGTTTATGCCTTTTAAATCTATTGGTTTATACATTTTACACCTCTTTATCTTAACATATTACGATGGTCATGATATAATTAATATTTAATTAAGTAGATTTTTTATTTTATTTTTGATATGCTATTTAATAGCCTTAAAAGAGTTTGGACAAAAATCAACCATGTAATATAAGGCTCTTTTAAAACTGTCTTCAATTATCATATAAACTGCCTTAAATGAGATTTTTTTTGTACTAGTGAACAGATCGTTTAAAAAAAATTTCATTATTATAACTAACAATTTTAATTATTATTTAGAGTAAAATGTCATTTTTATCCCTGACATTTTGTTGAATTTGCTATTTCAATCCAAAAACTATTTTTTTTTTTGTCATTTCAGTCAGTGTAGTTTAGTCAATGTTGTCATTTTCATACACTCCACTAACACCGTTAAAACTATGTTAAAACTCTATTAAATATGATGGTATTATAGTCTTTTCTAACACCCTAATTATCCAATCAAAAAAAAATCAATTAATATTCAATTAAAACTAAAAAACAAATGAAGCGACTCGTGAAACCGGTCGCTTCAATTAATTCTAACACATGTTGTTTAATTAAGGTTTGCTGTAAGATTCAATTAATTTTCATGTTTTGTTTGAACTTGTATTATTGTTCGATTAAGATCTACTGTTATCACGTTTTGTTTTATTGAGGTCTGCTATTGTCACATTCAAAGACCCCAATCAAATAAAGCATGTCAATAACAAACCTCAATCTCACAATAGACCTCAATCAAATAACGGTACGCGTTCAAACAAAACGTAAAGATTAATTGAAATCCCATGGTAGACCTCAATCGAACAACATGGGTTAGAGTTAATCGAAGCTTTTAAATAAAAGCGTCTGATCTCACTAGTCGTTTCATGTGTTTTTTAGTTGGATAATTAATTGATTAATTTGTCTTAATTGGATAATTAGGGTGTTCAAAAAGACTAAAATACCCTCATATTTAACGGAGTTTTAACGAAATTTTAACGGTGTTAATGTAGCGGATGAAAATGGCAACAATTGGTAACTACCTAAAATGGAAAAAAAAGTTTTTGTATTGAAATGGAAAATTAAACAAAATATCACGTACAAAAATAGTATTTTACTCTATTATTTATTTATAGATATTTTAATATTTAAAAACATCAATTTTAAAAATATTTTGTACTTCTAAAAACCTCTGATTTTTTTTAAAATTATTTCTTTGTTAAAATTGATTTTTCTATAAAAACATTAATAATTTTTTTTAATTTATTAAAAAGTATTTTTAGTCTATAAATAAATTAAATAATATTATTAGTAATCATAATAATTATTAAATAGGAGAGATAAATGGTAAAAGTTTAATAATGATGAATGTCGTGGTGCCACATGTTTCATTTATTTACCTTTTTATTAAAATAAAAAGAATAGATTAGAGACTCATATTTTAAAATATCAATTTATTTATATAGTAGATTCACATTGATATTTTTTCCATGTTTATTGGGTTAGTTAGTTAGAATAAGTCTCTACATATCGATATATTGTGATCAATATAAAGGAAGGTTTCACTAAAATATATATTTTACCTAACAAGTCTAAGAAGTGATTTTAGCAATCTATATTTCAATCAATGGTTAATATGAAAGTGTAAGAAATAAAAAGACGGAAGACTATTTTGGATATGTAACCACTTTTTTTGACCTTTTTAAGTTTCTCTCAATTTTTTGAAACGTTTATGACTTTTTCATAATAGATTAATTTTTAAAACAATTTGCACCATAAATCAAGCATTTTTTCTCTTTAAATTGAGTATAGTATTGCTATATGTTTTACAAAAAATAAAAAATAAATGATGCGAAATTGTGCTATATTTTAACGTTTTAGTGTTGTATTTTATCAAAATAGCATAGAACTGTTTGTGTTGTATTTCATCAAAATATGAGTCACACAACACAGTTTTGTGTTGTTTTGCGACAAGCAGCCCAGTTTTTGCTGCTTTGCATCAAACAGCACAGTTTTGTGCTACTTCGCGTTAAGCAGCACAGTTTTGTGCTGCTTTGTGTCATACAACACAGTTTTGTGCTGCTTTGCGTGGCTTTAGGATTGTGCTGTCGAATGATAATGAATTGGTTTGTTGCAATAATGAGTTGGGTGGTGGAGCGGTGGTGTTTGAGGTATCCACCACGGAAAGAGAAAGATAGATATATGGGGATTATGATTGTGGTGGATTTTGTAAAAAATATAAAGAATAAAAGAAAGTGATAATTATGGTTTTGACTAAAATGCCCATTAACTCTCTTTTTAATTATGTCACATGTCATATTTAGGGAAAACTTATTTTTTATTTGAAGCTCTACCAATCAATATATATCATGTACATATCATGTATATTTGGTTAGGTAGTTAGAAACATAGAATAAGTCTATATATATATCGATGTATTGTAATCGATGTTAACGTACTATGTAGATACAAATATATTATAAGATATGAGTCTCTAATATAATGTAGATCATGTGTATGCGATGAACAAGTTTGATGATATAATATATGAAAGATTGTTTACTAAAATTATGTTCAATATATAAACAAGTTTGTTGATATAATATATCAATATATCTTGTATTAATATGTACAAGTTGTTGTATTATTGTTTAATAATTTGTATTATTGTACGCAGGTTGGGATTATTACATGCATCTATGAAGTGTATAGAAAGTCACCGAAAACTATGTAGTATGTGTTTAACTTGGATGGTTACGATATTGGTTTTGAGATGTGGAATGGTCACCGTTTTGATTTTGAATTTATAAGTAACTAGCTTATCCACCCGTTTGTTACACGGGGGTTGAAAAAATTATATTTAAAATAGGGTAAATTACACGCATGATCCTTATGTTATGTTAAAATTTTGGATTTGATCCTTAAATTTTAAAAATTCTAAATATTATCGCTAATATTTCATTATTATTCATCTATGTTATCAAATTCTATTTGTCAACAATTAATAATGTTAAAAATTATAAAAATAACATTTTACCTACATTAACCGTCCATTTAATTTACCTTTCAAACTATAGTATTATTTTTACTAAGAAAAGCTTTATATTCTTGTTTTTCGAAAGCTTTTTATTTTTTAATATTTTTATTATTTCATTATTAATATGTTTTTTATATAATAAAATACGTTTTAAATACATGACTAAACTTTTTAATAACATATTTTATAAAATATTTGCTTTTTTAATGTGTTTGAATCATCCGTTTTCTAAACGTTATTCTTAAAACCGTTTGATATTTTAAACGTTTTTATAAAACTATTTTGTTTTCTAAAGTTTTTTTCTTTAACCATTTATTTTTTAAATCATCTTTAAAAAACCTTCAATTTTTTAAAAATCTTTTTCATAAACAATTTATTTTCAAAAGAAATATTTAATATTTTTTTAACACATTCAATAAACAAATAGTTTAAAAAAAATTTTAGAATGAATAATTATAAAAGTTACATTTAAAAAACCGAATGCTTATAAGAAAGACGATAATGCTTTTAAAAAGTAAGTGTAAAATAACAAAAAGTTTTAAGAGAGACATTTAAAAAATAAAAAGTTTTAGAGAAACGTTTAAAACCTAAACATTCTTGAAATGAAAGTTTTAAATACATTTTTCATTTATATAAAAAGTAAATTACATTGATTATCTTTGTATGTAAAATAGTAATTTTGAAAATTTTAACATAATAACTGAACTAACAGAATATCGACCGTTGATTAAAGATAAATATAACATTAGGGACTATATTTGAAATTTTAAAAGTTTAAGTACGAAATCCAAAATTTTGAATAAACTACAAGAACCATTCATGTAATTTAATTTTTAAAATAAATAAAAACATAAATTATCAGTTACTATTAATAAGTTTATAATATATACGTATGTGAAGGTGGATTAAATAAATGTGCATACATGTAAATTAAATGAATGAATTAAATACATAAAAAAACAATATTAATGTTTTTAAATAGCTAAAAACATTTTTGTATACAAATTTCTAACAAGATTGAATGAATAACTTTTTTAAACTTAAGAAATTATCTTTTTAGAATATTCTCTTTTATTGTAGTGTCCTATAATTAAAAATATAGAAAATTAAGGATATATAGCATATATGTTTTATAAAATAAATATTAAAATAATAAGATAACAATTCGATTAGTTGAATAATACATCATTCTCAACCACAATAAACTCAATAGATTCAGTTTCTACTAGATTATTATACATTGGTTGTCTCTATAAACGAATCACGGCGTGATATGCTAAAATCATTTAAAAAAGTTACTTGTGATACTTATAATGTACTGCTGAGCAAGATAATTTGATGATTTATCAATAATGTATAAAGCAGTATACATAAATAAAAAAAGAACGAAGTGATAATTATGGTTGTAGGACAAAAAAAATACCAATATTAAGTTTAATCATTAAAAACTTGTTTTCTAAATCCAATGGTATGTAATATTGTAATTGAATGGAATACGAAATGAGTCAAATATAATGATTGTGTGAATAATGGAGAAGTAAGAGAAGTTTTTAGGATTTCTATTTTAATCATTAAATTTTTTAAAATCTAATTTTAGAATATTATTTAATTAGACATTAAATACTATTTAAACAATTTATTTTAAAAGCATATTGCTAATAAAATGTCGTGTGATAATTGTATTATGTGAAGATGTCATGTGGCATTTAAATTCAAATTTGAAATTGATATGTAGTTATTAGTACAAAAAATAATAATCAATACTAAATTTATGTTTCTTCCAAAAGTAATCAATACTAAATTTAGGAAAACTGAAATAAGATTGATACTAAATTTAGGAAAAATAACTACATATCAAATTTAAATTTAAATTTTAAATTATTACCTTAGTTATTATCATCATTATTGTCTAACAAAAAATAATCAATACTAAATTTAGAAATTTTGAAATAAGATTGATAATAAATTTAGAAAAAATAACTACATATCAAATTTAAATTTAAATTTAAATTACTGCCTTAATTATTTCCCTAACCATGATTTAAACAGAAAGCTGACACGTGGCTGTTGTGTTTTAAAAATCATTCCATGTGTCAATATAGTAGTTAAAATCAAGCCATGTGGCAAAACCTACTTTCATTTATTATATATAAAGATTTAACAATGTTTTCGTGTATACATTTGTGTTTATGAGTTTTTGAATCAAATGGTATGGATGTTGTTTAACTTTTACACAACTATTGATTAATATAAATTTATATATACCCTTTTACAGCTCTCATAAGTTTTTTATATATGCCTTTTACACCTATTGTGTATGTTTTTATAGCTTTTGTTTATGCCTTTTAAAGCTATTGGCTTATACATTTTACACCTCTTTATCTTAACCTATTATGACGGTCATGAAATAAATAAATATTTCATTAATTAATTTTTTTATTTTATTTTTGATGTTCTACTTAATAGCCTTAAAAGAGTTTGGACAAAAATCAGCCACGTAATATAAAGCTCTTTTAAAACCATCTGAAATTATCATACAAACAGTATTAAATGAGGTTTTTTTGTACTAGTGAACAAACCGTTTTAAAAAATTTGCATTATTATAACTAACAATTTTAATTATTATTTATTTATAAATATGTTAATATTTAAAAACATCAATTTTAAAGTATTTTGTATATTTAAAAAACTTTCATGTTTTAAAAAAATTATTTGTTTATTAAAATTGATTTTTCTATGAATAACATTAATAATTTTTTTTAATTTATTAAAAAGTAGTTTTAGTCTATAAATAAATTAAATTATATTTTAGTAATTATAATAACTATTAAATAGTAGAGATAAGCAGAAAGAGTTTGATAAGAATAAATGTCATGCTGCCACGTGTCTTACTTATTTACCCTTTTATTAGAAAAACTAGAATAACCACCCGTGTGTTACACGTTTGAAAAAATTAAATTTAAAATAGAGTAAATTACATGTATGGTCCTTATGTTATGTTAAAATTTTAGATTTGATCTTTAAAGTTAAAAATTCTGAATATGATCCCTTGTATTTTTTATGTTTAATATATGATTCCAAATTTTGTTAGTCAACAATTAATAATGTTAAAATTTATGTAAATGGCATTTTACCGGGATCGACCATCAATTTTATTTATCTTTAAAACTATAGTATTACTTTTATTAAGGAAAGCTTTATATTCATGTTTTCCCAAAATTTTATGATGTTTAATATTTTTATTATTTCATTATTTATATATTTATTATATAATAAAATACATTTTAAATACATGAATAAATTTTTTAATAACATATTTTATAAAATGTTTGCTTTTTGACATATTTAAACCGTCCGTATTCTAAATGTTGTTCTTAAAACCGTTTAATATTTCAAACATTTTTATAAAACTATTTGGTTTTCTAAAGTTTTTCTTAAACCGTCTATATTTTAAAGTATCCTTAAAAAACAACCATCTTTTTAAACATATTTTTCACAAACAATTCATTTTCAAACGACAGTTTTAATATTTTTTTAAAAAAAATATTCATAAAATGAATAATTATAAAAATTAAATTTAAAAACCTAATAGTTTTAAGAAGATAATAATTCTTTTAAAAAGTATCCTTAAAAAATTAAAAAGTTTTAAAAGGGACATTTAAAAAATCAAAAATTTTGGAGAAAAATTTTAAAACCTGAACATTCTAAAAACAATATTTTTAAAAATAATTTTTATTTAAATAAAAAGTAAATTATATTGATTATCTTTGTAGATAAAATAGTCATTTAAAAAAAATTAATATTAGTAACTGAACTATAAAAATAAGTAGCATTGGTGAAAGATAAATATAATATTGGTGACTATATTTGAATTTTAAAAGTTTAAAAACCAAATCCAATTTTTTTACCAAAATACAAGAATCATACATGTAATTTACTTTTTAAAATAAATAGAAGATAATTTATCAGTTGCTATTCATAAATCTTTAATATATACATATGAGAATGTCGATTAAATAAATGTGTATAATGGAGAAATAACAGAAAATTTTGATGTAGGTTAACTGGACTCTTTAATCATAGCAGAAGTTATTTCGTATATTTTTTGAAATATTTTTGATAGTGAAAGAAGAGTAAACAGAAAAAAATTATCTTCTTCTTTAATAAAAATGTATCTAGGAATACACATGTCAACACCATATTACTTCGCACAAATTTTTTTTTCGCTTCTCTCTACTATTTAATAATCACATTAATTACTAATAATATTATTTATTTTTTTAGATTAAAATAGTTTTTTAATAAATTAAGAAATAGATCATTTTACTATTGTTATTTCTAAGGAAATAATTTTTCATAAAATTAGAAAATTTTTTAGAACATCAAACTTTTTTAAAAATTCAAAATATTTTATAATTGTTGTTTTTAAAAAGTAAATTTTTTATAAACAAAAAATAATTAAAATTGAGAGTTATAATAAGAAAGTTTTTAAGTATGACATTTTTTAAAACGTTTATTTTGAATTAAATTTTATTTATTTATTATAAGAAAATTTTCAATCATATCTTATTTTAGAATATCGATTTATAATTAATAAATTTTCATTATATTTAATATTTTTTATTCAACCAGTGTAATACACGGGTTATTAAAGCTAGTTGTATATATATAATAAAATAATGGTATTATGTTCTATAACGCAGACAAATATTATACGATATTGTTAAAATTTAGAAGATTTTCAAAATTTAAAATTACTAATCTAAAATACTCGGATAGATTGTTACAATTCAAATTTAAAATTTGTGAGCTACATATGCTACATTTAAATATTCAAATTGTTAGTGCTAAATTCTAAAATTTAACTAATTTAGGTAGTTATTTTTAGATAACATCTCATATTTAATTGTAAATTGAGTTTGAAATTTAAAATTTTGAATTTTTTAAATTTCTGTTTCAATCAATAAATTTTAAAATGTAATTTTAGAATTATGTTTAATTAGAAATTAAATACTATTTAAATATTTTATTTTAAACCATATGGCTAATAAAATGACATGTGGCGGTTGTATGCTGTGAACATGTCATGTGGTAATACATTAGTTAAAATCCTATTATGTGGCAAAACATCTTTTCTTTTATTATATAATAGGTTACAATACCGTGTAATACACGAACTAAATAAATTTACTCTTATATGGTTAATAATATAAAAAGTTATGTTTTAAATATTGTGTATTATATGGATTGAATAAACCAATGTATTACGCATTTGAAAATTTGAAATTAACATATTTAAAATTTTAGTTATGGATAATTATTAATATATGAATAGCAATTATAGCATTCATAATTAAAAGAAGAGAGAAGCGTGAAAACCAAATATTAGATGGCCAAAAATTATGACAAGTGTACATATTTATTTTTATTTATTAGTATACAGATATTAAAAAGAGAAAAGATTAAAGGCGCATATTTTATAGTATTAATTTATTTATATAATAGATTGGCATCGATATTGTTTCCATGTATACTGGGTTAGTTAGATAGAATAAGTCTCTACATATCGATATATTGTAATCAATATATATCATGTATATTGGGTTAGGTAGTTAGAAACTTAGAATAAGTCTTTATATATATCGATATATTGTAATCAATATATGCGATGTTAATGTACTATATAGATCAAATATATTATAAGATATGATTCTCTAATATAATGTAGATCATATGTATGCGATGAACAAGTTTGATGATGTAACATATGAAAGAATGTTTACAAAAATTATGTTCAATATATAAACAAGTTTGATGATATAATATATCAATATATTTTTAATCTTGTAATCAATATATATCGATGTCAATCTACTATATAAATTTAAATATATTATAAACTATAAGTCTTTAATATATATATATATATATATATATATATATATATATATATATATGTATGTATGTATGTATGTATGTATGTATGTATGTATGTATGTATGTATGTATGTATGTATGTATGTATGTATGTATGTATGTATGTATGTATGTATGTATGTATGTATGTATGTATGTATGTATGTATGTATGTATGTATGTATGTATGTATGTATGTATGTATGTATGTATGTATGTATGTATGTATGTATGTATGTATGTATGTATGTATGTATGTATGTGTATGTATGTATGTATGTATGTATGTATGTATGTATGTATGTATGTATGTATGTATGTATGTATGTATGTATGTATGTATGTATGTATGTATGTATGTATGTATGTATGTATGTATGTATGTATGTATGTATGTATGTATGTATGTATGTATGTATGTATGTATGTATGTATGTATGTATGTATGTATGTATGTATGTATGTATGTATGTATGTATGTATGTATGTATGTATGTATGTATGTATGTATGTATGTATGTATGTATGTATGTATGTATGTATGTATGTATGTATGTATGTATGTATGTATGTATGTATGTATGTATGTATGTATGTATGTATGTATGTATGTATGTATGTATGTATGTATGTATGTATGTATGTATGTATGTATGTATGTATGTATGTATGTATGTATGTATGTATGTATGTATGTATGTATGTATGTATGTATGTATGTATGTATGTATGTATGTATGTATGTATGTATGTATGTATGTATGTATGTATGTATGTATGTATGTATGCGATGAACAAGTTTGATGATATAATATGAAAGATTGTTTAATGAAATTTTGTTCAATTGAGAATTTGAGATTGAATCAAGTTTATCATTGCATTGTTGGAAAATATTCAATTAATGTGGCCTTAGAACCATTTATTAATAATAATTAATTATGCCAATATGACAATTGATAGTACCTTACATTTATTTGATGGATGTAAATGTAAATATAAATATTGATAAGTAAAAGGGGAAATTATGATTTCCTTTAAATACTGGTATATATAGAGGATACAGGGAATTTAAAAACAATCAATCATTCACAAGATTTCCCTGAAGAACACAATCAAGAATTCTCTCTATCATCTTTCCATCAAATTTATAGTATCATAACAGAAACATATGGCGTCTTCATCTTCTACTTCAAAGGCAATAATTTCTACAAGTAAGTGTTTTATTACTTTGTCTTTGATGATTACATGATTGAATTGACATTAGGGTTCTGGGATATTGATTTAGAATTCAAGAATTAATCAACATGTGGATCTTGATGATAGAAATTGTTTCAAATCAATTTTGATGATGCGATAAATTCTACAACCACTTAAGATTTCCATTTTTCAAATTGTTTTGTTGTTTTGGATGCTACTGTGTTGAAATCATTTTTTGATTTAAAATACACAACAATTGCAAACCTTTTCTGAAAATTGATTCTAGCGGCACATGGTTTTGAATTTTTGATCCAATAGATGTATGTGGAATAATTATCTAATTCTTGAATTGATAAGCATGTAAATTTATCCAATTCATGAATTCGATGTTAACTTATTCAGAGAATGAATTATAGCCATATGCCATCACATAATCGCATCATGATTTAATAATCCTTGTGAATCACTGCTTCTGTGAACGTATGCTAATCTTATCAGTATATGACAAAATTAACTTAGATTATTGAAAACGGAATTTCTCATTTTGAAACTATTCAAGAAACCTTACTGCAATCAAAAGTTTTCAATTCCAATAACAAAGTTATTTTGCTACGGACATAATTGATGTTCATTTGTATTAAATCTATCTATCAAAATCAATTATATCCATCCATATCAAAAGTTTTTGATTCATGATGCGTTCATCAATATCAAACATGTCAAACTTTGTCCATAGCAATAAAAATGTTACAGATGACATGAAGTGGCAAATTTCAATGACAAGCTACATGATAAACCCAACGGTGCGTCATTTAGTTTGACACTGAAATTTAAAGATAAACATTTAATGTAATTATGTGTATTATCATACAATGAACCCAAAGGCTAATTATGTGATGATACACATAATGAAGTTTCTTCCCAAAGGTGATGTGTTGTATTTATGTGTGCCTGAATCTATTATCTATATATGTTCATGACACTTGAATTTTGATCATAGCCGACGCAAAGCCAATATTCAATTAGAACCTTAAGTAAGTCTATTATTTGGTGTTATAATAGGCTTAATCTTCATTGTGCTAAATCTTGCTTGCTTTATGTGATCACCCTGCATGTTTTAGTTCACTTTTATTCTTCAAAATTTACATGTTATGATTGTATCAATCCAGCAACCACTATGAACCCTAATTTTGGGATTGAACCTCTGACTCGCACTAACTTTGCTTCATGGCGAGATTCTGTCAAATTAACTCTTAGAATGAGCGGAGCTATACCTGACTCTAAAACATGAAGACTTATTTGGACTCTGTAGAGGAGCAATTCAAGTGCACCTCCTAGGCTCATGCGAGTACTTTGATCCTAAAAATGTTGACCACAAAGTATGATGATGGGAGTGGTGTGCGTGAGCACATTATGATGATGAGTGACATGACCCATAAGTTGAAGGGCATGAACATGGAAATAAGTGAGGGTTTTCTAGTACACTTTATAATGACCTTTCTTCCTACACAATTTGATGCCTTTAAAATAAACTACAATACTCAAAAGGATAAATGGCAAATGAGTGAATTCATTGCCATGTGTGTATAAGAGGAAGAGCGTTTAAAGGTAGAAAAACCCATTGTTGCTCATCTCACCACCACAAACACTAAGAAAAGGAAAGGCTACTTTAATAAAGGCGAAAGCTCAAAGGTTCAGAAGATAAATACAAATGCAGCCTCCAGCTCAACCACTTTTAAGGGTACTATTCGTTACAAATTCTGTCATAAGAAAGGACATACCCAACATGACTGCCCTAAATTCAAAGAATGGTCAGCAAAGAAAGGTAATCATCTATATATGATTTATGAGTCCTTTAACATTGACGTTCCTACGAACACATGGTGGGTTGATTCTGGTTCGATGATTCATGTTACAAACACCTTATAGGGATTACTTGCAATCCGAAAGCTGGAAAGAAACCAAAGGAAAATTAAAGTTGGGAATGGTGACATACTAAATGTTGAAGCCGTAAAAACTTTGCAATTAGTTATGCAAGGTGGCCATTGTATTAACTTATATGATACTCTTTATGTACCAAGAATTACTCGAAATCTAGTATCTATACGAAAGTTAGACAATGATGGATATTATGTGACACATGGAAATGGTAAAGTCATTATTAGCTTGAATTCTCACATTGTTTGTTATGATTGTTTGGATGGAAATCTCTATAAATTGAACTTGGATGACCAATTCTCAAAATTTTTGTTATCATATAATCTAAATGAAAACATAAATAACGGAAAACGAGACTTGGAAACCTCATCTATGTTGTGGCATCAACGCTTAGGCCAAATCTCACGAGATCGATTATCAAGACTTGTGAAAGATGGTATACTTCCAACTCTCGATTTCACTGATTTTGAGACATGTGTAAAATGTCTTAAAGGGAAAATGACAAAAACTAATAAAAAGGGTGCCACAAGGAGTTCCAATTTATGGGAACTCATACACACTGATATTTGTGGACCTTTTCCCGCAGGAATTTCTCGACATAAGTCATTTATCATTTTCATAGATGATCATTCACTATATATGTACTTGTATTTAATTAAAGAGAAAACTGAATCACTTGAAATGTTTAAAACCTTTAAAGCTAAAGTTGAAAATCAACTTGAGCGTAAGATAAAGGTAGTGAAATCAGACAAAGGAGGCCAGTATTAGTGTAGACATACTGACATTGGTCAGCCTCCCGGTCCTTTCTTTGAATTTTGTCAGGAACACGAGATTGTGAACCAATATACCATGCGGGGTACTCCTCAGCAAAATGGAATGACTGAGAGAAGAAATAGAACCCTTATGGATATGGTAAGAAGCATGTTAGCTAATACCAACTTGCCTGAATTTCTATGGACCGAGGCATTAAAAACAGGAGTCCATATACTTAATAGGGTTCCTTCTAAGTCCGTCCCTAAGACACCTTATGAGATCTTGATGGGAAAGAAACCAAGCATGAGATATATGAAGGTATGGGGTTGTCCGGCCGAAGCTAAGCTCTATAACCCTCAACAAAGAAAACCTGATATGAAAACTGTTAGTTGTTTCTTTGTAGGATATCCTAAACGTTCAAAGGGATTCAGATTTTATTGTTCCACACATTCTACTCACATAGTTGAAACTCGTCATGTTGAGTTTCTAGAGAACTCTAATGTTAGTGAGAGCAATGTACATCCGGATCTCATTGTACAAGAAGTGCAAGAAAGGGGTTGAGAATTCCTCACATCTTCCTTCCTTTACACCTCTTGTACATAACATTGCTCCACGTAGTGTCTCCATAGAGGATGATGTTACTCCTAGTGTAACTTCAAATGAAAGTACATCAAATTTAGGAGAGCAAAATCTTGAAATTGTCATCAAGCCCGAAGGACCTAATATTTCATTAAGGAGATCATGAAGGCCTAGAAGACCTGTTAATTATGATGATTATATAACCTACCTTAATGAATCAAACTTGGACTTAGGAAAGCGTAACGATCCAACTTCTTATATTGAAGCCATAAGTAGTGAACAATCATCTAATTGGAATGAAGCTATGATTGATGAGCTTGATTCTATGAGTAAAAATAACATTTGGGAACTGGTTGAACTTCCTAAGGGAGTGAAGCCCATAGGATGTAAGTGGGTTTATAAAACCAAAATGGATCCAAATGGAAATATCAAACATATAAAGCACGTTTGGTTGCGAAAGGTTATAACCAAAAGGAGGGAATCGATTACCAGGACACCCTTTGCTCCTGTATCTCGAAAGTATTCCTTGAGGATAGTTATGGCACTAGTAGCTCATTTTGATTTGGAGCTACATTAGATGGATGTTAAAACAGCTTTCCTTAATGGTGATTTACATGAAGATGTGTTTATGACCCAATTGGAAGGTTTTAAGCCTAAAGGTCAAGAACATCTAGTGTGTAAGTTAAAGAAGTCCATATAAGGGTTAAAACAAGCATCACGATAATGGTATTTGAAATTTGATGAAGTTATGAAAAAACATGGGTTCAATTAAAATTAAGTGGATCAGTGTACATATATTAAAATGAGTGGGAGCAATTTTATTATACTTGTCCTTTATGTGGATGATATTCTTTTGGAAAGTAGCAATATTGATTTGTTGCATGAGTCTAAAAGATTACTTTCATGTTATTTTGACAAGAAAGATTTTGGGGAAAACAGAGGTAGAAAAAGAAAAAATGAGATTAGTTAAAGGAGACTAAGGGGACATTAGGCTTGTCTCAAAAGGCTAAGGGGACATTAAGCTTGTCTCAAAAGGTTAATGAGATTTGTTGCATCGAAATTCACTGCGATCTGACTAACGGGACATTAGGCTTGTCTCAAAAGGCTTATATTGATCATGTGCTTATACGTTATAACTTGCAACACTGCTCCTCCTTCAGTTGCTCCCGTAGTTAAAGGAGATGTTTTCGGTTTATTTCAGTGCCCGAAAACGGAGGTAGAAAAAGAACAAATGAGATTGATACCTTACGCTTCTATAGTTGGAAGCCTAATGTATGCTCAAGTTTGTACACGTCCTGATATTGCATATATCGCTGGAATGATAGGGTGATATCAATCTAATCCCGGCCTAGATCATTGGTAAGCAGCAAAGAAAGTATTGTGATATCTTCAAGGAACGAAGGACTGCAAATTAGTTTATAGAAGAACTACTGATCTAGAAGTGACCGGCTATTCTTATTCCGACTTTGCTAAATGCAAAGATGACAAAAAGTCTACTTCCGGGTACATCTTTATGTTAGCACGCGGGCCTATCTCGTGGAGGAGTCATAAGCAACAACTAACGACAACTTCAACTATGATGGCAGAATATGTTGCGGTTTATAATGCAACGTGCCATGGGATGTTGTTAAGAAACCTTATCGTTGGACTCAAAGTTGTAAACTCCATATCAAGACCATTGAAGATTTACTGTGACAATTCGGCTGCTGTTAGTTTTTCGAATAGTAATAGTTCGAGCGGCGCATTTTGATTGCGTTTTGTCAGGCCTAATCAAAAACAATTTATAATGGTCCAAACTCACCTAAGATAGCTAGGATAAGTCGGGTCGATCCACAGGGAATATGTGGAAAGTGAAAACCTTGATTTACGAAGAATTTGTAAAATAACTAATCGTGAGAAATAACGATGTTAACAAGTAATTTAATTGCAAACAATGATTAGAAAGGGTAATCCTCTCTGGGGTCAAGTTTACTACTTAGACTTGCTTTGATAGTTAATAATGATCATATAAACATAAACGGGTCGATTTGGGTAAAGACAATAGATTGAATGAGATTGTTGTTAAAGAACCACTATAATCATATCTTACGTTTGTGATACCCAATTCCATCCAGCATTGATTTTTCCAGATGAAAATAAATCTATAACAATCAAAATGGAACAATTGAATTGAAAGCAACACACGTATTTTAGAATCTTCAACCAATAAATAATATCACTCGGTACCGTGTTCAAATATTAACTCAACCACAAATCATCAAGAACAAGTCACAGTATACAAACCGAATGATAAAAATAAGATCTTGAGCCTTGAAATCGCCTTCGGAAGTCTTCGGGATCGCTAGGGATCGTTCTTAGGACTTGGAGACGGTTGGGAATGAAGTCTTAGGTCAAAACCTAAATTTCCTGTCTTTTTATAAAATTTCAACGCGCCTTTCACTTTAGGTCATGTGACCGCCGTAATTTACGTTAGGGGCTTACTGATTTTGTGAACATATGTTGTACCATAAGACGTCCCACCACCGTAAGTTACAGTGGGGGCTTTCTATTCAGTTTTGAGTTGTTGAACCGTAGGTAATCATTCCACCATAGGTTATGTTAGACAGTTTTTATCCGATTATTATTTTCTTCGTAACTTCTTCGTTCGGACTCCGTTTCCGTCCCCGTTTGCAGCCACATTCTCGTAATTGAATTCTCTATTACCTCAGCTTTCATAAGCTTTGCTTATTATCCATGTGATTCTCCAAGCCACATCAAATCATTGCATTTTACCTATAAAACACCAAATAATCGTAGTTAACTTATTCCATACAATTTCTTCTACTTAAACATATTAATTACATTAAAGTTAACCACTTAACCATGATAAAAAACATTCCAAACCCCTTACATCAAGCGGCGCTGGGTTATATCTTGATTCAAAATATTTGTTCGTACGCGAATGAATAAAGGAACATAATCTTTGTATCGAGTACATTATCACTCATGATATGCATGCGGATCCGATGATGAAAGGTCTACCACCCAAAGTCTTCCAAGAGCTCATTACTAAGATAGGTTTTACTAGAGACCTCGTATGATTGCATATTGTTACTATGTATAAATTTTTTTAAATTTCCTCGATTGTTTAAGTTTTATTGTCTATAATAATGTATGCATGCACTTATTAATCCATAGAAAAATATGTACAATTAATTGTTGTATATTATGGTAATATTGGAACTAAGTTTGTCAAAATATTTTGTGTTGATGTTTTAGTATAATCGATAGGGGTCTTCATGTTAAAAACGACTCGAATGACTGTATCCTTTTGCTAAGATCTTAACATGAAATTTGATCTGTATTAACTTGGCCAAAATTTACAAATTATCATCATAGGTGGCTATTCGGCCAAGTGGGAGTATTTTGGAAAATATCCAATTAATATGGCCTTAGAACCATTTATTAATAATAATTAATTATGACCAATATGACATAGATAGTCCCTTACATTTATTTGATAGATGTAAATGTAAATATTGATAAGTAAAGGGGGCATTATGATTTCCTTTAGATAATGGTATTTATGGAGGATACAGGGAATTTAGAAACAATCGATCATTCACAAGATTTCCCTGAAGAACACCATCAAGAATCCTCTCTATCATCTTTCCATCAAACTTACAGTATCATAACAGAATCATATGGTGTCATCATCTTCTACTTCAAAGGCAATAATTCCTACAAGTAAGTTTTTTATTCCTTTGTCTTTGATGATTATATGATTGAATTGACATTAGGTTTCTAGGATATTGATTTAGAATTCAAGAATTAATCAACATGCATTGTTATTGTATTTATCTGCGCCGAAGGATACACATTTGTTCCAAATAAAGTGATTGGTTTTCTAGGCCATCAATGCCATAAAAAACAATAAGCACCCTTTTCATTTCTATGAACTTCCCAGTCTAAGGTCTTCCCTCAAAAACATTAGGTATCATTGTATTATAATGTATATATTATTTCTTCTAACATCTAAGAGACGTTTATACTGACGGAGGCGGTGTAAAGCATTAGGTTCCTTCTTAATCTAAAGTGTTTACTTAGAAACATTAGGTGCCATTATATTAAAACCTTGAAAATATTTGAGTTGTAGCTTTTGTATATCACGTTACAGGGCAGATAGCATTTCAATCTCCTCAAGAAAATTGTTACATTAATGGTTTTGCTTAATTGATTATGTTATGAATGAATTTGGCACGTGTTCTTTTGTCACTTCCTCCCATAGATAGTTTTCTAATCTCTTGAAAAAAACTGTTGCTTTCATGGTATTGCTTGATTGAGTTATGAATGTATTTGGCACCATGATCACTCGTATACTACACGAGTGATGAAAAAGATACATTACAAGATTGTAGATTTGAATTCGGATTGACTTTTTGTTTTCACATGGTAAGATGTAAATATATGGTAACTCTATAAATTACAAATTGTTTGAATAAATTTAGAAAGTAATATAATTGTTATAATTAATTTAAGATTAGAAAACAAATAAATTATAGATTTTTGAGAGATGGAACAATATAAATTAAATCGAAAGATAGTGAAGTTAAAATCATATTTGAAGCCTAAAAAGTTGGTATGTTTTATAATCATTGTATTAAAATTTAAACATAGTATATGCTCATTTTCAAAATGCTTAAATTTGAAGCAATTATGATCACGCAATGGATTTATCTATGAAAAAACATTTATTTTCATGTAGATGATTTTTAAATATTATAAAATATTATGTTCCAGATGTTAGATTGCACTTTGATACCTTTGAACCACGACAATTATTTAATTACAAAGTTAAGTAATTAAAATTTTAAGAATAAATATAATAAATAGAGAAAATTGCACAAACAGTCCATGTGGTTTGATCATATTAAAAAGTTTAATCATGAGTGAAGATGGTGATCTTGAACCAAAATCAGTTAGCGACTGTCAAAATAGACATGATTGGGATAAATGAAAAGAAGCTATGCAAGCTTAATTAGATTCACTTAACAAACGAAAGGTTTTTGGACCTATTGTTATTAGTCTAATGGCCTTAAAGCCTGTAGGGTATAAATGGGTTTTTATACCCTACGAAATGAGAAAAATAAACTTACAAGGTATAAAGCTAGACTTGTAGCTTAAGATTTTTCACAAAGATCATGTATTGTTTATGAGGAAACATACTCCCCCGTTATGGATACAATAACCTTTACATACTTAATCTGCTTAAAAGTTTCAAGAAATTTAGAGATGTGTCTTATGGATGTTGTCACAGCTTACTTGTACGGATTACTAGATAGTGACATCTATATGAAAATTCCTAAAGGTTTTAAATTCCCGAAAGCATTAAGCTCAAAGCCTAAGGAAATGTATTCCATAAAATTACAAAGATCTTTGTATGGACTCAAATAATCTGGAAGGATGTGGTACAATCGTTTGAGTGATTATTTGATAAGTAAATGATACACAAATAACCTTATTTGTCCATGCGTCTTCATTAAGAAGACAACATCACGATATGTGATCATAGCTGGGTATGTTGATGATCTAAATATAATTAGGACGCAAAAAGAAATTAATGAAGCAATTGCTCTTTTAAAGAAATAATTTGAAATGAAAGAACTTGGAAAAACCAAATATTGTCTTGGTTTGCAGATTAAGCATATGCATACGTGTACATCAGTCAACTTATACGGAGAAACTCTTAAAGCGTTCCAATATGGACAAAGCAAATCCTTTAAGCACACCGATGGTTGTTAGATCACTCAATGTTAATAATGATCCATTTCGTCCTTACAAAGATAATGAAGAGGTTCTTGGTCAAGAGATACCATATCTCAGTGCAATTGGAGCTCTTATGTATCTTACTAATAGTACGAGACCTGACATTTCTTTTGGAGTTAATTCGTTAGCAAGATTTAGATCAGCCCCTACTAAAAGGCACTGAAATGGGATTAAACATATTTTTCGATATCTTCGAGGTACTATTGATTTAGGCTTGTTTTATCCAAATAATTCAAAGAAGGGTTGGTTAGTTAAGCAGATGCAGGTTATTAGCCAATCCTCATAAAGAAAAATCTCAAACTGGATACGTATTTAAGAATGGAGGAACTGTGATTTCATGGCGTTCTTAGAAACAAACACTCATTGCGACATCCTCAAATTATGCTAAAGCCATTGCACTACATGAAGCTTTAAGAGAATGTGTATGGTTAAGATCTATGACACAACTTATATTAACTTCTTGTGGATTGGAGAAAGATAGAAATGCAACACCAATCTATTAAGATAATGCAGCTTGTGTCTTACAAATGAAATAAGGGTATATCAAAAGTGATAGAACAAAATATATACCACCAAGATCCTTTTCATACACTCAAAATCTTATTAAAGATAAACAAGTTGAAATAGATACGTTCAATCTAGCAACAATTCAGGTGATCTTTTAACAAAGGTACTTCCTAGAACAACTTTTAGAAAACGTGTTTATGATATTGGCATGCGACACGTGCACATAATGTGATGATTTATAGAAGACAATTTGAGGGGGAGTTATAAGCTGCACTCTTTTTTCTTTAGCTAAGGGTTTTTCCCATTGGTTTTTTTTTAGCAATATTTTTAACGAGGTAGTACTTAAACTCTTGAACTTTGAAAGTGTCATCCAAAGGGGAGTATTATGAATTATTACCATAACAAGTGGATGAACTCTTTGTCAAAGTTGTAGATAAGTTTACTATGCTACTTATCTACCAAATTGTTTTACTTGTCTACCAAATAGTTTTACTTGTCTATCAAAATGATTGATCATTAATCTTAAGAAGATAAGTCTCTTGCATACACTTTCATAAGTTATACATTTCTCTTCTTCTTGCTCTTGCTATTCTCTTTAAAGTTCTTAAGGTTATAACATTAATCTTGTGTTAATTATTGTGATATTATAACACTCTTTTATATTTTCCTTTTCTTTGATTTTTGTTGCAAATGGGATCACGTTCTCGGCAAATTTGACTTCTCTAGACACAATAATTTTGTTATGCTTGGGATCATAAATCGTATATCCCTTTGTGCCACTTGGATAACCCTTGAACACACCGGATCTTCCTCTTATTTCAAAATTTTCACCCTTAGTTTCAGTGTTACGATAGTAGACCATGCAACCAAGAATTCTCATATGATCATAATGTTGTCTTTGATCATACAATAATTCATATGGCGTGTTGTTGTCAATCACTTTGGATGGGAACCTGTCAATGATGTACGTCGCGGTTAGGATGCATTCACCCCAAAATCTTATTGGAAGATTTGCTTCAACTTTGAGTGTTCGAGCGGTTTCAAGTAAGCGTCAGTGCTTCCGTTCCACTACTCCGTTTTGTTGTGGAGTGTGTGTACACATTGTTTTCTAGAGGATCCCTTCTTTCGCATAAAAATTCAACATTTGATTTGAGGTAAATTCTCCCCCATTATCACATCTTATTCTTTTAATATTTCTTTCAAATTGCGTTTTAACCATTATGTGAAAATTGATTAAACATGTACTCACTTCATGCTTGTGTTTGAGAAGAAAATCCAAACCGGCCTACTATTATCGTCAACTATTGTTAAAAAATAGTTTGCATTTGAAAAAGAGGGCGTTCGATATTTTCCCCAAATGTCACAATGTAACAAATCAAAGCAAGCATTTGTTTTTGAAGTGCTAATCGGAAAAGGTTGTCTCGTCATTTTAGACTTGATACAAGAGTCACAAAAACCATTATTGTCTTTGAAAGAAAAATTACTAAGAAAACTTATTTGTAATAATTTCTCTTCACTAGCATTCCCCAATCTTTTATGCCACAAATCCCCTTTTTACCATTATTTCCTTCCTTCTTCCAAACATCCCCATTTCAAATAAACCATCTCTACACCTACCCACTTTAATTAACTTCCTCGAATGCAAGCCCTGCATAATAAAAAATTCGGGAAAAAAAGTCATAGCACATTTTAAATCTTTTGAAAGTTTGCTAACGGACAAGAGGTTGCAAGTAAATTTTGGAACATGCAAAACCCCATGTATCTTTGTTCCATTTTGCAAAACATGGTTTCCTCTTCCTTCAACGGGTATGGCTTCTCCATTTGGAATGGTTACGAGCGCTTCGTTGGTGGAGACGGTTCTTTCTTCAAGTATGTCTGCTTTATGAGTTATGTGTTCTGTACATCCATAATCAACAACCCATTTATTTTCGTGATGAAATTTACCTGCCATGTTGACCGATCGAGCCGCATCTTTTTGTGTCGCCTTAGTTTTCGGTGCAAAGTGTTTCAAAAATTCCACATATTGTTCCTTTTTTAGACCCGCAATAGATCCGGTTTCAACTTCCACGGAGGCGGCCTTTGGCTTTAGCTTCTCGCGTTTGTTCTTCCCGACCACCACTCCGGATAAACAATCCGTTTGAAACATCCATCGCGTACGTGCTCGTCTCTACCATCAAAATCGCAGTGGTTAGTAGACTTACCATCTTTTTGCATCGGCTTGTTTGAACCTGTGTTGTGGTTCACTTCTACTTGAAAGGTAGTTGCTTTAATAATGGATTTCTTCTCGCGAGTTATAGACTTTTGCTGCTCATATTCGGTGACTAGATGGTAGGAACTATTAACGTGTATATATATTATTGTATATTATTATTTATTTATTATATATGCTTTGTAAAGAGATAGAGTCAAACAAGAGATAGACTTAGAGTTCCATATTAATCTCTTTATTAGTTTAGTTTGTTATGTATTCCGGAGATATATATCTCCCCTATTGTTATTGAATGAATAATCGAAGTTTCATTATTCTTCATGGTATCAGAGCCCCACTGGCTCTTGATCATCATTCGACTACGGTCACAACTCTCGATCCAGCCTTATATCAACAGACTACATGGCAGACAAAGAGCCCTCCACACCTGTTGCTCAGCCCTCAGTTTTGTCCACACCCAAACCCGTTAACCTTCATCCGGTTTACACCGTTACCAACATCCAGAATAAGGTTCGAGTTTTAGACGGTACAAGGGTTTCGTATTCGTCATGGGTGAAGCTTTTCCAATTGCACGCAAGGGGATATAAAGTGTTATCACACATTGACGGAACGTTACCTCCGGCTAAAACCGACCCCGCCTATGAGTCATGGTCAGAAATAGATGCCATTGTCCTACAATGGATTTATGGCACTCTATCTGAAGACCTACTCGTACGCGTTCTTGAAACAGAAAGTACAGCCCTTCAAGCCTGGAAACGAATTAAGAAAATCTTCCTAAACAACAAAGGTTCTCAGGCGGTAGCCCTCGAACACGAGTTCACAAATCTGACCCTCAAAAGCATGCCCTCTCTAGATGCGTATTGTCAACGTATCAAAGAACTAGGAGACCAACTTAATGATGTTGATAGCCCGGTCAATGAACAAAGATTGGTTCTTCAACTCGTCCGAGCCCTTCCGACCGGGTACGATACAGTTGCCTCATATATCAATCAAAGCCTGCCCTCGTGGGATACAGCTTACAGCATGCTTCAATTGGAACACCACCGTCAGACCGCTTGTGATACCAACATCGCTGCTACCGCCATCACCGACAACCCGTCGCCTCAACCAGTGAATCGTTGGCTGAACCCTCCTCGGGGAAGTGCTAACAGAGGCCCGTCTAATCGTCGTGGCTAGCCGGATTCTCGGAACCAAGGCCAACAATCCAAAACACCAGCTGCCACACCTGCTCGTTCACAAGCACCTTCTTGGAATACTTCTGGCCCACCGTACTCGCCCAACTGGTGGCAAATGGGCGCCCCACCACCTTGCCTTTATCCCACGCAGCCTGGGTGGGCTCCCTTCTGGCCCAATCCAGCTAATTTTTTAGCACCCAAATCTGATCTGCTCGGCCCACTAGACAACCTTCACCTGTTATTACTACTACTGGGCCTTCTACTACTACTGGGCCTTCTTCACAGGCCCATCTCACTGATTTTGACCCACTGGATCCAACTGATTTGAGTGCAGTTCCACTAAACCCACCAACCCACCTGCCTCCACCCACCCTATGACCACTCGGTCAAAATCAGGGGTCACCAAACCCAAAGTTCCACTAAACCTATTCACTGCCACTGGCCGTATCAGCCCTATTCCCCGCTCACATGTTCAAGCCCTATCCGAGCCAAATTGGCAGACTGCCATGACCGAAGAGTATAAGTCATTAATGGCTAATCAAACATGGGATTTAGTTCCCCGACCACCGAACACTAATATAATACGTTGCATGTGGTTGTTCCGGCATAAGTTTCATGCTAATGTCCAACTTTCTCGATATAAGGCCCGCCCAGTTGTAAATGGTAAGTCCCAACAAGTTGGAGTCTACTGTGATGAAACATTTAGTTCGGTCGTGAAACCCACTACAATTCAAACCGTGCTAAGCCTAGCCAGTTCCAGATCTTGGCCCATCAATCAATTGGATGTCAAGAACGCATTTCTGCATGGAGATCGTCACGAGACGGTCTACATGTTCCAACCTCCGGGATACATAAATTCCCAACACCCGGATTATGTGTGCAAGTTAAAGAAGTCGCTTATGGCCTTAAACAGGCCCCGTGCGTGGTATCAGCGGTTTGCATCTTACATTCTCAAATGTGGGTTTAAAAGCGCTGTCTCGGACACTTCTTTATTTATTTAAAAACAGGGTGACAAACTAGCCTATTTGCTCTTATATGTGGATGATATCATACTAACGGCCTTAGATTCTACTCTTCTCCGTCATATTATAAAATTACTTTCAAATGAGTTTGCAATGACGGACCTTGGCATCCTTCATTATTTTTTGGGAATTTCGGTCACACATCAAAATGGTGGTCTTTTTCTTTCACAACAAACCTATGTTGAAGACATATTAATGAGGGCTAATATGACAAATTGTAAACCTTCAGTCACCCCCGTCCATACATCCTCCAAGCTTAGTGCAACCGATGGTGCTCCTTTATCCGATGGTACTTTATATCGCAGCTTGGCCGGTGCTCTGCAGTACCTCACCTTTACACCCCAGACATCACCTATGCTGTCCAACAGCTTTGTCTCTACATGCATGCCCCACGTGAGTCTCATTTTCAGTTTCTCAAACGGGTCCTCATGTATATTCGTGGTACTACCTCTCATGGGCTTTGCATCAACCCCTCCTCTTCCACTACACTAACCGTGTATTCTAATGCGGATTGGGGGGATGCCCCGACACACGGCGGTCAACATCCGGGTATTGTGTGTTTTTGGGTAATAACCTCATCTCTTGGTCCTCAAAGCGCCAACCCACAGTGTCCAGATCTAGCGCAGAGGCTGAGTATCGAGGTGTGGCAAATGCTGTTGCTGAAACGACGTGGATACGAAATTTGTTGCTAGAACTTTCAGTCCCTACTCAACATGCGACCATAGTTTACTGTGACAACATATCAGCTGTCTATCTCACCGAAAATCCCGTTCAACATCAACGTACTAAACACATAGAGATAGACATTCACTTTCTCCAGGAAAAGGTACGTCTTGGCTCGATTCATGTTCTTCACATACCAGCCGCCTACCAATACGCCGATATCTTCACCAAAGGACTGCCACGTCAACTATTCTCCAAGTTCAAATCCAGTCTATGCATTCGGGCTTAACCTACCAAGACTGAGGGGGCGTATTAACGTGTATATATATTATTGTATATTATTATTTATTTATTATATATGCTTTGTAAAGAGATAGAGTCAAACAAGAGATAGACTTAGAGTTCCATATTTATCTCTTTATTAGTTTAGTTTGTTATGTATTCCGGAGATATCTCCCCCATTGTTATTGAATTAATAATCGAAGTTTCATTATTCTTCAGGAACTTCCCAAAGATGGCGTTGGTTTCATCGCGAGATTTTGAGTTCTAATGATCGAGAACTCTTTATCCAAACCCATGAGGAACTTATCGAGAATTTCTTAATGTCTTTCTAACTATTTTAATTTCTTTTTATTTTATTTGTTTTCTTAAATTCAAAATTAGTTTTACGACTTGCCTTTTTTTAATCAATGCTTGTTTATAAATTTACAAGGTTACAATCCTGTGTAATACATGAGCTAAATAAATTTAATGTTACATGTTTAATAATATAAAAAGTGATGTTTTAAATATCATATTACACAGATTGAATAAACACATGTATTACATATTTGAAAATTTGAAGTTAACATATTTGCAATTTTAATTATGGATAGTTATTAATTAATAAATAGCTATTATAGCAATCATAATTAAGAGGGGAGAGAAGCGGGAAAACCAATTATTAGATGGTCTATAGTGGTGACAAGTGTCTGAATTTATTTTTATTTATTAGTATAGAGATTATTTCCATATGTCTATAAGATATTTAATTCCTTTAGTTCTATAAACATAATAATCTTAGATTTAGATTCAAGAAATCACACATTAAGAGTCATGTCTTAAGTTTTTAACGGTTCCTTGTTCTTATGTAATGTTCGGATGTTATAAATTATCATGCTATTGTAGTCTTTTGTATCAATGTTGAAGTTAACTTTTTAAATGGGTTTCTATTTTATGTAAATGTGTAAATATTATTTGTTCAAATCTACTTTATTTAGATGGCACGTCTTTCGATTATCGGCACTCATGGAAGACATAATAACATGAGGAATAACAATGAAAATGCGAGAAATATCGACCTAGTTCTCGTAGCAGCACTTAATCAGGCCATTGCAAACGCAGTGCTCAAAGTATTCCTCAAGCTGTTGCTACTACCCATCAGAATAATCCGGCTTAGAATAATAGTATTGCCAATGCTAATGCTGATGGTAATACTAATGGCGAGGGGGATGGTGGTGCTAATGCAAATGCTAATACTGCTCTTACTCCAGTGCTGCTACTTGAGAGGTTTCAAAAGCAAAAACCATATTCCATTCATGATGCCCCAACACCAATAGATGTTTAGAATTGGATTGCATATCTGGAGAAAATATTTGATGTTCTAGAGACTACTAATAACCAAAAAGTACGTTTAACAGCTTATAAGATGGAAGGAGATGCTCAAAGGTGGTGGAAGACTTTGAAACTTGTGCAAGGAGATGGTTATGTAGAAGATCTCGCATGGCGTGACTTTCTAGATGTGTTCTACGAGCAGTACTTTCTTGAGTCTGAAAGGGATCCTTATCATCGAGAGTATTTTAATATATGGCAGAAACCTAATGAGACTATCACTTCTTATATGATTTGTTTTATTCGAGTAGCTGGAATTGCTAAAGCTGTGGAATAGTCAACAGCTGATCACGTTGAACAATTCAAGTGGGAATTATTATTTGAGTATAAGCGACCTCTTATTAATGATAGATTTGCTATTGTGGCAGAGGTGGCAAATGCAGCTAGAAATATTGAATTGGAAAGAGCCGATTGTAACTCCTTCAAGTCTGATGGTAGAAGGAAGAGAGGTAGAGATGATGAAAATGGACCAAACTCATATCAATATGGGAAATTTAATTCCGTCAATCAACGTGGTTTTGGGGATCATTCTCGTGGTAATTAGCCACGAGGGTGGCAAGGTAAAGGATCATATCGTGATAGGGGTAATAATGGTCAGGGTCAGAGAACGTATAAAAATAGAGCCAACAATTATGGGCACAATTATCAAAATCAAGGAAAGAATGGAGGAGGTAATCCAAACAGAATTCCTATCATTCCATTTGCTAAGTGTGGAGGTAATCATACGGGTCGGCCTTGTTATCGAAAGACTAGAGCATGTTTCACTTGCGGTCAGATAGGTCATAAAGCTAAGGATTGCACCATGAAGAGTAATACGAATCAACGTAAAGGTAGCAATAATCAACGTACCACAGGGGGGGTAGGGTGTTTGCTATGACTACACATCAGGCGGCCGAGGCTCACGGTAGCGCATAAGAAACTCTTACTTTAAATAGTAGTAAATAATCAATTATTTAATCGAATTTATTATTTCATACGTTCTCTATGCATTCAATCATTTTTGTTATATACTTTAGGTATCGTATCAGGAACTCTTATTTTGAATGGTACTAAAGCATCTATGTTATTTGATACGGGCTCTATGTACTTAATTATTTCTCTATCTTTTGCTTAATGTGTCGACGTATCTTCTTCCTTACCACACCCACCCATATCTATTACTACACCAATGGGGAACGCAGTAGCAATTACTAATGTGTTTTGCGAGTGTCCATTATCGAGGCTACTTCCTATGACCATGCATGACTTCTATATTATTTTGGGGATGGATTGGTTAAGCTTACACCAAGCCACCATTGACTGCCAAGGTAGATGAGTTAGTTTTGGAGATGCTAAAAAACCAAAGTGTGTGTACCAAGGATATTCTCCTAATGGGTTAGTTGACGTGATTTCAACTGTGAAAGCTAGAAAACTAATCAGTAGGGGTTGTGAGGGATATTTTGTGGCTATCAGATATACCTCAAAATAAGAGCATCACATTAAGGAAATTCCAATAGTAAAAGACTTTTCAGACTTGTTTCCGGAAGAACTTCCTGTTCTAACACCGGAAAGAGAGGTGGAGTTTACTATTAAACTTGTTCCGGGTGCCTAACCTATTTCGAAAGCACCATATGGCACCTTTAGAATTGCAAGAACTAAAAAAATAATTACAAGAGTTACTTGATCGCGGATTTATTGGACCGAGTGTAATAGCATTCGTAATGCAGTCAATGGGGTGCCTGGTATTATTTGTGAAAAAGAAGGATGGATCCATGAGGCTCTACATTGACTATAGAGAGCTTAGTAGTGTCACCGTCAAAAACAAATATCCTTTGCCTTGTATCAACGACCTATTTGCCCAACTCCACGAAGCAAAATATTTCTCGAATATTGACTTAAGGCCTCGGTACCATCAGTTACGATTGAGATCTGAATACATCCCTAAGACTGCATTTCGTACTCGATATGGCCACTACGAATTCCTCGTTATGCCATTTAGGTTGACGAATGCTCCAGTGATCTTTATTACCTTGATAAATGAGTTGTCTTGGAAATACTATGTAAAAAGAAGTTATTCGCCAAACTCTCTGAATATGAGTTTTGGTTGGAGCGAGTCATATTCCTTGGTCATGTGGTGTCGGCAAAATAAATTGAAGTAGATCCAGATAAAGTCGAGGCTTTTACTAATTGGCCAAGACCTAACATAGTTTCTGAAGTAAGAAGTTTCTTGGGTATTGCCATGGAAGGTTTTTCATCTTTGGCATTACCTTTAACTCAATTGGTAAGAAAAGGGGTGAAATTTGAATGGAACAAGGAGCGTGAAAGGTTCTTTGAAGAGTTGAAGAAACGATTGGTGACGGCTCCTTTTCTTACTATACTAGAAGGAATCAGAGGCTTCTAGATTTATAGTGATGCTTCAAAAAGGGTTTAGGTTGTGTTCTTATGCAACATGGGAATGTGATTGTGTATGCTTCTCTCCAACTTAAACCTTATGAATTAAATTACCTCACACATGACCTAGAACTTGCAGTAGTTGTGTTCGCTTTAAAAATATGGGGTCAGTATTTGTATGGTGAGACTTGCAATACTTTTACAGATCATAAGAGCCTAAAGTACATTTTCAAGCAAAAAGAACTCAACATGAGACAAAGAAGATGGTTGGAGCTTCTGAAATATTATCATGCCAAGATTCAATACCATCCGGGAAAAGCAAACATGGTTGCAAATGCTCATAGTCGAAAAAGTTTGGGCAGCCTATCATGTCTTACTATTTAGCCTGAAATTATCACAGATTTGGTTCGACTTGAATTGGAGGTTCACACTAAAGAAGCAAGTGGTAGTATAGCTCATCTAAAATTCGAACCTACGCTAGTGACACGTATTAAAGAATTTCAACGAGAAGAAGGAGAATTGTGGGCTATTATACAAAAAATAATGGAAGGCAAACAAAACGAATTTTGAGTCGATGACAATGATGTGGTGTGGCATGGTGATAGATTGTGTGTTCCAGCAGATCTAGATATTCGAGAAACATTAATGAACGAGGCTCATAGCTCTTAATTTTCTATCCACCTGGTTTCAACAATGATGTATAACGACTTGAAGAAAAATTTCTAGTGGGGTGGATTGTAGAAAAATATTGCTGAATTTGTGTCAAAGTGTCTTACTTGCTAACAGTTAAAAATAGAGCACCAGAGGGCCGGTGGACTTCTACAGCAGCTCAAAATTGCTTTTTGGAAGTGGAACGATATCATGGATTTAGTTATCGTCATAACCGCTCACGAAGCTATCGTCACCCGCACCGCTCAATAAAGCTCTCATCAACACCACCACTCATGAAGCTTGATCTAACCATGGGATTCAATAAAAAGACATGGGGTCTAGTATGTGTGGTTGAATAGAAAAAAAGGGCTGGTATGCGTGCTTCATTTGAGAAAACGGTAGAAAGAAGAAATATGGTTGGCGTTCTTCGGAGACGGGAGAAGCTGGCGAGAATGGCGGAGGATAGTAGGGGGCGGGGGGGGGGGGGGTTATTTTTTTCATCAGTAATGTTAAATTTTAATCTAATAGTGTAAGTTTTTATGTTAATATCAAGCTCGTCCCCCTAAAAAACTAATTTCGCCCACGCCCCCACTACGGGAGTGTTCAAGCTCCGGCACTTGCTGACGGCGATGATCTGGCATGGACGCCATGTTTCGTAAATGTTTAATCTGAATCCCCCTAAGCTAATTGTGGTGGCGTGTTTGGTAAGGAAGAAGGAGTGGGGTGGTAGGGGGTGTAATATTTAGTTAAACACAATGTATTATATTATTTAAAAGTTAGCGGTATTTTGGTCTTTTACAAACACTTAATGGAAAAACATAACAGCCATCCATGCCAATGACCTTTCATGATACGTTTATCAATCTTTTGGACCAACAGTGTAATTTTCAAGACTTGGGATCAAAAATAAAATATGATCATACCACAGAGATAACCCTTATAATTTAATCTTTAAATAAAGATAGCAAGTCTAAAAAAACACCTCAGTGGTTCATAGCAAGTCAAAACCAAAACTTTATGGTTCATAGTAGGTCAAGCAAACCTGTGTGATTCACCTTGCAAGTAAAACCGAATCTCAATGATTTATACAACAAGTAGAAAGAATACCTTGGCCAGTGTTGTTTGTAGATCGAGTATAACAAGAGCAAGTTCCGAACCTTTTATGGTTCTTTGAAAAGCAAGAGCAGGATAGAACCTTTTGGATCGAATAACAAGTAGAACAAACTTGATCAATATAACAAGAACATGTAGAACTAATTTTGGTTCAAACCAACAAGTACAATCCAAACCTTCGTCAAAACAAGCAAGAAAGTCAAAAACCAACTTGGATCAAGCAAGCCAAGGAACTAAGCAAGTTCGAATCTGAATAACCAATTAGAAGCAAATACAAAAGAATAAAAAACCAATTTGATTAGATATAAAGAAATCAAGAAAGCAAGGAAAATCACAAAAAGAAAGCCATATACAAAAGATACGTTCCATCAAAATAAAACACGTAAACATGAGTGAAAAGTCAAGAAGCACATTAGCACCAACCCTTGAACAAAAGAATCTATCACCCAAATGTCCCAAATTATCTAAAACATATTACACCACTTGACACTATTGGTAGAAACAATCTTGTACGCCTGTGGTCTTTTAGAAATGATAGATGCCAAGGAAGCAGTAGATGAGAAGAAGATAATAAAACAAAAACAACGATCTTTAAAGCATTACCGGAAGATGCTTTGATGCAAGTTGCACAATATCAAAATGCAAAAGAAGTATGAGACTCCATTAAAATAAGATATCTACGATCAGACCTAGTTTAAAAAGCATGTTTACAAACCTTAAGGAGTGAGTTAAAGTCGTTTAAAAATGAAAGAAAACTAAACAGTAAGCAACTTTGCAAGCAAGGTGGGCAAGATAAGAGCCAAATTCAAAAGTCTTGGCATTACTCTTGAGAAGGTAACTTTATGGAAGTCACTAAACTCGGTTCCTAAGAAACTTCTACCCATCGTACCATCTATCGAGTAATATTCAAAGTTAGAAAAAATAACATTTGAAGAAGGAGCAAGTAGAAAAACAACATTTTAAGAACACCTTAAAAGTCAAGATCTACCAAAGAATAATAATTAAGGTAAGCTCCAAGTGGCAAGTTCAAGTAATCATTTAAAAAGTTGGCGAAGAGGAAAGGACGAGGTGAAAAAATCCATTGTAGACAACAAGGAAAAAGCTTTGATAAAAGAGGAAGAGGAGATGAAAGAAGTATTAGTCAAAGAAACAAAGATAAAAGCAACTTAAAGCGTTATTAATATGAAAAACTTGGTCACTTAGCGAATAAATCTACCAAACGGAAAGACAACAAGAAAAAGAATGAGCAATAATCTCATCTTAATTAAGAAGATCCAACAGTGTTATTATGAAAGCATGGAAGGATATACCAAAGTCACGTACAGGGAGAATGTTAGATTAGTAATTGATTTTAACTAAGCAATATCCTTACTTTAATATTTAATTATGTATTACTATCCTTAACATTATCCTCTTGGATCTTCGTTTGTGGAAACGGAAACTGTTGAAAGTATAATTATCTTAATCCATATACATATACGTGTGCCTAAGTATAGTAAAAGTATTGTGTCGTTTATGTAATTAGTAGAAAGTTAACTTAGAGTCTAAGTATGTAAAGTGTATGTATGTATAAGGGTCTAGTATGTCAATACCGAAACATGGTAACTACCACCATAGGTATATATACGTGGTCAAGTGTGTGTAAACGTTGTTAAACAACATTCATATCAATTCATACGTATTGTTTATCATCTTCTTTTTCTCAAACATAAATTCATCATACTCAAGATCATCAATCAAGAGCCTAAAGATCCTAAAGGGCCAACAATTGGTATTAGAGCCTAAGGCTCAATTCTAATCGATGATTTGTTCTTGAATTTGCAATCAAAACCAAAATCGATTCAGTGATAAATCGGTTTCAGACCAAAATCGTTTCAGCAGACCCAAACCAATCAGACCACAACAAAATCGATCAGATAATCAATTCGGTGTTGTTAAATCGATTCAGGAGTAAATCGATTTCAGACCAAATCGTTTCAGAAGGGTAAAAACTATTCAGAGAACAACAAATCGATCCGATCAACTATTCAGCATTGTTAAATTGATTCAGTGATAAATCAATTCAGACTCGATAGTAGAAAACAAGAACGAATCAGAGAAAAACAAAAATCGATTCAATTTAAATCGATTCAGGACAAGAAAAATCAATTCCGTTAAATTGATTCAGAAATAGGGATATAACAACAAATCAATCAGAATAATCGATTCAGTGTTGTAAAACCGATTCAGTGTTGTAAAATCGATTCAGTTAAATCGATTCAGAGAACCGCAAATACAAGTCGATTCAGAGGGATAAATCGACTCAGAACTCGAAAGTTTAAATCGATTCAGAAGTCAGAACAAAGAATAAGTGGATTTAGTCTCAAATCCATCAGAACCAAGGAACAAATTCGATTTAGCATATATCGATTTAGTGCAAAAGGAATAAAATCGTTTCAAAAAATTTGATTAAGAAAAAATCAAATTCAGAGATTGAAAGAACAGAACACATACCGGTTGCGATTGCGAGAGAGAAAGACATCGTTGCCGCCGATTGAGTGAAGATCTCCGTGTCGTGATAGAGAACCCACTGATTGGGAAGAAGGAGAATCAAGAACGATTGTTAGGAGTTGTTGTCGTCGTCGTTCTTGCAGGCCAAGAAGAAAGTTGAAGGCCGAGAAGGGCTGTCGCAAACATCATCATGAACCACCGGAGAAGAAATAGTTTGGTGTTTTCCCCTGTTGGTTGTAGGCTTCAAGGAACAAAAAAAGGGGTTTTGTTGTTTTGCCCTAGTTTGCGTGAGTTTGAAAGTCAAAGGGGAAAAGAAAGGGTCAAAGAAAAAATAGAAATGGAGAATTAAGTGATTAAGAGAAAAGTTGAATTTGTTTTAAAAGGAAAAGGAAGTTGGACGTAAGCCACCAGCGGAAATAAGGAAAATTAAAATATTTTCTTTAATTTTATACGTTTGTGTTATTTATTCAAGTTAAAAGGTGGAGATCTCAAGTCAAAATCAAAGAAGAAAATTGTGAATATTGTTTTACTCAAGGAAGTGAAAAAGTCTAAGAATTAGATTGTGATCAAAGGATATCAAAATAACGAGTATATATTCGTGAGTTACAAGTTAGAGATTCATATTTGAAGAATCAAATCTCATAATGGAAGATGAAGATACAATTATCCTATTAGCACAAGTTGAAGAAGATTATATGCTAAAAAGGATTGTGAAGATAAAGGAAAACATGTTCGTGTTAAAGAAAAAGTTCAAGAGATGAAAGAAGACAATTATGAAGATTTTGAAGCATGAAGACGTTGAAGACATGGATTAAGAAATTAGGGGGGAATATTGAAAGTATAATTATCTTAATCCATATACATATACGTGTGCCTAAGTATAGTAAAAGTATTGGGTCGTTTATGTAATTAGTAGAAAGTTAACTTAGAGTCTAAGTATGTAAAGTGTATGTATGTATAAGGGTCTAGTATGTCAATACCGAAACATGGTAACTACGAGAATAGGTATATATATGTGGTCAAGTGTGTGTAAACGTTGTTAAACAACATTCATATCAATTCATACGTATTGTTCATCATCTTCTTTCTCTCAAACATAAATTAATCATATTCAAGATCATCAATCAAGAGTCTAAAGATCCTAAAGGGCCAAATAAAACAAATTCAACACCCTCAACGCTAGATACAACATTCTCAATCATGTCCGTTTCACTTCCACTATTCAAGTTCACTCCCAAGGTTACTTTTATATTCTAACAAAAAAGGATTAAACGTCAAATGATAAGAAGAACCATTAACATATATGCCCTCTCTCCCTAAAAATCAATGGATAAAGAATAGTTGACAAGTAATATGTAATATTTGTTAATAGAGCTAGATCAAGTTTTCAAACGTTAGCCTTATATAAATAATATTTGATGATATAAAGGTAAATATCAATAAAAAGAATGTAAAGAAACTGCAATGAATAAAACACTTTATACCAAAAGGATTTGCCAACTTATCTAACACTGTATTTGGATAACTATTGCTGACAAGAAACAAGAAACAAAAGATAGAAAAGAAAGTGGCGTACACGTAAAAGGCGACTTGGGTTTCGTAAGTTATTCATCTCCTTATAGGATATTAATTGACGAGCTCCTCTCCATCTTTGTGAATCTATGATAATGTGTGATATGATGCTTATCATTAGTTCCAGCTTAATATCAATTATAAAATATCTAATATAAAATATCAACAATCAATTCAATATGCAAGAAACTTACTAATAATATTAATCTTGTCACTAAATAACGAATCAGGGATCATTGAGTTGAATAAATCACGACGGCAAAGATAGTAGCCTCCTTTCGTCACCTCAAAAATAGAGAGATCTCCTCCAATCACTTCTTTCATCCTTTCACACTTTTCTTCTTTCTCTACTTCATTATCATCCATGTACAAAAGGTTCGCACCACACTCTCCTACTATCAGTCCAGTATCCACATATATACTCAAATGAACTTCGTCACCAGCATGAAATATATTTTTGATTGGCCAAGAGCTTAACCACATAACATTGTTATCAGCTATGGGTTTGCAATACACCACAGGGTTGTATACCCAAGTAACACCTTTGGTTCGGTTGTTGATCTTTACAAATAGAGGCAAGATATCTTTGTACTCACCTGATGATCTGTATAGGAACATTACATTTAGTCCTTTTATCCTATGCTTCTTTGGATGCAAAGGCACACAAAAGGATAAGAATCCAGATGATGATGTATACTCATATGTCGCCATGCTTTGATCCGTTACTCCTTGCAAATAGGTGCTCCTTATACCATATTCATACAACATCTATATTGCATGCACAAAGTTCAATTAATTCCTCATGTATTATAAAATTTGTTGGATGAGAGAGAGAGAGAGAGATAAAGAGAGAGAACCTGGATATTAAAACTTCTGTCTTTAGTAATCACATCACCAACCAGGTCAACCTTACAATCTTGATATGCTTTGACCCATTGCATATGTCCCATATCTGCTTCATCAAGTGTTGATATGGGCACTAACTTGAAAAGGCCTTCAATCTCACATAGTTTTAAACAACCATCATAAGTAAACATATCTAATGTGAAACGACCTGATTGGAATCTTATATTCTCTAGTGATGTACACCCATCTACATGCAACCTTTTTAGCGTACTTGGGAGACTTGGGAGACATTTGAGGTTTAGACATTTATTCAAGTGAAGTATTTGAAGTAATTTAAAGTCAATGTAACTAGGTAGCATGTCAAATTCATTAGCAACTAAACTCAACATAGATAATGTTCGGGGAAAAGGAAACAAGGGCTGTTCTAGAACTCCACAAATAGTTAAAGATTTTAGCCTTTCTGGTTGAATTACAAACTTTTGATTCGATGATGCCTTCCACAGTTCAATGCACCCTCCCAAGTTCAAGAAAGAAAGATTTTTAAGATGTCCTATGGTTTTACAAACATGAGTTAAACTTATGCAACCAAAGAGGTTCAAAATCTCAAGTTTAGGGAGTTTGTGGAGGCTACGGACGCTAACAAGTCTGTAAGAGAAACAAAGGTCTAGAATCTTGAGTGAACTAAGAACCTGTTCCAAAAATAACAAGTTAAAATTTATCATTATATGTTCAATAAAATATTGTTTACAATAGAAAACTAAAAGGTAAAATGATAAACAAAAAATTCAAACTCCTTTTACCATTGGCGGTTCAAAATTTTCCAATTCTCCGTGACGCATATCTATGACCACCAAGGAGCTCATGAATAGGCCTGGGGGTATTGTTTTCAGATTATATCTCCACCATCTCAACCATCTTAACTCTGGAAAGTTCTTGTAGGACCCGGTGAGTTTTATGGAATCAAGCTGGAGATATTTGAGGTTCTTCATCTTTATCAGGGAACTTGTTTTTAAAGCCTACAAATTTAGCATGCCTCAGAATTATTGTTGAAAACTACTCACTAAAACTCCTGCAGTAAGATGAATATGTTGCTACCTTTGGAAGATGAGGGAAAATGTATATTTAGATCAGTATTTGATTTTAACCCAATTAGTATAATATCCAATGTTTAATATTTAATTATGTAAATTACTCAACTAGGTTATAATATCATGTAATACAAGAGATAAATAAATTTACAGTTATATGGTTAATAATATAAAAAATTATGTTTTAAATATTATGTTTATACGGATTGAATAAAACCATTTATTAACATTTGAAAATTTGAATTTAACATATTTGAAATTTTAATTATGAATAGTTATTAACTAATAAATAGCTAATATATTATTTATAATTAAGAGAAGGAAGAAGCGGTTAAACTAATTATTAAATGGCCTAAAATGATGATAAATGTTCGGATTTATTTTTATTTATTAGTATACAGATTCTATGCAAGTATGAATTTAGTATGAAATTCTCTCTATATTCCTCGTGAAATTATAATACTATATATGGTACTAGGTTATTAGCTCGTGTATTTCAAGGGTTAAAAGTTATAAATATACAATTCAAATATATAAACAAAAATATTTAAACTCTATCGTTTTTATTTTAAATCGATTATATAAAAATAAGGATTTGTGATCATAAGGTTCAAAGGGTTAAATAAAATTATATCATAAATTCAAAATCCCTATAAATAGTTATTGGTGATTGAGGTAGTTAAAAAAAACAAAACTTCACACTTGTCATTCAAAAAAAATTAAAATAAAATTAAAACTTCAAGTAAAAAATATAGCATGATTTGTGAAAAGTTTGTGAAAGGAAGTTTAGGCGGGAAAGTTTTTGTGAGTTGAAATCCGGTGATTACATGTGTCACCACATGTAATCATTTATTAGTATAGATATGCGTAAAGATCTTGACCTATGAAGAAATCATTCAAAATCCTATTGTGTGCAAGAATTCAAAATTATTCATTCAAAGATTTATCATACTTGTGATCAATCCCAGAAAAACTTTATTTAAAATCTTCAATATATATACCAAAATCATCGAACATCAAAACCGAATCGAAAATAAAAAACTAGACGAAATTCACAAACCCCAGTTTTACGTTCGGAATATTCATCACATTCAAATCTGAAATTCACAATCATAATCAAGTTTAAACCTATCTGTACACTTGATATCATTAAATCGGAACCAAGAATATCATATTTGGTCGTTTAAAAAAATTGAAGAAGTGAGCATTCAAAATTCATTTTATCATGACACATAGAAAGTAAACACATATTTTCGAGACCTTGGTTTGAAAAAAACAAATAAAATTCAACATGAAAAACAATGTGTTTGACGAGGAAATAGAAGGGTCAATAGGAAAAGTCAATTTTGAAAACAAAAAGTCAAAATCAAAATCAAAATCAAAATCGAAAGAGTGAGAAGTTCACTTTGATAATTTTTTAAGGTTTTGTGGTTTTTTGTTTTAGTTTAATTATATTATTCATAAAAACAAAATCAGAAATTTTAAATGGTTACCGGTTTTCATATTGTTTGAAATTTGAATCCAAACTTATTTCTAGAAATTTGAAAATTAACAAACCTTGTTCCAAAAGTATAATTTATTCAAAATCTATTTACTTTCAAACATCATGAACTTTAATCAATTCCAACATAATGGAAGAAATCATAATCATACAAAAACCCTATTTTAAATCTCAAAAGGGGATACACTAAATGATTTAAAGAAAGATAGCAACTTAGAAAACAGAACTTGTGTGGTTTGTCAATCAACTATAGCAAGAGCAAGTTCTGAGCCTTTGTAATTGTGGCGCATTGAAAAGCAAGTAGGAAGATAGTTCATTTTGGTTCAATTAGCATGTAGAGCAAATTTGTTCAACACAACAAGAACAAGTAGAACCCATTTTGGTTCAGACTAGCAAATAAAGCCGAGCCTTGGTTAAAGCAAGCAAGCAAGTCAATGACCAACTTCGCTCAAGCAAGTCAAGAGAATAAGAATCATCCAATTAGAAGCAAAAGCAAGAGATTCAAAAACCATTTTGATTAGCAAGAAAGAAATCAATCAATTAAGCAAGAAAAATCACCAAAAGAAAGCAAGATACAATAGAAACGATCCAAAAAAAACAAGAAAAAATCATGAAAAATTATGAAGACATTAGCGCCAACCCTTAAAACAAGAGCATGTATCACTTCAATGTCCCAAATTAACTTAAACAAATTACACCACTTTGGCACTAGTGATGGAAACAATCTAGCTTGAAGGCCTTTCATGTTTAGGAAATGATAGATTCTAAAGTAGTAGATGAGAAGAAGATAAAATAGCAAACGTAATGATCTTTCAAGTACTACAAGGGCTCCAAACAAACCTTACGAATACGAACAAGGTATTGTTCGTGTTCGTTTATTAAGAAAATAACATTTTCATTAACTGTTCACGGGCACTTATCAAACTAGTTTTTTTGTGCGTGTTCATTAATTAAAGAAATGAATCTGTTAATTAACTTTTCACGAACATAAACGAACGAAAACAAAGGCAAGTGAGCGCAAGCTAATATCCATGAACATTAATGAACACAAACGAAATTTATACCATCATATATTGATTTAAAATTAAAATCACAAACTTTATGTAATATCAATCAAAGATAAATAAGTATTTAACATAATTATCTCAAACATAACTTTTAAATGAACGAACACAAACGAATGTTAACGAACACATTATCAAACGTTCATGAACATTAATGAAAGAACGCAAACTGTGTTCGTCTTCACTTATTTATTAAACAAACGAACATAAACGAATTTTACGCCGAACCGTTCACGAAGTGTTCGCTGAACATTTGGTACGTTTACAACTCTAAGTACTACCACAATAAGTGACTTTGCAAGCAAGTTGGCTATGATAAGAGCCAAATTCAAAAGTTTTGGCATTACTCTTAAGTCTGAAGGATAAGAAAACCGTAAGGAGTTACTTAATGCGGTTCCTAGAAAATTCCTACTGATCAAGCTATCAATTGAATAATATTCAGAAACAGACAAAATATCATTTGAAGAAGCAGTAAGAAGAAAAACAATATTTGCATGAATGCCTTAAACGTCAAGATGAACCAAAGGATGATAATTAAAGTAAGTTCCTAATGGAGGTGATCATTCACAAAGTTGGCACAAAGAAAAAGGATGTGTTGAAAAAAGTCATGGTAGAGAATGAGAAAGAAGCTTTGATAAAAGAGGAAGATGATAAAAGCAAGTTTAGGTGTTATAAATGTGAAAAAATTGATGACTTCACAAATTAGTGCACCAAATAAATAGGCAAGAAGAAAGAGAATGAACAAGAATCTCATCTTCTTTATGATGAAGATCCAACACTATTACCAAAGCATGAAAAGATAAATAAAATTAGCGCGGAGACCTAAGATTAATATCGATTTTTAACCTAAGTTAGTATAATGTTCTAAATTTAATATTTAAATATGTATTATTATCCATAACATAAGTTATGGAGGTTATATATCTTGGAGATGGAAGGTGAAGCTAGATTCGTGTTTAAAAGCAATCTCCGACGGTTAGAATAAGCATCGCTGTCGAGATTGAAGGCGGAGCTACCGCTGGAGTAGTGAAAAGCAACCTCCAGAATGACGGAGAGCAACCACCGGAGTAGTTGAACAAGGATGGAAACTAAGAGCAGAAGAAACAATTGCATCTCTTGAAGAAGCAAGTTGAAAAATAAAGAGAGTAGATGCATTCTTTTATGAGTCTAGATTAAGATTCTATTAAAAAAAATAAAATGAAATGAATAGTTGGCTTGGGAATATAAACTAAATAAGTCATAACTATAAACAATGAAAAGACTCTGAAAGTAACATCTGTACACAAAAGGATAATGAGGTTATTCTTCAAGTTTTTTAATACACTTTAAAATTAAAATTAAAAGTTTTTAACATCTTACTAATTTTATTGTAATAATAATAATAAACTTCTTAAAACATCATTCGGTTCTTAAAAACGATTCAACCAGTCCAACCAATGAACCGGTAAAACAAACAGTTCAATGTCCGATTCGGTTTTTAAAACATTGTTCATAGGTTAAAAAAATAACATAAATTGACAAAACTACCTCGGCCTATAAAATACAATAAAAAACAATACATATTTTATTTCTTAACCCTAATCAGATCAGACATAGAACCCCAAACTAATCGATCAAACCCTCTTTTGCCAGCAACAAACGTAACCCTAATCAGATGAGTTTGTTCATTCAATTGAATTCATTTATTCATTTTCATAAATTAGGAAGGAAATTTAAAACGAACATATTCATGTGAATTGACTGGAAAGAAAATTGAAGGTTGCGATTATAAAGCGGAAGATGGTTCCGGATAGTTGGGTCCACAACGATGGAAGACAACGGATCCATGATATTTATAAATATTCACATGGGTAGAGATAAGCTAGATTGGCAGCAGAGTAAGGAGATTTGAGGAAGGAGATGATTGTTTCCAGTGATGGGAGGATGTCTCGATGGGAGGCATAGCAAGTTGGTACAATGGGAGGATGTTGTTGGAAAATTATCCACATAATAATAGCCTTAAAACCATTCATTAATAATAATTAATTATGCCAATATAACATAGATAGTCCTTAACATTTATTTGATTCATGTAAATGTCAATATTGATAGTAAATGGGATATTATGATTTTAATTAAATACTGTTATATAAAAAGCATCTAGGAAATTAGAGATCATCAATCATATGATATCCCTAAAGAACACCATCAGAGTCCTTTCTATCATCTTCCAATCAAACTTACGGTATCATAACTGAATTGTATGGCGTCATCGTCTTCTAAACCAACGACAATCATTTCTACAAGTAAGTGTTTCATTGTTTTGCCTCACAATAATTACATGATTGGATTGATATTAAAATTCTAAAAAGAAACCAATTTTGATGATGTGATTTTTTATAGAAACCAATTTTGATGATACAAATAACACGGATACCACAAGTTTTTTCTCTAAACCATTTTGACGTTTTTGAAGGCACTGAATTGAAATCAATTTGTTTCAAATAAACAAGAATATCAACCTTTATTAATTTATTTAAATATATGTACTCGATTGCAAACGGTGGACTTATTTTATCATCACATGATTTTGATCCAATTAATACATGCGGGAGTATTATTCAATTGATGAGTCTTACAATTTATTGTTTAAAGAAATTCATTTAAAATCATTAATTATAATTTGAAAATCAAAATCATATACTACCACAATATATTTCATTGTTTCATGGTATATATCCTCGGGAGAATTCTTGTTTATAATAATAATGATAAACATCATTTTGTTTTCAAATAAATTCTGTTCAAGTTTCCATATTTTGGAAAACTCCAGAATATGTATTTATAAATTTGTTAGTTGAATTATCGTATGAATTTAACCATTATGTAATTTAAATATACATATCTTATAATTTGTTAGTTTATGTATATATGTTATATGATTGACCGAATGAATTAAGAAACTTTTATTTCTTTGGTTATAACATTGTTATTTCAATAGAAGTTTAGACGTAGAATTATATAATGGTGACTTTAATGAAAGGTTAGATGATTAACCGAACGGTACATTGTTTGGCTTGACATTGGAATCTAACATTACCATTTGATGTAATTTTGTGTATTGTTAAACAATGAACCTAATGGCTAATTGTTTCATGATACACATAATGAAATGTAGGCTTAATATACATAAAAATTACATCTCTACCCAAAGGTGATATGTTGTGTTTATGTGCCTTAGTTTACCTTTTATGCATGTTCATAATAATTGAATTTTGATCATAGCCAAAGAGAAACCAATATTCGGTTAGAACCTTAAGTTAGTCTATTATTTTGGTGTTATAATAGGCTTTATCTTTAATGTATTAAATTTTGCTTGTTTTATCCGATCACCCTAAATGTTTTAGTTCACTTCTGTTTTTCTAAGTTTACATGTTATAATTATATCAATCCAGCGACCACTATGAACCCTAATTATGGGATTGAACCTCTGTCTGGCACTAACTTTGATTCATGGTGAGATGCTATCAAATTAACTTTTAGAATGATGGACTTAGACTATGCTATGAGGCATGACCCTCCTACTACACTTACTTCTGAAAGCGCTGCAGACAAGAAAGAAGTGTATGAATAGTGGAAGAAGTCGAATAGAATGTCTTTCGTGGTCATAAAGAATTCGATCTCGGTTGCCATTCGCGGAGCTATACCTTACTCTAAAAACGCGAAAACTTATTTGGACTCTGTTGAGAAGCAATTTAAAGGCACCTCCAAGGCCCATGCGAGTACTTTAATCCTAAAGATGTTGACCACAAAGTATGATGGTATGAATGGTGTGCGTGAGCACATCATGATGATGAGTGAAATGGCCCATAAGTTGAAGGGCATGAATATGGAAATAAGTGAGGGTTTTCTAGTACACTTTATAATGGCTTTTCTTCCTACACAATTTGATGCTTTTAAGATAAAATACAATACTCAAAAGTATAAATGGTAAATAAGTGAACTCATCGCCATGTGTGTACAAGAGGAAGAGCGTTTAAAGGTGGAAAAACCCATTGTTGCTCATCTCACCACCACAAACACTAATAAAAGGAATGAAAGAAAGTACTGCGATATCTTCAAGGAACGAAAGACTACAAACTAGTTTATTGAAGAACTAATGATCTAGAAGTGACTGGTTATTCTGATTTTGATTTTGCTAAATGCAAAGGTGATAAAAAGCCTACTTCTGGGTACATCTTTATGTTGGCAGGCGGGCCTATCTCATGGAGGAGTCATAAGCAACAATTAACGACAACTTCTTCAACGATGGTAGAATATGTTGCGGTCTATAATATAACATGTCATGGGATGTTGTTGAGAAATCTTATTAGTTGACTTAAAGTTGTAAACTCCACATCAAGACCATTGAAGATTTACTGTGATAATTCTGCTGCTGTTAGTTTTTCAAATAGTAATAGTTTGAGCGGTGCTGGATTATATCTTAATACAAAATACTTGTCCATACGCGAACGAAGAGAGGAATATAATCTTTGTATCAAGTACATTAGCACTCACGATATGTGTGCGGATGCGATGATGAAAGGTTTACCACCAAAAGTCTTTCAAGAGCTCGTAACTAAGATGGGTTTTACTAGAGACCTCATATAATAGCATATTGTTCTTATGAATAAATTATTGTAAAATTCCTCGAATGTTTAAGTTTTATTGTCTATAATAATGTATGATTTCACTTATTAATCCATAGACAAATATGTACAATTAATTGTCGTATATTTTAGTCATATTGGACCTAAGTTTGTCAAAATATTTTGTGTTGATGTTTTAGTATAATCGATGGGGGTCTTTGTGTTGAAAACGACTCGGATGACTACCATGAAATTTGATGGGTATTAACTTGGCCAAAACTTATAAATACTCATCATGAAAGGTTACCCGGCCAAGTGGGAGAACGTTGGAAAATTATCCACATAATAATGGCTTTAGAAGCATTCATTAATAATAATTAATTATGCCAATATGACATAGATAGTCTCTAACATTTATTTGATGGATGTACATGTAAATATTGGTAAGCAAAGGGGGGCATTATGATTTCCATTAGATACTACAATATAAAGAGGATCCAGGTAATTAGAAATCATCGATCATATGATTTACCTGAAGAACACCATTAGAATCCTTTCTATCATCTCTCTATCAAACTTATAGTACATCATCATCTTCTACACCAACGACAATCATTCCTACAAGTAAGTGTTTCATTCTTTTGATTCAACATGATTATATGATTGATTGATATTAGGGTTTTGGAAAATTGATTCATAAACGAGAACTAATCAATAGATGTTCCTATGGGGGATACTGGAGTCATTGGTGGTGTTCGTCGGATACTCAATTGTAGCTTCATCTTTGTCCATATGCTTGCCAGCACATGTAGTTCTTGGTCGCCCTACTATAAAGGCGATTTTACCAAATTACCAACACTTGCCGGACATTGCCACCATTGTGAACGCTAAACACTACTCAAGGTGATCATGACATCTCCATCTTGATTAATGCGATTGTGGAGAAGAAGGGATGGATAGGGTTCCATTTGAGGACCATGTATGAGGAATCAGAAAATAAGTTTGTTTGTGAAACTAAAAGTTGATAAAAAAAAGTTGTAAGAAATTTCTTATTCATGAGATAAATTTAAGAAAAATTTCAAGATATGAAGTAGGTTTTGATTTCATCTACATAAAGACATAAATACCCCTTGAAGTGATGGTTGTTTAAAGGTCAATTGAAAAGGTGTTAACATTTTGGATGGATCTATAAACTTTTTTAAACCTTAGGGAGACATATGAAGAAAAAAACACAATTTGGATGAAAATGAAAAAAGTGATTACACTACAAGGTGAAAAATGACAATATTATATATATATATATATATATATATATATATATACACACACACATATATAGGAGTAGAATCAAATACAGATCTTAATTTCTATAAAACCCATAGGAACCAATACAATTATGCCAAGTGTCATATGTATTAATTACTTATCAAAGGTATAATTGGTACATACAAATCAAGTTGTTTATGTAAATTCTTAAAATCATGCTATCATTTATTCTTTTATTTATTTAATGTTGATTATATATGATTAACATATATTTATCTAAAAACAATAAATATATTCGTTCAAACAATAATAGCACAACATATTTACGTATCCTCACAAAATAGCACAATTAATATGTACAAAGTAGCACACTATATATGTCCAAAGTAGCACACAATAAGTGTTACTTAATTAAGTGCTACTTTATTTATTTAATGATTATTTTAGTATATTCGTTGTTTTTTATTAAGTATTACTTTTAAGAAAAGCAGCACCATGTATATTTACTAAGTGCTACTTGTTTTTATTTCGTAAAGTTTTACTTTTAGGAAAGTAGCACTGTGTATATTTACTAAGTGCTACTTTTGAAAATAATTTTTATTAAAAATTTTGCTTTTTTTTTTTCAAAAATATAACGTTACTATGCAAATATTAAAGACAAAAAACACTTGATTTTATGACATATATATATTTTTTTAAAAATAATAAAGTATATAAAAGTTATTTAAGTTTAAAAAATATAGGGAAAGTAGTTATTTATTTAGAAAAGTCAACACATAAAAGATTCTAGCAATATACTATGTGTGTAATTTTAGTAACATAAATGACTAATTTACCCTTTTTCTAATTAATAATTTGACTAATTGAAGATTAATGACAAGTAATAATCTTAGCCTTTAATCTATTTAATCAGTGCTCCAGATCTTTTCCTAATGTGTCCCTTGTTTAGACATTTTTTGGCTGCCACAACCAGTCCTAACCCCATAGCCCATATTCTTCCACTATGACTCAACTAGGTTTACAACTCCAGCCGATTACTCCTCAGCCACCTCAAGTTCTCTATACAAATCAATAGATGACTAACCAAGGACGTGGACAATCAAATAGATGTGGCCACCCCATCTACATCAAAAATCGTAGCCCCAGAGGGGGGCAATCGTAACCAATTCAGTTGGGCTTCAACCTAAAATATGTGTTCGGCACATTTAATGAATATGGTATTGGTCACATCCCGTCTCAATGCCCCAACCGTGATCCCTTTACATTTTGCGTGAGACAATCACCATCATCTAATAAGTTAAATTCCAAGTCACAAACCACAACCTCCTAGATTCCAACACTAGTTTGAATCAGTATGTTACACCATATCTCTTAAGTGTTAACAATTATGAGGCCTATTATGGCAAAGAAAATGTTGGTAATGGAGAGGGCTTACCTATTCTTCACGTCCGTTCCTCATGTTATTGTTTACTAAACAAAACTTTCTCTCTACCTACCATCCTTCATGTCGTTAGTATAACCTACTTTCAAAGATAATAACATGTTTTTTGAAATTCATGTCAATTTCATTGCTTTGAAGGACAATCTCACCCGTAATACTCTCCTCATGGGTCCAAGTAGTGGAAGACTTTACTCATTCCAGCCTCCTAGAATTTCTCCACTACCGAAAGTAACTTATTTTAGCATTATGCATCCTCCCTCACATGGCATCAAAGAATTGTACATCTACATCCACAACTTCAACATTCCATGTTTTCTAGGTATAATTTACATTTGTTGAGTAAGTGTTCTCATAAATCTTGTGAATCTTGTCATATTGGCAAGTCGTCAAAACACACCTACTATCATCAAATTCTTAAATTTCTCATATGTTTGATCTTGTTTTTTGTGATGTGTGGGGACCTGCTCCCATGACTTCATTTGATGGCCACTCTTACTTTTTATTATGTGTGGATCGTTTTTCCAAATTCATATGGATCTTTTCGTTAAAACTAAAATCTAATATCTTCGAAACCTTTAAACACTTTCTTATCATGGTTGAATGACAATTCAGCATTAAGTTAAAAGATATCCAAACCGACTAGGGAGGAGAACTTCGGAATCTCTCAAAAATTTTCTCCTCCCTCGGCATTATTCATTAGCTCTCGCATCCCTATACGAGTGAACAAGATGTTCTTGTGGAACGTTGCCACCACCATGCTGTTAAAACCAGTCTTACTTTATTAGCACACTCACATATTCCCAATCAATTATCACACTTTACCCTTGACACCGCCATGTATCTTATAAATCGAATGCCTTCTCACGCAAACTCGAATGTCTCCCCATTCAACAAGTGTTCAATCATCAAACTGATTTATTCTTTCTTAGGGTTTTTGGTGTCGATACAATCCTCACCTTCATCTATATAACAAGCACAAGATGGAGTTTCGATCCATACCATGTGTATTATTTAGATATATTACTTCTCATCATGAGTATTGATGTCTTGACCCGCCATTTGATTTTATTTATATTGTTCTTCACCTTAGATTTGATGAACAACTCTTTCTTTTTCAGCCACCCACCACCAAAGTTCCTACTTCATTTACTCTTAATCCCTAAGTTTCATCTTACCTAACTAATCTTCCAGCAGATTCACCACCCTATGCTAACTTTTATTCTCCACCCTTGGAGATGCTCACACCTAACAACCTAATATTAGATAGTCCCATACCCACTCCACTTAACAACCCAAAATCAAACAATCCAATACCTACTCCGCCATGTTCTCTAATAATTCATACGTACCAGCGTCTACCCAAACAAAGGTCGGGCGCTATTGAGCCCCCTGTTGCACCTAATTCATATTAGTCCCTGCTAAGCATCACCCCACCACAGCTGAATATAGGCAACACCCTCCTAATCTTCATTAAAATCCTAAAACACTCAACATTATAGCCCAACATCCCTTCGTATGTCAACTTCCTAAATTGCGCCTCCCACCTTCGCCATGGATGGAGAATTTTCTATCTTGCTAACAAAGACTCGAATTGACATATCGCCATGGATGGAGAATTTTCTTGTCTCTTGCGGTTGCACGAAAATGGCCTCTATGACAAATTGATGTCCAAAACACCTTTCTACATGGCGATCTAAAAGAAACAGTATATTTATAACAACTATGTGGTTTCTTTGATCTTAAGCAACAAGATCATGTGTGACTTCTACACATGTCCTTATATGGTCTTAAAGAGGCCCTCGAGCATGGTTTCACTTATTGTCTTTAGCTTTTCATAGACTTGGATTTACTATGTCTAAGACTAGCTAGTCTCTATTTGTATATTTATCTAACAGAACCCTCTTATACATGCTCGTTTACATTTATGATATTATTTTGATAGGTACAGGCCGGCCCAAGGGTAAGTCAACCCAAGCTAGGGCTTTAGGCCTCCATTTTCTTCGGCCCCCAAATTCACATATGTTCTTTAGTGTGTTAAATGGGCCAGGTTGTGGCTCATATACAAAAGTTAGGGCTGCACGAAGTGTAAAGGGAAGGCGGGAAGAGTAAAGGGAAAGACAAAGGTAGAAATTCAAGATGATGCTTGGAGAATCGAGAAAGGGCAAATGGTAGAAGGCAAAACAACAAACGTATCTTACCGTTCTCGCCGATTCGAAGATATTGTTTGTCACAACTCCATTCTGTTGTAAGTCTGAAGCTTGTATTTCAATTCTTCCACTTCTCTAAACCAGTTAATTGTTTGTTCTATTAGTTTGTTTTCTACTTGTCTTGATCATTGTTGGGAATTCTACCATTAGGTAAATGGTTTTGTATTTATTCGATGAACCCAAATTTAGTGTTATTTAGTTGTCGTTTACTCTTGTAATTCTGTTTTTTATGGGTTTTGTAGAAAATAAATGGAATGGGTTGGAATAAGAGAAGATAAGGAAAAAGGTTTTATTTAGTTTTTATTCTATAGTTTACCGTTGGAGTTCTAGTGTTTTAAATCATAATATCTATAAAAGTTTATAAAATTTATTATTTTTAGATTTTTCTGGGTGTAACTAATGGCTGATATTGGGTGAGGAGTATCTATAAAGAAATACAAATCTAGCACTTAATTTTGCTAGTTTTAAATCGACATATTTAAATAAAAATTTAATGGTAATTTTATTGAGGAAGATCATGATAGTGAAAAGCATACTTATAAATTGATTTTATAAAAGCAGTTCTGTGAGGACACATATATGATTGTGCTAACTCATCTTTTCTTTTCAATTTTAATGATCACACAAGTTTTGTGTTCATTAGAACTAACATCATTTGTATGTATGCAGTATTTTATTAATACTTTCACCATGGAAACAAACAAAGAATCGCATATTTTGTTGCCAATCAGGTAGGTTCATCTACACCTTCATTTCATCATTTATATTTTTAAACTAATTATTTGTTTCACCTAATAAATATTACCAAACTTGGCATATTTATACTCATACAAGTCAACATTGCCAAGTACATTAGTTACATTAACATTACATTACCTTAGGTGTCCTTAAATGCATTATAGTACCTAAAATAAAATCTCACTTACAATACTACTAGCTAATCTTATCACATTGTGATTCTTTGGATCGTAAGCAAAAAAATATACTTTTAAAGGCCTCATATTTTTAATTCGCTTTGGGCCTCCAAAACAATTGAGCCGCCCCTGGATAGGTAACAATCCACGGGCCATTAAACAAATATAATAAAAATTTTCTTTTAGTGACAAACAAGCCACAAAGAAATCTCAACTATTTCTTGCTTTTACCTAGTATGTTTAGTTTGTTTGTAATCTATATGAACAAGAAAGAGAGAAAATGAATTTAGAATCATGTATTTACACCATTCTATCTCAATTTGATGTTGATTAAGGAGGCAAATAATGACTTTGGCAGTTAATCTTTATGGTGATTTTGGTGGCCAGTTTATTAAAAGAATGATAAATAACGTAAATATACATTTTGGTTAAATTCTTTAAAAAAATTCTCAAATCATATACGGAAAATTTCTTCTCATAGTAATTCTTGCCAAGTACAAAACAATAAATTACTTACCTCTCGTCGTATCTCTTGCTTAGCCTCTCGCTTTTCCAACAATAGACCTTCAATTGTGTTGGAACCCTAATGTAGAAAGACATGAAAAGAAAGAATGCTTACTTGAAATGAATGGTTCGCAAGTGTGCAATGAACTTAAAGATAAAAGCCCAAAGCATCTTACATCTCCTTTTGTCAACAAACTGTAACATTCATCATGGCGCCAGACTATACTATGTTTTGCAGGATCTTTAGAGACATTACGAACTATCTTTCTTGCCATATCTTGAAGGAGTTTATGCATGGTCAGTCCATCTCTTGAAATGGTAAGGAGGCATCTACTAGTGAGGGTCATTATCCCAGATACCGCATGATAATCATCCTCTAATGCTCTTTCCACGTAATTTACATCTTCTCCAAGAAACAAACAACCAATATGAAGAAACAACTCTTTGTGTCTCTCACATGGCAAGCTATCAAAACTCTTTTGTAGTACACCTTGGATTTTATGATCAAGATCACCCTTCAAGGAGTTAAATGACTTCATTGTACTTCTCCACATCTCAATTCTTTTCCCCTCGGCTTCTGATAGAGAAGAACCTAAAACCTTAAGAGCTAGTGGATTACCTTCACAATATTGTGATAATTGTGTCGCAAGCTTCTCAAAACCTTCCATGGGAATTTGGGATCCAAAGGCATGATAACATAAAAGCCCTAACGATTCATTATGATTCAGCAATTCAATTTTGCGTACATGGCACCCATGAGATATGGACCCATGCCATGTGTCTATCTTTAGAAACCTTGTTGTAATAATGATCTTGCTTTGTGTAGGGAACACTTTTGTTCCAAATAAAATGCTTAGTTGGTCTTTGTCATCAACGTCATCAACAACAATAAACACCCTGTTCATTTGTATGACATTCTCAAGCTGAAGAGCTCCGTCATAAACATTTGAAATCTTCATCATATTATTTCCAGAAATATCATCGAGAAGTTTTCTTTGTACACCAAGCAAACCATCTGGTTGCTTCTCAATGTCTTCAAGTAAACTGCTCTTGTCAAAGTTGTGCTTGTTTGAGTAATAAATGTGTTTGGCGAGAGTAGTCTTGCCACTTCCTCCCATACCGCAAATTGCTAGAACCGGATGATCATGCTGCTCAGATCTCAACCAGGAATTAATATCTGCAGCCCGTGTCTCTACTCCAATTAGACCGATCGGAGTACTGTAGCTTTTCAAACCTAGTTCACAGTGAACTTTCTTAACAATATTAGGAATAAAGATGGTTTCATACCTGTAACAAAAAAAATCAAACATATTCAGAGCAAACATTTAAACCCCAATACATTCATATCATGACATTCACATTTGATTATTACTCATTGTTTCAAATTAAAATATTAAATATGCAAAAACACACAAGAACAGAGATAGAAGCATATATACCCTGAAACAACCGTCCCCTTCAAATCAGCCACCTCTCTTAGGGCCTTCTTCCATCGTTTCACATTATCCTCTGTCCATTTTGAACCCTCAGCGCTGTCTTTTTCTTTAATACAAAAACTTCCTCGTTGGTTCCTGATATCCGAAGGATCCACTTTATAAAACACCGGAAAAACAAAGTGATTGCAATTCCTCTTTTGCTCCATGATCAACCAAAGCTCATCAAGACACCAGCTTGAATTTGCAAAATTCTCTGAAAATACAATTATTGAAGCTTTTGATTCTGATATCGATCGCTCGATTTCTGGCTTCAAATCTTGACTTTCACGGATTTCATCGTCATCCCGGAAAGTCCTGATTCCGGCTTGGTGTAACGCCTTGTAAAGATGATCAGTAAAAGCATAACGAGTGTCTTTACCTCGGAAGCTTAAGAAAATATCATACTTGTAATGGGTTGGCATAGATGTAGAGGATGAAGTAGAAGCCATTGAAAGTATGATATGAGGTTATGAAATTTTAAGGGGATTGAATTTTGATAAGTGGTTTTGAAACCATTGATAGTACGATAGGAGAATTTCACGATATCAAAAAGTGAAAAAGTCTTCTCAAAATATCCAAGGACAATTACGTTATTAGATGTTTCACATTTTCTTGGAAATTATCCTACCATTGACTAAGTACTTAAAAATCATACTTTCACACAGAGAGTATTCAAAAAGTTAGCAACAAGTGGGACACAAAATTGACGAACGAGTTGTTGGATCATTTATTAGAAATAGTTTTTTCCAAAAACATCTTCACGTGATGATAATAATGTGTCATTTAAAGTCGTTTCACGCGCTTATCCTCCTAATTTTATTATAACGACAAATTTACTCACCAATCTATCATCATTTAAACTTTAAAGTACAACTAATTTGCATCTATCTGACATCAACAGGCTCGAACACGAAACACCTCATCTCAAATAGAGCATCATCATTCTAATTTCATATGAGTTTTTCATTGGACCCGACTCTTATTTTAATCTTCTATTGAGAACAGTTGTATAATAATAGTGTTAAAATTTAGGGTTATTAGATTTTACTCTTTTATTGAGAACAGATGTATAATAACAACAACAACAACAACAACAACAACAACAACAACAACAACAATAATAATAATAATAATTGGGACTAGTATCACACTACACTGATTAGGATGCTGGAAAAGGGCTATCACCGCTTTAGTGGCTTCACACGATTGACTGCAACGGACTATCGAGGAGAAATTTAAAAGGTTGGACGTGCGACACGAGCATGACAGCAGAGTGTACGAGGAGATGGAAGACTCGTAGCTTGATATGCAAGGACGCCAGGATGGTCACACAAGAGAGATCCAGGCTCTACGTGGACAAGTTGCTGAGTTGACGACTACTCTGAAAGCGACGCGTGAACAGCTTTATGAGGCTATCGTTCGCATACACAAGTTGGAAAACCAGCTCGAGCCTCAGGAGGCCCAGGTGGAGGAGCCTCAGGAGATACAAGAGGAGGTATTCGAGGAGGAACCAAAAGAAGATTCGGAGGAAGAGCCGGAGGAAGAACCCGAAAAGGAACCCGAAAAAGAACCAGAAGAGATGGAAGAGGACAGTAATGGGTCTGAAGTAGTAGACTAATTTTCTTATTCATCTGACTTGGACTACATGGTTTTCTTTTAAAACCTATGCGGGAAAGGTTGTTTCCCACCCAACTGAAAAATTGAAATTTTGACACTAATTAGATATTTTGTGAGTTACTTAAAATTTATTTATCATAAGTTATTGTTTTGGTTATAAATGTTGTGGTTGTGATAAATTCAATATTTCTTAATATTTACCATACTTCAATGAGACTAATATGTTGGATGTTACTCATTTTCGTATTTGTGAATATAAAGTAAAGTATGGACGGACGTGGTGAAGGAAACAATGAAGGACGTGGTGGTGGACGTGGACGAGGTCGTGGTCATGGTGCGGCGACTGTAGACATGACCCCGCTAAACTAGTAGCTCTTATTAATGAGCACATGCAGGCAGCGATGAATGCTCAAGTTACCCGGCTTGGAGGTAAACGATGACCCTGGTCCTAAACTACGCAAATATTCCATTATACGGTTAATCCACTATGTAAGACTAAACCTTCTGAAATATTGAATTCAAGACCACCAGCATCCACGTACAAGGCGTTTATGGACTGTAAACCCCACACCTATAGTGGAGCTGAAAGGGCCGTAGGATTTGTGCGGTGGTTTGAGAAGATCGAGTCGGTCTTCGCCAAGTGCAACTGCCCGGCGACGGACTAGGTGAAATACGCCACAGGAACCTTAGAGGGTGCAGCGGTCTCGTGGTGGAACGCTAAGGTGTAGATGCTGGGCCAAGCCATGGCTAATGTTTTGTCGTGGGATGAGTTCAAGGCCATGATGATGGAGTAATATTGTCCTCGCGATGAAGTCTAGAATTTGGAGGCTGAGTTCTTGCAGCTAATGATAGAGGGATTTGAGATTGAGGTCTACATTACGAGGTCTCATGAGTTGGCGACACTTTGTCTTTGCATGATCAACCCTCCGATCAAGCGAATTGAGCTCTATCTACGTGGATTGGTGCCAGAGATACAAAGTATGGTCATTGCTTCGAACCCCACCACTATCCAACAAGCTATGCAACTATCTCACAAGCTGTCGGATAAAGCGGTAGAGCAAGACAAGTTACTCAAACGGGGCGTTGAGGTAAGCGTGCCCAACAACAAACACAAGTGGGATAACTCTGGGAACAAGAACTCATCATCGTCTAATAGCCAGCCCCACCAGCATCAACAACAGCAGTAAAGGAGGTTTGATAATAACCACGGCTTTAAACAATCATCTTCCTCAGCTCGGGGACAAAGTGGATACATGGGAAAGTATCACAAGTGCAGCCGATGCAACTACCACCACACTGGCAGGTGCAACAATTTTCGATGCCAGCGTTGTGGGAAAGCAGGACACGCGGTGAAAGATTGTCGTGGCGAGTTGATGAGGAAGCCTCAACAGCCTCAAGAAACACCAAAAGGTTGTTTTGAGTGTGGAAAGAAAGGACACTACAAGAGGAATTGTCCTCAACTGAAGAAAAATGAAAATGGTGGTGACAACGGTGGAAACAACAACAATAACAATAACGGTGGCAATGGCGACAACAATGGTGGTAACAATGGAGAAGCTAAAGGAAGAGCTTCCGTCATGGTTTTAGGTGAGGCTCTAAACGACCCTACTAATGTTACTGTTAAATTTCCTATTAATGGTCGTTTTGCTACTGTACTGTTTGACACAGAGCTGATAGGAGTTTTATTGCTACCAAGTTTAGTAGTCTCTTAAGTGATATACCTTCTATGTTGTAATCTAAATATACTGTAGAGTCAACTGATGGTAAGCAAATCTACGTTACACACAGCCTTAAGGGTTGCAAGATAGAACTTGCTGGTCATACCTTCAATATCGATCTCATGCATGTTACACTTGGGAGTTACGATGTGGTCGTGGGCATGGATTGGTTGTCCGAGAAGCAGGCAGAAGTCATTTGTCATGAGAAGGTCATTCGCATTCCTCTTCCGGACGGGGAAATTCTCTCTGTTTAAGGCGAGAAGAGTGGTGCTGTGATAGGCATCATATCCTTTATGAAAGCACAGAAGTGGCTACACAAGGGTCACTTAGCTATATTAGCCCTTGTAACTGACATAAACAAGAGGAGAAGAAGATAGAGAATATTTCGATGGTTCGTGACTTTCCAAAGGTGTTTCCAGAGGATCTCACTGCACTACCACCTCATCATCAAGTTGAATTCCAAATTGAATTGACCCCCGGGGTAGCTCCAATTGCGAGAGCACCTTATCAGTTAGACTCGAACGAACTGCAACAACTATCTACACAACTTCAAGAGCTGTTGGATAAGGGATTTATTCGATCGAGCTCGTCACCTTGGGGAGCACCAGATCGCTTTGTTAAGAAGAAGGATGGCACATTTTTAATGTGCATCGAGTATAGAGAATTGAACAAAGTTACAGTCAAGAATCGATACCCTTTGCCTCGCATAGATTATTTGTTTGATCAACTTCAGGGATCAAGCTATTATTCTAAGATTGATTTGAGGTCAGGCTATCATCAACTGAGAGTACGAGAGTAAGACATCTCGAAGACCGCATTCCGTACGTGTTATGGTCGTTATGAGTTCTTGGTCATGTCATTTGGATTGACAAACGCACCAGCAGTATTCATGGATCTCATGAATAGTGTGTGCGAACCCTATCTCGATCGGTTTGTTATCATGTTTATCGATGACATATTGATTTATTCCAGGACCAAGGAGGAACATGAGGAGCACCTACGTCTAATCTTGGAATTACTCAGAAAGGAGCAACTGTATGCCAAGTTTTCCAAGTGTGCTTTCTGGATTCGCGAAGTGTAATTTTTGGGTCATATTATTAACGAGAAAGGAATATATGTGGATCCTGCAAAGAATGAGGCAATAAAGAATTGGTCGGTTTCCAAGACGCCTAGTGAGATACGATAATTTCTTGGACTAGCAGGATATTATCGGCATTTTATTGAGGGATTTTCTAAGATCGCTCAACCTCTCATAGCTTTAACTCATAAAGGAACAACGTATAAATGGGGTGAGAGTCAAGAAGCCGCTTTTCAGTTGTTGAAACAAAAACTTTGTAGCGCACCGATATTAGCATTACTAGAGGGAAGTAATGACTTCGTGGTTTACTGTGATGCTTCTATCCAAGGACTTGGATGTGTTCTGACACAACGTGACAAAGTAATAGCCTATGCTTTGAGACAACTGAAAGTGCAAGAAAAGAATTACACTACTCATAATTTGGAACTAAGTGAAGTGGTCTTTGCATTGAAGATCTGGAGACATTACTTGTACGGTACTAGATGCACTATTTACACCGATCAAAAGAGTTTTCAACATATCTTTGAGTAGAAAGAGCTGAACATAAGGCAGCGACGCTAGGTGGAATTGTTGAATGATTATGATTGTGCTATCAAATATCACCCGGGAAAGGCGAATGTAGTCGCTGAAGCTAGGAAACTGCTAAACCCCGACGAGTGCAAGCTTTACAACTCACGACTAGCACTCAATTACCTGAACAAATCAGAGAAGCTCAAATGGAAGCTTTGAAAGCGGAAAATGTTAAGTCTTAATCCTTACGTGGAATGGACAAACAGTTCGAAGAGAAAGCCGATGGAATTCGTTACTTCATGGATAAACTTTGGGTGCCTTTGTATGGAAACCTAAGAGACTTGGTTATGAGTGAAGCGCATAAGTCTAAGTATTCTATACACCCTGATTTTGACAAGATGTATTATGATCTGAAGGCGCACTATTGGTGGCCTAATATGAAGGCAGATGTGGCTACATAGGTGAGCAAGTGTTTAACCTGTTCTAACGTTAAAGTTGAATATCAGAAGCCATTTGGGTTACTATAACAACCTGAGATTCCTTTGTGGAAGTGGAAACAGATTTCTAGGGATTTCATTACTAAATTACTCGGGACTCTAGTGGTTGTGACATGATATAGGTGATTATGGATCGACTGACTAAGTCTGCTCACTTCATGGCGATCAAGGAAACGGATAAAATGGATAAGTTAACCCGAATTTATCTGAACGAGGTAGTTTCGAGACATGGTGTACCAATCTCGATTATCATTGATCGTGATGCACGTTTTACATCTCACTTCTGACAATCGCTACAGAAATCTTTGGGTACGTGTCTAGAAATAAGCACTGCCTATCATCTGCAGACCGATGGGCAAAGCGAACGGACAATTCAAACATTGGAGGGCATGTTGCGAGCTTGTGTGATTGCCTTTGGGAACAATTGGGAAGTTCATCTGCCGTTGGTATACTTTTCATACAACAATAGTTATCACACTAGCATTAAGGCAGCACCATTTGAGGCGTTGTATGGGCGAAAGTGTAGATCACCAGTGTGTTGGGCGGAAATTGGTGATAGTCAGTTGACTGACCCCGAATTAGTGCATGAGACTACTGAAAAGATCATGCAGATACGAAAACGTATGGCTGCAGCACGAGACCGATAGAAGAGCTACGCAGACAAGCGACGGAAACCTTTGGAGTTTCAGGTCGGTGACAAAGTTTTGTTGAATGTCCCACCGTGGAAAAGTGTGATTCGATTTGGCAAAAGGGGCAAGCTTAATCCGAGATACGTTGGGCCATTTGAAATTCTAGAAAGTATAGGTCAAGTGGCGTATCGACTAGACGTGCCTGATTCGTTGAGTGGAGTTCACAATGTATTTCACGTCTCCAATCTGAAAAAGTTTTTATCTAACGAGACTTTGGTCGTACCACTCGAGGAGGTGCAAGTAGATAAGCAATTACGCATTGTTGAAGAGCCGCTTGAGGTGATAGATCGTGAAGTTAAAACCCTTAAGCAAAGAAAGATACCCATAGTCAAAGTTCCTTGGAACTCAAGACGTGGACTAGAATTCACGTGGGAATGTGAGCATAAGATGAAAATTAAGTATCCTCATTTGTTTGAAATGACGACGACAGCTAGCGAAGGTATTGATTAAATTTTGAGACGAAATTTTTTTCAACATGTGGATGATGTGACAACTCACTCGATTTTGTTGTGCCAATGCAGTAAACCAGTGATGTAACACAACCATGTAACATAATTTTTGGGACGAAAATTCTTTTATCATGGGGATAATGTGACATCTGTTAATTTTCCGTTACCAAACTCCTTTAGCTCCGTTAGGTCTTGCATACACGTGTCGTGAGCACACACTAGTTATCGTTGAACGTTGGTGACTTAACCCTAATTAAAAATGATTGCGAGATAATAATTTAATTAATAATGTTGATTGTTAATTTGTTGTTATGTGATTTATGAATTTTTAAATATTATTTGTGAATTTTATTTGTTAACGTGACAACATGTAATATCTACTTCATAAGTTTTGTCATTAGTTGAAAAATGTTTATGATTATTATTGTTGATTAATAATACTTGTATTTTGTAGTTAAAGATTGTTAAAAGTGCTAAAAAAGACTAATTTTTATAAAAAGTAATTAAAGAGGGTTTAAATAGTAAATGTTAATTAAGTCAAGTTGAACAAAACCTAACCCTAGCCCCCATACCCTCCTTGCGACCGTAACCCCTCCCCATACCCTCTTTCTTGCGAATTTGATCAAGAAACCACATAAATAAGTTGATTTTGGCATCAATTAAGTATTGCAAGGTGTTAGAAAGTCCAGTTCTTGATTTCTACGCGATTAAAGGTTAGACTTTGATTGATTTTTCATTGTTTTTGATTCAAGAACAACCCTAGTTGAATTGACATTGTTAAAGTCGAAATTGATATAATATAATGATGATATGATGTTACTTGTATTGCATTGATGTTAGTTTACATTGATTATGCAAGAAATTCATAAAATTGAGGTGTTGTTCATACCTTGCTATAAGTAGAAACTTTTATGCATGATGTTTGTTAATTATGATGAATTGATGATGTTTATCATGTGTAGATGATTATTATGAACTTGATTTGGTAAAAAGTTGATGAATTTATAAATGAATTGTGTGTTAGATGGATTTTGGATGTTGCTTTCCCGAAAAGGAAACTTTATTAATGTAGATCATTGGATATTGTGAATTGGGCATGTTCATGATGTTAGGATCATGTTAGGATGCTTGTTGATGATGTCTAACGTGGTAGAATGTGCTAATTGATTTGTATGGATGCTTGATGCATTATTTGGGAATCTAGGTTTTTATGGAATATTGCAAGATGTTAGTTTGGGTTAGGGAATTATGGAACCATGATTGGGATTATAATAGATCATTGTTGTGTATTTTAGTTGGTATGAATTTTGTTGAGAAGTGTGATAATGATCGTCATACACGCATGCGAATCTGAGGCCCCTACTTAGTAGGATTGGCAGGGTTTAGGATGTGAAGTCGTGAGTGGCTTCACATGGCATGTAGTGCATGATTAGACTCCATGTATGATTTAATACTTGTGATGTAATTATAATTGTACTGAGCATGATTGATTGGTTGAGATTCGTATGTGATGTATGATAATCTATGTTAGTATGATGATCGTGATAGAACTTATAATTATGGTGTACGTGAATAACTTGTAAGATAATCATGTATATGAGTTGCTATACTTGATCAAACAAGATTTCAATTAACATGTCACCAACAGGTCAAACGGGTCAACTAGGTCAAATGAGTCTTGTTTTTCCAAAACCTTGAGTCAATGTGTTTATTAAGCACCTAGGGTTGTTAAGATTTCTATGTACACGTACTTATGTACTTGCGTGTTCTAGGTAACCTTTGAAGGGTTGTCTTGCCATTCATCATTAGCTTTTCTTATCGTTTGTTTGCATATCAGGTGAGTTCATACCCCACTTTTTATACACTCTCTTTTGGGGGAAATAGCATACTTTTACAAACGCTTTATTATTATAAAATATGCATAGTATAACTTAGTGCTGTATCCCATTGAAAGACCTCACACTTTCGGATCCTTAATTAAGGAATCTAGCGGGAAATCTTAGGTAGTACTACTCGGTCTGACAAGCCGCACCCTTAGGACTAGAGGTCAAGCGGGTGCAATATTATCCTAAACGACTAACAGCGTCACGACATGGTATGTCGTGGCGGGAGGCAAAAACATAGTCAGCTTAGATCGCGAAATCACTAATGAAATTAGACTAGCTATCTATTTCAATGCACTTGTTTATATTTTACTAAAGCTACTTTTTGTGATGATTACAAACTCTTGAACTCACCAAACGTCGTGTTGACACTTTTAGTATGCTTATCTTAGGTCGTTACTAGCAGCTGCTCATAGGAGCACGCTCGGGTCAATCATGCTTTGCTCAAACACTGTTTTACCTTTGAATTATTTCATACATACAAACATTGGTTTGGGCGCGTGTTTTGCGCAGTTTACATTAAGTACTTTGGGTTTGAATATTTACAAAACGCTTCCTCATATGTTTTAAGTTTTAAACTATGAAATGTTTTAAATGTTACATATAGGGTCGTCGTGAGTAACTAATCACTTGGATCCTGGTTTGTTCACACATCTCGCGGTTAAACCCCGCACGTGGATTTTGAGGGTGTGACAATTATTATTATTATTATTATTATTATTATTATTATTGTTGTTGTTGTTGTTGTTGTTGTTGTTGTTGTGGTTGTTGTTGTTGTTATTATTGTTATTATTATTGTTATTATTATTGTTATTATTAGTATTATTATTATTAGGGTAGCGAAGTTATACCATCTTGTCATCAAGAGAAAACTCATTTTTACTAGAAAATCATGAAAACCACTAATCCACCATTGCTTTGTTTAATCAATGATTAAGATCATATAATAACAAAATTGTAAATAAAAGGTATTTAATGAATTAAATTATAAAGTTGTAAGGGTATAATAGGCAAAACACACATATAAATATACAAAAACCTTCATATAGTTAATTAAATCCTTAAAATCATGCTCTCTCTCTCTCTCTTCTTTCAATTTTTAAATATTATATCAAATTTTATATTTTCATTAGACAGATGCATGTATCCATAAAAAGCTATACATGAGTGTCAACATAGTATTTCAGACGCAATTGTTTTATTAACTTGATAGCTTTGATACAAATATGTATTACCATCTTTGTATGGTTTTACTTAGCTTATGTATATGTATGGAAACTTAAGTTAAAAAATACCTCAACATATATCAAAATGAATATACAGATATCTAGAAAAACATTTTAATAATGGCCAATGTTACATATATGTATATAATGTAATGCATGATAATGCAATAGATGGTTAATATGGGTAATAATGGATAGCGGGTACGTGTACTTATGGTCTGTATACGTAAGCATAAAGATAAGTCTTTGTATGTGCAATAGTGCGTTCGGGTTTGCTTTTATATTAAAGAAGGGTTGGTACACATATGTAAGCATATAGGGTGTAGTTTTATTTAGTAGTTCTAGTTACTAAGAAAAAGAACATGGCTTGGTACGTATACGTACGTTTTGTTTATGTAAGCACCAAAATTAATATACGATACATGTGTTCCATGCACTAATCATATGATGAACAAAATGTTACGATGGATAAGCACTAAGAATAAAATATTGAGAAGAAGAAGTAATCCAATTAACTATCCAATGTTTCAATGTAACAATAAGAGTTACATATATGTAACACTTAGGGCTCTAGTCCACATCAAAAACAGAGTGCACTTACATATACGTATTATCATCGATTCCTTCAAAAGATAGCATCTTCTTCTATTATCTAATTACATATACATAAGCTATATACATAAATCATCAAGGTATGATTGTTCATCACATGATGTGTATTTTGTTCAAGCAGTAGTCGCTCCTCATCATTGTCATCGTCTCTATCACCATTTTTACCTATCCTCCAACGGACAACCATTCTTGTCATACCTTCGCTACCCTCACACCTCCACCTCTCTATCATCTCTAAATAATTAGAAAAATGATTTGCATTGGAATCATTAAATCAACAATACCATCATCCTTTTCTTGACATTGTAACAAGAAACAAAACAAAAATTAAATCAGAAACCATAAAGGATTGGCATATAAAAACATAGATCTCATGCAACAAACCTTCAAAAAATATAGATTCAAGATTACGATGGAGACGTGGAAGTTTTGTAAAAAATGGAGATGATGAACACCCCTAAAATGTCAATAATGCAGTGCAGGCAATGGTGATTGAGTTGTTAACTATAATTCTTCAACATCAATTCCACAAAGATCTCAACAAAGGTGAATAGAATTTTTCAGATAATTGATAAAAGATGATTAAGATTAAAAAAAATTATCTAACTTAATCAATCATTATATTAAACCATTTGATTTACTGTGATTCGTAAAAACCAAATTAGGAGGTAAATAAGGAATTTGAAAATAGTATATATATATATATATATATATTTATATATATAGGATCAGGATTATTACAGAACCACTTTTTATTTTCAGAACCAAAAGAACCATTGATTTACATAAATGTAAATTACGAACCATTGATTTAAATAAATGTAAGTTAAAGCTTGTGATATTTAGGTGTTTTACATAGTTTATTGTTCATGTCTGATATACACATATGTAAAACAACTTACGTTTTAACAGACTTAATTTACATTTATGTAAATCAATGGTTCTGTGGTTCTAAAATTAAAAAGTGGTTCTGTAATGATCCTAACCCTATATATATATATATATATATATATATATATATAATCACCATTTTTTGTGGTAACTCTTGTAACCAATATTAGCCACACATTTCCTATCATATTCAAGTCACATGTTATTTCCACTTTTTTTTTTAAATGTTCAGAACTTTTTTTCACGAAATTATTTTTAAAAAAAAATTCACTATTAATTTTAGTATTTTTATATTTTCAACGCCTACCATATTGATATATATTTTTAAAAAAATCATCGACCCGTTATTTACATATTTATATATACTTTTTTTTAGAAAAGTATCCACCCGTTATTTATATATGTGTAAATCTGGTTATACACATATGTAATACATAATTTACACATGTGAAAATACTGTATTACACATGCGTAAAACAAATTTAATAAAATAAACGTGAATTTTTTTATGTTTGTGTTTTTCTCTTTTTTATTTTTATGTTATTTTTCGTTTTATAATTTTTTTAATTAGATTTTTGTTATTTACCATTCAAAACTAGTTGCTCAGATTGATTTTTGGAATTCTCATAGAAAAGGAAGTTCTAATTTGATTCCTCCTCTCTCTATTTCTCTATATATAATATATATATATATATATAGAGAGAGAGAGAGAGAGAGAGAGAGAGGAATGGGTTCTTATGCTAACCCACCATAATTGTACTAACTCTTTAACTCATCTCATAGCCATTGATTTTATGATTTTTGTACTTTTTTAGTGATGGATAGTTTAGATTAGATGAGGGGCAAAAACGTCTTTTGAACCAATGTACTTAGTGTCAGATATGATATATCATTTCCATCCCACTTCCATTCACAAGACCTCCACCATACCTCATCCACCAGATGACCTCCACCATAATTCCATCCACCATACGACCGCCACCACACCATCACTTCTTCCCCGTCGCTGCCATAAAATCACCACGGGTGCTATCTTATCGCTCACCCATTCTCGCTCGAACACCACTACTACCCCACCCCTAATTTCTTGCTCAAAGTTCTGGATCTAAAACACATCATTGTGATTCGAACTCTTTGCTCCACTAGGCATGAAGAACACACGATTGAGCTGATCAATAAGCTATCACAGGTTCATTTTATAAAGCTTAATGCATATAAAGTTCTTCTCCCACAAATCTGTTGCTTTAGTAAATATTTCCATTTTCTCACCAATTTGTCGCTTTTGTAAAATTGTTGCCATTTGCATTCTTATTTGTTGCTTTAGTATATTGTATGGTGTTATCTTTTTCAATTAAAATTATTTTTTTTATTTCTTTGTTCTAATCAGATCTTGATTAGATTTATGTTTGTTTTGGTTTGTTTTGCCTAGTCATGTTCAAGTCATTCTTTATAGGATATTGTTCACTCCACAAATTAATCATATATTACGGGTTTTTGTTTGATAAATTTTAATTTTTAATGGATGATTTGAGATTGGGTTAAGCTGTTATTGGGGTTTTAGTACTGATATTAGGTAACAGGGAGTTTTTGTGGAGCATATGGTTAAAATATTGACCCAATAGTGAGTGGGTGTTTGATATATGACATCTTTGAGTTCTTGAGATTTAAGAAGGTGGGTGTTGGATATATGATATTTTTATATACGTTGATTGGCAAAACTTACTCCAACATCAAAACTAGCATAAAATCTTTAAATTATTATGATTCGAGAGAGATGGGAGTTGAATATTTAACATTTTCTTTTGTTTTGCCAATGGTATTATGGGAGCATCATAAGGATATAAGGTCCAAGCTTTTCTTCCCCAAATTGATTAGATGTAAGTATCAATATTTGCATTCAAATGAACTATTGTAGTATGATGTAATTCACTGTTATTCAATGTAATTCACTGTATTAGGCATGGTTTTATGTTTGATTTAAGTTTTTTTTTTTGTTGCTAATACACTATGTTTTTTTGATGTAACTCATAGTAAGAAATTACAATATGATCTAATTCGCTACAGGTATTAAAATTTGTATCCATATGAACATGATGTAATTCATTGTTTGTTGGTTCATGATTTGCTTGAGATGAACTTTATGACAATTTAATTAGTTTGTTAATTTGATTACTTTAATTTCTTTTTGTAGTGGCGTAATTTTGTACAATTTACTTTGTTGTAGTAGTGTAAAATAAAACTTGTGACAGTAGTGTGTGTGTGTATTATTATATGATGTAATTTATTGCAAATATTAGGTTATGAATATGAATATGATGTAATTCACTGTAATATGTAACGTCCAAAAAAAATTTTTAAAAATTTCTAGACTATATTAGAATTAAAGAGAATAATGAGATGAGTTTAATTATATAATTTTTATAAAAAATTAACAATGTATGAAAAAGTTATAAAGGCTATAAAAACAAAGGGGATAAAATTTATAAATAGAAAAAAAAAGAATTAGGGGAAATAGGGGGGACATGTGTCATATTATTGTTAAAAGCTGAATTTTAAAAATGGGATAAAATGATTATTTTTCCCTTTTATATTAAAAAAAGAATACAAGATCTAGTCCATTTATTTCTTGATCAATGATTGGTGTTGAGTTAAAAAGTTCTCACAATAGCTATGTGAAAAACAAAGAAAACTATAGAAACCAATAACATAATTCATAAATTTTTTGTTATTTTAATTTTTAAAATTTTATTTAAGTATTTGTTACATATATGTTAAGCATACATAAGAGAAGAAGAGTCTTACGTATACGTAACACTATGTCAAATGAAAATTGGTTACGTATACGTAACTTATATGTGACGTATATGAAAAACCATGCTATGATTTTTATTTGATCGATATGCTTATTTATATATATACTCATAGATATATATAGAGGGTAGTGAAAAAAATTTATATATTATGTGAGCGTTTTCATTGGTTTTCTCTAGCTTTCTCATAAGTTTGTGGTTTTCTTAGGATCTCTTCTCTTTCTCTCTCTCTCTCTCTCTATATATATATATATATAGGGATCAATTCAATTGAGAACTAAGATTTTGTAAAGAACCAAAAGAACTAATCCACACCATAGATCTACTTGATCAATGGTTATAATTAAAAGGGGCAAGACAGTAAACTTATAATATTTTAATGAATCTGATGAAACATTAAGTGCATGTTTGGGATTGCTTATTTTATCCCAGCTTTTGACTTATTAACTTCTCAGAAGTTAATAAGTCAAAAAAAGTGTTTGGCAAACCCAAAAGGACTTTTCAAACTGACTTTTCATATAGGGTAAAAAGGAGGTTTTGAGAAGTAAGGAGGGGGTTACTTATTGACTTTTGAAAACTCCTTTTGATCAAATTTTCTATTATACCCTTTTACTATCTTCTATTAACTCCTATCGTTATTAAAATCATATCTTTTTTGGTCATTTTATAACATTTTAGTTTACAAGCTAATCCAAACACTTTTTTAAAAACTCCTTTTGAAAAGTCATAAGTTAATAAGTTCTTTTTGTCAAAAGTCATTTTCAATCAAAATAAGCAATCCCAAACATGGCCTAAAAAGAATAAATTTGGAAAACCCTTTTAATTTCAATAACCACATCTCAGATTTTGTAGGGGACGATTGTATACCAAATTTCTAAACTACCGAGCACCTCTGTCATGTATATTCACAAACAGGAAAGAAATAAACAATTTTGAGAGGGAATTTCTTATCTACATAGCGTATCGATTTGCAATAGACACAAGAACAAAAAAAGTACGAGGCTTGTATACTAGAATTTTAGTCGAGGTGTTTGAATTTGTAAGTTTTCTGAAATCTTATAAACCAAATCAACTACAATCGACTCACAATAAGGTTTTTAGGTTATTAAATGTTCAATCTTGATTTGTTAAGCAAGCAATTAAACTTCTTCGTAATTGGTTTTATGTAGTATATAACTCATCTGATGTTAAAAATAAAGATACCCACATAAAATTTGCTAACTTTGGTGTTGAGTTTGGATTCGACAATCTAGAATTATGAATTTTAAACTGATGTCCAATTTGCTATAGTTGATGACTGTTAGGAGCATAGTAATTTCTCTTTTTTACCTGCAAATTTCTTGAGAAATTGAGATTTAAAGGTCGTCCTAGCATTCAAATTTTTGTGTAATACAATTATATGTAGATAAAAAACCATAGTTTGTTTAGAAAGTCCGATGTGATAATGAGTTCATATGACGTGTCGTGTTCTTTAGAGAGCTTATGAATTTAAACTTATATGATTAACAAGTTTTTAAATAGAATACAATACAATGTACATTAATTATGTGAAGCAGTTCCTATAAGAGAATAATCAAGATGCATTGATGCATCTAAATTTTAATGTCAAACAATGATTCCTCATGTAGTTGAAGATGGTAGGTGTGTAATAACAGTTTGTACAAGTCTAGTGATGGATACTAGTGTGGATATGAAACTTTATAGTGTTTAAAAAGTTTAATATGATAATGAATTCATATAATCATATTATATCATTTACGTGAACAACAGGGTTTTAGAAAACAAACAAATTCAATATAAGTTGTTTGTAAACTAAAATAATGAGTGTTCTTTAAAAGCTTATTCTTAATTTGATGACCCAGTTTTTGATCAAGATAGAATTAAAAGGACATTATATGATCGAGTATTTGAATACATGCAATTATGATGTATTGATGCATTTTTTTTATTTATGAAAATAAAATAGGTGATACTTTCATTCTTGTTCTACTTGACTATGTTTGATTAGTAGTATACGGTTTTTAAAAATTCATATCTATTTTAGTTTGTTTTAAAACTATGTATGATTCATGGTTGTGTTTTAATATATGTATTTTCATATATGAATTTTGTTTAACAGCTAAAACATGTTAATTTAAGAAACACCTTTTATCTACCATGAAATCATTAACATGTTTTGAAAAAAAAAAAACCGGTTGACATTTAAAGGAATTAATTACCCATTACTCAAGCAATCTTCCATGACGACGAGTTTAAGGGGATTTAGATTTGATGGAGTTAAAGATGAAACCAGATTTTAAAATTCAATAATCATTTATAACGGTCACTTGCTAACCTGTTCTCGATCCCGAATCAAAAACCCACTTTGTTTTCTTGCTACCATTGATGTTAAATATGTTGAGGCCCCTTCGGATCAATTGTTCGGGATCAATCATGGATGAACATGATATGGATTCTGCACATGAATGTGCAGTGAACCCGGTGGAACACAGGGTCAAACAAGAACAAAATCAAACACACAATACTTCTGTTATTCCACACTTAATTCGACATACAAACAGGGTATTTATACCTTTACAATGGCGGTTACAAACTACTAAAACTAACACAACTAACCCTTGAATTCCCGCCTAATTTACATGTTTGACTCTTTGTATTTTGACTTTCTAAATACTGAAATTCTTATGATTATCTTGATTATTAATCTTCCAACAGAATACAAAAAAGGAATGTTGACTAGTTATTGCTATTGCTTCAAGAAAATTATGTGTTGGTTCTGTTTTATTATGCCTATCAATGCTTCAGTTAACATTCTTAATATCATAAATCTTCAAGTTCTTATTGCACAATTGATCAAGTTATACCCTATTTATGTCATCCTTCTAGTACACATATGATGCTACACTTTTGATATCATTATAAGTATGCTCCTTCTATATAGAGTGCTTGTGGTTTCAATTCCCCTGAGTGATCTGGGCTACACTTAAGGATACTATACAAATTTCGTGTCGTTCAAAAGTGGAAGGATGTTAAGAAAGTGATTCAAGACGAACTTGTATGATTAAATTCAACACTTACTGAAACTTAAAATTAGATTTCAGAGTAATTACAAGAATGTACATGCATTATAATATACTAGAATGGTTTGAAACATGAGAAAATGCATTGTGCATATGTGCATATATGCGTATTTGCATTATTGAAATATGCATATCTGCATTATTGTAGAGTACATAGCTACCATCAAAAAAAGATTATTTCAGTTGTTGCAAAGACTCAAAACACTAATGGATGAATAACAAATAAAGTTGAAACCATAAAAGACCTTTTAGATATTCAAAACATAGAATTACCGAGGATCAAACACGCATTATTAATCTTCTGTAGTCCCTCTGTAATGCTTTATGCTAGTCGCCAGCAACAATAATTCAGTGAAGTTATGGACTATTATTGGTCAATTTATTTTCTGTGTTAACTTGCTTTACCTCAAAATTGGATTGCCACATAGGAACATTGACATATTAGAGGTCTATGTATGAAACTGTTTTTGGACTATTCGCTTGTAGTTTCACCGAGGATGTTCTACCAATTTTGATTCACAAAAGTACTCAATCAAGATAGAGTCAATGCTGCATTTGAGAAGCAACATAACACATCAAATTTATCTTCTATAACATGACTTTGCAAGTTAATACTCATGTAAGCTCTTTAGAGTCCATACAGTGGTGCATGTTGAAATAAAAATGCAAGTTGTGGATATGCCAAATGGAATCAACGAGATGTCAAATAATGTTTCAATTGTCTACAGCTTGGAGGTTACTTTGTTGGTAGAGAGAGATCAAACACAGGTTTTACAATGGATGAATACAGAGATTTTAACTATGTAGAATAGATTCATCTTGGTATCAAATGAAGATTACAAGAGTATTTATAGGTTAGTATTTGGCGGGTTATCCACGGGTCTTCCACCGGGTTACTTAACCACCAAGAAACTAACATAACTACCTAACCTATATTAATTCTAATTATACAATTGTCACACTAACTTATAATAACATATATACATATTAAATTTCGTTTAACATTCAGCACTCCCCCTTAAACTAAATTTAATTTGAGAAGATCTTCATCTTTCCACTTCACAATAGCATAGATTCGTCTTCCTCGCATTGAATAAGATGAGCTTCCTCCTTTTCTTTCCATTTTGGACACTCATGTTTAAGGTGTTCAAATTCATTACAATTGAAGCATCTTATGTGGCTCTTGTTTTGTTGGTTTATTCTTCCAACTTTGTTTTTATATGTCTTCCAATTTTTACCTTGTCCATACCTTAGACTTTCTTGACTTGAATTTCCATGCCCACAACGTTCACATTTATCTTCTTTGACTTTTCCTTTTGCATCTTCTTTGGTGAATAAGAGTTTTGCTTGTGTGTCACCTTCTTCTGGTTTCTTGATGCGTTCTTCATATGCCTTTAATCTTCCCACAGCTTCTTGAAATGGCATAGTTTTAAGATCGGCAAATTGTTTAATTGCAGCAACAATTTGAACGTACTTTTGTGGTACGGAACTAAGTAGTTTCCTAACTAATCTTTTGTTGTCAATTATGGATCCAAGATTGTTGGCTTGTGAGACAAGTTTGCTAATTTTGCCGGTAAAGTCATCTAGTGACTTGTTGTCTTTCATTTTTAATGCTTCAAATTCGGATTCAAGTGTTTGTAGTCTTGCTTCTTTGACTCTTTCTTCACCTATAAATCGTGCTTTTAAATCCTCCCAAATATCTTTAGCATGTGTATGATGAGCAATTTGAAAGACTAGTTCTTGTGGCATGGATTGATGAAGATAAGCAATAGCCTTTGCATTTTTCTTTGAATCAACTTCTCCTGTTGGTTCAATTGCTTCCCATATTCCATGTACATTGAAAATTGCTCTAACTTTTACTGCCCAAATAGTATAGTTTGTAGAATTTAGAATCGGGCATTGGAACATCATTGAAGTTCCTTCTTCCTTTATGACTTCATCTTTCTTAGTCATTATATGTTTCTTCTTCTTTCCAATATTGATAAGTAACTTATAACTATCTTAACTTTAGTACCTTTGGTTTCAGATCGAATTTGATATCAACTCATTTGTTTCGGATCAAATCGATGTCAACCTTCCTTGAGATTAATTTGATATCAGCCTAATTGACTTCGGATCAAATAATCTTCTTCTTTTGACTATGACTAACTTGATATCAACTTACGTAGTTTCGAATCAAATTAATCAATCTTTGGGTCTTTCGGTCGCGTAGCGAATCAAAACCTCACTTCTAAGAATAGTAAACTGGTCTTTCGGTCGTTTATAACGAATCAAAACCTTCTATTCTTCTTATCACAACAATAAACGGGGTCTTCGGTTGTGAGACGAATCAAAACCAACTAACTAGGTCGTTCGGTCGTCTAACAAATCAAACCAATTGTTGCTTCTAGAACAGTCTTCGGGTCTTCGGTTGCGTGACAAATCAAAACCAATTGTATGGGGTTTTTCGGTTGTCAAGCAAATCAAACCAACTGTTCTTCTTGGAACTGGTCCTTCGGTTGCCGAGTAAATCAAAACCGTTCCTCCTCTCCTTATTTAGTAAAACTTTATTGTTTTCTAAAACATATATTTCTCTTTAAAAATATTTTGATTTTGAGGTTAAAATATTTATAAAAGATCTGGTATTTTTAAGTATTTTCTCTTTTTTAAATGTTTTCCCAAAAATAGTTTTTTTCTTTAAAACTTACTGATTTTTACACTTAAAATAAATTGTTGACTTTCAAAGTCAATCTTCTCTAAAAATTTTAACGAACACAAAATTCGATTGATTTATGCACAAATAATTGATTTCGATTTTCAAATCGAATTCGTTTATTTTTCTTTGATAATCCAACACTTGGTCATACAAAAGAGGGCTTGTTTCTTATTTTTTTCGTTCTATCAATTTGAAAAATGGGTTCGTAACACAGGATCTTGTTTGATCTGTGATTTTGATTTGAAAAAACAAGATTTTATGTATTCGATTACTTAAGAGGTTTAGAGGAATCGAGATCAAACCGTTGATTTTGTGTTATTTCGTGAGTATGTTTTCGTTTCTGTTTCGCCGAGTTTCCGCCGGAAATCGGTATTCTCCGATTAAGATTTTACACAATTATAGGCTTCCAAATCAATGATCTTCCTTAATCGATTAATGAAAACAGTGATCCCTGAATCGATATTCTCGTACTTGATATCGATTTTGTTCCAAATTTGATTTCGTCTTTCAATTGTTCTTCACACGAACAGAGGGTGTTTATTCTTTCGTCTTTTCTTTTCAAATCTTTGAGTATAATTTCGTCCGTGTCTTTTGATTTGTCCGTGTCTTTTGATTCAATCTGTTGTATATATTTTCCTTCAATTCCTTGATTGTGTTTCAATTTTGGTTCCCTTCGATCAACGTTTTTATTTGAAAGAAACGGAGTATGTATCGCCGGAGTTTATAGTGGGGAACAATCGAGAATTCCAGGAGCGTAACCGCTCTGATACCAATTGTTGGTAGAGAGGGATCAAACACAGGTTTTACAATGGATGAATACAGAGATTTTGACTATGTAGAATAGATTCATCTTGGTATCAAATGAAGATTACAAGAGTATTTATAGGTTAGTATTTGGCGGGTTATCAACGGGTCTTCCACCGGGTTACTTAACCACCAAGAAACTAACATAACTATCTAACCTATATTAATTCTAATTATACAATTGTCACACTAACTTATAATAACATATACACATATTAAATTTAGTTTAACATTCAACATACTTTAAATGGGTTCTACAAAGTAATCTTCTCCCTTAAGTTTTGCAAGTTATTGATGATGCAAAATCTTTGAAGTACACATATTCGTGTGTATATTAAAATTACACTAGGCATATTATCGTAATAAAATAATTAATGTACTGGTCAATAAGTAATGTAATGCGTATGGCTAGCTAGTTTATATGAAATTTATTAACTAAAATATATCTAGATGAAGTGGTTCATGCATGTTACTGTACATTGGGTCATATTTACGATGTACCAAATAAGCATTAAAAATGTAATGTTAATAAAAAGTTGGCTTTCAAAGTGTTAAATGTATAAACTTTATCCTAACTGCAGTTTTATTTATTAAAAAAAATAGATGAGAGTTTATCCAAGTAGTAATAAATATTTTTATCAAACGAAATACCAGGTTGACATGTAAAGGAGTCAATTATCCATTATTCACTTTCAAAACAAATCACACGTGTCAATCGAATGTATTACAGGGGAACCACTCTTCGTCTCTAATATTTTCCTTTGTCGCATGAAAAATTGAATCCAGAATTGTTTATATGGGTTGCTATTTAGATCTAAGCACAATATGAAGTTTTGATCGGAAGTTCGTTTTGCAAAAGGAATGAGCAGTTACTATTGGTTGATGGTGGTTCTTTTGGTTTTTTACAAAATTTTGATTCTTATTAGAAAACCCCTAAACCCTATATATATATATATATATATATATATATATAGAGAGAGAGAGAGAGAGAGAGAGAGGAGAGAGAGGAGTATCCTAAGAAAACCATAAAGTTATGAGAAAATTAGAGAAAACCAATGAAAACGATCACATAATTTATAAATTTTTTATCAATACACTCTATATATATGTGTGAGCATATATAAATAAAGGTATGGATCAAATAAAAACCGTAGCATGGTTTTACATATATATCACACATAGTTACGTATACGTAACCATTTTTCATTCGACATAGTGTTACGTATATGTAAGTTTCTTCGTTCTCGTATATATGCTCAACATATATGTACCAAACACTTAAATAACATTTTAATAATTAAAATAATAAAAAAAATTTGAATTATGTTATTGTTTTCCGTGGTTTTCTTTGGTTTTCACATAACTATTGGTTTTCTCAGAAACCCTCCCCAGAGGAGGGATCCTAAGAAAACCACAAAGTTATGAGAAAACTAGAGAAAACCAATGAAAACGGTCACATAATATAGAAATTTTTTTATCACCATCCTCTATATATATGTGTGAGTATATATAAATAAAAATATCGATCAAATGAAAAATCGTAGCTTGGTTTTTCATATACATCACACATAGGTTACGTATACATAACCATTTTTCATTCGACATAGTGTTACGTATACGTAAGACTCTTCATTCTCGTATGTATGCTCAAAATATTTGTACTAAATACTTAAATAACATCTTAACAATTAAAATAACAAAAAAAATTATGAATTATGTTATTGGTTTTCGTGGTTTTTTTTGGTTTTCACATAACTATTGGTTTTTTCAGAAACCCTATATATATACATATAGGGTCAGGATTTTTTCAAAACTACAGAACTAATCTGGGGCCTTAGATCATTTAATCGATGGTCAAAATAATAATGGCATTTTAGTATTTAGGAAAATAAATAAAAAGATTACTCAAATTGAATAGGGACAATAATGGAATTTTACCTAACCATTCCATAAATCTCTCTCAATCTCTTTAAAAATACGATTAATAGCTTAAATGTGCATTTCTTCCTCATCCCTTTATTTTTTGCCATTATGTTCTTTCTCTTCTTATAGAATTTGTTTCTCTTCAATTCTACGATTATGCGTTGAGGACTATTAAAAAGAAGAAGATTGGCGATTTTGTTGAAATAACATTTGTTTTGATGGAAGCAAACTATTTTGAAGTTGATACATTTGAAGTATTTAATTTGATATTTTTTTAAATAGCAAAATAATCATGGTGATTCATTTTCAAATATTCTTTCCAATATTTGAAGCTTTTATTATATTTGCTGGCTTGCTTCATTCCTTTCTTATTGTAAGTCTCCATCTGCACCGGCTATTATGATATTTTATTTATTTTTTGTTTAAGGTTTAATTTATTTAACATGTAAGCTTCTATTAAATTATTAGTAGAACAATTGAAATTTTTTTTTTTTTTTTGGAGCATGAAAGATCTTTTGGTTTATTGTACAAATTAATGATAATGATTTTTTATATTGATATGTTATTTAAAAACAAAACATAGATTTTTAGTTTTATTAATTCTAAACTCCATGACCAAAAGCCTAAAATGTTTTTTTTATTCTTTATCTTTCCCATTAATTATCGTGTGTTGGAGATACCAAAAAAAAAAATGATTAGAATATTATTTTCTTAGTTGCTCAATTAAATTAAAAGTGATGATTTTTTTATGTAAATCATAGTGTTTTATATTTTTTTTAGTTTACTTAACTATAAAAACTCTAATAGTTTGAAAAATATTAGAGTAAATTACACGGATGGTCCTGTGATTTGGTTAAAATTTTGGATTTGGTACTTAAAGTTATAAAATTACGAATATACTCCCTAATGTTATAGTTATCTTTTATCAATAGTCTCTACTTTTTTAGTTCAGTTAGTGATGTTAAATTTGTTAAAATAACTATTTTACTTTTAAGGATAATCAATGTAATTTTATTTTATTATAATCTTTTTATTATAAATATGTTATCATTGAATACACAAATAAAAAAATATTTTAAAAAACATCTTCTTTTAAATGTTGTTTATTATTTTTTTAAACCCCTATGCAGGTTGTTTTTAAACCTTTATAACATGTCTTCTTTTATAAAGACGTTTAAAACTGAACTGTTTTTTAAAAGATGTTTAAAAAACTAAGAATTTGTTTAAGAGAACATGTTTTAGAAAATGAATAGTTATTTAAAAAAAAAACTTTAGAAAACCAACCAGTTTAAAAAATAAAAAAAAATTTGAATGACGTATAAAAAATGAACGGTTAAAGAACCGAACATTTTAAAAAACATGTTTTAACAAGTTTTTTATTTGTGTATTTAAAACATATTTTATTAAATAATAATCTTATTAATAATGAAATTATAAAAATAATATAAAAATAAAAAATTTTGAAAAATAAAAATATAAAATTTTCTTAAATAAAAATAATACAATGGTTTAAAAGGTAAATTAAATAGATGGCTAATGCGCGTAAAATGCTAATTTTTACAATATATAAAATTACTAACGGCTAACTAACAGACCTAGTGTAAGCGTCAACAGAAAACATAGATCGATCTCACGATAAAAATGCGAAATGTTAACATCATGGAATAAGACTGTATAGTAGATGAATCACACTAACACAATTGTAAATCAACGTTGAAGTATATTGCTTTCTGATTTGAATGAATTACAATGAAAGTGAAATCTAGAAATGACAAAAGCCTTCTCAATTACACTAAGAACTAATTATTTATGCTAATCTAAAAAGTTCACGCATAGTTCTGGCGTGACTTCGAATATCTCGCGCGAGAAGCAAGTTCTCGCGAGGCAACTCTAGGTTCTCGCGCGACTTGATCTTGATCTTCATCTTGATTTGATTTCTAGAGCCTCTAGGTTCAACCCCTACAATCTCCCCCTAGGCTCGGTAAATCATTGAGTTTAGAAGTCTACGTCTGCAACCTTGTAACTGCCCCATAAGCATACTTCTTGTTGTCCGGGGCCTTCGTAATCAACCAACTAAACTGTGCTGCTATAAACTGAACTGATTCATCAGCTCCAATTGGACAAGCCTCCAACTTCATCAAATCTTCTTTTCCAAACTTTGGCAAATCCACAGGGTCGATGATACGGTATTCTTTATCCATTCAATGTATTAATGCATGTCCTGTCTCTTTCTCACAACTACACCACATAAGCTTAGACAAGCTGTTAATCGGTATAGGAGTGTGGATAGGAATCTTTCTCACATACTTTGGATGTTTGTAAACCCTTATCTTCATAGGTTTATTCGTGTTTGGATCAATCCAGGTCTCATCTTCAATAACTTTGGATTCAGCTGCTTTAAAGTCTTTAAGGTTGGTTTTGCTTTGTCGCCAGATCATATTTCTGATCCAATTTCCCTTTCCATAATTACTCGGGTTAATAAATAGACAACAACCCATGGCATATAAATCTGATGCTCTGAGTGTATGGAAATCGCGTTCGTCTTGATAACACTTAATAGCACACCCTTTCTCTTGATCACATATAATTTCTTTTCTGCATCGTACGCCCAGCTAATGATAGGTTCTGAGTTCCCGTACCTTGTGAAAGGTTTGGAATGTCTCAGCGTATGAATGTAAGCTGGTGGAGGAGGAGCAGCAAATGTAAGATTTCCGACCTGACGGACAGCACTTTGATTAGCAACACTAGTAGTCTTGTCAGTCGTTTGCTGATTGCTCAACTCTCCAACGATCTCCCCTTCTTCAATCAAAGAATTTGATAACAAGTCCTTAAGACTGTTTCCGAATATATCAGTGTAGTTTATGGCTTCTTCTAAATCATCAAATACACCAAAGTCTTCTTCAGACTTCTCAGCCATCATCTTTTGCTGGAAAGTATAGAATTCTCTCTCATAGGCTTCTTCGATGCTGGATTTAACGGTGCATACTCAGTGGTATCATCAGGACTTGGTCCGGAGACATTATCAGCACCCGATGACCCAGAAGCACCAGCTGTAGAACCTACATCTCCTCCTTGATTATCATCATCACCATCATCCTTCTTATCATCCTTCTTAGTATCACCATCATCAACGTCATCACCGTCATCACCATCATCATCTTTATCATCATCACCCTCTTCTTCATCACTAGAATCATAATCTACCATATCTAAATAATCATCATTTTGTACTGAACTTGGAATAGGAATCATATGCAGAAAAGAATCATATAATTTCTTTTCTGCGTCATACGCCCAGCTAATGATAGGTTCTGAGTTCCCGTACCTTGTGAAAGGTTTGGAATGTCTTAGCATATGAATGTAAGCTGGTGGAGGACGAGCAGCAAATGTAAGATTTCCAACCTGACGGACAACACTTTGATTAGCAACACTAGTAGTCTTGTCAGCCGTTTGCTGATTGCTCGACTCTCCAACGATTTCCCCTTCTTCAATCAAAGTATTTGAAAACAAGTCCTTAAGACTGTTTCCGAATATATCAGTGTAGTTTATGGCTTCTTCTAAATCATCAAATACACCAAAGTCTTCTTCAGACTCTTCAGCCATCATCTTTTGCTTGAAAGTATAGAATTCTCTCTCATAAGCTTCTTCGATAGCTGGATTTAATGGTGTATACTCAGTGGTATCATCAGGACTTGGTCCGGAGACATTATCAGCACCCGATGACCCAGAAGCACTAGCTGTAGAACCTACATCTCCACCTTGATTATCATCATCACCATCATCCTTCTTATCATCCTTCTTAGTATCACCATCATCACCATCATCACCGTCATCACCGTCATCACCATCATCATCTTTATCATCATCACCCTCTTCTTCATCACTAGAATCATAATCTACCATATCTAAATAATCATCATTCTGTACTGGGCTTGGAATAGGAATCATATGCTCAGGCTCTACAAACGCCTCTCTAGTAAACAATACAGGTTGATCCTTAGAGGCCTGGATGGGAATATCTGTTATTGGCTCTTGATCAATATTAACAGTGTCTGTTGTCCTTTCTGTATCAACAGGATCAACCACATGCTCTTTATCTTCAACAGGTTCAGGATCAGCAGCTTGCTGTCCACTAGATTCTCCAACCTTCGTGGTATGTTGTTGTGTGAATTACGAATAAACACGAGAGGTGAGATCTCTTAAATTTTGTTCCATGATTTGCACATAGCTAAACATGAACTTCTGTTGGCTTTCCAAGCTCTTTATCTTCTCATCTTTGTCTTTCTAGCTTTGACTCAACTCATCAATCACCTTTGTTTTCTCTAACATCTCCCTCTCTAACACGACAACCCTCTACTCTAAAGTAACCCTTGTGGGTGAGAATGATTCAGACTCAAGTTGCGGTCGAGGTTCTGGTATAGTATGAATGAAATTAGCTTCACCAAACATGTCATCATGAGTTTGCTCCCTTGGACGTGTCATCATCACATCAGCAGTAGTTGGCATAAATGATGATGTTACATTAGTTGATTCTATAACAATCACTGGAGTATGAGCCTCACTGACGGTGATTGGAATATCAGCAACATGAACTTCTTCGGTTGTCACAGTGGTCATCATGACGTTTCCTCAACACACCTCGTCCTCTATCCCTCCCACGTGGACTATCACTAGTTCTCCTAGCCATTCTCTTTTTTTTTTCTCTTGTGGTCGGTACATCATCAGGAATAAAGTCAGCATCACGATCCTCAGCAGTATGTTTGGCAAGCGTTTCTTGCACTCTGGGACGTTCTTGCAGCACGCAAGGTACATTCCCTATCTGATCACTGTCAGTCTTACTGTCTTCCTCACCACTTTACAACCATGTATCCACTTCATCAATATCTGATCTACCAGCTGCTTGTGAACTATTTGGAGCTTCTTGTGCTATACTTGTAAATGTACCAGCTGTATCAACTTTATGTGCTTGAGGAGCTTGAAATCCATCAATAAACCTTCCAAACTTTACAAAATAAGAACCATCCTAAGCATTTCCTCTCTCTCTCTCCTATCAGACAAGTAAAAATATCTTTCTTCATCACCATTACATCATAAGTTGACTACTCTGATACAGCAAACTCAAGATGAGCAGCATTCACTATCATCTGTAGAAATCTGGGGTACATAATAAACTTCTTCCCCACTGTAGCAATAACATTATTCTACAATTCAGAAAAATTAGCCCCGGATATGCTATATCGAAGATCATCAACAAGAGAAGCGAGTAGGGATCCGAAAACAGCACTCAGACTATCCATGCCAGCCTTTAGATTGCTAAAGCAATGGATTACCACATAAAATAAGTACTTCCAAAAAGAAGGTAAGTACTTCTTCTCCAAAGATGGGTATCTATGATTGTAACCCATACGAATCAAACAATCCTTGACAACATCATTGTCTATCTTCACTGGTGCATTTCGCTGATCTTCTAGTAATAGCACACTGTTGATCACCTCAGCTGTGATAACCAATCTCTTCCCCTTAAGAGTGGTTGTAATGCAAAGTTCTCCTTCAGCATCTATCTCATTTGCAGCTGATTGCCAAAACTGATCGATCACATCAGTGTATATAACAGGATTAGCAGATATAGCATGAAAGATCCGAGAAGTCTTTAATCCTTCAATCAACGATCTAAATAATGTTTTCTCTTCTGGAATATCTCCAAGATATGTAACAGCATTATGGTTTTTATTAAAAACCATAGATCTCGCCATCTGAAACATTAAATAACACTTGATAAGTAAACAAAATACTTAGAACCTTTTAGACTTAGAAAATTTCACACTTAGAAAATTAAAAAATTTGCACTTTTCGCGTGAAAACCGTAACTACTCACGCGAAAACATCATGTTTTCAGATCTATTTTTCGCGCGACAACTTAGGTTTTTGCATGATTTTGAATTTAACCATTAGTTGATTTTTCGCGCGACAAGTCAACTTTCCACGCGAATAGTTCTGAGTAATTTGAAAGTTCTTGCGTCTCTTCATCTTCAAATAACTTTTCGCACGCGAAAAGTCTGTTTTTTTCAAAATTTCAATCTATCAATTTCAGAGTGTTTTAACCAATTAAACATGTTCTTTAGATCTCGTTTAAGTCATTATTAAGGTTTATTATGTTTAATTAGTTTAGTTTAACGTGTATTAGTTTGTTTAACTTTCGAATATGAATCAAAATCTTTCAAATCGATATTATAAACATCAATATACCTTAATAAGTACTTCTGAATTGATATGCGACCTTAATGAACAATGTAACTCAGTGTAATGAAGTTTCAACACTTAGAATTTTTGAGAGAAATTTTTCAGAAGTTTTCGTGCGAGTACTTCAGTTTTCGCTCAACTGTTTTATATAGTACTCTGACTTCTCGCGCGAGAAGTTAGAGTTCTCGCATCTTGAACTTTTCACATGATTTGAACCTCTTGCGCGAAAAGTTCAAATTCTTTTAAAAAATTTTAACTTTTATTTATTATTATTTTTTTAATTTTTATCATTTTATTGAACCCTTTTGATTTGTTATAAAAATTGTAACACCCGTCCTCTCGTACCACCAATATTGTCCGCTTTGCCCACAAGGGAGCTCACGGATTTGCTTTTGGTTGCCCGGGTGAAAACTTCTTAGGGAGGTCACCCATCCCTGGATTGCTCCCACCTGATATTAGACACCAGATATTACTTATGAACCAAGAATCTCTCCTGGCCACGGCCGACGTGGGAAATATGTAGGGTGTCACAATCACCCCCCTTTGGACTCATCGTCCTCGATGAGCCCGAGACCACACTCACCATCCCCGGTGAGTTTTGTCCCACCATCCCGAACGGCACAGGAGTGGCTCTGATACCATTCTGTAACACCCGGCCTCTCGTACCACCAATATTGTCCGCTTTGCCCACGAGGGAGCTCACGGATTTGCTTTTGGTTGCCCTAGTGAAAACTTCCCAGGGAGGTCACCCATCCCCGGATTGCTCCCACCTGAGCACGCTTAACTGTGGAGTTCTCCTCTCATACACAGCCAATACGACCAAAACGCGTTGGTGATGTTAGAGACCAGACATTACTTATGAACCAAGAATCTCTCCTGGCCATGACCGATGTGAGAAATATGTAGGGTGTCACAAAAATGATTATGTTTAACTAAGTGTTTACACATATTCTAACACCCTTAACTTTTGAAAATTTTGTATAACAAAACTAACTGACACAAAAACAATTAAACACACTAATTATCATTATTCTATAATGTTTTTGATACCTTTTCAAATATAGGATCATATTTCTTAAAATTCAATCATTAACATTGCTCATCTTATTGTAAATAAGACTGTTTATGTTGATTGTCAATATATTGCATCCTTGTTAATTAAATTTCAAGTTTTAGTTAGACACATAAGTTGTGATTATTATCATGTTTTATTTAGATTATATGAATTCATTGATTCCCGCAATCAAAAGTTTTGCAAAACTCTTATCCAACTTCAAGACATTTTGAGATTTCAAGTCACCCCAATTTGACTTAAACCTTTCACCTCTGATCAGCTTTCTCAGAATCAATTATTATCTTAGAATAATATCTATTTGGAGCATAACTAGCATGAGAAATGCTTCTGAACGCAGAATATTAACAATTTGTAGGACTTATTAACTGCCAGTCGGACTTATGTTTTGCCCTCGCAAGACGTTAGGACTTACAAGCCAAATCGGACTTACATGCCCCATCTTTTGATTTTGCCTTCTATGTTATAACATATTCTCAAAGAAGAAAATATTTATCATATAGTATCTATGTCTATGACATATCTTTTATTAATGTGCTCATTGGCATCTTTTATTCCTATATGGTCTTTTGACTTCTTTTTGCTTCTTTTGTTTGTTTTATTCTTTTGTATCTTTGTTTTGTTTTTGTATACTACACACACACACACACACACACACACATATATATATATATATATATATATATATATATATATATATATAATCTGAAACGAGCTGAAACAGAAAGTAACTGGCTTGAGTATGACTAGACTGTAACTCTCAGTCTGTTTTAGCATGGAATTAGTGTTAATCCAAAACCTTGATGAGTTACCCACTTCGATCATAGAAAATCAATTTCAATGCATCACAGTACTTAGTGCTGTTCATTCTTGATTATCAAGCCTACCAACATATCAAACCTAATCCAAGTCAGTTTCTTGTAATCTTTATAATGTAATGACTGAAAATCAGGAAATGTACTATCATATCCTATAGATCATTGAAGATTCATATTTTCTCAAACCTTTTGTTATAAATTTTTTTTATTTTTCAAATTTATCAGATTTTCTCACCCTAAAATTGTGATTATCTGTGAACAAAATAACAATTTTAACTAAAAATAAAAAAGATATTTGTTGTAAAGGGTGAAAGAATAAGTGTTAAACAAAGTTAATCAGTCCCAAAGATTGAACTAAGAATTCGAATCTAGAATGATCAAATGCCTTAGTAAACAAATTAGCAATGTTGTCATCTGATTTGACCAATTCCAAATGAATAAGTTTCCTATCAAAATAGTCACGGATGAAATGAAGTCGGATATCAATGTGTTTTGTTTTGGAATGTTGAATTGGATTATTCACAATGTTAAGTACTGCAGTGTTATCACACCAAATTTTGGTGTCATAAATGTTAAAAACATAATCAAAAAGTTGTTGTATCCAAACAATCTATGAACAACAACTTGAAGTAGTCACATATTCAGCCTCGGTAGTTGAAGTGGACACCGTCTGCTACTTCTTGCACTGCCTTGAAATCAATCCATTACCAAGAAATTGACATCCACCGGTAGTTGATTTCCTATCCAAGTTACAACCTACATAATTACTATCAGTAAAAGCAAATAAATTGAAATCAGAAATTTTAGGATACCACAGGCCAAGTGTTGGTGGACCCTTGATCTATTTAAAAATTCGCTTGACAGCTTTCATATGAGATTCCTTTGGATTACTCTGATAGCGTGCACACTGACAAATAGAAAACATGATGTCTGGCCTACTTGTAGTAAGATACATCAGGGATCCGATCATTGATCAATACATATGTTGATCACCATCTGCACCCTTGAGATCGAGAGTCAAAGTAGGATGAGAAGACATAGGAGTTGGAGCTGTCTTGGAGTCTTGAAACTTGTATTTGTCAAAAATACTGTGAACATACTTTTGTTGATGTATCAGTATTCCCTTGTCATCTTGTTGAACTTGAATACCCAAGAAAAATGACATTTCGCAAAGAGAACTCATCTCAAATTTCTTCTTCATCACTGTTTCAAATTCTTTGCACAAACTGTCATTGGTAGATCCAAAAATAATATAATCCACATAAACTTGAACCAGAATAATATCATCACCAGTCTTCCTTAAAATAAACTTTGATCAATAGCACATCTTGTATAACCATTTCCAAGCAAATGATCAATAAGAGTAGCATAACAAGCACGTGGTGCATGATGTAAGCCATAAAGTGCTTTGTCTAACTTGTAAACATATTCGGGATTATCCGGGTCTTCAAAACCTAGTGGTTGACAAACATATGTTTCTTCTTTTATTTCGCCATACAAGAATGCAGTTTTAACATCCATTTGATATACAGTGAAGTTCTTGTATGAAGCATAAGCCAGAAAGATTTTGATAGCTTCCAGCCTTACAGTAGGAGAATACACTTTTTCATAATCAAGTCCTTAATTCTGATTGAATCATTGAACAAGTCTGGCCCTGTTGCGAACAATCACTCCCTTTTCATCCGTTTTGTTCTTGAATATCCATTTTGTTCCAATTGGTAATTTACCCTTTGGTAATTCACACAGATGCCATACATTAAACTTCTTGAATTGCATAAGCTCGTCTTGCATAGCCTCTACCCAACTGTTTTCCTTTAAAGCCATCTCAACATTCTTTGGCACGATTTGATAAATGAAACATGAATACAAACATGTATTTATTGCTCCAGATCGGCTTCGGGTTTGAACTCTTTGTGATAATGAACCAATGATTGCTTCAGTTGGATGATCTTTATGAATTCTCAGCTAAGGAATAGTATCTTCAGAGATAACTTCGTCTAGATTAGACATATGACCCACTGGTTCTGCAATAGTGATCCCTCCTTCTGGTTGATAAACAATGTCTTCTTCTGGATGATTATCATTTTCAATTGAAAAATCATCAAATGAAACTTGAATAGTAGCAATTTGATCATCTTGAGTAGAAGAAGAACTCTGAGCAGAATCTTGTGAAGCTTGCTCAATGATTGGCTCAGAATAAGATGTATCGGATGCAGAAGCCAATGAACAACTGATATAGTGGAAGAAAAAGGTATATCTGAAGATATTCCTTTTACCCAAGAAGAAAAAGTTCTAATGTCATCAGCAAAAATCTCCTGAATTGAGGATGTCAAAGGCAAAGTAGCTGTACAAACAATAGTTGATCTATTAAATGTTTCAAACAATGAAGCATAATCATATACCCATGAAGGTGTAGAACCTGCATCTGTTTTGTTAGATTCATGCCAGTCAATATAAAACGATTCAATTATTTGTTTAGACCTTTTATTATAAACCCGATATGCGACCTTATTGGCTGAATATCCAACAAAATAACAATCATCAGCTTTTTCATTAAATTTTGACTTTGAATCAGATGTATTTAACAAAGTACAACAACAGCCAAAAGTTTTGAAATATTTGACATTGGGTTTATGTTTAAAAAAGATTTCATAAGGAGTCATGTTTTGTTGTTTATTGATTAACACATGATTCTGAACATAATAGGATGGGTTAACAGCTTCAGCCCAAAAGAAAGATAGTAATTTGGCTGCTGATAACATCGTTCTGGCAGCTTCAATTAACGTTCTGTTTCTTCGTTCAGCAACTCCATTTTGTTGTGGAGTTCCTGCAGAACTGAATTGTCTAGCTATTCCCTTTGAATCACAAAACTCATTTAATGTATGATTGCAAAATTCTGTTCCATTATTACTTCGAATGCACTTGATTGTTTTGTCAATTTGATTTTCCACGAGTTTCATAAAATTTATCAGTACATGAGGTGTCTCATCTTTAGTGCCTAAAAAGAAAACCACTGTAAATCTGGAGAAATCATCAGTAATGACTAAACAATATGCACGACGTCCTAAACTCAAAACACTAACCGGACCAAATAATTCCATGTGTAACAGTTGAAGTATAGAGTCAATTTTTGTATGACCAACTGGTTTATGAGGAAGTTTATGTTGTTTGCCTTTTGAACATGACAAACAATGTTCAGTTAATTGAAATTCTTTCAAAGTTAGGCCTACAACATGATTACTTCTAAGCAATTTGTTCATATTCTTAATTCACATGACCAAGATGCCGATGTCATAACAATGAGTCACTTACCGAGGCTTTTGACAATAGACAAGATGCAGTTACAAAAGAATGTGATCCATTCATCTCAAGTATGTGTCTTTGTCTCTCGGAGTTCTTAATAATATCCATTCATCAGAAATTACAAATCCAGGTTTTAAAATAAGACATTCTTTATTAGTGAAATGTGTTGAATATTGTTTGTCACAAATTTGAGAGACACTTAACAGGTTATGTTTTAGTTCCTTTACAAAATTAACCTCTTCAAAACTTAACACACCACTAGACACTGTACCTTTCTTTGTAATCTTACCTCCTTTGTCTCCAGCAAATATAACATATCCTCCGTTGTATGGTTTTATATTTTGTAACGGAGATATATTACTAGTCATATGCCTTGAACATCTACTGTTAACGTGTCGGACACTGTTAATGTTGGGTCTTGGATGTTCCTGCATAAATGAACTAGTTATTCAAATTTAGGAACCCAAGCCATGGTTGACTTGTGTACTCCATTTGCATCTAAATATGATATAGATTTTAAAATCATATCTCTTTTATCATTGAAAACATAATCTTCAACAATATCAGAAGCTGATTGAGTTGTTTTAATTTTCTATTTTTAATTGGTTTGATCAGACTTGTAACCAATCTTTTGAAAGTGCTTTGTGTGGAAGATGAATTGTCATCATTGACATGTAAAGATTTTTTGTTTGTATTTTCTTGCTTCAAATTTGTATTTGTGCAAACACTTTTGTTAGCAGTAAACGAATTTGACTGATTTATATTTTTTTTAACTCTGGAATTTATGAAAAATTGTTTTCAAATTATTTGTAATGGAATTGTGAAACCTTTGTTTACTTGTCAATTGACATTGATGATGACAATTTCTAGCCTTGTGATTTGGCTTTCCACAAACATAACAACATTTATTATGATACACTTTATGCTTTCGAGTTGGTTTCTCAAATTATTGATGATAACATCCACTGTTATCATAGAATCTGGCTTTAGTATTTCTTTTGGCAATAGATTCTTTAACAGTCCCTTGTTTTCCTTTTACACTATGATTTGTCCTAATAGAATGATTTTCTCCTGAAACTAGCAAGTCTTTAAATTTAGCTCTATCTTTTTGAAATGGATGAACTAGAGTAGGACCAGTTTCTTTTGTACGTGATCTATACACATCTAGTTTCACAGAGTTAGCAATAATAGGAGACTTATTTTTAAAGAATTTCTTAAAAATATAATCTTTTTTATCAATGTTGCTTTTTGAAACAAATCTGTTCTTAAAATCAGTTTTCAAGTCAGATAAAGATGTTGTGACATGTGTTCTTTCTTTGGTCTTTCATTTTAGTTTCTTTTCCTTATTAGACAAGTTTGAACAATCATTTGTAACACTTAAAACTTTAGAACTTTCATTAATCACTGATGATGATTTACATGAAGATTTTTCATTACAATTTTTATTTTCCTCAAAAACTAATTTATCATCACTTTCCCATTCTTCAACCAACCCGTCCTTCTTCATATTTTCTACAAAAAAATTATCATGATTAATTTTAATTTCAGTTTTTATGACAGGTCAACAGTCAATAGAACGTTGACTGTAGGTTTTAAGTCAGACTTTGGTTGAAAACTTAATCCATAGGTCTCTTCATCATAAATGGTAATTGATGAAGGCAATGAAGTATAATCATGATTAATAGGTGGTGCAATGTTAGAATAACCAACTCCACCTTTACCACCATTAATTTTTTGTGTCATTTGAGACTTGATTATACCTTCAACCATGTTTGAGGATAACTCAAATTTTTGAACAACCAATTTTGCAGATAAGAGTTCACTGTGCGTTTGTTAATTTCCAAAGATAATTCATTATTGCGAATTGTCAAATTGTTTATGTTACCTTCTTTATCATAAAGATCCAATTTTGATTGTAAAACCGATTTGTTCAAACCATCTATTTTTTCTTTAAACATTTTCTCATTGGTTTTATATTTTCGCGTTTGATATTGAAGTTTCTCACCTTCTAAAATCAAACGGTATCTGTTTACCTTTTCAATACAATCATTAGAACAAAGATTAATGTATAGCTCATGAGGTTCTGCTTGTTTCTTTGTCTCTTCATGAACAACATTCACCATGAAGGCTTTCTTCACAAACTTTTCTGCCTCTGATGCTGGAGTGATCTTAATAGCATTTTCATCAGATTCTTTCATCTGGACTGGAGTGAACTCAATAGTCATTGCTTTCTTTTCTTTATTTACTTGAGGCTGAGCTGGAGTAATCTCAACAGCTATTTCATCACAACCCTACACTTCTTCCACTTTCACCTCCTCAAGTTGATTGTCTTCAATGGTTTCAGCTTCAATTGTTGCTTCTTCATCAAACACACCCTCTAACAGATCATCCGAAATGAACTCAGCAAGTAGATTTTCTTCAGAATGCTCTTCAACCGGTTGAATTTCAGCTAATAGAGCAGTAGATAGTTTAATATCAAGAATTTCCATTTAATCAGACCAATCATATTCCTCATTGGTCTGAGACACCAGTTCTTTGTTTTTGGATGAACTAGCTTGATCATTTTTAGTTTCAACTTCTATTGTCACCATCTTCTTTCCATGATCATTCTGATTTGATCTGGGTTCAGTGCATTCTCTTGCAAAATGACCAGGTTTGTCACAGTTATAACATCTCAAGCTAGACTTATCAAACCTTATTTTGTAGAGTTGTTCAGACCAAAAAACTTTATTACCAGTTCTTCTTGCAAAATTCTTTGTTCTATACACCACCATAGCCATTTGATACTTGATATCATTTTCTTCTACATCATCGAGATTAACTTGTTGTAAGTCATCAACCAAGATGTTTGGAGCATTTAATCTTCCTGCAGAGAAAGCTTCATAACTATTCATGAATGATGTAAACAGAGCCAGATGTTCTTCAGCTATCTGAATGGTTTGCTTGTTGGGTTGAGAGTTTACAACAAATGCTTGTTGTGTAGGTTGTGTTGCTTGAATTTGTGGATAGGTTTGAGATTGTGTTTGGACTTGTGCTTGAACATAAGTATTTTGATGAGGAGTTTGATAATAAGGCAAAGATTGGGGCAATGATTGATCTTTGATAGTTGGATGAGCAGATGTTGCTGGCTATTGTTGCTGACACAACTGAGAGTAGCTAGCTGACATAATAATTTGGATTACTAGCCATTTTAGCATATAATGCTGATGCCTCAGCTCCCATTGTCGTGATATAATTTGGAGCTCTTTGCTTATCATCCATATCATAAGATTTGATGGTTGAGATTAGATCACTAAGAGATAAAGTAAAGAGAACCTTGGTTCTCTTTATGGTAGTGCAATTGTTGTTCCAGCTATATGGGAGAGAGTTAAGCAGCTTTTTGTTTACTGTAATATTCTCCGGTGTAATTTTTGCACTCTTCATTTTTGTGATCAGTTTCACAAACCTTGACATTTAAGCTTTTAAGGTTTCACCAAGAATATGATTGAACATGTTGAATTCTTGGTTAAGCATATCCTTTCTGCTCTCTCTTATGTATTTGTTGCTCATAATTTGTTCTTTCATTGCATCCCATAAATCCTTAGCTTTGGTATAGTCTTTAAACATTTGAGCAATCTCTGTGGTGAGTGCCATAGTGATGGCAACATACGCTTTATCATCAAGCTCCATTCTCTTCAAATCGTCTTCATCCCATAAATGTTCAGGTTTTGGCACCAATTCACCTTTGTTGTTTTTGTATAACGGGATAAACAGACCTTGTTTGATAGATCTCATCATCCTGGGTTCCGTGTAAATGACATGATTTTCAAACCTATAAGCCCAATCAGGATAATCTTTTTCGTTGAGCAGACGAGGTAGTTTTGTGCTTGTACTCATTGTTGAGATTAAGAGTAGCAGTGATATGCTTCAGATTTACCATTTTCTTACTCAAAAATCAGCAATTCTTCAAACTCAAAAATTCTAGCTTGAATAATCAACTTCTCACGTGAAATCAAGAGTTCTAGCGTGAACAGTACAAAGTTTTCGCGCGGTAAGTTTTGTAACTGAATTTTGCGAAATCTTTAAGTTTTCGCTCGAATGGAATCTTTTTGTAACAAACTTGTAACCAATTCTCGCGAAACTTCAACCTTTCGCGCTAAAGACAACTTTTTGCACAAAAACTTCAATTTTTTGCTTGTTTGATCTCTTCAATTTCGAAGGTTTCCAGTTGCAATCTTTCATCAATTTGATTTAATCTTGCTTAATTAAGTGTTCAATTAGTGATTTATATTCAATTAAGATCCAAATGGTCTCTAATTGATTCAATTAAGCTCGTTTAAGCTGAATAACATCATCCTTTCTTTGAACACCAAGTTAATCAGCTTGATTATCTTCAAATGTGAGCAAATCTTCAAGTATAAACCAATTCGATGATCACAATATCTTCAAAACTCTACTTTAATCTTCACCCAATCGATCAAGAGCATGACGAGCTCTGATACCAATTGTAAGGATCAACAATAAACATAGATCGATCTCATGATGAAAATGCGGAATGTTAACATCATGGAAAAAGATTGTATAGTAGATGAATCACACTAACACAATTGTAAATAAACGTTGAAGTATATTTGTCTCTGATTTGAATGAATTACAATGAAAGTGAAATCAGGAAATGACAAAAGCCTTCTCAATTACACTAAGAACTAACTATTTATACTAATCTAAGAAGTTCTCGCATTGTTCTCGCGTGACAGCAAAGATCTCACGCGAAAAACAAGTTCTTGCGCAGCAACTCTAGGTTCTCGCGCGACTTGATCTTGATCTTCATCTTGATTTGATTTCCCGAGCCTCAACCCCTACACCTAGGGACCACATATGAAAAAGAAAGAAATATCAGGGACTATATTGAAAGATTTTAAACATTAAGGACCAAATCCAAAATTTCAACATAACCACAGGGACCATCCATGTAATTTACTCAAAATATTATATAGACCTTACGTTTCTTATTTTGGTTTCATAAACGGATAATTTACGAATATGTAAATAATATTATATATATGTTAAATAGATATAAATAGTTATTATCTAGCTTTTATTTTTTGTACAAGTATGTTATACATTAAAATAAACATGTCTTATAAATATGTCAGATATAAATATAGTCATGGTTTTAGTTAAAATTTACATTTAGTTTAGTTATCTTTGGATAATTTTAGTTTTTAATTATATTTGTAACATAAGAATCAGAGATACATTTTTAAAAATAAAGTTGTTGGACTTAATATGTATGTTCTTTAGCTTTTGGATATGTTGATTAATTGTATGTGTTTACTTTTACATTCTTGACAGTTTGATTTCATTTGAGGCGTTCATATGATGATAGAAATACCATGAAATCGATGAAAGTTGGAACAATCTATGTTCCCTGTTACATTTTTCACATAATTTTGCATGATTTATTTTTTGTTTTTGCCCTTCTTCATAGAGTAATTTTTTTGTCCTCTCGTGTTTTGCATGTATGTAAACAAAGTTTTATTTAGAAATTTGATATTCAATGTGAAGGTTTACATGTACGTAATTAGTCGTCAAGTTTGAAAAATTTAATAATTAGTTTGAGAATTTACATATATGTAAATAATATATACGTACGTATGTAGATCAATTTACATATAGGTAAATAAATAATCATTTAAAAAAAAAGGCGAATTAGTATTATATTTTTCATATATGTAAATAGATGCTTACATAGAAAAATTGGTGATCGATATGGGTATATTGATAATTACGCAAGCTATATGATAATTACGCAAGTTATGCTGATAATTACGCAGTGAATAATTACGCAAGTTATATGCACAACACATAGACGTTTTCTTAAAAAAATTATTTCTTAAAAAAAAAGTATAGCAATACTATACTAATATTAAAGAGGATAAAATGTTTGTTTTTATGGTGTATTTTTTATAAAAAAAAATAAATTCATATAAAAAAGTTATATGTATTTAAAAAAAGGGGAGTTGTTAAAAAAGTCAATAATTGTAGTCTATTACCAATTCTACCCCTCTAAAAATATTATTTGCGTGATTATTCCATCGTAAATCTAAACCGTTAATCTCTTATATCGATGGTCCTTGTAGCTTCGTACCCTTCGCATGAAAGCAACACTTTGTGCCGTAAACTTTTCATATATATATATATATATATATGAGAGGGTTCGTGAGAAAACAAATATTTATGTGAAAACCAAAGAAAACCACGGAAATCAATAACATAATTCATAACTTTTTTTGTTATTTTAATTATTAAAATGTTATTTAAGTATTTGGTATATATATGTTCAACATACATATGAGAATGAAGAGTCTTACATATACGTAACACTATGTCGAATGAAAAATGGTTACGTATACGTAACCTATGTGTGACGTATATGTAAAACCATGCTACGATTTTCATTTGATCCATACCTTTTTTATATATACTCACACATATACATAGAGGGTTGTGATAAAAAATTACTAAATTATGTGACCAATTTTATTGGTTTCTCTAGTTTTCTCATAACATTATGGTTTTTTAGGATCCCTCCTATATATATATATATATATATATCACATGAGAAAAAAAAGATGCAGAAACACCCATGGAATGGGACAATGAATGAGTCAAGAAACGTACATGCAAAAGGATGAAACTCTTCAATGCATTTTTACTACCCCTTTTGTCTCCATGCATTACAACAACGTATTTTCATTCTAAAAGCATAAAACAGAAAAGTATATGTGATTTCTTTTAATTAATCCGTATATTGTACCTGTTAAATGCCTTTGATTCAATCATCATAACCCTATTAATCAAATTTCGGATACAGGTTATCACCTAGCTAATTATAATTTGAATAATTCGGTTCAACTAAAAACATATAACTACATAATTAACCAACTATATAATAGCTGATTGACGACCCAAGGCCTCCAAGTCAAGCAATACTTGATCTATTGTCAAGCAGACTTCCTCCTTTGGATCATATATCTGAATTTACGTCAATTAAGCCCAAAAACAAAATCGATCTGTTCGTTTGATTCTTTTTTTTAATTAATGCCAAAAGTTAACTTCAGAACCACTAATCACAAGCTCAGTGCAGTCCACGAGCTTAATCTTCTCAAATCGTTTCGCAATTTTGAAAATTATAACAAAGTGAAGTTAGGGCAACATAATGTTTCAAAGGTAAAGAAGCTGAAAAAATTGATTTATCAAACAAAATAAGCATCTATAATGTTTATTAAAGGTCTGCTTTTTTGTTAATGCTTTCTATTCTAAGAATCTATTACTTTTATCTTTGTTTGTTCTAATTATCTTTCCATGGCAACATGGGATTATGAAACCTTTATCTATCACGAGCCATATGAAGTTGAGTTACAGAGAACTAAGAAATTGAACAATGTGGTTTTTGTTAATTAATTTGGGTAAATCGTTGACCATCATGAAGGAACTAAGAAATGCCACTCATCGCTCAAAAATTTCTTTTTATTAAATATTAAATTTTTAAAAATTTAATTACCAAAAATTTAAGAAAAATTAAATTTTAATTATTCAAATTATTGAGTATTATCTAATATAAATCCCAATGCTAATCCTAACGATTTTATTACTAATAAAAACCTTACTTTAATTGGTTTTTTAACTCTGTTAGTTTTTATTACTACTCACTTTTCTGTATATTTTAATATTATTGTAACTTTCCTATTTATTATAAATTTTTGTTAACTTTTTTATTTATTAATTTTTGTAATCAGAAAATAATTATTTAAATTTAAATAATATCTCATCAAATTTTCAAAAATCTCGCAAAAAAAAAAAAAACCAGAAAGGAATCTACCTTGTTTTAAGATAGAGAATATATCTTGTTTATAACAAATATCTTTTGTTTTATAAATAAGAAAATTCTAATAAAAATATTCACACTTTATAAAAATTAGTTTAAATTATAAAAACTTTCAAAAATACATATTAATGAATTTTAAAAATACGATTAAAATAACAATAATAATTAAATTTCAAAAATCTCGATACTTATTTCTCTTTTAGAATTCTTGACTCTTTTAAAACAAAACAAATTTCTTAAAAGAAATTATGTCAGTAAAGGATTATGACAAGATTTATAAATATTCAAATAAGTTTATACAAATTTTTACATATACCAAAGCTTTATCGCAAGAATTTCAAAAAATAATAAAAATGTTTATAAATCTATTTTTTAAAATAATTACGAATTAAAAATAAATAGTATTATTATATAATTATAAAAGATGGCGAGATTTATATAAATACATTATTAAATTTAAAAGGAACTATAATAGAGGAGTATGCTATTCTTTTAATAAAGAATTACTTATTTAAATTTTAGTAAACGTAAATCAATCCTCCTCGCCTCGATTTTCACATTTATCGGCTCGTATAGCATGTTCCTCGTCTCGTGCAACGTGTTCCTCGCCTAGAGGGGCGTTTCCTCGCCTCGTACAGTGTGTTTCTCGCCTAGAGGGGCGTTACCTTATTTAGGGAACCGGAAAGCGAGTAATATGTCGCATCTCCTCGGCTAGGGTACTCGCCTATAGAAATAAATCTTTTTTTACACGTAATCGAGGGGTGTGCATTTGAGTGAGGAATTTTTTCAGTATGGGCAAGGTATTATAGAAATTTCTCACCTACGGCGAGAGTCAACCTAGGTTTGGTGATTTTTGAAGAATAAAAAGTCAATATTTAATTTTTAAATTTTATTTGGTCAAATGTTTATATTGGTAGTTTTCCCATAATAATCATCCTTAACACCTATTTTACTACCTATCGTTGTAACTACCCAGATCCTCGACGAAATTTTTTCTTTTTTCATATTTTGCGACAATAGATAGCAGCCGCAAAATTTCGACCGTTTTGCCACCTATATTTAAAAATTTTAGTTAATTTTTTTTTATTTTTTTCCCTATATTTGCGACCCTTTTGCCACCACGCTTTGATAGTCGCAAATGTCGCAACCGTTTTGCCACCAGATATTGTTTGATCACTAAATTTGTGACCATTTTGCCACCGGATATTGTATGGTCGCTAAATTTGCGAACGATTTAATTTCGGTCGCTAAGTTTGCAATTATTTTGATTTCGGTTGCAAGACATTCTTAAATATTTTTTCTATTGCAAATTTTGATAGCAATTATCCAGTTTTTTAGTAGTGTGAAGCCCCACTTATTTCCATTTAATCATGTCTAGCGCTCATAAAATATCCATTATGTCTGGTCTTAAAAACTGAAAGAAAAAATATAAAGATGATGTGAGAATTCATGCCTTTAAGTTTAGAGGAGGAACCACAAGAACCCTAGAAAAGAAAATAAGGGAGCCGGAGATGATCTCAACTGTCCGGAGAGCAAATGAAAGGCACTGGTCGGAAGTCGAGGACGAGCCGTAAGTCGAAATGTCTGAAGGCTATTGCGACTAAATTTCGTCTCTATAGGTCATGTTCCATAAAATGTTTCATTTTTTTCCTTATTATCTCACCATCTATTATATAAAAATGAGGAAAAAATATTTTAGAGTTACGAGACGAAATTTCATCGTAATAGATTTTCCCCAAAGCGTCTATTTTCCCCTCCAACAAGCCAAGATGTATCGAGAAAAATTTTGTCGCAATAGATGATGAAAAAAAAAATTTCAGAGAAAGTGTTAGCACTAAATTCCAACTCAATGGGTAACTTTATAGCGATGGTTTCATTTTGTCGCTAAAAACGTCATCGCTAGAAGTCAACTTTTTTTGTGGTGTAAGGCAAAAATCAGGAGCATGGAATGTAAAATTGGATAACACCTTTAAATCACTTTCAAGATGTGCATGTTTGAACAGCAGTCTATACAAAAATGAATACATGTATTTACTTTAATAGTTGGAGTTTATAAGGAAGATTTAATAGTACCTACAACTTCAATAAAAGAGAGAAAACTTTATATCTCAAATGGAAGAGAAGTATGAAATAAGTGATCTAATGTTGTTAGCTTACTATCTTGGGATAGAAGTCAACAAAACATGGAGTTAGATATCTATAAAGAAAACTGGTTATGTGAATAATATTTTAAAAGTATGTCAAAATAGTAGATAGTAATGAAACCAAGATACCAATAGACCCGGGAACAAAGTTGACTAAGATCGAAGGAGGAGAGCCGATTAATGCTACAAAATGAAGAAGTTTGATTGTATATCTAAGATACTTGTTGCACATAAGACCAGATTTAAGTTACGTAGTTTGATTACTTTGTAGGTTTTATCATTTAAGTAAGAACAAAGGAGCATCATCTGAAGGCCTTCAAGCAAGTACTACGTTATATCAAAGGAACAAAGCAGTCCGGAATAACCTGTAAAACTGCAAGATTACTGTTTATAGAGATGGTAGTTATAGAGTCAACACAGATTAAGGAAAAGGAAATAATGGGTCGGCTTTCTAGCTTAGAAACTCATCTATAACTGCAGAAGCAATTGACTGTGGCACTATCATTTATTTTTGGGTTAATCTTGATCGGGTCAAATTACGTGTCACGGATCAAGGATCATTAGTAATTTAGTCACATGTTTTGATTGAGTCAAAGTAGTGGTGTAGTTAATTATTGGTAGTGGGAGTCAAATTATGGGGTAGTTGCAAGTAAGTAGGAGTCATTTACGTTGCTTGTATCTATATATTTGAAGTTTATTAATACATAAACACAGAGCAAGTGTTAAGCAGTAAACTTTGTGTTTCTTGTGTGTGTGAATTGGGGCCTGAACCAACATTTATGAATTTGAGTTCATGGCAACCACTAAATGTTATAGCTGAAAAATAATTACTTAGTGAAATAACGGAATATTGGATGGAAGAAAAGGTAACCTTGATGGTTTATAGCAGCTCAACCATTGCATTGATGAAAAATTCATTATTTTATGGAAGAAGCAAGCAAATAGACACACATTATCTTTTGTTACTAGAATGCCTGGAGAGTGAACATATCAATTTTAAACATATCAGTAGAGAATTGCAAAGAGAATATATACTAACAAAGGCAGGAGTTAGGTTTATTACCATGAGAGATTTGGTTGGCATTCAAGATCTACAACAACACAGGGAGCGTGATTAAAAAGGCGAATGTAAAAGGTAATCGCGATCATTAACGCAAGGTGTTAAAGTTTATAGGTCAAAATCTAAATAGCTCAAAGTATGTTTAGTGTGGTAATTAATATGCCTTCTACTAGAAGGATCAGTAATTTGTAATACATCAAACTTGGTAACTTACCAATTAAGTGATGTTGTTTTAGGGTTAAGCATGAAACGATGTCATCAACAGACACGTCACTTCACAGCTTCAATTAGCTTGCATATATATATATATATATATCAATGTGTTGAACAAGTTTGATGATATAATATATGAAAGATTGTTTACTGAAATCCTGTTCAATTGAGAATTTGAGATTGAACAAGTTTATCATCGAATTATTATTGTATTTATCTGGGCAGAAGGAAGCACCTTTGCTCCAGATAAAGTTTTTATAAACTTTCTCAATCTGAGGTCTTCCCTCACAAGCATTAGGTATCGTTGTATTATAATGTAAATATTATTTTCTCAAACATCTAAGAGACATTGTTTATACAGACGGAGACGGTGCAAAGCATTAGCTTCCTTCTCAATCTAAAGTGTTTCCTTAGAAACATTAGGTGTCATTGCATTTAAACCTTGAAAATAATTGAGTTTAAGCTTTTGAATTTCACGCAATGGGGCATATAGCTTTTCAATCTGCTCACGAAAACCGTTGCTTTCATGGTTTTGCTCGATTGAGCTATGAACGTAATTGGCCTGTGTTCTCTTGTCACTTCCTCCGAAAGATAGCTTTTCAAGCTCCTCAATAAAATTGATGCGGCGTTCATGGTTTTGCTTGATTAAGTTATGAATGTATTTGGCTTGTGTTCTTTTGTCACTTCCTTCCGTAGATAGCTTTTGATCAATATCCTCAAGAAAACCAGTGTTCTTATTTTCCAAGGAGCTATTGATATATTTAGCTTGAGTCTCTATTGCGGTTAGAGGGGTTGGAGTACTTTCGAGTTTCAAACCAAGTTGACTGTAAATCTCGTGGACAATCTTTGCAATAAAGTCGGTTTCATACCTGGAATATAACAAGAAAAATGATCAATCACATCAAAACTCCAATAGATTCATATCAAAATATGCAAAGTGATATATAAATATATATGTACGTATAGAGCTATTGAAGCATACCCTGAGACAACCATCCCCTTCAAGTTAGCAACTTTTGTTAGTGCTGCTTTCCACCGTTTCACATTATCCTCTGTCCATTTTGAACCTTTAGCTTCGTCTTTTGCTTCAATACCGAAACTTCCTCGTTGGCTCCTGACATCTGAAGGATCAACGTCATAAAACACGGGTAATACAAAATGACTGCATTTCTTCCTTTGCTTGAGGATCAACCAAAGCTCATCAAGGCACCAACTTGAATTCGCGTAATTTTTTGAAAATACAATTACAGAAGCCCTTGATTTTCTTATTGACCTCTCGATCTCCGGCTTGAGTTCTTCACCTACGTGGATATCATTGTCATCCCTGAAAGTCCGGATTCCTGCTTGACGTAAGGCCTCGTAAAGATGAGCTGTAAAAGAATGACGAGTGTCTTCACCTCTGAAGCTTAGAAAAACATCATACTTGTATTGGACTGAAGAAGAAGCCATTGTTCTCAGGTTGTGAATTGAAGTTAAGGGTTACAAGAGCTATTGGAAAGTCTTAACAAAATATAGCAGAATTAGTTATCTAGAGTTTTCTAAGAAATTTTCATAAGGTGACAGCCGTTGACTTGATTTATTTCATTATTACTCTTTATAATTAAATGACAAAGCAAATGAATAGTGAGCTTATTTGTTTTAATTTTGGTCATTAAGCTTTTAGTTTTTTATGTTTAGTTACTAATCATTTTGGCCACAACAAGTTATGACACTTGAGCTTTAATTGTTTACAATATATGTAATTTGAATCCTAAAAAGAAATTCCTTTTGTATTACACAAACGGTAATACCTAATGCAATTTTACGAGTAACAAAAATAATAAACCGCATAAATAACAAACACAAAAGTGCTAAATGAGACCGCGCAAAGCGCGGCTGAGATACCCCTAGTTCATATTATATGAAGATTTGTTAGCAGAACTCTTCATTTTTTATTAAAATAATGGAAGGGTCGTATTCGAATGTTGTGTGGTGGTTTTCATTCAACCAACAGCCAAGCAAGTGGGTCTGTTGATCATTGGTCAACCCTAAAAAATGTATTATAAATTGGTTATCTTCACAAAGAAAGAGTGTATCTCTAAATTTTAGTAATAAAATTCCTTATATCTGTCTGGAATAATTTTTATGATAATGAAAACCTAACATAACAAAAGAAAATTAAAAACAAATACAACCAGTAAAATTTCTTACATAGGGTACATGGCGTCCCAATAGAAGTACCAGGTAATGGATGTCCTTGAGGTTCCCGTGAAAATAATAGGGTCTCATCTCTATATTATATTATAATAAATAATAAATTTGAGAAGCACCATATTGTTTTTTACATTAATTTAAAAGTTTAAAAAATATTGATTAAAAATAACATAAATTTCTTAAAATCAATTTTGTTTTTTATGATTTCATATTTACATTATTTTATAGAATTTATTAACCATTTAAGTCTATATGTATTTCACAATTAATTCTTCAAATGTTTATCAATGTCCGTGTTAATGTTGTGTTCATTCGCGCAAGTACCCCTAGCCTCTAGTTTGTTTTAATATTTGTTACAACTGAATTTGAGCTTAAGTTTTACTAATTACTAGACTTGGGAGATTAAGTGGCAATTGTTTTGATTGTTTATCAATCTTTTTATGCTATTTGTTCGAGATGTAATTTCATGTTTTTTCTTTCACACGTTGATTTCGTGATAGCTATATACTAATTTGGTAGTTGTTAATTATTCTAAGTTGTGATTAGTCTAATGTCCAGCTATGTTAAAAAAACTTGATCTTCGAATTAATTTCTTGATTGTTCATCCTTGAGTTCTTAATTTTGAATTAATTCTTGATTGTTATTAGTTAATTGATGTTCTCATTGTACATAAACATTATGTCAACAAATGTTAATGACATATTATGTTTGTGTGTTCATGTTAGTGCAGTACTTCAGATTTATTGAGGGTGTACAAATGCCTGCCACTTATCATTAGTTCTTTATGTGTTGTTTCTTTTGTACATGGATTATAGTGAAAACACAAGTACTGAATAAAGAGAGTTCAAAAGTTATTGCATTTGCTATCTATATATGATTTTTATTAAATTATATATATATATATATATATATATATATATATATATATATATAGAAAAGATCCTAAGAAAACCACAAAGTTATAAAAAAAAACTAGATAAAACTAATGAAACCGACCACATAATTTATAATTTTTTTTATCACTACCCTCTATATATATGTGTGTAAGTATATATAAATAAGGGTATGGATCAAATAAAAACCGTAATATGGTTTTACATATACGTCACATATAGGTTACGTATACGTAACCATTTTTCATTCGACATAGTGTTACGTATACGTAAAACTATTCATTCTCATATGTATGCTCAACATATATGTACCAAATACTTAAATAATATTTTAGCAATTAAAATAACAAAAAAGATTATAAATTACGTTATTGGTTTACATGATTTTTTTTTATTTTCACATAACTATTGTTTCTCAGAAACCCTCCTCTATATATATATATATATATATACATATATATATACATACATACATATATATGTATATACATACATATATATATATATAGTGGAAGGATCAAATGAGAACTTTATTTTTTGCGAGAATTATAGGAACCAATTTGACCTACTAGTTTTTAATGACAAAATGGTAAATAATATAAACATAATATAAAAAATTATAAAAAAATAAGATGAAAATGAAAAAAATAAACACACGAAAATATTTCTCTCGTTTCCCTCTTTCATAAGAAAAATAAAAAAAAAAATTTAAAAATAAAAAAAAACTCGTTGTTTTTTCCGAAATTCATTTTACACATGTGTAAAACCAGATTTACACATGTGTCAAACCGGATTTACACATGTGTATAATAGGATTTACACATGTGTAAATAACAGGTAGGTAATTTTTTTTTTAAAAATATATCAATATGACAGTCGTTGGAAAGATAAAAAAATATTGAATTTTATTTTGCAATTTTTTTAAAAAAATAATATCGTGAAAAAAAGTTATAAACGTTTTAAAAAATAGGTGAAAATGGCATGTGAGTTGCATGTGACTTAATTGTGTGGCTGAGATTGGTTTTTAGAGTTCTCACAAAATAGGGTGGTTCTCAAGATAACCCTACTATATATATATATATATATATATATATATATATATAGGGAAAGGATCAAATAAGAACTCTCTTTTTTTACGAGAACTCTAGTAACCAATGTGAGTCACTAGTTTTCAATGGCAAAATTATAAATAATATAAACATAATATAAAAAATTATAAAATAAAAAATAAGATGAAAATGAAAAAAATAAATACACAAAAATATTTCTCTCGTTTCTCTCTTTCATAAAAAAAATTTTAAAAAATCTTAAATTCGTTTTACACATGTATAAAACCAGATTTACACATGTGTCAAACCGGATTTACACATGTGTATAACAGGATTTACACATGTGTAAAAAACAGGTAGGTTATTTTTTTAAAAAAATATATATCAATATGGTAGGCGTTGGAAAGATAAAAAAATACTGAATTTTATGGTGCAATTTTTTTGAAAAAATAATGTCGTGAAAAAAAGTTATGAACGTTTTAAAAAAAAGATAGAAATGGCATGTAAGTTGTATGTGACTTAATTGTGTGGCTAAGATTGTTTACTAGAGTTCTCATAAAATAGGGTGGTTCTTAAGATAACTTTACCCTATATATATGTATATATGAATATATATATATGTATATATATATATATATGTATATATATATATATATGTATATATATATATATATATATGTATATATATATATATGTATATATATATAAAAGATTGTGCTTACACTTTCAGTTTGTTTTCATATTGATTATATATTTCAGCACATTGAGATCTAGATGACATTTTTAAATTCAAATTTACAAAGATTGCTTCAATTGATTCTGATCCAAATGTTTGGAATGTTGCTTGGTAGGACTCACATCTTCTCGATATTCTGCATACTGTTAAACCACATTAGATAATTGTACCACTTATGTATTTTCCATATTCTATTGTATGTGATATGTAACTTTGTCATTAATATATATTGTTCATCATCGCTTACTTGGGATATGAAACATTCAATCTTCACATAGTATCATTGTACGTAAACTCCTGGATTTCAATAAACGATCGATCTCATATTGTCGGGATCAAACCAAAAAGCTCAGAAAATCAAAATCACACTTTTGAGGAAGTTCCCTCGAGGGAACCTAGTTACCGCGTGGGAATAAGTTCTCGCCCGAGAATATTTTGTTTAGTATATATATGTGTTTTACTTTGTAATTCATAGAACATTTGTCATATCCTTCTTCTGTAATTCGAATTCTCTCTAGAATATAACTGAAAAGTTTATTTACATCAGGTATTCATCTTGATCTCTTGTTAGTTCAATCACACCGTGCGATATTTATTTAGCGTTTATCGTATGAGATCGATCTTAGTGTGATAATCCCAGAATTTGCAATTGGCATCAGAGCTATGGAGTTCTATGTTGATTTTTGATGGAATTCGAAGTTGATTTGAAGATGATTTAAGTTGCGATTTTTTATTGCGAGATGAAGAAGGCTATTGATTGATCAATTTTGGCTTGAATTGTGCTTTTAGAGATCAAAGACCTATTGGAAGAAGGTTATTTTAATTTTGAATGATTTGAATGCTTAAAATGATTAAAATTAAATTGAATTAGTGACAAGTATGCTCAAATCATTTTTGGACTATTTGGTGATTGAATCCTTGGAAAATTGTTCAAAACTAATTGAGAGAAAATATGTTAAAATTAGATTTTCGTGTGAGAAGTAAAGTTTTCGCGTGAAAAGTTGGGTTATCGCATTTATCAGTTACAAGTTTGATTCTTGTTCACACGAGAAGTGTAAGTTTTCACAGAAAACGGTTACAACCTCTCGGGCGATTAATTGAAGGTTGTCGTGTGACTCTAGAAAGTTTTCGCACGAGAAGTATGGATTTTTGAAAGTTGTGTTTGAGTTTCAAAAACTAAATCTTCAAACTTTGACATGGCTACTAACCCAAATCTTAAGAACCTAACTACTTCATTAAGTCTTGATACGAAGATTGGTACTAGCACAAAGTCTCCAAGATTGTTGAGTGAGGACAATTATGCGGATTGGGCTTATCGGTTTCAAAATCATATCATTTACATTGAACTGAAGATGTGAAGGTCAATCACATATAGATCTTACATACCTTTGTATAAAAATAACAATGGTGAAATGGTTAAAAAACCCGATGGGATGAAGATGATATGAAGAGGTTTGAGCTAGATGATCAAGCCTATGCTACAATTATCATGGCTTTAACTGCTAAAATATCTCACAAGTTTAAAGATTGCAGGGATGATACATTCTTATGGGATGCATTGGATATGCAGATTATGGAAAATAAGCACACGAGGGAGAGTAAGAAGGACAAGCTCAATTAGGAGTTAAACATGTTTAATCATGTTATTGGTGAAACTTTGAAGCTCAAATAGACAGATTTGTGAAGCTGATGACTAAATGAATAGTGCTAGAATTTCATTGGAAAATATAGCTGTCAACAATAAGCTGCTAAACTCACTACCTTACAGTTGCATTAACAACTATACATTCTTCAAAAGAACTAAAGATCAATTCACACTATCACTAAGTGGTTTTATTCCATGCTCCAACTTGAGGGGAGTAATAAAGTCCGTATATTTTTATTCCATGTAAATATATGACTACTTATTTACATTTATTAGGCTCCTCATACCTTGAACTGATTTAGAGTAATTTACTCCAAGTTAGAAACTTTCTGTTGTATCTTGTAGCTATTAAGGAGCATTGTATTCATGAGTTTTTATTGCAAGTTCTAATGATCATTAAACCCTTCAAAGGCACGAGTCTTTATTTTTTAGGCGTTTTCTTTCTGTTACTTCGTTGAAGAACATAAGGAGGCTAAGAGTGTATGAGGTTCCTGAAAACTCGTTTTCTCGAGGTTAAAATAGACCAGCAAGCACGAAATATAACTTTGAACCATGAATTCAAACTATTTACTATGAAAGAAAGTGATAGTATCGATGAAGTTGTTGGAAAGATGGGTGTCATCTATAATCTATAAACTCTAATAAAATAAGGTTTCTATTGTCACTGTTATTTGTTTTAAAACATATTTTTGACACTTGTCATTATTATAAACATTCTCATTTCATTTTCACTCCAAAAAAATATTATGGTAATTTAACACTCACATTAAATTCCATCTCTTAATAAAAGTCAATTTTATTAATTATAATATTTCTCTCTCATCTATATTTTTTTAAATCAAGCTATGTTTTTAAAAAATAAATTTCATTAAAGAAATTAAAAATCACATATTTTTATTAAATTATAAATAATAAAAAACAAAATTTATATACAATATAAAATTTTCTAAAAAACTAAATCTTTTTGAAACAAAATATTTTAAATTAGTCCATTTTAAAGAAAAATTCTAAAAAAATATGAAATGTTATAAAAGTAGTTTTATTAAAACAACTAAAATAATGAGAAACCCGAGTTTTTAATAAACAAGATTTGTATAAACAATAATTTTTTTATAAACAAATCTTAAAACTATGTTTAAAAATAAAACTATATAGATAAAAGAGTTAAAAAATAGTATAATTGTTTTATTTCTTGAACTATTACGTATATATAATTCTAATCATATTTTATATTAAATTATCGTACTATAATTGTTCGTGTTTATTATTAACTTATAATCCGTTTAATATATGGGTTTCTAACATATCTCTTTATTTATATATCTATCTATCTATCTATAACAAATTTTTTTTTTAAAATAAGACTTGACACAATTGTAAGTTTTATCATACTAACTTTCTTATTTATTATTATTATTATTATTATTATTATTATTATTATTATTATTATTATTATTATTATTATAATTATTATTATTATTACTATTATTATTATTATTATTATTATTATTATTATTATTATTATTATTATTATTGACTACTAATAATATTAATCATGCAATTTTCATATTAAAAATTATATAATTTAATAAATTAAAACCTATTTTTTATTAAAAACACAGTTGTTAATAATAAAAGTTTTATAAAATACAGAATACAACAAACTCTTTTTAAAATAAATTTATTTTTCTTTAGATAAAATATTTAAAACCTATATTTTTTATAAAATAAACGTTCAAGAAAAGCATATTATTGTTTATTTACTTAAATTAGGTATTCATATAATCATATTTTATTTTCAAACATAATTTTTTAATTCATAAATTTTTATTACTAATTATTTAGTATTTTATTTATTCAACCCGTGTGTAATATATGGGCACTAACCTAGTTGTATCCATATATCAAACACATGGAACAACTATAAATGAAAAAAGTAAAATGAAGAAGGTGCTTAATTTTGCACCAAAAAAGCTCCTACTCACTGTCATTACAATCAATACATGATGCCATTTGAAGAGTTGGTCGTGCTCTCAAGGCATATGAAGGAAGGCTTAAACCAGCTGAAATCAGCAGGTCAGTGATGTTAACAAAGTTAGAATGGCCGACGGAAAAAAAGGAGTCAAACGGTTCTGTTTCGAGTGACTAGCGTGGGCGTGGGATATGCCGGGGGAAAAACAGTCGTGAATGAAGGGGAGATAGCCCACAAACAACAATTGCAAGGGCGATCAATCTAACCATGGAATCAGAGAACCTAAAGATTGGACGGAGAAATTTACGGTGTTATAATTATTACAAATTTGGCTATTTTTTCAGCCAAGTGTTGGGCCCCTAGAAAAACCAGGGATGAAGCAAAATCTTTCGTAGAAGATGATTAATTAACCCAACTTGCTAATGTAAAGACAGAGATGGTGATGATTGAATGAATAGAAGGTATTTTCTGATGTTTACATGAAGCACATGTGCAAAGATGGAACGTGGTTCTTGGATAAAGGAACATTTAACAACATGATCGGGCAAAGAAACTACTTTACTTAATGAAAAAGTAGCAGGTACAGATGGATAGACTGTTAAAATCAAAGATAAGGGTTGTATAATTGTGCAATGCAAGAATGGTGAGTATAGGGTATTTGGTGACATGTATGCTAGAAATGAATAACAACATACTTAGCTTATGGCGGCTAGATGAAAGACGGTGTAAGATAACTATAGCAAATGGACTCATGCATCTATATGAATGATCTCGTAATTGATGAAGATTCGAAGAAGTCAAAATAGGTTGCAATTGATTAGGTCCAGCCCATCATGAAAATACTATGTGATGTAGAACAAAAACACGATAACAATTGAATATGCTGATTCACAATGAATACGATGAACAACTCTTCTAATTATCTTTGATTCACAAATAATACAGATAATCAGAATTTTTTCACACACTAACACACACTTGTGATAGAGAGAAAAATGACTTTTCATAAACTTCAAAACTAATCATCTTCTCAAGTCTACAAGAATGTAAAATGAAAGATAAAAATCGAATGGGCCTCAAAACATAAACGGGCCGAAAACTAGGCCGTAACAAAACCCAACAAAAAACTAAAAAGAACTTAAAAAGTGAAAAAACTCATAGTTATACTCATTTCAGTAAAGCACATTTGGACACACAATATTGAGCCTCCAAATATAAAATAGCTCGTTACTTCACACTTGAACCCGCACCTCCATGGGTGAATATCACAGAAATAAAAGAATATCTTGCAAGGAGAATAACTTGACAAAAGAACACGTGAGGCAAGAAACTGTTAAGTGATGAAAAAGATCAAGTCAAGAGAGTGAAGAGCAAATTTACATCAATGATGAAGTAATAGAAAATTAAATCAATAAGTAATATCTTAAGAATTAGTATATCTACTATGATTAATTATAAACAAGTAATAGAAAATTAAATCAACAAAATTCTATCAAGATGATATAGGCCAGATGGTATCAAGAACACAAAAAACATGAAAAAAAAATAGTCACCGGAAAACCATCTTGAATATATAGTTACTTTCTCATACTAAATACATAACCCAAGACGCCCTATTTATACAAGAAAAACTATCAAAATAAGACTCCTAATCCTACTCAAATACTAATTACTAAGTCAACTTGCCAACACAAACTAAAGATAAACATACTAATTAAAAAACTGAACGAAAGACTCATAAACATACTAAAATACTCCTAAAAAACTCTTGTTCAAATTCTATTGATTTTTTGCATTCAAACTAATTAGGATTAACTTCAATAAAGGAGCATGACCTGCTATCATTCATAGTTTAAAATCATAATTATAGTTGAACAGACTAAAAAACTTATCATTAATACATCCGGCACTAGCAAGCTTGTGTATATAGTTCCACTCCCATGTCTATAATTTTACAAATTCAAATCAAGAAAAAAGAACTAACCTGCACAGTATATATGTTGAGACGGCCCAGAGGTACCAGAAAAGCTGTTGTTTTATTTCACGGTTGTAATGGACCTGTGGTTCGTGATGAAGCGCGCTAGTCGAGTTCAGTTTAGCAAAGATTTATGGGGACAATGCCACTAGCTTTATTAATATAGTCTACGAGGGTTTTGGAATATTAATCTTAATTTAGTTTAATAGCGGGTCAAGTACGGGTCATGAAAACGGATGTCTTTGATTTGGTTTAGTGGGTCAAAATAGTGGGTTTGTTGAGTCAAAGTAATGGGTTAAGTAGTAGGGTAGTGCTACTTATTTGTAGGAGTTAGCTTACTTTATTTTCTCTATATATGTTATGTTGATTTTGAATGAAAGTGTGAGATTAAAAAGCAGAATATATTCTCCACGTGAGTTTGTGTGTGTTTTGAGTGTATGTTTAATTGGGACCTTATCCTATCCAACAGAGGGAATATGTCACCTTTTTCCTCATATACATAACACTTCCATCACCAATAACCCCTGCTTACATGGAACCAGCAAACGATGGGCATGGGTTAGGTTCCGTCGGCGATGTGAAAATGGAGATGGTAGTCATGCAAATGGGCTCGGGTTGACTGACTTCAACACATGTATCGTGGAGACTCCACGTCAGCAGTCAAAGACAAAGCTTGATCAATACTTCAAAAAATCTCTTTTGCCAAGGACTCATGAATTTGATATTATTGTGTGGTTGAAGTTAAATAATGTTATGTGCTCAACACTAACTAACATGGCATTCGATATTTCAACCGTTCCCATAATAGGTGTAAGCTAAGACCTGAACCATCTTCTCAAATTCCCTTATACGCGTTGCTACCGCTTGAGGATCAATACACCCGACAACAAATAATCTTCCTATTTCTTTGTGAGTGGAAACAGATTCAACACCCACAAGACTTGATACCGCCTTCCTAATCTTGTCGGTTTCACTTTCAGTATTCAAGTTCACTCCCAACTCAACTTCAATTTTCTGAAATTTAAACAGAAAAATAGGATCAAACAACAGAATCAAGAAACAACAAACTACTGAAGAATAGTGTGTTTTAACTCCCCAAGAATTAAAATAAATACATCAATTAATAGTCCAATAAATCCTAAGCTATACTCCCTTAATACCTGTAAATAAAAGGTAGAACTTTTCTGGTCAACGCTTAATCTTTTTTGCACAGTCAAATGACATCAGATCATTATTTGTGATAAGTTAATTTATAACCAAGGGACTTAACATAAAGAATATTATTTGCATCACAGGCATAATGGTGATTCCTGATAAAAATAATAATAATGGGAAATACTTACATGACGATTGGGATTCCGAAAAGCATTCACCTCCGGATAGACTGCTGATACTGGTTGAGAAGACGGTCTCCATCTTCGTGAATCTACGACAATAAGCTAGTGTTATCATTATTTGCAGCTTAATATCAACTATAAACATCCACAATCACTTCTACTCCTAGGAAGTTACCTGTATAGAGACTGTTATCACCAAACAACTTTTTCAACACATCAGGGGTCCTTGACCGAAAGAAATCAATGCGGCAAAGATAGTAGCCTCCTTTGGTGACCTCGAATAAAGACAGATCTCCACCAATCACTTCTTCTTGTTTCATCCATTCAAACTTCTTTTCACTCTTTACCTCACCATCATCCATATACACGAGGCTCGCACCACACCCTTTTACTATCAACACCTTTTTGTCCAAAAATATATTCACATGAACTTCATCACCAACATCTAATTTGTCTCCGATTGGCCAATTGCTTAACCACACAACATCTTCATAAACTATCGGCTGGCAAAACACCACAGGGTTGTATAACCAAGTAAGTCCCTTGGTTATGTTACTGATTTTGGCGAGAGGAGGCAACATATCTTTATCATCATCATCTGGTGATGTATATAAGAACATTACATTCAATCCTTGGATTCTGTTCTTATTTGGATGCATAGGCATACGGAAGGATAAGAATCTGGATGATGACATATAATCAAGTTTCGTCATGCTTTGATCCTTTATGCCTTGCAGATAGGTGCTCCTTATACCATATTCAAACAACATCTATATTGCACATAATAAATTCAGTTACTTGATCATATATTAAACAATTTGATGGATATCTGAGGGAAACTGAGACTCAGATAGAGAAGAGAACCTGGGTATTAAAAGTTCTGCCTTCCGTAATCACATCACCAACCAAGTCCACCTTATGATCTTGATACGCCTTAATCCATTGCATATGTTCTAGATCGGCTTCATCAAGTTTTGCTATGGACACTAACTTAAAAAGGCCTTCAATTTCACAGAGCTTAAAACAGCCATCATAGTCAAGCTTATCTAGTGTGAACCGAGCTGATTGGAATGTTATTCTCTCCAGTGATGTACACCAATCTACATTCAACTCCTTTAGCGTACTTGGGAGACACGGGAGAGACTTGAGGTTCGGACAACTATTCAAGTTAATGTACTGAAGCATTTTAAGGTCAATGTAGTTAGGCAGGATCTCAAATGGATTGCTAGCTAAACTCCATCCAGATAATGATTGCGGCAAGGAAAACAAAGGTGGTTTTGGAATCCCTCCACAAATAAATAAAGCTTGTAACAGTTTAGGACACCTTGCAAAGTTTAAGAAAGTAAGATTATAAAGATCTTCTATGGTTTTACAAACATTAGTCAAACTGGTGCAACCAAAGAGAACCAAATCCACAAGTTTAGGGAGTCGGTGGAGATTGCAGATGCTCACAAGTTTGTAAGAGCAAGAAAGATCTAGAATCTTGAGCGAATTAAGAGCCTGTACGAAGAATTGCAAGTTGAATTTATTATCACGCATTTAAACAACGATTGTCTAGAACTGCGAAGCCAAAAGGTCAAGTAATAAACAGAACATTGAATTCCTTATCTTATACCATGGGCAGTTCAAACTTTTCCAAGTCTCCATGACTCATATCTATAGCCACCAAGCTGTTCATCAATAGGCCAGGGGGGATTATGTTCAAACTACATCCACGCCACCTTAACCATCTTAAGTCTGGAAAATTCTCGTAGGACCCGGTGAGTTTCACTCCTCTAAGATACAGATATTTTAGGCTCTTCATCTTTACAAGGGAGCTTGTTTTAAATGTCTGCAAATTTAGCATGAACATAATTAAAGTAGCATGCCTTGCAGTCATTGTTGTAAACTACTCATTAAAAGTTCCAGCAATTAGATAAGAAATATTTTGTCACCTTTGGAGGATGAAGGAAAAGGTATACAATGTAAAATAAAATATAAAATAATTCTTTTCAGAAAATAGAGACACTAAAGCTTCTCTAATTCAAAAATTGCCTCTATAAGCGAGAGTGTCAAATTGAAAAAAGTGACACGGTTATTCAATTTAAAAACCATAGACCAAACAAATATAATAAAAACTTTCTTTGAAGTGTTATAGCTTGAATGTAACTATTAATTGTTAACCACAAAACAAATATGATAAAAAATTTCGTTTCAACATTATTACTTCTTTCAATTTAATGGGATTAGAAGCAATCATTTTATATGAACTTCTTCCAATTTAATGGGATTAGAAGCAATCCATTTATATGAAAAGGGAAGTGAAAACAAAAACAGATTCACACCATTTGACAGCATACTAGCTCAATCTTATTTCAATTTGAGTTGCACATAAGGGAGGGCGCCAACAATTAGGACATAGCCAATCAACTGTTATGGTAATTATGGCTCCACACAGGTGAACAAATTCTAATAATTAATTAAAGAATTTTGAATTCTCAATGATCATTCTATTATTCCAATGAAATTATATATGCACGATTACATGTACCAAAACTGAGCTAAACTAAGAAATAGATAAATACAAGGATGCTAAATATTCATCCCTAAAATACAAAATATTCATCACTGATATATGCATATGTATACATGCTAATACACCCCCTCCGTCTGAGCAGGAAAGGACTAGACACACAAACTAGATTTGAAGCGGTGAAAGAGTTGGCATGGCAATCCCTTTGTAAAAATATTCGCGTATTGGTAATCAGGATGTGGAGAAGAGAGTTTTACCTACTCATGCACAAAATGAATATCAAGTTCCTCATGCTTAGTTCCTTGTTGTATCATATTTTCTGAGAGGTACATTATTGATATGTTATCACAATACATTATAGTAGCCTTACGAGTGGAGACATGAAGTCCGGTCAATAAATTTCATAATTAGCTCGTTTCAACAACGGCGTTAGCAGCCACTCGATATGTGGCTTCGGTACTGGAAAGAAATATAGCCGCATGTCATTTAGAAGACCAAGAGACAAGATTATCTCCAAGAACTACACAATACTAAGAGGTGAATCATCGAGAGTCCGCCCCCCCCCCCCCCGGTGGTGTCAGAATGAGATGAGCGACTTATGAGTAAGTCGTGATCACTCGTGTGTGTGATATCAACAAACATTAAGTAAACTCTAACGGATATTATTAATCAAATGATTATAATATGAAAGGATTTTACATCGTTTAACCTCGATCCACTCGAGGTGCGCTCCCCTCGGGAGGCCTATCACACAACCTTCTACTCTCTCATCTTTCAGAGTACTTTTACAAAATAAAACACACATAATGAGAAAAAATATGAGAAAAGTGATGTGAGGTGTAAATTATGTCCATATGGATGTAATTCGCGTCCTATAAGAAGTTTAGCAAAAAAGAGGACATAAAGTCAAATGTAAAACAGGGGTAAAAAGAGATTTTTATGAGGGGGACATAAATTACATTCTTGAGAACATAAATTATGTCCCAGGCTAATGTGAATTTCAGGGTTTTGTGACATATTTAAAGGGTAAAATCGGTTACGAATTTAAGCTTCCTCAACTCAATTCTAATCATACCAAGGTTGACTTTGAAGCAAAAAACACCTCTGAATCCATCTTTTCATTTTATTTATTCCTACAATATCTGATTTGATTTCATGACGACCATGAGAAGCTAAATCACCCGTGATGTCCTCCGGGTGTAGGGTTTGTGTTTATGATATTCGTTTAACATTAGTTGTTCTTATTTTGGGTTGAAGTTTTGATTGGTATGTGAGGACATATGATTTCATTTATTGATTTATTTCTTTATACAATTTTTATTTGTTTTAAATCTTAATCTTTATTCTCATCAATTTTTGGTTTCTTTACATCATGAATATTGTGAGTGTTAGATTTTGAGTAGCAAATTAAAATTGATAGTTTGTGGATATATTTATTTACAATCCGTACTATCTTTATTACGAAAATCAATCAACACAATACAATTATGTCTATGTGTATGTTTGCTAAGGATTACTAGTTTATAACTTGTTTAACAAATCTAAAACTCAGAGTGGATCATTTTCTAATTATTGTTTTAAAACCAATCAAGTTTATTACTTTACAATTTTGTTTTCTAACTCTATCCTTAATTCAAAGTTATTTTCTGAATTAAATTAAAGTTATTGAACTACAATTACACTTTTCACATATTCTTTGTGAAGACGACCTTACTTGTACTCATGTAGGAAAGCTTAGTCTTAATTTAAATTTTTTTAGTAGACCACGACAATCTTCATTAGAGGGCTAACTAAATCCTATGGTCATTAACCATTAATGCTTTATACTTTTCGTTCATAGTTGCAAGCCACTTTAGATCTGATAAGGTGGCTAAGTGGGATTTACGTAAAGGTGTAGAGGTGATTGTGAGTAAGTTAAATGGTACGACATGCTTTATTGTTCCACCTGGGGTGCGTTGACCATTGGTTAGATGGGTTATGGTGAGGCCACTAAGGGCGGTTGTATGGAGATAGATATTTTTGTTTGTGGTGAAACAGATGGGATAGGTGTAATGTTGGCGTGATTCATTGGTGATGATGGAAGGCAGTGGAGGTGGTAGATGTATGTTGAAGTGGGTGACAAATAGGTTGGAGGTGGAGTGAAGACTAAAAAGGGTGGTGATTAAGGTGTAATGGGAGTGAGAAGGATGCTAGTGAAGATTGTGGTAGGCAAAGGGGAGGGGGATAAGGATGTGGTTGTTGTGGAGGGTTGGTTGCTGATAAAAGGTATGGTTGCATAAAGATAGGGGGTATTCCCATTTCTAGGAAGTTGTGATCAACATAAAGATAGGTATGATTGATTGTGGTAGGAGAAGGGGAGGGGGATATGCCCGTTTCTAGGAAGTTGTGATCAACATAACTTTGGGAGTTTTAAAATTTTGACTAGTAGTCTGATTTGGTGGTTGTGAAGGCTATTCTTAGAGAGGTCAGGGATAGATCTGATACCACAAAGAGGTTTGAATTCTTAATGATCATTCCATTATTCCAATCAAAATATATAAACGAGATTACATGTGACAAAACTAAACAAAACTAGGAAATAGATAAAAACAAGGATACCAAATATTCATCCGTAAAATATACACATGTATACACATTAATAATAATTCTTTACTTTGGGCCAGTTTCTAGTGATGAACATTAGCTTACTTACTGCCTAATTTCATTAAACAGCTGCTCAAAATTGGTGAAGAAGGTTTCTAGAATTACAATATTGAGAAATCCTTATCATTCTTTTCAAGTAACAAACATTAATTTACTTATTTGACTTACCTCTAATCTCTTGCCTTCCTTAAACTTTAGCATGTCGAGTGCAAGACCTTCAATTTTCTCTGAAACCTAATGAAGAAAGATATGAAATTAGTTAACGCCAATAAAAGGTTGTAAAATAGGATGTTAGCTTAAACATGCACACAAAGAACTACATTACATCTCCTTTACTCATCAAACGATAAGATTCATCGTGACGCCAGACCCTGCTATGTTTTGAAGGATCTTTGGACTCGTTACGGACTATCTTTCTTGCCATATCTTGAAGGAGTTTATGCATCACTAGTTTAAGACCATTTCTTGAATAGGTAAGAAGGCATCTGTTAACGAGGGTCACTATCCCAAATTTTGCATGATAGTCGTTCTCCAATATCATTTCCACGTGCGATGCATCTTCACCAACAAGCAAACAAGCAATATGGAGAAACAACTCTTTATGATTGTCACATGGCAAGGATTCAAAACTTTTTTGTAGTACATCTTGGATTTTACGATCAAGATTTCCTTCCAATGAATTCAGTGAATTCATTCTACTTCTCCAAACATCTATCATGTCATTTCTTGTCCACCGGTCTTGAGCAGTATGAGATAGAGAAGAACCCAATACTTTAAGAGCTAACGGATTTCCTCCACAATATTGGGCTAACTTTATTGCAGGCTCCTTGAAACCTTCCATAGGAATTTTGGATCCAAAGGCATGACAACTTAAGAGCTCCAACGATTCATGACTATTCAACAATTCAATGTCATAGACATGGCACTCCCAAGATATAGACTCAAACCATGTATTTATGTTCCGAAGCCTTGTAGTTATGATGATCCTGCTTTGAGTGTGGAACACCTTTGTTCCAAATATAATGCTTAGTATATCTTTATCATCAATGTCATCAACAACAATAAGCACCCTATTTCTATGTATGGCCTTCTCAAGATGAAGTGCACCCTCAAAAGCATTCGCTATAATCATATTATTATTTCCCGAAATATCCTTGAGAAGTTGCTTCTGTACCCCAAGCAAACCTCCAGGTTGCCTGTCAATATCTTCAACTAAACTACTACTATCAAAATTTTGTTTGTTTGCATAATAAATGTGTTTGGCGAGCGTTGTCTTACCACTTCCTCCCATACCACAAATCGCTAGAACCGAAGAATGAGGCTGCTCGTGGCTCAACCAGGAATTAATACCTCTAGCTCGTGCTTCTATTCCTGTTAGACCGGTCGAGATGCTATGCAATTTTAATCCTAGTTCACAGTGAACTTTTTCAACAATAATTCGAATAAAGGCGGTTTCATACCTAGACCAAAAGAAGAAAAAAAAATATGCACATAAGATCAAGAATTTCACTATTACTCACTTCCCACTAACTGCTTCACTATAAACATGTATAAACAGATATTGAAGTACTAACCCTGAAACAACCATTCCCTTCATATCAGCAGCTTCTGTAAGAGCTGCTTTCCATCTTTTCACATTATCCTTTGTCCATTTCAAACCTTCAGCACCATCTTTCGATCCAATACTGAAACTTCCACGTTGGTTCCTGACATCTGAAGGATCAACTCCATAAAACACAGGTAAAACGAAAAGACAACCTTTGCTCTTTTGCCTGAGGATCAACCACAGCTCATCAAGGCACCATCTTGATTTTGCAAAGTTCTTTGAAAACACAATTATAGAAGCTTTAGAGTTTCTTATTGATCGCTCGATTTCTGGCTTCAATTCTTGACCTTCACGGATTTCATCATCATCCCTGAAAGTCTTGATTCCCGCTTGACATAACGCTGTATAAAGATGATCTGTGAAAGAGTTACGAGTGTGTTTACCTCTGAAGCTTAGAAAAACTTCATACTCTTAATGGGTTTGTGCAGGTGAAGTAGAAGGCATTGAAACTGGAGGTTGTAAAGTGAAGTGAAGTGAAGTGGATGGATAGAATTTAGAAGGAATAATAAAACCATCAAAAAGTCTTTTGTATATACCCAAGTGGGATGATTCTACGAAAAAGATATGCTTTCACACTGTGACATTACAGGAGATGATAATTAATGAGTTGCCATTTAAAATGTTGAATTTATATATACTCCCTATAATTTTTTTTTCTTTTTCTTGTTATATTCTCTTTTTAACTTTTTTAAAATAGTTAATTGAGTATATTACAAGTTATGTATTTTATTAATATATAAAATTGCATACTGTGTTCTTTAGTTTTAATAATTACGTGCAATATGCTTTTTTAAAATAACTTGCACATCTTTCAATTTTAAACTAACCTACATTCATTTCACAGTTAAGTCAAATATGTGCTACTCACATCAATAATATTTATGTATTTCACATGCCTACAATGAGTTAAAAATATTTTTACGTCGCTTTATTCAATCACCTTCATGTTAGGGTGTTTAAAGTTAAATATCTGAAATTTTTGAATAATAGAAATTACTATCTGTATCCGTATCTAAAATTTCGAATATCTGAAATTTTGGATATATATAGCGATTCGGATATCCGAACTATTTTTTTTTTGCAATCATTAGATATATGTTATTTTAAAAATAAAGCAACTACATTATTCGAACTAAACAAAAAAAGCAACTATAAATATTGGTAATTACTTATGTTGCAATAATTTGCTTATGTAGTCCATAAACTTTAAATGATACTGATATCAAATTGTACTTCTATTAGATTTAATCCGTTGGGGGAAGAGTAAGACGCTTGATTTAGTGATGTCGAATTGTGCTTTAATTCGGTTGAATCTGAAGGATGGGAAAGACGTTGGATTCAATAATGTCACAAGGTAACACTGATAATTTCAGTTGTTTTCGTTGCTGTAACTGTAGAATTCGTCTTGGTGTCGGAGCGTCGTTATTGCTTCTAGCTTTTTGTGTAGTGATTTAGACTTCTCTTCTTCATTCTACACTTTTAATTTAGAATTTAGAGTTTCTTCTTTGTTGTTCTTTGTTAAAAAAAGGCATAGGAGTTAGATGATGTTGTTAAAGTCTCAATTAATTCATGTTTTATTAATTAAAAATTATCAAATTACATAAATGTCCCTTATGTGAGGGGTATATCTCTAACTTAACTGTGGGGTGGAGGTTAGTGTAAAGGATAATATGTGTGTATTTTTATAAAAAAAGGACATACAATATAATTATTGAAACTAAAAAACATACGGTGTAATTTTATGTATTAATAAAGGATATAATTTGTAATTTACTCTAGTTAATTTTATTTGAAGTTTTTTTATTTAAATATCACTCCTTTAATAGATTAAACAGAAAATTTTTAAGTTTTATTTATTTATTATGTCATTTACTTTTAATTTATTTTATCTTTTATTGTTTTTATTTGTAAACAAATTATATAATAAGATGTAAACTAGTAAGGCCGGCTAATAAGCTATTCAGAATCAGGTCGTAAGAAGCTTGATTTCAGCTGATATCTAGAATTATCTAGAATTTTCAGAGACAGTTTTTTTTTTCTTCAACATATATATATATATATATATATATATATATACACACACACACACACACACATACATATATAAAACTGAGAATCGTAAGTTTTAAAGATAGTGTTTTGATTAATTTAAAAAGAAAAACTTTTTTTATTATTTTCTAAACTTTTTAATTTTTTGTTAGAGGTTTTATGTTTTAGTTTCAAAAACATTTTATATTAAATCTTTATATGTTTATAATACGTTTGTTGTACTCTTGTTTTAGAGAAAAGAGTTTAAACCTAAAGATTTTTCTTGAAGTAAGGTTTAAGAAGTTCTAAAAATATTTTTTCTGGGGTATAATAAGTAACAAATTGAGTATGTATAGCCTAACTCTATTCAAAACCATGAGTAAATTGAAGCAAATAAGTAAAGTGTAAATATCATGTGTGTATGTTGCGTGTGTGGTCTGGTGTGTATGTGTGCGTGTTTCGGTGGCAAGAACCCAAAACAAGAAGCATAGGCAGAAATCTTCCTTCGAATGTGCATGGATGTATATCAAATGTATGTTTGTAACCCTCATTAAAAGTGTGTGTATAATAAAAATGTGTACATGAGGGTCAATACAAGAAAAAAACTCTATGACGACTAGACGTATGGAGATAACATGGTGTTGCGCTATATATCACCCTATGGTCATTTCTGTTTTTTTGCCATATGGCCGCTTCAGTTTTTTGCTATCGCAGACTTATAGCGACGACAAGTTGTCCCCTTAGGGTAACCTATTGCGACAAATCAAATTCATCGCCACGGGTGATCGCAATAGGTCTTTTTTAATTTTGATTTATTTTAAATAATATTGGAAATTTACAATTATCATCACCATAGATAAAAACCTTTTTTTTTTCTTTTTTCCCTATAAATAAGTTGGAGAAAGCCCGGTTTTATGAAACATTTATGCCGACAATATATCATTGTCATAAGGTGCTAAATTTTCTAAGAATTTAATATTAAAAAATTAAAATTATAAATATTAATAATGTTATTATTTATAAGTTTTGTATATATCATTGTTACTATTACTATTACTATTACTATTATTATTATTATTATTATTATTATTATTATTATTATTATTATTACACTAAATATTATATTTATTAATTTTAGTTATAAACAACTAGTCTCAGTTAAGGTCAAATGTGTTCGGTTATGATAGTTACGTTTGATCACATACATTAACCATTAACTGAGAAACATGTTCTCAATAGATATTAGATAAGAAAATAACCAAAACTGATAAAGCTGATAAGAAGTGAAAGGTTTAAGTCAAATTGGGGTGACTTGAAATATCAATAGTATCTTGAAGCTAGATAAGTGTTTTACAGGAGTTTTGAAATTGTGGGACACACTGAAATCATATAATTTAACCAAAACATGATAAAATCATAACTTATGTGTCTTACTAATCTTGAAGTCTAAGTTTAAAAGGACACAGTATATCGATAATCAACATAAACAGTCCTATATCAAATCAATGCTGAAAGATCGTTAATGATTGATTTCTAAAAGAAATATGATCCTATACTTGAAAATTTATCAAAAATTAAATAGTTAATAGAACTTATGTGTCAATAAGTTTGTTTTTTACATAGTTTTATCAATGTGTCTTGTTATGTTTTAGGATGTATTTTTCAAGTGTACAAAACTTAAAGGTGTTAAAATAATTGTAAACGCTTAGTTAAATAAAATCATTTTTTATAACAAATTAAAACTGCGAAAAGTTTTAAACGCGAGAAGTTTAAAAGCGAGAAGTTTTAAACGCGAAAAGTTTTTAAATGCGAAAAGTTTAAAAGGTGCGAAAAGTTAATTTGAGAAAATTTGACTTATCGTGCAAGAAGTCAAATCCTTTAAAAGGAACAATTCGTGGGAGAAGTCTTCATTCGCACGAAAAGTTCTGAAAATTTCATCTCTCAAAATTCTAAGTGTAGAAAAGCGTTTAAACTGATTTTCATTGATTAACAGGGGCATGTTGAGATTCCGACGGGGGTTATAAGGTATATGGATGTTAATTTGTTGATTTGAATGAATTTGATTCTTGACCTAATTTAAAATGAATTAAAACTTGACAAATTGATAAAATAAACCTTAATAATACTTACGGCGACAATCATTGAACATATTTGAACCATTAATTCCTTGAAAATCAAATGTTTATAAAAATTGGAAGTTACATAGACTTTTCGCGTGCGAAAAGTCTTGAGAATAGGAACAGATGCGAAAGGTTGTACTTTTCACATAGGATTGTACTTTTCGTGCGAAATGTTTCAAAATGTGTGAATTTGAAAAATCATGCGAAAAGTTTAACTTATCGCGCGAAAGGTTCTAATTTTCAGAAGTGTTAAATTTGCGAAAAGTTCAACATTTCGCGCGAAAAGTTGAATTTTTCTGAAATTCTTCTAAGTGTTGGATATTAATTTGTATGCATTGAAATTTAAGATTTTGGTATACTTACAAATTTTCATCAACTTTTGCAGATGGCTCGATCGTTGGTTTTTAATAAAAACCATAATGCTGTAGCATATTTGGGAGAAGTATCAGATGATAAAGCTTTATTCCGATCATTGATTGAAGGATTAAAGACTTTTAGGATTTGTCATGCTATATCTGCTAATCCAAGGATATTTACTGATGTAATAGATCAATTTTGGGAGACTGCTGTCAACGAGATAGATACTGATGGTAATCTTTGTATAATAATCACAGTAAAAGGAAAGAAGGTGATAATCACATCTAAGGTGATTAATATTGTTTTATTATTGGAAGATATTCCACGAGCACCGATGAAGATAGATGATGATGCAGTTAAAGATTGCCTAGTGCGTATGGGATATACACATCGTTATCCTTCATTGGAGAAGAAGTATCTGCCACCGTTCTGAAAGTATTTATTTCATGTGGTAATCCATTGCCTTAGCAATCTAAAAGTTGGCATGGACAGTCTGAGCGCTATATTTGGATCTTTGTTGATTTCTCTAGTTGATGATCTACCATACAGCATCTCCACTGCCATGTTTTCTAAGATGTAGAAGAATGTAATTGCTGCTTCGGGAAAGAAGTTTGTCATGTATCCAAGATTTGTTCAAATGATTGTGAATGCTGCTCATCCTGAGTTAGCTATATCTGATTCATCTACTTATTCTGTTATGGTGATGAAGAAAGATATTTTTACTTATCTCTTGGGAGCAAGAGGAAATGCATGGGATGGATCACACTTTGCTAAACTTGGTCGATTTGTTGATGGTTATAGAGCTGAATCACAGACTGAGACTGGTCAGGTTCATAGAGATGATACAATTGGTACATCTTCTAGTGCTACATAAGAAGCAACTGAGAGTTCTTGTGCTGGTGAAAAATCTGCTGAAGAAGAGGTTGATGAATGGTTAAGAAATGAAGAACTGAGAGAGGAAGAAGGAGTGAGAGAAGAACGGAAAAATGAAGAAGATGACAGTGAAACAGATAGTGATCAGATAGGGAATGTTCCATATGTGCTACAAGAACGTCCCCGAGTACGAGAAACACCGTCAAAACGTACTGCTGAGGAACGTGATTCTGATTATGTTCCTATTGAGACTTCTGTGCAAACCCGAGGTCAAAGGAAGAGAATGGCTAGGGTGACAGGAGAGAGTTCTCGTGGTAGGGGTAGAGGACGTGGTGTGTTAAGAAAGCGTCGGACTCCGATGACCACTGTGACAACTGTTGATGTTGAGAGTACTGATATTCCAGTCACAGTTAGTGAGGCCGTTACTCCAGTGATAATCACAGAATCTACAAGTGTGACATCTACTTCTATGCCTGCTACTGTTGGTACTGATGACATTTTGACAACTCCTCCCAGACAATCTTCTCTTGATGATTTATTTGGAGATGCAGACTTCATAAATACTACTCTAGAACCAAGAACTCATCTAGAAACATCTACTTTCTCTCCAACCAGGGTTACCTTGGAGCAAAGAGTTAGTACACTTGAAAGGGAGATGCTGGACAAAACTCAAGTTATTGATGATCTATGTAGAAGATTGAATGATAAAGATGAAAGAATAAAGAGCTTGGAAAGTCAACAACAATTCATGCTTACATATGTTCAGATAATAGAGCAAAATCTGAGAGATCTCACTTCTCGTGTATCTTTTTCGTTTACACAACATCATAACACAGAAGTTGGAAAATCTAGTGGACAGCAGACTGCTGATCCTAATCAGAATGTTGAGCAAGTTCATGATACAGAACATGTTGTTGATCCTGTTACTACAGAAGGGACAACAGACAATGTTGTTGTTCATTAAGAGCCAAGTCCAGGTATGTCTAATCAGGCTGCTGAGGATCAACCTGTATCTTATGTTGGAAAAGCTTTTGTGGAACCTGAACACATGATGCCTATCCGTAATCCAGTCAATGATGATGATGATTTGGATATGGTTGATTATGATTATAGTGATGAGGATGATGATGAGGATGATGGTGAAGATGATGATAAGGATGATGGTGGTGATGATGATGATGATGATGATGGTGGAAATGATGATGATGATCAAGGGGGAGATACGGGTGCTGCTACTGGTACTTCTGGGTCGTCAGGAACTGCTAATGTCTCCTGAACAAGTCCTGATGATACAGTTGATTATACACCGTTGGATCCTACCACTAAAGCTGAGTATGAGAAGGAATTATATTCATTTCAGCAAAATATATTAGAAGAGGAAGAAAATGTAGATTTTGGATCGTTTGATGATTTAGAAGAAGATATAGAGTATACTGACATTTTTGGAAATAGTTTGAAAGATTTATTTTCTGAAGATTTGTTAGAAGAAGGGGAGATTGTTGGTGAGCGTAGCACTTTAGAAGCCACTGACAAGACATTAGACCAAACTGGTCAAATGACTGTTCGTCAGGTTGGTAATATTACTGTTGCTGCACCTCCACCGCCAGCTTATGTGCATACTCTTCGGCATTCCAAACCTTTCACAAGGTACGAAAATTCAGAGCCGATTATCAGTTGGGCGTATGATGAAGAAAAGAAGTTATATGTGATTAAAAGAAAGGCAGGCGCAATCGAATACTTCCAGGATGAACACGGCTTTCATACTCTTAAAGCATCAGACTTGTATGCTACGGGTCGTGTTCCATTCATTAATCCAAGTAATTACGGAAAGGGCAATTGGATTAGAAACATGATTTGGAGACAGAGCAAGACCAACTTCAAAGACTTTAAAACAGCCAAATCAAAGGTCATTGAAGATGAGAACCGTATCGATCCAAACACGCAGAAACCAATGAAGATACGAGTTTATAGACATCCAAGATATGTGAGGAAGATCCCTATACATGCTCCAGTGCCAGTTAACAGCTTGTCAAAGCTTATCGGGTGGAGTTGTGAAAAGGAGATGGGTCATGCTTGATCAATGTGCAGATAAAGAATACCGTATCATCGATCCTGTGGATTTGCTAAAATTTGGAAAAGAAGATTTGATGAAGTTGCAGGAATGTTGCATAGTTTGGTTGGTTGATTACGAAGGCCCTGGATAAAAAGATGTATGCATATGGGGGCAGTTTGCTTTGTATTTTGTGAGCTTTTGTTCATTTCCTGAATTTGTATCTTCTGTGTAATCATTCATATTCAGAGAGCAATCAAAGAGAAGTTATTTACATTGTGATCTTCATTTCTATTCTTCTACTTCTCAATCCGTAATTGTTTACATTCCGCATTCACAATTACGAGATCGATCTGATTAGTGTGACGATCCTTGCAAACTGTGATCTAATTATGATCATCGGTGTTGAATTATACACTTTGATAGTAATCTATGAGAAAATTATGCTTATTAACTATAGTTTAAGTTTGTTTATGCTTAATTATTTGAGCATTAAACAATGTTAAATTTGTTTAGTTATGATGATTAGCGTTGATTATATTCGTCAAAGATTAGTTGCGATCCAATTATGATCATAGGTATTCATTATACACTGTGATGATAATTTGCATGAATTATTTTTATTAGTGGTATGTTAACTATTATCAATAATAGACAAATAATGTTAAATATATCCGATTATGATGATTAGGGTTGATTACATACGTTAAAGATTACCTATGATCCAATTTTGATGATTGGTGTTGAATTATACACGTTGATTATAAATAAAGTTTGTTTATGGTTAGTTATCATCAATGAGTATCAAACAAACTCAAAGATGCTCAATTATAACTATTAGGGTTGATTACATACGTTATAGTTTACCTATGATCGAATTACAATCGTTGGCAATGAATCACTACGATAACTCTAGCCACCTCTCAAAACCCACCACCACCATATCTTTTTATCTTCAATCCCATAACCCCCACCACCGCCATCACTCCACCCGTTACCATGACTCCACTGCCAACATTCTAGGGCTGTTGCATGATCCTTTTACCACCAACGTTGTCGGGCTCATATCCTCATCACCATTTTGGGTTAGAATTGTAATTTGTGTATGTTATCTTATTTTAATTAAATAATAGAGTAAATTACATGGATGGTCATGTGGTTTAGGGAAAATTATGGATTTGGTCCTCAAATGTGTTGTTTGCTTTCAAGGATGTTTCCTAAATTTAACAATGTTAAATTGATTAGTTTGTTTAAAGGATACTTTAGTAATTTTCATATTAAAATATCCATTTGGTTACAAAATAAAAATACACATTTACTCCCTCACTTCATCCTTTCATCCACATTCTATCTGACCACTCTTCTCTAATGGCCTGTCGTTCTCTAACAATCAAATCAAGGAGTACAACCTTCTTTCCCACCTCGATTTGATATAGCGAGAAATCCTGATCGATGTCGTATGGTTGGTCAAAAATATAAATAAAAGAGTACCTAATCACCCTTAATAGTAAAAGGGCAAGAAGGGTTCCGAATCCACAGGGAATCACAGGAAAGTGTTAGTAACGATTATCCTAATAACATCAAACATTAAGTGATAATTCATTGATTAATTAATTAAAGAAATTATTAAATTAACAAAATAAAAGGTTAGGTTTTTAACAATCTTGGCGAAAAAGTAATCCACTTCAGGATTCAGGTTTGGCAAAGTTTCGTTCTTTAGTAAAACCTATGAGAAGTCATTAATGGTGACTTACACATGATAAGATCTAAGTGATAATTATGGATTAAAGTTTAATGGACTTCATTCACACAATCGCCAATTTGAATTATGTAACCCTAATTCTAATAATCAATCACACAATGATTAAAGGTCAACATGGTTATATGAAACCACAGTTAGGTTTAAACATAATCAAATCGTCTAAATAATCAAATCATGAATTGAATTCGAAAGAACTTAAGAGGTTCAATATCCAATCTCAAATCTAAGTTACAACTAATAAGAACGAAAACTTGCACAAACCCTCCCCCGGAAGTGAATCACAATTGATTTAGCCTTGCATCATCATCGATTCTTCAACACAATTGTAATTGATCATGTGAATCCGGATGAAGTTGATGTTGGAAAGCTTTGGAATGGTGAATGATCCTTGCTTTTTCGTCCTTGATTGAGGTGTAAGAGGTTATTTTCGTATTAGGGTTAGTTCCCTTTTAAAACCTCTCGAATTAGGTTAAAATCCACCAAAAAGCGGAGTTCAGCTTCAGTCTAGGCGTCAGAGGAGGCGAAAGATTTAGGTTTACTGACGCCATTGGCGTCAGTGGCGCCACCCCCTGCACAAAGTCGATTTTCATGTGTAACTTTTCCAGACCTTTCCGTTGATAGGTCGTGGGTCTCATAACTCTTTTCGTAGGTCAAGTTTTGCACGTTTTAAGTTACCATTGTATTGGAACTTTTCTTTTACATATCTTCACCTCCCGAGCTCCGATTTTCGTCCTGTTTCTTCCAACTTTTTTGTATTCTTTACATTTTTCCTAAAAACACAATAATATCCCAAAAGTAACTCTATTTCACATATATTAACATGTAAAACATTGAAATAAAGCCTTTAAACATTGAACTTTCACCACCCGATCACAATCCCCACACTTATGGTTTTCTTGTCCTCAAGCAAAGCTCAATTGTAATTTATAAAACCTTCATTTGAAATACACATCACTAATCACTTATTAAAACTCGATTAAGGTCCAAAGTCATGCCCTTATTCACAAGAGTTACATCGTTCACGAGATTTACATCCGAGCAAGTCAATTATAGTCAAGTAAAATAGGAAATCACCTAACTAGGTTTAACGTGCTTTTGATTTTTAGTTTCATGCACACTCCACTCACAATAATTCACTCCTCTCGGTTTATATCTGGACTAGTAAAATATGCACTAGTGTAATCACTCAATAACCTAATATACCATCTTGTCCACATAAGCTTGTATAGCAATCACACCTCCACCACTTGCATAGATCTTGCACATATCTAAAGGACTTACGGGTTTTTGAGATTAGGTTAAGGTAGGGGATCTTTTGGTTTTGAATGGCTAACACAACAGAACGATGAACCAGACCATAAACAATCCTTATTAATCATGATTAACAAAGCTAGATCATTTTGATATATTCTAAACAAACCTTCAAGGTCGGTTATCAACTAACAACTTGGGGTTTATATGTCGGGTTTAACAAAAGAATGGTTTAAGGCTCGATATTGCTACTAAGGGTTAGAATGGATAACAATAAACAAACGATACAAGTAAGGGGGTTTCTAAATTGCCTTTATCATTTATGTGCAACATCTTGCTTATAATCTTGATATGCATCAAACAATACAAGTTCTTCAACAAAAATAGTATATGGCCTACCCTCAACAAATTAATATATATATATATATATATATATATATATATATATATATATATATATATATATATATGATTGTGTTTTAAGTAATAGATTCAAAATCTCCCCAAGTAGGAATTTAGGCTACCAATATGAACACTAGTTTATTATATCAAAAGCTTGTTAAACCTAATCAGACATCCTTAACATTTTCAAAAAATTGACCCACTAGAAATACTATATCCCGTAACTTAAAGAATATGACCATGACCAAGGATCTACACCAATAATTTAATAAGCAACAAGCTAGTGATTTATATTAAAAATTTTGTTCCTTAAACTCAATAAACTTCACTTGAAGATTTGCAAAACAAAATTAATTTTAATTTTCTGAAAACTTTTAGCAAATCCACTCATCCCCACACTTAAGATGTATATTGCCCCCAATATACTAACTAAATGTTACTATTGGTGTGGAAACAAAGAAATTTTAAGGTCAGATCCAATCTTATCATATTCACAACCCATGTACAATTAGTCGGGGACTCACCATCAATAACCGAAAATTAAAACTAACTACAAATTAACTATTTTTAACAATTAATTAGGGAAACAAATGCACCTGCTTATATCTTTATGACAAGATCTTTAATTATGCAAGTGATGATCAGCATCTTATCCGTAAATCTGCAAAGCAAGATAAAAACCATCGAGAAGCGAATCTCTCACGTCATGATTAACACCTTACATTTAAATCAATAATGCATCCCCTTCCCCACACTTAAAGCATTGCATTGTCCACAAGGCAACTTTTAAGAGGAAAGTCGATTAAAAACACGGTTGCATTTAGCATATGCAACAAGCCTTTTAAACCACCTAGTAGGCCCAGGTGGACGAGTGTAGTCTAGTGAGGGTTTCTAGTGAACACACCCACAAAGTTCTTAAAAAAATGAAATAAAATCATAAATTAAAGAAAAACTAAAAAAGAACACAAAATAGGGTTACCTCCCAAGTAGCGCTAAGTTTTAGGTATTCAGCCAGACCGTACCTGTCATCACTCGTGGTGGTCTAATGGGGTGTTTGCCTCGGGAATTTCCTAAGTATATTTTCTTCGAATACTTCGGTAGATTTTCTAATTCATTCCATTTTTGCCCAAACAGCATCTCCATAATTCGGGCATTCACAGGATCCGGTGGATCATCTGTCTTTTTCTATATTATTGGCTCTCCTTCATTGTGTCCATCTTTTTCACCGGCTCTTCATTTTCACTCAGATCTGCAATGTTAGCTCTGTCATGCTTAAAACCAACCTCAAAAATGGTGTTCTCACTTATATGTGAAATATAAGTAAGAACATGCTTATCAGTAATACCTAGCTCACTACGTTCATCATTAACAAAATAATTAATAGACTTTGAAATTACATCAAAACACAACTTACGGGTTTCTAAGGTCATGTCAATTCTTCCGTGCCAACAGTTAATTTCAGCATTTGCAGTTGCTAAAAACGGTCTACCCAATATAACTTGAGGTTGCTTCCACGTCTTTTTGTATGCGTAATCAAGTACCATGAAGTCCACAGGGTAGTAAAATTCTCCCACTTTGATTACCACATCCTCCACCATCCCTCGAGGATGTTTGTGAGTTAAGTCAGTGAACACCACGGTAGTGTTAACTTTTTGGAGAGGACCAAACTCATATTGATCATACAACGTTTTCAGCAAGATGATAACACCAGCTCCATAGTCTAAAAGAGCACTGTTGATTTTAAACTTCCTGACTTTGATTGGTATCAAGGGTGTTCCTTGGTCACTCAATTCAACTTCCTTATCTTTTTCCACCTCATTAGTTTCCTTTTCTTTACTTTCAATAACTTGTGGATGTGCTGAATCTTCACAATCAAGGACATTACAACTTGTGATAGTACTTATTGCATTTATCTGCACATTCTTTGTGTTCTTTATACTTGAGCTTTGATGTTGAGGATTTATGGTGGTGTCACTAGGGAGTTTGCTAGGATCTCGTCTCAATTGAGCCATTTCTTCCGCCAATTGAACCACTTACTTAGCTATAGCTTCCATTGTTTTATCCCTTACCTCATTGTCCTTTTTTATTTCTCTCAGGAAATACATGATTTCTGATGAGTTGCTTGATCTTCTTTGGTCAACATTCGGTTGATAGTTTCGTTGGTAAGCTTTTTTGTACCCACCTTGATTGTAAAGTTGGTTGTCATATGTTGGTTGTCGATTCTGATATGGTTGACTCCCTTGATTTGGTACCTGAAAATGAGGATTAGATTGGTTAGACTGGTTACCATACTTAAAATTAGGATGATTACGCAAACCTGGATGATATGCATTAGAATTCATATCATATTGCTTTCGGTCACCGTATACTTGGTTGACCTCTTTCTTAGCTTGACCTAATTTCAATGGAAAAGCCATAATTGCATGTCCTAAATCGCCACATCCTTCACATACGGCAAAAACTTGACCGCTTTTTGGTACCATGTTTCCTCCATTGAAATTCAAACTCGCCAATTGATGTTCCAACATTTGATTGGCTCTTTTCAAGTGTTCTAATCTTTCATTGGCATTAGTAGTACCTTTGAATCTAACAATGGCATGTTTCTTCTTCCTGTTAGATTGAGCTTGTCTTTTGGAGTTCACCGCCATCTTTTCTAAGAATTCCCAATCCACCTCCACATGATTGGAAAGAAATGTTCCTCCCGTGGTGGAATTCACATCCCGAATGTTGTCGGTGGATAAACCATCATAAAATGCATTGATTAACTCCCATTGTGGAATACCATGATAGGGGCAATTCCATAACAATTGCTTAAATCTTTTCCAAGCCTCATAGAAAAGCTCACCCGGTTGTTGCTGGAAATTCCAAATAATAGCTCTCGCATCACTTGTTCGTTGAGGAGTGTAATATTCTTCTAAGAATTGTTGTTGCATATCCTCCCACGTAAAGTTGTTTGCCGATGGCAAGGATAAGAACCATTGTTTTGCAGCATCATTCAATGTGAATTGAAACAATACCAGCTTGACATGATCCGGTGTAAGCCCTTGTCCTCCAATTGTTCCACATACGGCTTCAAATTCGTAAATATGAAGGTAAGGTTCCTCAGTTCCTTTACCATAGAAGGATGGCAACGTAGTCAAGCCTTGTGGTCTCACTTCAAAGTATCTACCGTTTGCAACAAGACTTATGATTGGAGATGAGTTAACTGCAATTTGAGGTCTAAAATGACTTTCAACTCCTCGAATTGGGGAACGATGATGGACTTGTGGAAAACCATCATGATGTTGAGGAAAGCCGGGTTGAGGATGTTGATTCATCAGTTGTCTCATGGCTCTTGGTCGACCTTAATTAGCCATTTGAAAGAAAGGGTTAAAGTGTTGATTATTATCCTCCCAAATATTGATAACCGTAGTTAAAACCAAATCCATCTTCATCACCCCCTCCATATTCAACATTTAGATTTTGTCGTTCCATTCCACCATCCCAATTCACGACCCTATCCCTCATGTTTTCTTCAGCATTAACACTATCATTCCGGCTGGAGTTTGATTGGTTAAACTAAACCGGAGGATTTCTTGGAGCATCATAGTTGACATTTCGTACCAGTTCTTGTTGAAGGGGTTGATTAGGTTGTGGATATGCGTAAGGCTCATCAACCACTTGAAATTGTGGTGGTTGGGGCATATGATTTCCTTGAACTGGGTTAAATGTAGGAGCTTGTTGCTGTTGTGGAACATTTTGTTGTGGGAACAGTGGGGGAGGAATATCACCCAAAGGCTGTTATTATTATGGAGGAGGTAGATTTGGTGGAACACCTTGATTACCAGAGTTATTCATGTTGCTAAGCTTATTGGTTTCTGGTGTTTTGGAAAGTCTTCGAAGAATCTAACTAACCTTAGCTGATGAGGTTCCTTCTTCAGAATGAGTACCTCCTCGTGGAATAGGAGTTGTTGAAGTGTTTGCCTTGTGAAAAACCTGGTTTTCTCGTGCTGTTTTCTCAATCTCAGGATCAAACATCAATGGTGAAGTTCTCTGGGAATGTCTCGTATGCATAAGGTTCTTGAACTACCAGCAAACAAGAAACAAACAAGAAACAAATACCCTCGTAATTCCAAACGACAAAAATATGAAATAAACTAAAAAAACAAGAAAAAGAAAATATTTTTGGTTTTTTTTATATTTTTATATTTTATTTTTTTAAGAAAACAAATAACTATTACTAACACTAAGAGCAACCATTCCCCGGCAACAGCGCCATTTTTGATCGATGTCTTATGGTCGGTCAAAAATATAAATAAAAGAGTGCCTAATCACTCTTAATTGTAAAAGGGCAAGAAGGGTGTCGAATCCACGGGGAATCAGAAGAAAGTGTTAGTAACGATTATCCTGATAACATCAAACATTAAAGTGATCACCGATTGATTAATTAATTAAAGAAATTATGAAATTAACAAAATAAAAGGTTAGGTTTTTAACAATCTTGGGGAAAAAGCAATCCACTTCACGATTCAGGTTTGGCAAAGTTTCGTTCTTTAGTAAAACCAAGGAGAAGTCACTAATGGTAACTTATACATGATAAGATCTAAGTGATACTTATGGATTAAAGTTTAAAGTACTTCATTCACACAATCACCAATTTGAATTATGTAACCCTAGTTCTAATAATCAATCACACAATGATTAAAAGTCATCATTGTTATATGAAACCACAGTTAGGTTTAAACATAATCAAGTCGTTTAAATAGTAAAATCATGAATTGAATCCGAAAGAACTTAAGAGGTTGAAGATCCAATCTCAAATCTAAGTTACAACTAATAAAAATGAAAACTTGCACAAACCCGCCCCCCGAAATGAATCACAATTGATTTATCCTTGCATCATCATCGATTCTTCAACACAATTGTAATTGACCATGTGAATCCGAATGAAGTTTATGTTGGAAAGTTTTGGAATGCTGAAAGATCCTTGCTTTTTCGTAGTAGGGTAAATTCCCTTTTAGAACCTCTCAAATTAGGTTAAAATCCACAAAAATGCGGAGTTTAGCGTCAGTCTCGGCGTCAGAGGAGGCGTTAGTTAGAAAGATTCAGGTTTACTGACATCATTGGCGTCGGTGGAGCCAGCCCCTGTATTTGATTTTCATGTGTAACTTTTCGAGACCTTTCCGTTGATAGGTCTTGGGTCCCGTAACTCTTTTCCTAGCTCAAGTTATGCCCGTTTTAAGTTACCGTTGTCATGGAACTTCTCTTTTGCATATCTTCACCTCCCGACCTCTGATTTTCGTCCCGTTTCTTCCAACTATTTTGAATTCTTTACATTTATCCTAAAAACACAATAATATCTCAAAATTAACTCTATTTCACATATATTAACATGTAAAACATGAAAACAAAGCCTTTGAACATTGAACTTTCACCACCCGATCAAATCCCACAACCATAATCAAAATTAGGTTTCTCCACACCTACGCCACTATCTTCCAGCCACCCCTATCCCTCAAAGATTTCAACAACCCTTAGTCATTAGCAAGAACCAGTAGCAAGCATGAGAACCACTAATATCTCTAGTTCTCTATCTCTCTTTCTCTACGCTCTTTACCACCATCACCATTACCATCAACATCCCTCCAGTCGAACATCAATCGACATTCACTTTTGGTTTGAAGCTAAAAAATTAAATGCTCAATTCAATAAACCCACTTTGATTTTCCACTTCATCTCTTTTTGGGTTTGTGGGTTTTTTATTTCACACTTCGATTTAAAGAGATTCTATCCCAAATTGCTTGGATTTACATAGGCGACTTCACTGGAACTAGGGTAAAATCATGAATTATTAAATAAGTTCCTCTCGTATGAAGTTTTCTTTAAATAATTATTTTGTTGTTTATTCTTTATTTAGGGTAAAAAAGGCAATTATAGTTATGAAAATCAATGCATTTAAAAGTTGCTGCACATTTTGATTCAACGAGAGTTTCATGTTCACTCATTTTTTATTTATCAAGCTTGGATTATTTATACATGTAGGGGACGGTTCCAATGAAAATCATGTTATAAATAAAAACCATAAAAACTACATCTAAGCCATTGATTTATTAGATCAATGGTTAATATAAATAATGACGTTTTAGTAAATAATTTAACATTAAATGAGATGATATTAATGGTATAAGGGTAAATCTGGAACACAAAAATATTAGTTTAGGAAACCATATTAAAGTTCCTACATTCAATCTTCTCTCCCATCCCTCGTAAATTATGTTTTTTTTGAAAGAAAATGGAAAGAAAAAAACAAACAATTAAATGTATCTTCATCTTTTTCATCTTTCTGAAACAACTGACCTCATGTTCATTGTTTTTTTTTTAAACCCAACAATGAATAGTCTCAACCATAGGTACGTATATGTAAGCATATATGTGACCTCGGTACGGATATGTAAGTACATAGGACACTAATTTGTTTCTCTATCCTAAACAACTTGATCTCTTAAAATCTTTTTGTTACGTATATGTACGAGTTACATACAATGTTTGATTGTTTGTATATGTTGCTCATATACATTTACATAAGCTTTATTATTTTCATACGTAGCTCTTGTATGTTCCTCATCTTCTTGCTCACTCTCCTTGTCTTTAGTCTCATCGAAAATGTAAGAGTATGTAAATCTCTATTTACAAACCCATACACTTATATATACGTATCTCGTGTCTTTATGTATATGTAAATCCTCTGATTCACCATTGTCTTCTTCTTAAATTCCATTTGCTTACGTATATCTAACATACATAACCCAACGTACATATATGTAAAGTAACTTACATAATAAATCTTCCTTTTCTTCCAAGATTCATATATGTAACCTTACTTACGTAACATGTCTTCATCATCTTCCACCCGTTTTGCAGTTTTGACTCCGATTTAAAAGTACTATTTCTTGAATAATTGTTTTTCTTGAAAGATTTGCAGGTTTAATAAAACCATTGATGGTTGTGGTGGTGGTGTTTGAATGGGTTGGTGGTGCTCGATTAAACCATTGACGACATAGTGATGGTACGTGATGTTGGTGATGGTACTCGATGCTGGTGATGGTGTGTAATGAAGGGACGATGGCGCGATGATGCAGGAGCGATACCTTTTTCCAACTAGTTGATCTTCATTTTCATAGCTATCAAAATTACATATACGTACGTTACGAGTGGGGTACGTATGTGTATCCTACTAGAACCCTTTTCCACAAATTCATCGCCATTTTCATCTTGGTTACATATACATAACCGAATTCATTATCATCATCATCTTCTTCATTTTGATGTTCCCAGGTCTATACACATGAAACCCTAGCCGTCACCCCATGCACCTCAAGTGAATGTAGAAGATGTAACCCTTTTCCATATTTTTCTCTCTTTACTAACAATTCAGATCAAGAATATACCAAACATCACCATTGCACCTACTCCACCACACAACCACAGTTGTCAACATCACCATGGTCGATTTTGAAGAGAAATGAAGTTTGTAAGATGAAAATGCATTAACGGGTCTAGTGATGATCCCAAATGAATTATATTTTATTCATGTAACTTACATCTGTTAAACGAACCTTTTGATCCGGATGAACTTGATTCGTTGTAATGATGTTTGAATCAAAGAAAAAGAAAAATAAAGAACAAAGAGATATGATCTTCAAGAAGTTGATTTGGTGTTTTTAGGTAGGTATAAAAGTCAATAACAATAGAATGAAATCAGGAAATTTAAAAATACCAAAATTAAAAGTGTGCCAAAATTATAATATTAATATTATAAATGAAAAATAAAAAATGTAAAAGAAAATTTTTTGATTGGTTGGATGTGGTTTTTATGGTTTTTAATTATAACGAGATTTTTTACCCGCACGTTGCAGCGAGGCCGTACGATTGTTATATGATGACATTGATGTTTTTGCTCATGATACCAGTATGTTACTGTCAATTGATATAACATACAATAGCATGTTACTATCACTCGGTATAAGATACAATAGCATGTTACTGTCACTTGATATAACATACAATACCCAAAGAGATACTGTGTTTCAGTAAACTATTATAAAACAGTACTAACTCTCTTCGATAGTCTCATTTCTCGCGTATCATCACAATACCATCAATCAATATAACCTACTTTGATTCTAACAAAACTTATACTCGAACGCCAAGAAAAATTAAATAAAACCACAAATGATTATGTGTTAATTGACAAACAAAACTTACTGTAAAAAAATAAATTTAATAAGTGTTAGCCAGATTGAAACACTAAAATTCTGAGGGTTTAAGTTGTAAATAAAGAATGTCTGAATTGTAAATATGAGGTGGTAGAAAGTTTTGATTTTGTATTTTAATATTGGAAAGGAAAGATGGAGAAAGTAACAGGTGACACAGTTGAGGGCTACGTTTTATCATAAACACATAAAAGAGGGACCTTTTTTACTAAGTTAAGCAAAAAAGGAAAATAAAAGAACTCACAAAAAGTTGAACCTGAGGCGCCAAGATGGATTTCTTAGAGGTTAGAGGTTAAAAACCACTACAGCAAATTTAAACTTGTGTTCAAGCTTTAGTTACACAACTTATATATAATAGTTGATTTATTAAAAAAGTAATAAAAACTCCACCGACCTTGCCTTTTAAAAGTAAGTATAATGGTGGTTTTTATTTGATCTCTCCTCTATGCATACATACATACATACATACATACATACATACATACATACATACATACATACATATATATATATATATATATATGTATATGTGTATATATATAGGGGAAGGATCCTAAAAAAATCAATTAGTTTTCAGAAAACCAAGGAAACCAATTTTAAGCAATCAAAAAATTTCATTATTTATATATATTTATTATTTTCTAAGGGTGTTTTAGTAATTGTCTATTTAAATTATTTTTAGTCAATAATAATGGTTGACTAAAATTCCTTATTTTACACCATGTTTGACAAATGAAGAATAATTCAAACAAGAGTAAATTACATGGATGGTCCCTGTGGTTATGTTAAAATTTTGAATTTGATCCTTAAAGTTTAAAATCTTTGAATATAGTCCTATCATTTCTTTTTTTTTATATATGGTCCGTAGGTCTGTTAGTTAACCTTTAATGATGTTAAATATTGTAAAAATTAACATTTTACTCGCATTAGCCATCTACTTAATTTACCTTTTAAAGTATTGTATTATTTTTATTTAAGAATATTTTATATTTTTATTTTTCAAATTTTTTTATTTTTATATTATTTCTATAATTTCATTATTAATAAGATTATTATTTAATAAAATACGTTTTAAATACACAAATAAAAAACTTGTTAAAACATGTTTTTTAAATTGTTTGGTTTTTAACCGTTCATTTTTATACGTCATTCAAAAAAATTTTGATTTTTTAAATTTTTTTTAAACTGGTTGGTTTTTTAAAGTTTTTTTTTAACCACTCATTTTTTAAAACATTTTTTCTTAAACAAATTCTTAGTTTTTTAAACATTTTTTAAAAAGCAATTCAATTTTAAACGTATTTATAAAAGAAGACATGTTATAAAGGTTTAAAAAAACCCGCATATTGGTTTTAAAAAAATTATAAACCACATTTAAAAGAAGACGGTTTTTAAAACGACTTTTTATTTTTGTACTAAATAATAAATATATTTACAATAAAAAGATTATAATAAAATGAAATTACATTAATGTTCCTTACAAGTGAAATAGTTATTTTAACAAATTTAACATCACTAACTAAACTAATAGAGTAGGGATCATTGATAAAAGATAACTATATTATTAGGGACTATATTCATAATTTTAAAACTTTAAGGACCAAATCCAAAATTTTAATCAAATCATAGGGACCATCCGTGTATTTACTCTTCAACCAATGCATCAATCTTTTTCTTCACTCACCAGTTTGATATTTTTTCCATCAAAACAAAGCATGGATCTTCTTTTTTGTTTTTCTGAATGTTGTGATTTAATCATTTCTACAAATCCAATTTCTGGTAATTGTTAATCCATTCTAGCATTTTCTATATTCAAGAAGGTGATGAAGGGTAAGGGGTTAATGAAAGAATAAAGATGAAACCAACAAAATAGATGAAATCAAGTCTTTAATTGAGTCTTAATGAAATCGATTGATGGACGGGTTCACGAGGACATTATCGTTGCTCAAGAAACTAACAAAATCGATTAATTCTCTTACCGCCATAGATGGTTAAAGAAGGAAGAAGATGAAGACATGTTTATGTAACTTAGGTTACACATACGTAACTTTAGATTAGGGCAACTCAATACTTGAAAGAATGTAATGATAGGTTACATATACTTAATTTGCTATATTATGATTTGGTTGTTTCTTCATCTTCATCTTCGTCAAGCTTGTGACATATACGTAAACAACTAAGCATACATGTTTACATATACTTAAACATGTTAACATGTGTTCTTACATATAAATATTAAAGTTGCTTAAGTGTTAACATATACGTAAGATGGCGGGCAGGAAAACCATATATGATGTATTTCACTTCATCTTCATCAAGTTACATATACCGAATATGTGCTTACATATACGTAAGCAGGTTAACTTGTGTGCTAACATATACATATTTTGGTTGGTTATGTGTTTATATATATGTAAGCAGGTTTACATATGGCTATAGTATACATATTTGTTTGTTATGTGTTTACGTATACGTAATCAGGCTTACATATGCTTGCACCTACTCCTTCCTGATAGATTTTTTTTTTTTGACAAACAATGAAGATGAAGTAAATTATTGATGAAGATGAAGGATATGAAGGTGATTCAGTTGTTAGATTATTCAAAACGTACTTTCTGAGAGATGAAAGAGAAGAGTGAAAGTAAGAATTTTATTAAAGGTTTCCAAAAATAATTTCTTTTTGTTTCATATTTACCCTTATCCATAAAATCTAATAAAAAATATTTCTTTTGCCACTTGTCATTCTCTTAACTTATTTTTTTGACACTTGTAGTTTTTATAAACATCCTCAATTCATTTTCTCTCTAAAAAGATATTATATGAATTTAAACACTCAAACTAATTTCTCTCTCGTAATAAAAATTAATTTATTACTTGATACATATCTCTCTCTTATCTAGATTTTTCAAAATAAAGCTATGTTTTTAAAATAAATTTTATTAAGAAATTACAAATCTCATTTTTTTATTAAAGTAGAAATAATAAAAAAAACAAATTTTTTTATATAATATGTAATTTTGTAAAACACTAAACCTTTTTAAAATAAAATATTTTAAATCGTTCCTTTTTTAAAAATACTATAAAAATAAGAGAGAGAGAGAGATGAGGGTTTCAACGGTGGTTGGCCACCACATGTGCCACCGGCCTTGAGGCAGAGTCGACGGCTTGTTGCGACCTCATTTTTCTGACACCGGTTGCATTCTAGACAGAGGGGGTTTTGATGGTCGTTTTGCCGAGCAAGGGGTTTTGATGTAAGGGGTTTGGAATGATTTTTATCATGGTTAAGTTGTTAACTTTAATGTATTTAATATGTTTAAGTAGAAGAAATTGTATGGAATAAGTTAATTACGATTATTTGGTGTTTATAGGTAAAACGCAATGACTTGATGTGGCTTAGAGAATGCACATGGATGATAAGCGAAGCTCATAATAGATGAGGTAATGGAGAATTCAATTACGAGAATGTGGCCGCAAACGGGGATGGAAACGGAGTCCGAACAAAGAGGTTACGAAGAAAATAAGAATCGGATAAAAGCTGTCTAATCTTGACCTACGGTGGAATGATGACCTACGCTTCAGCAACTCAAAACTAAACAGAAAGACCCTACTGTAACTTACGGTGGTAGGACGTCTTATGGTACAACATATGTTAAAAAGTCAGTAAGCCCCTAACGTAACTTACGGTGGTCACATGACCTACGGTGCATGGCCCGTTGAAATCTCATAAAAATACGGAACATTTAGCTTTTAGGGGAGCACTTCATTCTCAGCCGCCTCCAAGTCCCAAGCGATCCCGAAGACTTCCAGAGGTGATTTCAAGGCTCAAGATCTCATTTTTATCATTCGGTTTGATTCTTTAATGTTTAGAACAATGTTTTCATTCGTTTTCGTGTTGATTTTCATTGCCATGTCCGGCTAAACCATCTGTGATCTTCTCCAGGTGCTAGGGTTTCTATACTATGACTTGTTCTTGATGTTTGTGGTTGAGTTAATATTTGAACACGGTACTTTAAGCCGAGTGATATTATTTATTGGTTGAAGATTCTAAAAATACGTGTGTTGCTTTCAATTCAATTGTTCCACTTTGATTGTTTTTGATTTATTTTCATCCGGAAACATCAATGTTGGATGGAATAGGGTATCACAACCGTAGGATATCATTCGAGTGGTTCTTTAACAACAGTCTCATTCAATCTATTGTCTTCACCCATATTGACCCATTTATGTTTATATGACCATTATTAACTATCAAAGCAATTCTAAGTAGCAAACTTGACCCCCGGAGAAGTTTACTTTGCCAATTATTTCTTTACAACCAATTCAAGTTCAAATCAGTTTCACTTTTAAAAATCAATTTTCTTGTTAATCATTTTTAATTAGTTTTCAAATCGCAAATCAAGCTTTTCACTTTGAACATATTACCTGTGGATCGACCCGACTTACCCTAGCTATCTTAGGTGAGTTTGGACCATTATAAATTGTTTTTGATTAAGCCTGACAAACCGTAATCAGGCTTCGGTGATTGTTTTGCTGACAAGGAGGTTTTGGTGGTGGTTTTACCACCCCCTCTACCACCGGTCCTGGGCGGAGCCGCCTCCGTAATATCTCATGTTTCCTCTGTCAATGGTTGTATTCTAGAAAGAGAATGGGGGTTTCGATGGGGGTTTCGACGACAAGGGGGTTTTTGTGGTGGTTATGTCTGCCATCGCCTCCTCCATCATCCTTAGGGTAGAGCCGCCTTCATGCTACCATGTTTCCTCTCACACATGTTTTATTCTATAGATAGGGAGTGGTGTTTTGGTGGTGGTTTGCCGGAAAAAGGGTTTCGATGGTGGTTTTATTACCACCCAGTGTTTGGTGTCGAATCCAGCAAATATAATCTTATAATGTGAACCTATCATTACACACATTAGGAATAGTATGGGCGGAAGTAGGGTTCGTGTTCTCAAGGATACGTATCAATTATTTTATACCAAAAATGTTTAAACATTGTTAATATAGCTGGTTATGGGTTAATAAATGTGGGGGTTTTAAATTAAAAGTAGAAGGAAATTGCAAAAAGTAGAAAAAATTCCCGAAGACTGACATGGCCGTGTCAAAACTGTATGCGGTTGTGTTAAGGTTCTGCGAGAAAAATGAAAATTGACAATTTTTTTATATTTTTTATTTTGAAAAGGAATTACTAAAAACTCTAATTAAATTGTGAAGTAAATTAAGATATGAAAACTAATTCCAACACTAAGGTAATTTCTTGATTCGATTTGGTTTATGATCATTAATGATTACGGTGCAATGACTATTTTCTAATTAATGATTTGTATCGATACTAGACATCACGCCATTCGGATATCCACTCTGTCTAATGTCTAATCAAGTGCAGTTTGTTGATTAGGGCCAACCCGCTACTCTAAGCTCACGCCTTTCGGATCTTAGCGTGCGGACTGCAGCGATAGAAGTATCAATTATAATTAAACAAACACACCGTTTGGTATGCTTAACTAGATTGTGTGATTCTTTAGCGAGAATGAATTATAGACAAACTCAAACCGTTAATTGTTTCTTATATCAAAAATCAAAACTTGATTAGGGTTTTAAATCTTGAAAAACTTTATTTGAAAAATTAATAAAGTGGCCAATTTTATTAACAATTTAATATATACCGGAGTTTATCCGGGTTTAAGATATAGAATCAAATAAACAAAACATTAAAACAAAAACATTTTATAAACGTTTCATATAAGTTCAAACCAAATCAAAGAAAATTAAAACTTAATGTTGAAATTAAAAGTGTCCTAGTCGGACATGACGGCTAGTTTAATCAAACTAAAAGAAAAACTTACAAATCAAAAATTTAAAATAATTAAAGTGTCTTCAATATAATGGAAATCACAAAGATTCTACCATTTTCTGCAATTTTCGTCGACCAAGGCCACTTCCAAGCTTTTTGGCTTTTTCTCCGAACTTTTTTTTGCCCTCCTTTGGTCGAATCCCTACTTTATATAATTAATTCTTTAATTCTTGAGATCCCTCTTTTTTTGGTATTTTGTTTTTTATCTTTTATTTAAAAAATTATGATGATAAACATTCTTTAAACCAAGATACCTTAAAAATAGGAAAGATCCTGCAATCTTTTAAATTCAAGATTTCTTCAATGACCTTTTCAAAGTTTCCACCGGTCATAATATTTTCATTTTCAACCCCTGCAATCTTTTTTCACCTACAAAATAATAAAATACATCCAAAGTAGACTCTATTTCAACAAAACAAGTATTAATTAAAATAAATAGAAATATGATAAATAAATGCATGATACGAAATGAAAACATATACTAAAATGATGATAATTGATGCTTAAAAATACTACTAACACCCGGAGCTACCGCCGTGCTTAACATTTTCCTCCCGTAGATCTGTAAAGCATGGTATACACTTGTTTGATTTTGTTTTCTTTTATATTTAGTTTCTTATTCTTCTTTACGCCCGGTGTGTTTGTGTGTAGGTGACAGCTTCGTGCATGCATACCAGATACGCAAAGAATAAGTCCCCATTGATATTTGATCCAGAAGTTGAAAAGACCGCTCGACGAAACAGAGCAAATTCACGAATTAAAGTGCAATCAAATTCAGTCGAAGGTGAATCAATGGAAAATCCGAATCAACCACCACCAAATCAAAACCCACCAAATCAACAACAACAACCGCTTGTTCGACCACAGAACCAACCATTACCTGTTGACCCATTAGCCTACCCAAATATTCAACCACAACCACAGAACAACCCACCTACAAATGTTCAAACCCAACCACCGCAAAGGCAAAACCCATATCCTCAAAGATAAAGACAAAACCCTAGGCCACAAGCTCCAAACCGGTTTGAGGAAGAAAAAGACCCATATGAGCATGTTAGCGTCCACACATGGAATGAAGAGGAGGATGGGTTTGATGAAGAAGAATATAATGAAGAGTTTGAAGATGAGCAGCAAGTTCAATTGAGAAATAGGCAGATCAACCATCAAAGACAACGGTTCAATCAGCATCACAACCGCAACCAAAACCAAGGTCAAGGTTATTGGCCAAGACAAGCACTATTAAGAGTCAACCAAAACCCTGGTTTTCAATCTTATCAGGCAGTAGTTCAAGGAGTAGATAGCCATTTCAGACCTACAATCGCAGGTGCATCTTCTCCTATTGTGCGGCCACAAGTTAGAGGGAGGTCATTTGAAATTAAATCCAACAGTCTGGCTATTCTTCCAGAGTTTCATGGGTTATCCAAGGAAGAACCTTATCTACATCTGAATGAGTTTAGAGCCATCTACGAAACCATTAGGGTACAAGACTTTACACCAGAGGAAGTGATGCTAGTTCTGTTCCAATTTACATTGAAAGGAAATGCAAAAAAGTGGTTCCACTCACTACCTACTGCTAGCATTTATACATGGGATCAAATGCAGTAGGCCTTTTTAGAGGAGTATTATACCCCGCAGAAGACTAGTGAGGATAGAACCGCCATTCGGACATTCAGTCAACAACAAGACGAGCCGTTTTATGAGGCTTGGACAAGATTCAAGGAGTTGTTGAGAACCTGTCCCCATCACAACATTCCCCAATGGGAATTGATTTCCTCTTTTTATGATGGGTTGTCTGCTGAAGATGTGAGAGATGTGAACTCGACAAGTGCAGGTACGTTGATGATAAATACTGAGGATGATGACTAGGAGTTACTAGAACGGATGAGTATACATTCAAAAAGACAAGCTTAGTCTCGTAGAAAATCTAGGGGTGTGGTTGATGATTTGGATAGTAAGGCTTCGAGGTTAGGTCAGTCGGCAGGTAAGGCCATGGTGAAGGCCACAAGCTCCTTTACTATATGCAAGGGATTTGGTGAAGCTGGACATACTACAAGAGACTGTCTAGATTTAGATTTGGATTTAAAAAAGGTAAATTATATGCAGGGTGATAGGCGACAATATAACAACATGAACTCCAACACCTATCATCTGGGTTTAAAAAATCATCCAAACTTCCGATATGGTAACCCAGATAATCAGTTGAACCCAAATTTTCAAGGTACTTCTCATCAATAATATTAGAATAGGTCAACAGGTCAGAGTGGTCTGTACAATCAGGGAAACTACAATAGGGGTGGTTAGAGGAACTATCAAAGCAATCAAGACCAAGGCACATCAAGAACAAACTCAGAACCAACAAACAGAAAGCTCTTGGATCTTTTAAAAGAGATGAAGAGATCTAATGAGGTTCGAGACAAGAGTCACGAGGTGTTGACCAAGCAAGTTGGTCAACTAGCAGAAGAAGTGGCAGCTCTTAGGAATGATCCGGGCAAGCTACCAAGTGATACGACCATGAATCCACAACACCAAGGGACAACCACAAAGAACATGAGAAATGTCCACATCAATTCGGTTAGTATCCTTCCTAATTTTGAAATTTTCAATAACGACTTTACTTCTTTTTCAATACAAGTTGCACGTAAGGAAAATACAGTTGATGCAGTAGAAGAGAGTGACGAGGGAGCACCCGTCATTCCAATCAAAGTGGAGAAGTTCAAGATAAAAAGGGCTCTTTTGGATTATGGGGCATGTGTTAGTATCTTGCCAGGTGCGTTATATGATCAATACGAGTTCGGCCCTCTACAAGAGGTTGACACCACTATCGTGTTAGCTGACTTGACCTCCAAACGTCCTCGGGGGATGGTAAATGATGTGATAATCAAGTTGGGAGATTTCTACTACTCGGTGGACTTTATGGTGCTTGACTATGCACCAGTGAGAAAAAACGAGCAACCAAAGGTTATTTTAGGTCGACCATTTTTGGCAACTGCCAATGCTCAAATCAACTGTCGGGATAGAACGATTGATATCACATATGAAACCCGTAAGTTATGTTTTGATGTGTTTTCCAAATTGATCACTTATTTTGTTAATGACAAACCTTTTGAGGCAGATTTGACTAACATGTGTGCTCATACCTACATCTCACATGTAAGCGTGCACACAACTTTTGATAATGGTTGTAAGTATGATAGGGATAAGCAGGTGGACTTGAAAAGTTGTAGATTTAAATGAAAATAAAGAGCCAATGATGAAGATGGAAATAACGCATGAGAAGCCAAAATGGAAGAAAAAAGTTAGTGATCCACCATATCCTAAAAATGCTCAAGTTAAGACAAGGATGTTCGGGCCGTGTTTGGAGGACGTTGGTAACCAACTAGATCAACAAAAGCAAACAGTTGTAGAACTCTCTGATGGCAAGCCCCATTTTCGACCACCATGAATAGTGATAGGTATGGTATGGTCTAGCTGAAGACCTAAAACTTAGTGCTACTTGGGAGGCAACTTGAGGTATTTGTAATTTTTAGTTTTTTTATGATCTTAGTTGTTTTGAAATTTATGGGTGTTCACTAGAAAACCTCACGAGACTTCACTAGTCCACTCGGGCCTACCGAGAGGTTTAAAAGGCTTGTTGCATATGCTAAATGCAACCGTGATTCCTACGAAAGTGAGTTTTATTAATCTTTTATTAGCCCGTTGCACCACTTAAGTGTGGGGATGTTCACCCGATCAGGTACGTTATAGCTGTAAAATGTGAGTTTGAGTCGAGAACCATGGGGAGTGTTTGGGATTGGTAAAGACCATAAGAAACCATATTTTTGTAAAACCCATACATCGGAGACAATGTATCCCAAGTGGGGATGAGGGAACCATAGGTAGACACATTTTGAAGAAATAAAAATTTGGACAAAAATTGAAAATTTTTAAAATTTTTCTCTACAATGTTAATCATTGGTTAAGGTTCTTGGTCATGGCTAATTTCCTAAATGTTTAAACCCGGTTGGTTTGTGAAAGTTGGAAAGGGAACGCCTAACTAGGGATGGCAAACCTTAGGTGTAGTAAACTTGCACATTTCATGTCGGTAACCCGAATCCACCGTTTTCATTTGTGAGAAGCCTTTTTCTTTGTTGCATATCTGAATTGCTTATTTGAGTGTGCAATGATGCTTGTTAGTGGTAGAACTTGTTGAGCGCGTGCATTTCGAGATTTGAGACCGTGATTTACATTGAAATGATTGAGGCAAGAGGAATAACCATAGAATAGCCCCATAGGATCCATCTCACCAACATTTATCCATTACTCACCAATTTTGAGCTTGTTTTCTCATTCATTTTGTTTAAACCCATCATCATGACTATTAAGCCTTTGTTGGCCTTTTTGTTTGTTTACCCATGTGATGGAACTTGAATTAGTAAATTATGTTTGAGTGGTACTTAATTTTAATTTGTTTCAAGTTTTGAGTGTAGTTGGAAGACAGCTAAGTTTAAGTTGAAATCCGTTGTGCGTCAGCAGCTTATGAAATAAAAGAATAAAAAAAAAGAAAAAAAAAAGCAAAGAAGAAAAAAATTGTCAAAGTTAGGTTGAATGACCAACTTATGAGACAAGAAAAATATTAAGTTTAGCAAGTAAGTTGTGTTGAGAAGCGTCATAGTTTGTTTTTGACATTGAATAAGTAGCTAGCTCAAGTTTTCGATCACCTTAGTCACTCTTTTCCAAAATATTTCCTACCCCTACCTAAGCCTAACACTACAACCCTATGAAAGCCCTCATGATTGGTGTGAATTCTCGCATTAGTGGGTGGAGAATTGATTGCTTTACAAGCCAATGCTCATTTATTTGCATTATTGCGTGAGTGTTCATAAATACTCGACACATCTTTTGCCGAGTTTAGAAATTACATCGAGTGGAGAGAATAATTGTGAGGGGTGTGACATGTGCAAGGGAGCAACCTAGAGTTTGTTAGTCTTAGTTAGGCAACCCAATGGGTTAGAGGATTGTGGTTGTTACTTGGTTGGGAATTGGGTATGACCGTAAACCTTAATCGGGGTTAGTATTTTTTGTCTGCATTTGGAAAATTTTAACCTGAATTGTTAGGTTTAAAAGTAGCCTCGCTTGAGGGAAAGTGAGAAACAAGTATGGGGATGTGATGTAAGGGGTTTGGAATGATGTTTATCATGGTTAAGTTGTTAACTTTAATGTATTTGGTGTTTTATAGGTAAAACGTAATGATTTGATGTGGCTTAGAGAATGCACATGGATGATAAGCGAAGCTCATGATAGATGAGGTAATAGAGAATTCAATTACGAGAATGTGGCCGCAAACTGGGACGGAAACAGAGTCTGAACGAAGAGGTTACGAAGAAAGTAAGAATCGGATAAAAGCTGTCTAACGTGACCTACGGTGGAATGATGACCTACGGTTCAGCAACTCAAAACTGAACAGAAAGACCCTACTGTAACTTACGGTGGTGGGACGTCTTACGGTATAGCAGATGTTAAAAAGTCAGTAAGCCCCTAACGTAACTTACGGTGGTCACATGACCTACGATGCTGGGCGCTTTAAAATCTTATAAAAAGACGGAAAATTTAGGTTTTAGGGGAGCACTTCATTCCCAGCTGTCTCCAAGTCCCAACAACGATCCCAAGCGATCCCAAAGACTATCGGAGGCGATTTCAAGGCTCAAGATCTCATTTTTATCATTCGGTTTGATTCTTTAATGTTTAGAACAATGTTTTCATTCGTTTTCATGTTGATTTTCATTGCCATGTCCGGCTAAACCATCCGTGATCTTCTCCGGGTGGTAGGGTTTGTATACTATGACTTGTTCTTGATAATTTGTGGTTGAGTTAATATTTGAACACGGTACTTTAAGCCAAGTGATATTATTTATTGGTTGAAGATTCTAAAATACGTGTGTAGCTTTCAATTCAATTGTTCCACTTTGATTGTTTTAGATTTATTTTTATCTGGAAACATCAATGTTGGATGGAATTGGGTATCACAACCGTAGGATATGATTCGAGTGGTTCTTTAACAACAGTCTCATTCAATCTATTGTCTTTACCAAATTGACCCATTTATGTTTATATGACCATTATTAACTATCAAAGCAATTCTAAGTAGTAAACCTGACCCCGGAGAAGATTACTTTTCCAATTATTGCTTTACAACCAATTCACGTTCAAATCAGTTTCACTTTTAAAACTCAGTTTTCTTGTTAATCATTTTTAATTAGTTTTCAAATCACAAATCAAGCTTTTCACTTTCCACATATTCCCTGTGGATCGACCCGACTTACCCTAGCTATCTTAGGTGAGTTTGGACCATTATAAATTGTTTTTGATTAGGCCTGACAAACCGTAATCAGGTTTCGTGGTGGTTTACCACCGCCTATGCTACCGGTCTTGGGCGGAGCTGCCTCGGTAATATCTCATGTTTCCTCTGTCAGTGGTTGTATTCTAGAAAGAGAAGGGGGGTTTTGACGACAAGGGGTTTTTGCAGTGGTTCTGCCAGCCACCGCCTCCTCCATCATCCTTAGGGTAGAGCTGCCTTCGTGCTACCATGTTTCCTCTCACTTATGTTTTATTCTATGGATAGGGAGTGGTGTTTTGGTGGTGGTTTGCCAGAAAAAGGGTTTCGATGGTGGTTTTATTACCTTTCGGTGTTTGGTGTCGAATCCAGCAAATTAATCTTATAATGTGAACCTACCATCACACACATTAAGAATAGTATGGGCGGAAGTAGGGTTCGTGTCCTCAGGGATACGTATCAATTATTTTATAACAAAAACGTTTAAGCATAGTTAATATAGTTGGTTATGGGTTAAGAAATTTGAGGGTTTTAATTAAAAACTAAAAGTAGAAGGAAGTTGCAAAAAGTAGAAAAAATTCCAGAAGACTAACATGGCCGTGTCAAAACTGTATGCGGTCGTGTTAAGGTTCTGCGAGAAAAATGAAAATTTACAAATTTTTTATATTTTTTATTCTGAAAAAGAATTACTAAAAACTCTAATTAAATTGCGAAGTAAATTAAAATATGAAAACTAATTCCAACACTAAGGTAATTTCTTGATTCAATTTGGTTTACGATCATTAATGATTACGGTGCAATGACTATTTTCTAATTAATAATTTGTATTGATACTGGAAATCACACCATTCAGATATCCACTCTATCGAATGTCTAATCAAGTGCAGTTTGTTGATTAGGGCCAACCCGCTACTCTAAGCTCACGCCGTTCGGATCTTAGCGTGCGAGTTGTAGCGATAGAAGTATCAATTATAATTAAGCACGCACACCGTTTGGTATGGTTAACTAGATTGTGTGATTCTTTAACGAGAATGAATTATAGACAAACTCAAACCATTAATTGTTTCTTATAGTAAAAAAAAAAAAGTTGATTAGGGTTTTAAATCTTGAAAAACTTTATTTGAAAAATTAATAAAGTGGCCAATTTTATTAACAATTTAAAATATACCGGAGTTGATCCGGGTTTAACATCAAGAATCAAACAAACAAAACATTAAAACAAAAACATCTCATAAAAGTTTCATATAAGTTCGAACCAAATCAAAAAAAATTAAACCTAATGTTGAAATTAAAAGTGTCCTAGCCGGACATGACTGCTACGTTAATCAAACTAAAAGAAAAACTTACAAATAAAAAATTTAAAATAATTAAAGTGTCTTCAATATAATGGAAATCACAAAGATTCTACTATTTTTCTGCAATTTTCATCGACCAAGGCCACTTCCAAGTTTTTTGGCTTTTTCTCGGAACTTTTTCTTGCCCTCCTTTGATCGAATCCCTCCTTCATATAATTAATTCTTTAAATCTTGAGATCTTTCTTTTTTTGGTGTTTTTGTTTTTATCTTTTATTTAAAAGATTATGATAATAAACATCCTTTAAACCAAGATACCTTAAAAATAAGAAAGATCCTGCAATCTTTTAAATTCAAGATTTCTTCAATGACCTTTTCAAAGTTTCCACCAGTCATAATATTTTCATTTTCAACCCCTGCAATCTTTTTTCACCTACAAAATAATAAAATATATCCAAAGTAGACTCTATTCCAAGAAAACGAGTATTAATCAAAATAAGTAAAAATATGATAAATAAATACATGATACAAAATAAAAACATATACTAAAATGATGATAATTGATGCCTAAAAATACTATTAACACCCGGAGCTACTGCCGTGCTATAACATTTTTCTCCCGTAGATCTGTAAAGCATGGTATACACTTGTTGATGCATGAGCAACATATAAGCTTTCATGTACAACCCCGTAATTACCCCTTTTAGGTAGGGATGATGATCATTCTGTTGGATGATGATGTTCGGTTAGTTATAATGTTGATGATGATGAGGTTACCCCATCTGAGGCATTAGTGTTGATTATATAAAGTTTTAAATTTTTGTTGGGGTGATTTCTTCTGATGTTCATACTCTGTTTAAAGTCTATGATGCTGTTCCTTCTCTTTTGAATGAATTTGTTTTCGATTTTCCTTTTAATTATTGCATTTTTATGCTTTTTTGTTTCATCTTTAGTCTATGATGTTAGGGTTTTCCTTACCAGAGACCACATTTTCATCTTTTAGATTCATATTTTGTTTATGATGTTGGTATCATTCTCATCTATGAATTTTTGCTTGATTCAATCGATGAAGGTGAGGGTAGCCTGTTTGGTTATGATGATGGTGGTGGGAGTGACTTTAGTCGATGAAAATAAAGGTTAGGTCAGTGATGATGAGACCCGGTTTATCTGAGGCCTTTTTAGATAGGTAAAACAATGTCTAGACTAGGTTTCCAAATCTAATGGTTGAATATTGTTTGTTTTCTTCCTTTTCTTGGCAAACCTGGCAATGGATTGACAATTTACTTGGTTTTTTTCAATTACTTGGGTTGTTCTAGGTTCACTTGTAACCACTATGCTTGCTAATGTTTACAGCAGCAAGTAATAACTACTTCCGAGCCAACAACGATGGATATTGACGGTGTCAGGGTAATGATGACATAAAAACGCATATCGTGTGTTGTTTTGGCATGGGAAACAACCTTTTGTAGCCACAACATATCATTTCAGAATACTGTTGTAATTGTTTTACACCCGTTGCGAAAGGCGGGCGGAAGTGACCTAGTTTAAGATAAAAATTGAATGTGTATGTATGTGTAAACATCTATGTTTAATTAGTAATAACCTTTTAAAATATATGTGTCCAAAACTTGTTATTATATTTCTTATTAAGATAATTTGGATGATTATGTTTAATGCTTGTTTTTGTTGTATCAAAAGCACATGCTGATGACCCGCATGACCATGCATATACACTTCCCTCAAGTTGCTAGTCGTGTAAGTTTTTGTTCATTTTAAAGATATGAACATTCATATTTTTTGGATGTTTGTAACTTTATTTTTATGTATCAATCTAGCATCAACTAGAAAAAATATTCGAATGAAAGAAACTTAAATTTGTTTGATAAATGGGATGCAAACAAAAACTATCCACTACCCATTCAGTTTAATCACACGGGCAAACAATGTAAAGTCGTAAAGGAAAATAGTCAACTATTTGTTAGGGTTTTATCAAATCTTGTTTCCTCAATTCCTTTTTATTATCCTCCTTGTGATAAAGTTTTAGATACTTTTAAGATGTATTTGTTCAATTTTCTTGAGGGGATTATTATAGGTAGTGTTTTTTTTTTTTTTTTTTTTTTTTTTTTTTTTTTTTTTGTATTTTAGTTATAATATCATTTATATTTTTTTAGCTAATTACTTTGTTTTGCAGAAATATTTTGATCTAGAGGATCATCGTACTTTAGATCATTGGTAGGGAATACAACTTGGAATCCACATGGACTCCCAATGAGATTTTAAAGATAGAAAATATGACAAAAGAAATATTTTTTTAGATTGGGGAGGTTATGATGATATACAACGAGTTAGGAGTCATCCTCTAGATGGCCAGAGTCAAGAGACATCGGACAAGATAGTTAAATTGTTCACATGTGAACAACTTAAACGCCTTTCACAAAAAGACACATGCAATAAAGCTAAACAGCTATATCCATGGGAGTCGTTCCTATGCCTAGAGACGATATCTTCAAGTAAGAAAACATGTTTTATCCAATTATGTATTACTAGTTTTTTTTTTTCAAATTTGATATGTATTATTTTTAATGATTAAAGGATCCTAAGCTACATTGAGACGTGAATGAGGGTACATTACTAGGAAGGGTTTCGATGGGTTAACCCGAGGATAGAAGAAGATTGGGTAAGCTTAAAACTTTCTTTTTTATGAGTTGTTAAATATGTTACTATCATATGTTTGTATGTTTCTAGTACTTTAACTGAATTTGGTATGTTGTTAGTTTGTTGATCTTATAAGTTGTTTAATCTAAGCATGGTTCGGGTCATTTTACTGTTTTATACTAAAAGATAGATATTTGAAGTCTATTAAAGTGAGTTTGAGGCACTTTGACTAACATTTAGTTTAGATGGGTCAATATAACCCAAACACACTTCAATAAACTTAAAACAATAAATTTAAAGGTTTGTGTTTTTATCATAAATGAGTCAAAATCATTCAAATACATGTTAATAGACCATAAAAGTTGGATATTAATATTTTTATTGTAAGTTTATTAAAACTTTAGAATTGTTATCTTTTATTACGTATATTTAAGCAAGACATTTATTCCATTTTACAACAGTTATGCTACCGAACTTTCATAAAAATATTAATAGTTTTTTTTGTTCTTTAATAATGCAAGAAAAAATTGAAAATTAATACGGGCAAATGAAATTGGAAGAGTGTGAATCGCCCGTAAATGAGGTGGAATGTTTAAAACTTGCCTTAGGATAAAGATGTGATCATATGATAGGTGTTGAATAAAAGGTAAAAAACCATCTTGTGCTATGGATGCACTTAGGCAACAACTGCATGAAATGCAAGAACAGATGAATGAATTTGAAAAAAAAAATCAAATTCTGATAACGATAGAGATGATCAAGATGACGACAATTAAGTAGTTAATTTGTATGGTTTGTAAAAACTAGATGATGTTTACATTAGTAGTTTCGTTTGAATATAACTCGAATTGTATCGACTTTCATTTAGGTACTCGTAATATTAGCTCTCATTTTAGTGTATAATTTTTTTTTCAAAACCTGTAATATTGGGATAAATCTAGAAAATAGAAAAAGTTAAAAATTAATAGAGTAGGGTCAATGTTGACGTCACGATAGGGTATTCCAATTTATTTTAATTTAAACTTTTAGTAAAATAATAATAAATCTGTAGGACCTAGACTAGAAAAAAAATATTTTTAATTAAAATATAATACGGAAAATTCTTTGCTGATAACTCTGTGGGATGGACATGTCCAGCGGCGGAGCTTGAAATCTTTCGTGAGGGGGGGGGGCGGGGGCGAATTTAATTTTTTCTAGGGGGGGCGAATTTGATATTTATATAAAAATTTACACTACCTGACCAAAAATTTACAATATCGGACTAAAATTTAACACTACTGGCCAAAAAATAGGGGCGGCGGCGGCCCCCCCCGGCCCTACTTAAGCTTCGCCCATGGACATGTCGTCGGGATAGACCTTTGTGGCGAATAGGGTTTTGGCAACGACAGGAAAATGGGCTATAGCGACAAGTCTATGACGTCTAGGTTTATGGTGATGACAATAGTACCCAATCGCGAAGACGATAGATGTGGTCGCCATAGCCTTTGTTTCTATGAGTGGGTGTGTGTGTGTGTAATCAAAAGTGTACGTGAGGTGTGTGCGTGTGTGTGTTTTTTCCTACTCAAAATAAGGTGAGTGTATGTGTCGGGTGGTGTGTTATGGATAGGGGTGTGTGTGTGTTCGAGAGCTTGGAAGCTGCAAAAAAAAGTAGTGGGGTATGGGTTGCATGTGCATGATAATGCATGTATGTGAGTGTGTATGCATGGTTTGTGTTTATGTGATGAATGCATGATAAGAAGTAGGTGTTGTGTGCATGGTGATGGTTACATTGAGATGGTGGGCCAATCGGAAGTAGTGCAAACTTATAGATGGGTGATGCTTGCTTGGATGTGTGTTTTATGCCCATGGGATGTAAGTTTAAGTAATGGTGGATTTAGGTGAGTTTTATTTGAATAACAAATACTTATAAGGTGTGCATATGTGCATGAGTGTGTATGGATGTGTGTTCGTGTGTATACATGTATATATGGATTTGTATCAGGGTTATAGCAAGCATGTAATAAAGGTATATACGGCTGAATTATGAGTACGTGATTGAGAGTGGAACATGTGACCAACCCGAGTCAACCTTAAGATTAATGGAGAAAAGAATATTAAAAAGATAAAGGTTACTAATGTCGTTAATGGTTACTAGACTCGTGTTTGGACCACGTTCTAGTAAGGACTTTTCACTTTTAAACACATACGTTTATGCTAAGGTGAGTTCTAACCCCTCTATTTTATATGCTTATAATTATTTCTATGGTAGCATACAAACTCTTAATAATTAGATTTTTAAAGTAATAATTTTAAAAATGATTTTCATAAAGATATATGACCAGTTTATTAGAGTGTATGTACGTTAGTACGAATGACATTTTGATACATATGTACGTTTATATGAAAGGTAATGATACATATGTACGTTTATATGAATGTTACTTTGATCATGTTTTTATTGTAACTACTTATAGTAGTTTTATGATATTGGCATATGCTATGGGCTATTATGGTAAAAGTCTAGCACATTATTGCTATAGTCTGCCCGTGTGATCGGGGTCTAGCATTCATTGCTATAGCTGATATGTGTGATAGAAGTTAGCATATTCCCAGGCTATGTTTACCCATGTGATGGAGGTCTAGCACTAAGATGTTATAGTTCATGCATATGGTAGAGATTTAACATTTCACGGGCTATAGTTTACTCGCATGATGGAGGTCCAACACTATGGTGTTTTAGTTTATGCGTTTGGTAGAGGTCTAACATTTCATAGGCTATAGTTTACCCATGTGATAAAGGTCTAGCACTATGTTGATATAGTTCATGCATGTGGTAGAGGTTAGCAACAACAAATGATTATACCGGTATAATTGGGAGTAAGGATGGTTATATGATTATATATTATTGAAATGTATGTTATGCTTAAATGATTATATATATTATTGATATATATACATATATATATATACATATATATATATATACATATATATATATATATACATATATATATATATATATATATATATATATACATATATATATATATATATATATTTATTATGCTCTATTGGTAGACTCGACTATGATGGTTGATGGGGTATGTGTAATGTGATATGTAGCTATGTTACATGCTAGATGATTAGTTTGGACTATGTTATTTGTGTGTTAAACGATTAAATGTTCATAATTTCAATTCACCTTCACCGCCTTCCATCGTCCCTAATCGATCGCTTGAGGTTATTCGGAATCCTCCGCCCATTGATGACTGATTACTTGCAATCTGAGAAACTTGAATCGAAAGACCAGTCAAGATGTCTTTTAAATATGCCAATGCCTTTCATTTTTTTCAAATCCTCTCATTTCAAATGCGATTGAGGACTTGCTTCATTCGCCGATCCCGTGCTTCCATCATCGTCTGAATTTCCTTGAATTTGTCGTCTCGTAGTTGCTGGTACACCTTGTTCATCCAATTGACCGTATTCCGAGGATCAATGGCTCTAATACAAATTAAGTACATTCGCGAATTCAAGATTGAAACAATGGTTGAATTCATATTAACACTCAAAAAACCTTGAAGAAGAAGAGCTTCTCAAAAGTTAGTTAAGGTAGTTACAAGAATTGAGAGGGAAAAAACTAATCCAATTTGTGCACACCTTGCATTATTACAATACTTCTATTTGTACTACTAAAAACATATAGTTGACCATTTACTTTGACTAAGCTTAACTACTTCAGCTAACATTTCTAACAACCTCTAACCATATACCATACGAATACATATCAATACCCCCTGGTTAAGAGGATCTTTGACCCAAGGATCAAAATTAGGATACCATGGATTTATCAAAGTAGCAAACTCCCATGTAGCATCTTCAGACAAAGCGCCTTGCCGCTTGACTCCCAAGTATCAAAGTAGCACCCTATTATGCTTCTTAATGAGTCGAGTATCAATGATAGATACTGGTATTTTCACGTCAGTTGTAGACACATTCGTATTCACTTGTGGTGGTGGATAAGAACCATGATACTTTTTAAGAAGAGACACATAGACTGTTGGATGAATAGCAGCTCCATTACTTTCGAGAACTTCTTCTTCAAGGTTCTCTGAGTGTTAGTACTAATTCAACCAGAGTTGCCTCATTAGACCGAGCACACTATCAGGTTCCTCCTCAATCTGAAGTCTTCTATGAGAAACATCAGGTATCATTTCATTATTTCCTATAGTATCTTTCAATCGTTGCCGCATTAGACTGAGCGTACAATCAGGTTTCTCTTCATTCTGAAGTCTTTTCGGAGAAACATCAGGTATCATTTCATTAGTTATTATAGTATTTTTCAATCGTTGCCGCATTAGACTGAGCCTACGATCAGGTTTCTCTTCATTCTGAAGTCTTCTCTCAGAAACATCAGGTATCATTTCATTATTTCCTAAAGTATCTCTTAACAGTTGCCACATTAGACCGATCCTAGGATCAGGTTCCTCCTCAATCTGAAGTCTTCTCCCAAAAACATCAGGTATCATTTTATTATTTTCCAAAGTATCTCTCAATCGTTGGCCGAGCATACGATCAGGTTCCTCTTCAACCTCTTTCAGTAATATGTTGCTTTCAAAGTTTTGCTTGTTTGAGCATACGGTCGGTTTCTTATTTTTTGTTGAGGAATTAATTTCTTTAGCGCGTGTCTTTGTTTGGTTCAGATGGATTGGAGTACTAGGGAGTTTCAAACCTAGGTGACAGCAAATTTTGTTGACAATATTTGCAATAAAGTCGGTTTCGTACCTGGAACCGAACAAGGAAATTGATGATGTAGCGCGGTTAGAGCATGTGTTGAAATATACAAAGAGTTATATAAACATGTATAGAACTATTGAAGCATACCCTGAGACAACCATCCCCTTCAAATTAGCAACTTTTGTTAGTGCAGCCTTCCACCGTTTCACATTATCCTCCGTCCATTTTGAACCTTCATCTCCGTCTTTCGCTTCAATACAGAAACTCCCTCGTTGGTTCCTGACATCCGAAGGATCAACGCCATAAAACACAGGCAAAACGAAGTGATTGCACTTCCTCTTTTGCTCCATGATCAACCAAAGCTCATCAAGACACCAGCTTGAACTAGCGTAGTACTTTGAAAACACGATTATTGACGCCTTAGATTTTGTTATTGCTTTTTTAATTTCTAGCTTAAGATCTTGACCTTCGTGGATTCCATCGTCGTCCCTGAAAGTCCTAATTCCTGCTTGACGTAAGGCCTTGTAAAGATGAGCAGTAAAAGAAAAACGAGTGTCACCTCTGAAGCTTAGAAAAATATCATACAGGTAATAAATTAGAGTAGATGAAGAGGATGAAGTAGAAGCCATTGAGACTAGATAAATGGTTCTCAGGTTGTGAATTGAAGTTGAGGATTGAACAATATAAATACATCAAAAAGTCAAAACTCAAAAGTCTATCAGGAACAATTACCTACATCTTTGTAAGAAAATTACAAAGGTGAAAGCCGTTGACTCTATTTTATTTAATTCATATACAAGGATAGTTTCTGCTAAACTTTCATTTTCTAAAGAAAGAGTCACATTCAAATGTCGTAGTGTTCTTTTTTTTATTAAACCAAAATGGTTCTTTTCTTGTCCCACGTCGCTACTGATGCAGATGTGGGTTACAATAGCTTTATATTTTCTTTAACCGGAAACAAAAACCATCCTTGAAATCTTTCTATTATTATCTACTAGGTTAGTACCCCGAGTATTACACGGGTTAAATAAATAAATTATAAAATTATTAGTAAAAAAAAATTATGAATTATAAAACTATGCTTGAAGATAAAATATGATTATAATTACTTATAAATAACTAATTTAAGTAATAAACAATAATATATTTTTCTTTAAAAAATTTTTATAAAAAATTATGGTTTTTAAATATTTTTTTTAAGTAAAATGATTTTTTTTTAAAAGTTCGTTGCTTTTTTGTTTTTAAAAAGTGTGTTTTTAATTTAAAATAAATAGATTTTCAATTTATTAAATTATAGTTTTTTTAATTTGAAAATGGTATGAGTAATATTATAAGTATTCAATATTAGTTTTAATAATAAAGAGAAATGAAAAAGTTAGTATGATTAAACTTACGATTGCGTTACGTATTATCTTATTTTTTTCTATTATAGATAGATTGATAGACAAACAGACATATATATATATAGATAAATAGGCTAAAAAACCATTTATTAAACGCATTATAGTTAGTAATAAACACAAAGATTTACAGTACGATATTTTAATATAAGATATGAATTTTATATACGTAATAGCTCAAGAAAATAAAACACTTATATTATTATTTTAACTCTCTTATCTAAATAGTTTCATTTTTAAACATTCGTATTAAGATTCTTTAATAAAAAAAATTATTTTTATAAAAATTTTGTTTATTAAAAACTCTGGTTTGTAATTATTCTGGTTCTTTTAATAAGATTGTTTATGGAAAAGTTCACATTTTTTATAATTTTTTAAAAAAAGGATGGATTTAAAATATTTTGTTTCAAAAAGGTTTAGTCTTTTTGAAAATTTCATATTATATAAAAAAAATTTATTATTAGTTCTAGTTTAATAAAAAAATTTGATTTTTTATTTTCATAATAAAATCTAAGTTTAAAAGGATACTTTGATTTAAAAAAATCTAGATGAGAGAGAGAAATATTACAATTAATAAAATTGATCTTTAATAAGAGAGATAAATTAGTTTTAATGTTTAAATTACTATAATATCTTTTTAGATGGAAAAATGAGATGATAATGTTTAGAAGAATATCAAGTGGCAAAAAAATAGATCAACAGAATGACATTTGGCTTTAAAAAACTTGCTTTATTAGAATGTATAAATTCGTGCCACTTGAATCAACACCAATTTAGTAACGACAAACACTAGGTGTCGTGAGCTTCTATTGGGTTTATTTGTTGGTGTTGTTTTTCTTTTTTTTTTTTGCCTGATCTCGAACAAGTAATCTTGACAGTTCCGGTACAATTTGCCTTTCAAATACTTGTATTTCTATAATTGTAAGTAATAAAATAACATTATATGAGTCTAGCATAGGTTTTCCAGTATTGAAACCCAAAACAATAAAGATTAAAACCAATAAATAATAGTACATCTTTTTCATGGCTTTAAAAATTTTATTTTTTTCATAATCATGGACATTTTTTGAAATTAATAATAGTTAATTTTTTTAAAGTTATTTACATATTAAAATCGGCAACCTTATAATGTATAGAAATATAAGGATTTGAAAGCCAAATCGAATAACCGGAAAATTATCAAAATTATTCGTCCAAAATCAGACGAAAAAAACATCGCCAAATAAATCTATAGAAGCCCATGGCATCTGATGTTTGTCCCAACTAAATTGGTGTATATTAAAGTCTTAGAAATTAGAAATAGACAATAGATGGATTTTAGGAGTAGTTTTTATGGAATGTGTGTGTTTTAGGGTTAAAAAAATACAAAGCAATAGAAATATATACTAAACGTGCGTTGAGTGACTTTTTAATTTATTTATTTTTCTCAATATAAGAGTTTTAATATATCAAAATAGACTAGAAGGTATTATTCAATTTCAACAATTTTGGCCTTGTATTTAATGAGTTCGTGATCTTTGACAAACTGAGTAGTTAATCCGTGGTTTTAATGAAAAAACACATTTCTCTAAAAAATTAGTCTTTTCCTTTTGAGTCATGTCAGTCATTTTGAAATCAGATTTTAATAGTTGGATAAGCTCAACTTCATTAAGCATTTCTAGATTGTGAGCTTTGTACATATTGACTTTGGCTATGCATTTAGGAGTGCAGCAATATTTAGTTTACCTTATCAGTACCTTGAGAGATATCTGCCATCAATTCATTGTTGATAGATTAAATATTTTAATATAAGTGAATTGATTATTCAACCAATGTGATGACGATTTCCATCAAATAAGTCGATTGTTTAATTTTATTGTGATCTTTGATGTTATAACCTTTTTAGCCCTGGTGGGGTACAAGGGGCAGAACCACTAGCTAGGTCAAGCTTGAAAATTTTTTATTTTGACAAAAATTGTTTTATATAAAACGCATTAAAATTTAATTTTTCACAAATTTTCACATGTAAAACTCGGGGTAAAAAGTGATAGTTTTAAACATGAAAACTACCTTCGGCAGTTGACCCCATCCTGTAAATATACGAATTTTGAAATTTGGTCAATGCTTTTCTCTTTTTCTGGTTCTGAAAACTTTCTCAATAGATCCATATATCTTTCTTAATTTATGAGTTTTTCCGATTGAAAGTTAGGATTGAACCATAAATAGTTTCAATTTGAAAGTATTCATTCAGGACTCTCAGATTATCTAGTTTATCTTAATCAAATTCTCAACAGATAGGTGTAACATCTTCAACAATAAAACTTGTAAGGAACGTCACACTAATCAGATCGATCTCGTAATTGTGAATGCGGAATGTAAACAATTACGGATTGAGAAGTAGAAGAATAGAAATGAAGATCACAATGTAATTAACTTCTCTTTAATTGCTCTTTGAATATGAAATATTACACAGAAGATACAAATTCAGGAAATGAACAAAAGCTTACTAAATACAAAGCAAACTAAGTATTTATACTAAACTTTAATGCGCGACAAGTAAGTTGTCGCGCGGCTTCTTTTACTATTTGCTTATCTTTATGTTGATTTTCACTTTGATTTGATTTCCCGAGCCTCTAGGTTCAACCCCTACAATCTCCCCCTAGGCTCGGTAAATCAATGTTCTTTAGAAGTCCACGTCATCCACGTTGTAACTGCCCCATATTCATACATCTTTTTATCCAGGGCCTTCGTAATCAACCAACCAAACTATGCTGCTAGTAAATGAACAGATTCATCAGCTGCAATAGAACATTCCTGCAACTTCATCAAATCTTCTTTTCCAAATTTTAGCAAATCCACAGGATCGATGATACGGTATTCTTTATCTGCACATTGATCAAGCATGACCCGTCTCTTTTTCACAACTCCACCCGATAAGCTTTGACAAGCTGTTAACTGGCACTGGAGCGTGTATAGGGATCTTCCTCACATATCTTGGATGTCTATAAACTCGTATCTTCATTGGTTTCTGCGTGTTTGGATCGATACGGTTCTCATCTTCAATGACCTTTGATTTGGCTGTCTTAAAGTCTTTGAAGTTGGTCTTGCTCTGTCTCCAAATCATGTTTCTAATCCAATTGCCCTTTCCGTAATTACTTGGATTAATGAATGGAACACGACCCGTAGCATACAAGTCTGATGCTTTAAGAGTATGAAAGTCGTGTTCATCTTGAAAGTATTCAATTGCTCCAGCCTTTCTCTTAATCACATATAACTTCTTTTCTTCATCATATGCCCAACTGATAATTGGCTCTGAATTTCCATACCTTGTGAAAGGTTTGGAATGCCGAAGAGTACGAACATAAGCTAGCGGTGGAGGTGCAGCAACAGTAATATTACCAACCTGACGAACAGCCATTTGACCAGTTTGGTCTAATGTCTTATCATTGGCTTCTGAAGTGCTAGGCTCACCAACAATCTCCCCTTCTTCTAACACATCCTCAGAAAATAAATCTTTCAAACTATTTTCAAAAATGTCAGTATATTCTACATCTTCTTCTAAATCATCAAAAGATCCAAAATCTGCATTTTCTTCCTCTTCTAATATATTTTGCTGAAATGAATATAATTCCTTCTCATACTCAGCTTCAGTAGCAGGATCCAACGATGTATAATCAACTGTATCATCAGAACTTGGTCCGGAGACATTAGCAGTTCCTGACGACCCAGAAGTACCAGTAGCAGCACCCGTATCTCCCCCTTGATCATCATCATCATTTCCACCATCATCATCATCACCATTACCACTATTATAATCATCATCATCCTCATCATCATCTTCACCATCATCCTCATCATCACCCTCATCACTATAATCATAATCAACCATATCCAAATCATCATCATCATTGACTGGATTAGGGATAGGCATCATGTGTTCAGGTTCCACAAAAGCTTCTCCAACATAAGATACAGGTTGATCCTCAGTAGCCTGATTAGACTCACCTGCACTTGGCTCTTGATCAACAACAACATTGTCTGTTGTCCCTTCTGTAGCAACAGGATCAACACCATGTTCTGTATCATGAACTTGCTCAACATTCTGATTAGGACCAGCATCTGCTGTCCACTAGATTCTCCAACTTTTGTGGTATGTTGTTGTGTAAACGAAGAAGATACACGAGAAGTGAGATCTCTCAGATTTTGCTCCATAATCTGAACATATGTAAGCATAAATTGCTGTTGACTTTCCAAGCTCTTTATTCTTTCATCTCTATCATTCAATCTTCTATATAGGTCATCAATAACTTGAGTTTTCTCCAGCATCTCCCTTTTAAGTGTACTAACTCTTTGCTCCAAGGTAACCCTGCTTGGAGAAAGAGTAGATGTTTTTGGATGAGTTTTGGGTTCTGGAGTAGTGTTTATGAAGTCTGCATCTCCAAATAAATCATCATGAAAAGATTGTCTGGAAGGAGTTCTCAAAATGTCATCAGTACCAATAGTAGCAGACATAGAAGTAGATGTCACAGTTGTAGATTCTGTGACTATCATTGGAGTAACGGCCTCACTAACTGTGACTGGAATATCAGTACTCCCAACATCAACAGTCGTCACAGTGGTCATCGGACGCTTTCTCAACACACCACGTCCTCTACCCCTACCACGAGAACTCTCACCCGTCACCCTAGCCATCCTCTTCCTTCGACCTCGGGTCTGAACAAAAATCTCTATAGGAACATAATCAGAATCACGTTCCTCAGCAGTACGTTTTGACGGTGTTTCTCGTACTCTGGGACGTTCTTGTAGCACATATGGAACATTCCCTATCAGATCACTGTCTGTTTCACTATCATCTTCAACATTTCTCAATTCTTCTCCCACTCCTTCTTCCTCTCTCGATTCTTCATTTCTTAACCATTCATCAACCTCTTCTTCAGCAGATTTTTCACCGGTACGAGAACTCTCACGTGCTTTTTGTGTAGCACTAGAAGATGTACCAATTGTATCATCTCTATGTACCTGAGCAGTCTCAGTCTATGCTTCAGCTCTATAACCATCAACAAATCGACCAAGTTTGGCAAAATGTGATCCATCCCATGCATTTCCTCTTGCTCCCAAAAGATAAGTAAAAATATCTTTCTTCATCACCATAACAGAATAGGTAGATGAATAAGATATAGCTAACTCAGGATGAGCAGCATTCATAATCATCTGAACAAATCTTGGTTACATGATGAACTTCTTTCTTGGTGCAGTAATTACATTCTTTTGCATCTCAGAAAATATGGTTGTGGAGGTGCTGTATGGTAGATCATCAACAAGAGAAACCAACAAAGATCCAAATATGGCGCTCAGACTGTCCATGCCAGCTTTCAGATTGCTAAGGCAATGGATTACCACATGAAATAGATACTTCCAGAATGGTGGCAGATACTTCTTCTCCAATGAAGGATAATGATGAGTATATCCCATACGCACTAGGCAGTCTTTAACTGCATCATCATCTATCTTCATCGGCGCTCGGGAATGTCTTCCAATAATAATACACTATTGATCACCTCAGCTGTGATTACAATCTTCTTTCCTTTTGCTGCGGCTGTTATACAAAGATCACCATCAGTATCAATCTCGTTAGTAGCAGTCTCCCAAAACTGATCTATCACATCAGTAAATATCTTTGAATTAGCTGATATAGCATGAAAAATCCTAGAAGACTTCAATCCTTCAATCAACGATCTGAATAAAGCTTTATCATCTGAGACTTCTCTCAAATATGCTACAGCATTATGGTTTTTATTAAAAACCAACGGTCGAGCCATCTGCAAAAGTTGATGAAAATTTGTAAGTATACAAAAATCTTAAATTTCAGTGTATACAAATTAATTTCCAACACTAAAAAAAATTTCAGAAAAATTCAACTTTTCGCGCGAAATGTTGAACTTTTCGCGCGAAATGTTGAACTTTTCGCACATTTAACACTTCTGAAAATTTAAACCTTTCGCGCGAGAAGTTAAACTTTTCGCATATTTTTCAAATTCACACAGATTGAAACTTTTCACACGAAAAGTACAGTCCTATTCGAAAAGTACAACCTTTCGCATCTGTTCCTATTCTCAAGACTTTTCGCGTGCGAAAAGTCTGTGCAACTTTCAAATTTTTCATAAACATTTGATTTTCAACAAATTAACAGTTCAAATATGTTCAATGACTGTCGCCGTAGGTATTATTAAGGTTTATTATGGTTTATTTCATCAATTTGTCAAGTTTTAATTCATTTCAAAATTCGATCAAGAACCAAATTCATTCAAATCAACAAATTAACATCCATATACCTTATAACACCTTTCGGAATCTCAACGCGACCCTATTAACCAATAAAAATCAGTTTAAACACTTTTCTATACTTAGAATTTTGAGAGATGAAATTTTCAGAACTTTTCGTGCTAATGAAGACTTCTCGCACGAATTGTTCTTTTTAAAGGATTTGACTTCTCGCGCGATAAGTCAAATTTTCTCAAATTAACTTTTCGCACCTTTTAAACTTTTCGCATTTAAAACTTTTCGCGTTTAAAACTTCTCGCTTTTAAAACTTCTCGCGTTTAAAACTTTTTGCATTTAAAACCTTTAATTTTGTTATGAAAAATGATTTTATTTAACTAAGTGTTTACAATTATTTTAACACCCTTAAGTTTTGAACACTTGAAAATAAAATACATCACAAAATATAACAAGACACTTTAATAAAACTATGTAAAAAACAATCTTATTGACACACAAGTTCTATTAACTATTTAACTTTTTTATAAATTTTCAAGTATAGGATCATATTCCTTTTAGAAATCAATCATTAACGATCTTCCAGCATTGATTTGATATAAGACAGTTTATGTTGATTATCGATATACTGTGTCCTTTTAAACTTAGACTTCAAGATTAGTAAGACACATTAGTTGTGATTTTATCATGTTTTGGTTAAGTTATATGATTTCAGTTTGTCCCACAATCAACGCTCCTGCAAAACACTTATCTAGCTTCAAGATACTATTGAGATTTCAAGTCACCCCAATTTGACTTAAACCTTTCAATTCTTTTCAACTTTCTCAGTTTTGGTTATTTTTTTATATAATATCTATTAGAGCATACCTAGCGCGAGAACATGTTTCTGAGCATAGAATATTAACAAGTTGTAGGACTTATCAACAACCATCCGGACTTATGTTTTGCCCTCATAAGACGTTTAGGACTTACATGCCAAGACGGACTTACATGCCCCATCCTTTGATTTTGCCTCCTGTGTCATACTATATTCTCAAAAAAACAAAAATATTTATCATATAGTATGTATGTCTATGACATATCTTTTATACATGTGCTCAAAAGCATCTTTTATTCTTATATGGCCTTTTGGCATCTTTTTGCTCTTTTTACTTGAAATATTTTTGACATTTGATTTTGATTGATGATTTTTTTTTTATTATTTGATATGCATATATAGATATATAACTGATATTAGCTGAGTCAGAAAGTAACTAGCTTGAGTATGACTAGAATGTAACTCTCAATCTGTTTTAGCATAGAATCAGTGTATTCACAAGACCTTGATGAGTTACCCACTTCAGTCATTGATGATTATTTTCAGTGTATCTCAGGCCATAGTGCTTTTCATTCTTGAAAGTCAAGCCTATCAATATATCAAACATAACACAAGTCAGTTTCTTGTATGCCTTCAGATGTAATGAGTCGAAATCAAGAAATGTACTATCATTTCCTAAATAATCTTGAAAATTTAATTTTCTCAAATTTTTATTCCCCCTAAGAATAAAATCTTTTTTGAAACTATCAAAATTTCTCCCCCTAAAATTGTGATTATCTAGATAGAAAATAATAATTTTAAAACAAAAGAAGAAAAAAATATTTTTGAAAAGGGTGTAAAAATAAGAGTTAACCAAAATTAATCATTCCCAGAGATTGGACTAAAAAGTCAAATCTGGAATGATCAAATGCCTTAGTAAACAAATCAGCAATGTTGTTATCTGATGAAACAGATTCCAAATGAATAAGCTTCCTTTCAAAACAATCATGAATAAAATGTATGCGGATGTTAATGTGTTTTGTCTTTGAATGTTGAATCGGATTCTTCACAATTTTAAGAACCGCAGTGTTATCACAGAAGATGAAAGTGTCATAAATGTTAAGGCCATAATCAAAAAGTTGTTGCTGAATCCAGACAAGCTGAGAACAACAGCTTGAAGCAGCCACGTATTCAGCTTCTGCAGTAGAAGTAGACACTGTTTGTTGTTTCTTGCATTGCCAAGAAATGAGACGATTTCCTAAAAATTGGCACCCACCTATGGTTGATTTTCTGTCCAAGTTACATCCTGCATAATCACTGTCAGTGTAAGCAAATAAATTGAACTCAGAGTTTTTAGGATACGAAAGACCAAGTGTTGGTTGACCCATGAGATACTTAAAAATCCGCTTGACAGCTTTCATGTGGGATTCTTTCGGATTACTTTGATAACGTGCAAACTGACAAACAGGGAACATAATGTCCGGCCTGCTAGTAGTAAGATACATCAGGGATCCAATCATTGATCTATACATGTGCTGATCAACATCTTTTCTCGTGAGATCTGGAGATAAAGTAGGACGAGAAGACATAGGAGTTGGAGCAATCTTGGATTCTTGAAATTTGTATTTATCAAGAATACTGTGAATATATTTTTCCTGATGAATCAATATTCCTATATCATCTTGCTTGACTTGGATACCCAAGAAGAATGACATTTCTCCAAGAGAACTCATCTCAAATTTATTCTTCATCACTGCCTCAAATTCCTTGTACAGTGTATCATTTGTAGATCCAAAAATTATATCATCAACATAAACTTGAACAAGAATAAGATCATCACCGGTCCTTAAAAATAATGTTTGATCAATAGCACCTCTTGAATAACCATTTGCAAGCAAATGTTCTATCAAAGTAGCATACCAAGCATGGGGTGCTTGATGTAATCCATAAAGTGCTTTGTCCAACTTATACACATATTCAGGATGATCTGGATCTTCAAAACCAGGTGGTTGACAAACATAGGTTTCTTCTTTCAATTCTCCATCAAAAAGGTTGTTTTGACATCCATCTGATAAACTGTAAAGTTCTTGTATGAAGCATAAGCCAGAAAAATACGTATAGCCTCTAGTCTTGCAACAGGAGCATATACTTCTTCATAATCAAGACCTTCAATTTGATAGAATCCTTGAACAACAAGTCTGGCCTTGTTGAGGACAATCACATCCTTTTCTTCCGTCTTGTTCTTAAATATCCATTTTGTTCCAATCGGCGGTTTTCCTTTTGGAAGTTCACACAGATGCCAGACATTGACCTTTTTGAATTGCATCAGTTCATCCTGCATGGCCTCTACCCAACTGTTCTCCTTTAATGCCATCTCAACATTCTTTGGGACAATCTGAGAGATGAAACAAGAATACAAGCAAGAATTTATTGCACCAGATTTGCTCCGAGTTTGAACTCCTTGTGATAATGGATCGATAATAGCTTCTGTTGGATGATTTTTGTGAACTTTTAACTATGGGATAACATTTTCAGAAATACCTTCTTCTAAATTAGTAATGTGACCCACTGGTTCTTCAACAATATGTCCCCCTTCGGTTGATAAACTATATCTTCCTCCAGATGATTATCATTGTTAGATGATAAATCATCAAATGGAACTTGAATAGTATCAATTGGATCAGTTTGAACAGAAGAAGTAGAAATATCATCAGAAACACGTGGAGATTGTTCAATAATGGGATTAGAAGATGTTTCTATAGATTCAGAAACAGATGGAACAACTGAACTATTTGTTAAAGAAGGTACATCAGAAGTTGTCATCTTTGTTTGAGATGAAATAATACCAACATCATCATTGAAAATATCTTGAATAGAGGAAGTCAAAGGAAGATTAGCTGTGGAAATAGTAGACGAACGATTAAACGTTTCAAACAATGAAGCATAATCATAGATCCATGAAGGTGCAGAACCTGCATCAGTTTTGTTAGACTCATGCCAATCAATATCAAATGACTCTATTATTTGTTTTGATCTTTTATTATAAACCCTGTATGCAACTTTGTTAGCAGAATAACCAACAAAATAACATTCATCAGCTTTTTCATCAAATTTAGATTTTGAATTAGTTGTGTTTAACAAAGTACAACAACAACCAAATGTTTTAAAATATTTGACTGTGGGTTTATGTTTATAAAAGATTTCATAAGGAGTCATATTTTGTTGTTTGTTGATTAGCACATGATTCTGAACATAACATGTAGTGTTAACAGCCTCATTCCTGAAAAATGATGGTAATTTGGCTGCTAATAACATAATACTGGCAGCTTTAATTAGAGTTCTGTTTCGTCTTTCTACAATTCCATTTTGTTGTGGAGTTCCCGCAGAACTAAATTGTCTAGCTATCCCCTTTGAATCACCGAATTCATTCAATGTTCGGTTGCAAAACTCAGTTCCATTGTTGCTTCGGATGCACTTTATTGTTTTGTCCGTTTGATTCTCTACCAGTGTCATGAATTTTATCAGCAGATGATGAGTCTCATCTTTGGTTGCTAAAAAGAAAACCCATGTAAATCTAGAGAAATCATCAGTAATAACTAAACAATAAACACGACGTCCCAACTCAAAACACTTACTGGACCAAATAAATTCATGTGTAACAGTTATAAAATAGAGTCAATTTTTGTATGAGCAACAGGTTTATGAGAAAGTTTATGTTGTTTGCCTTTTGAACATGACAGACAATATTCAGATAATTGAAATTCTTTCAATGGCGGACCTACAACATGATTCCCTCTAACCAATTTGTTCATGTTTTTAATATTAACATGACCAAGACGACGATGCCATAGCAATGTGTCACTCTCAGAGGCTTTAGATAACAAACACGATTCAGTGACGAAGGAATGAGATCCATTCATATCTAGTAAATATGTGTCTTTATCTCTTGGTGTTCTCAACAAAATCCATTCTTCAGGAGTAACAAATCCTCAAACATTCTTTATGTGTAAAGTGTGTGGAATATTGTTTGTCACATATAGTTGTGAGACACTTAACAAGTTATGTTTAAGTTCCTCAACAAAATTGACATCTTCAAAGCTTAACTCTCCATTTAACACTGTACCTTTCTTAGATATCTTACCCCCTTTGTCTCCAGCAAAAATAACATAACCTCCATTATATGGTTTGATGTTTTGTAACAGAGATATGTTACCAGTCATATGCCTTGAACATCCACTGTCAACATGCCAAACACTATTGATACTGGGTCTAGGATGTTCCTGCATGAATAAAAGATTCAGTTTTAGGAACCCAAGCCATGGTTGACCTGAGTACACCTTTTTCATCCAAATATGATACTGATTTCAATGTCATATCTCTTTTATCATTAAAGATATAATATTTAACAATTTCAGGTTCTGATGTTGATGTTTTCAATTTTTATTTTTGAATTGGTTTAATCAATTTCTTGATAATGTTTTGAGTGGAAGATGAATTGTTATCTTTGACAAATAAATACTTTTTAATGAATTTATCTTTTTGCAAATCTGTATTCTGTTGAACATTTCTGTTCTCAGCAAAAGTGTTTGACTGACTTAAATTCCTTTTGAGTTTAGCATTTATAAAGAATTGTTTTCTATTATTTGCAATTGAATTATGAAATCTTTGTTTACTTGTCAAAGAACATTGAAAATGACAATTTCTAGCCATGTGATTTGGCTTTCCACACACATAAGAAATTTTATTATGATACGCATTTTGTGCTCGAGTTGGTTTTTCAAACTGTTGATGATAACATCCTTTGTTATCATAGAATCTGGCTTTGTAATTTATTTGCTCAACCGATTCTTGTCTCGTTTTTCCTTTTCGTTATGATTTGCATCAGATGTACACGAGGCTTTAAATGTTCCTTTATCCTTGAGGGTTGAATGAATTGAAGAGGTACCAGTTTCTTTTGTACCTGAGCTACACACATCTTGTTTCACTTGATTAGCAATAATAGAAGACTTATTTTTAAAGAAACTTTCATTTGTTTCTTTAAAAATATACTCTTCTTTATTAATGTGGCCTTTAGAAACAAATCTGTTCTTGAAATCAGTTTTCAAGTCAGATAACGATGGTGAATTTCTTTTCTTTTCATTTATTTTGAAATTACCTTTTGGACTTTAATTTTCTTTCCTTGTTTGACATTGAAGAACATTCAGTTGAAACATTCAAAACAGTCGCTTTTTCATTGATCAAATCTGATGAACTACATTGAGATTTCACATTACAATTTTTATTTTCAAAATATTAAATCATCATCAATCCATTCTTCAACCAACCCATCTTTCTTCAATTTTTCTGCATAAAAAGTGTCATAATTAATTTTAACTTCAGTCTTTATAATAGGATCAACAGTCAATGGAACACTGACTGAAGATGTTAAGTTTGATTTTGGTTGAAAACCTAAACCATAGGTCTCTTCATCATTGGTGTTAACTGATGAAGGTAAAGAAGTATAATCATGATTAATCGGTGGTGCAATGTTAGAGTAACCAACTCCTCCTTTTCCACCACTGATTTTCTGTGTCATTTGAGACTTAATTATACCTTCAACCATATTAGAAGACAATTCAAACTTTTAAACAATTAGTTTCGAAGATAAGAGTTCATTATTTAATTTGTTAATTTCCAAAGCAAGTTCATTATTACGATTTGTCAAATCTTTTATGTTACAGTCTTTGTCATAAAGATTTAATTTTGACTGATAAACTGATTTGTTTAAACCATCTATTTTATCTTTGAAAATTCTCTCATTAGTTTTATATTTTTGAGTTTGATATTGAAGTTTTTCAACTTCAACAATCAATCGTTCATTGTGAGCTCTATATCTTTGAATCTTTTTGATACAATTAGTTGAATAGAGATTAGAATATACCTCTTCTGTTTCAACTTTCTTTTTTGTCTTTTCATGGACCACATTTACCATGAAGGCTTTTTGGTTGATCTTTACTGCTTTAGTTGCTCGAGTATTCTCAATAGCCTTTACTTGAACATCACATGCAGTAGCTGGAGTAATCTCAACAGCTTTTTCTTGAACATCACAAACAGTAGCCGGAGTAATCTCTACAGCTTTTTCTTGAACATCACAGGCATTAGCTGGAGTAATCTCAACAGCTTTTCTTTCAACAGATTCAGGCATATCTTTAATTATCACTTCAACCCTTTCAACAATTTTATCATTCACCTTCTCATCTTCAAGTTCTTGTTCCTCAGCAAACACTCCACTCAACATATCTTTAGAAACAAATTCTGCGAACAAATTATCTTCAGCGATCTCTTCTTCACTCTAAATTTCTGCTAAAAGAGCAGTGGACATCTTGATATCCAAAGGTTCCATCTGTTCTGACCAATCATAATCCTCATTCGTTTGAGACACAAGAGCCTTGGTCTTGGATGTACTAGCTTGATCTTGCTTTGTCTCTACCTCCACTGTAACCATCCTTTTACCTTGATTACTTTGATTGTTTCTAGCTTCAGTACATTCTCTTGCAAAATGACTAGGTTTATCACTATTATAACATCTTAGATTTGACTTGTCAAAGCCTATCTTGCTTGAATTATTCGACCCGAAAACCTTTCTCCTAGTTCTTCTAGCAAAATTCTTAGCCGTGTGAACCACCATAGCCATCTCATATTTTATGTCATTTTCTTCAACATCATCCAGGTTGACTTGTTGTAAATCATCAACCAGGACATTAGGTGGACTAATTCTTCCTGCTGAGAAGGCTTCATAGCTGTTCATGAAAGAAGTGAAAAAAGCCAGATGCACTTCAGCTATTTGAATGGTTTGTTTGGTTGGCTGAGAATTTACAACAAAGGCTTGTTGGATTGGTTAAGTGTTTTGGGTTGATGAATAAGTTTGATTGTAAGGTTGGGATTGTGGTTAGACATAAGGATTTTGGTGAATGATTGGATAATGAGATAATGATTAAGGTGAGGCTTGGTCTTTCACACTGGATTGTGCAGATGTAGATGGTTGTTGTAACTGACATAGCTGTGAGTAGCTAACATAGTAGTTTGGGTTACTTGCCATCTTTGCATACATTGCTGTTGCTTCTGCTCCCATGGTATTGATGTAATTAGCAGCCCTTTGCTTATCATCCATGTCATAAGTTTTGATTGTAGAAATAAGATCACTTAAAGACAAGGTAAACAGATCCTTTGTCCTTTTGATGGTTGTGCAGTTGTTGTTCCAGCTGTAAAGTAAAGAATTCAAAAGCTTTTTGTTCACAGCTATGTTCTCTAATGTTATCCCTGCACTTTTCATTTTTGTGATCAACTTCACAAACCTAGACATTTGAGCTTCTAATGTTTCACCGAGAATATGATTAAACATATTGAATTCTTGATTGAGCATATCCTTCCTGCTCTCTCTCTCATATCCTTATTTCCCATGATCTGTTCCTCCAAAGCATCCCATAAATCTTTTGCTTTTGTATAATCCTTAAACTTTTGAGCAATCTCAGTTGTGAGTGCCATAGTGATTGCTGCATAAGCTTTGTCATCAAGCTCCATTCTTTTAAGATCATCTTCATCCCGGAGATGTTCAGGTTTAGTAATCCATTCCTCTTTCTCATTCTTATACAAAGGAATGTATGGACCTTGCTTGATAGATCGCATCATCTGGGGTTCAGTGTAAACGACATGATTCAGAAAACGATACGCCCAATCTGAATAATCTTCTTCATTCAAAAGGCGTGGAGGCTTTGTGCTTGTGCCTATCTCATTGTCGAGATTCAGAGTAGCTGTGATATTCTTCAGATTTGCCATAGTAAGTTCTTCAAACAAACTTTGAATTTAAAAAGAAATCAAAGTTCTCGCGCGAGTCTTCAAAAACTTTTCGCGCGGAAAGTTCAATCACAACAACTGTGCGAAATGTTCAAGTTTTCGCACCTGTAACAAACTTTGTAACTGTCTCGTGCGATAAATCAGGTTTTCGCACGAAATAAGGGTTTTCGCACGAAAAACAGAAGTTTTCGCCTGAACCAAATTCACCAAATCGAAACTTTTCACGTTTAATTTTAGTCCAAATTGATTAGATTTTGATTAATCAATTGTTTAATTAGTGAATTAAGTTCAAATTTGAACCTAATTGTCCCTAATTGATTCAATTAATCAAGTTTAAGCTCAAAAACATCATCAAACGTCCAATCTTCGAACTTATACGTTTCATCATCTTCAAAATTGATCAAAATCCAACTGATACAACTTATATCTTCAAGAATGAAACAAATCAATGATCACGAACTCTTCAAATCAATCATTCCAACCTCAATTCAATCGATCTAGAGCATACAAGCTCTGATACCAATTGTAAGGAACGTCATACTAATCAGATCGATCTCGCAACTGTGAATGCGGAATGTAAACAATTACGGATTGAGAAGTAGAAGAATAGAAATGAAGATCACAATGTAAATAACTTCTCTTTAATTGCTCTCTAAATATGAAAGATTACACAGAAGATAAAAATTCAGGAAATAAACAAAAGCTTACTAAATACAAAGCAAACTAAGTATTTATACTAAACTATAATGCTCTCGCGCGAGATCAACTTCTCACGCGAGAAGCTAGTTCTCACGCGACAAGTAAGTTGTCGTGCGACTTCTTTTACTTTTTGCTTATCTTTATTTTGATCTTCACTTTGATTTGATTTCCCGAGCCTCTAGGTTCAACCCCTACAAAACTCTAGTAAACTTGGTCTATTTAAGTGACAAAAAAATTATGCTCTTGGCTAGAGTTAAAGGTTCAAAATGAGTTGTTTGAGCAGATGTAGTAGACTTTGGGTTTGCTTTTGGAGATTTGCATTCTTTAATAATGTGACCAATTTGTTGGAAGTTAAAACACTTGATCTTGTTTTTGTCTAAAATCCAGACCTTCTCAGCCTTTGAACTATTATTCTAGATTTATGTTGAAACAGCTTAGAAAAAAATCATGGCTATTTTACAATTTATGTTTCTATCTTTAAGATCATTTGGATGGGAGAACTCTAAATCTTCATCAAAAAGTTGAAAGAAGTTGTCTCTTTAGTTACAAAAGCTCCACATATGTTGTTGGAGCTTGGTGGTAAATTAGTATGCAGGTGAGCTACAACTTTCAAAAGGTGTGGTTGGAGTTAAGCTTCCAGATATTGATTCTACATAAGTTATAAAGGGAATCAAATATGACATTATTAAAGCTTGGTGGGAGAAGATTGGAGCTCGTTGGTAGGAAAGTTGTGATGAAGAAACGCCATGGGGTTGATGGCTGCAAGTAGAGCAATAGATCGTAACATGCCGATACAGTTGGATCTTTAGCATCTATTTCCTTTTGGTATGCACTCAACATTTCATAAATTCTTCAAGTTAGAGTGTCCTCAAGTTCTTTGTTCTAATGGCAATTGTGTAAATAGTCCATATATTTGGTAGATATCTAAAGAACTTTATAATAACATTACTGTCATAAATCTTTACTCCTACTTCTTGTAGTGCATCAGCAAACTCAACGTATCTAAGATATATAGCAGTCATTATCTCACCCTTGATGAAGTTGAAGTGCTTAAACTTTTAAATTCAACACAACTTTCTTGTTCTTCTTTATGTCTTATGTTCTTTCATACTTTCGTTTAAGAGCATCCTACAAGCTCTTAAAAGTTATATACTTGTTAAAGCTATCTGGAAGTCTCATATTGATTGAAGGAAAGACCGAAAGCTTCCTTATAAGGGGTGAGGAAAATTTCTCTACCAAGACATGTTTAGCTTAGGCAAGCAACTCGTCGGGTGTGAACAAAGTTATGAGTTCCTAGATGGGCAACCCATCCGAGTAAAGTGAACAATACATTGTTACATATAAGAGCCAAGGGTCGTGTCGGTATGCCAATGAGGATGCTAGGCTCCATAAGATGCGGAGATGTAAGTCCCACATTAGTTAGCTTTTCTTATAAGGGGGGTGAAAGCCTCCTCTATCAAGGCACGTTTGGACTAGATGAGCAATTCCTTGTGTGAAAATAAACATTAGTGTGTGGATGGGCAACCCATTACGGGCAAAAGCGAAAAATATCTCAGTATAGTTTACTTTGGTGGTTTTAGATGCTCTTAAAGCTAGGGGCTGGATTAGTGTGCCAGCAAGGATGCTTGGCTTCTTAAGTGGGGTGGAGAAATAAGTCCGACAACGGTTGAGGGGGAAAAAACTTCCTTATTATAGAGTGGAAATATTCTCTATAAATATATGTTTTGACTAGGCAAACAACTCGTTAGCTAAAAACAAAACCATGAGTTCCTTGATAAGCAACCCATTCGACCTAGAGCGAATAATATCTTGGTATAATATACTTAAGTTCTTTTAGATAGTATTAGAGCAAAATGTAAGTCCCGCATCGGCAGAGAGGGAGAACGAAGCCTTCCTTATAAAGGAGTGGAAACCTTTTTAACCACTATATGATTTGTCTATGTGAGCAACTCGTCAGGTGAAAACAAAATCTTGAGTTCCTTGATGGGCAAACCATCGAGAACGAAGTAGACTATATTTTGGTATGGTTTACTAGGGCTACTATAGATGGTATTAGAGATAGGGGAAAGCTAATGTGCTAGTGAGGACGCTAAGTTCCCTTAGAGGGTGCAGATGTAAGTCTCACATAAGTTAAGAAGAAGAACAAAGCTTTCCTAATAACGGGGTGGAGACCTCCTTTATTAAGACACGTTCTGACCGGTGGAACAATTCATTGGGTGTAACACCCCAACCAAAGTAAGGCTGGTGTGTTACATAATACAATAATTAGAGACAATATTAATGATTTAGTTAACATACTTTACCAAAAACACCTTCCCTACAATGTTTTAAAGGAAATGCTAAGTCTTATGAATTTTTATTTCTTGAATTACTCTTGCTTCACATATTCTTATGATTCCCTGCACCGTGTAAACAAGAAAACAACAAAAGCAAACACTACATAGCCAAATATTTCTTCGTGACAAAAATAATAATAACAGATATAGCTACATGTTAAAGATGAAACAATAAAGATACAATGGTTTAACGATATAGTTTTAGCAAGTCATATGATAAGGAAATACCTATTGAACAAGTAGCATATGTGGGTGCGTCTTTCACCATGTGTAGTATTTTACCATTTGTAGGTGCATCTTTCAGCATGTGTAAACAATATTCTTGGGTATTGATGTCAAACAAAATACATAATCAAGTCAAATGCACTTTGGAAGACAGGTCACGTTTAAGTATCTAATCTGTATGTCAATCAATAATAATATATACCTAGAACACGTGAAAATGAGTTCAAATAAAAATAAATTATATTGAATGCATAAAAATGACACCGATTTGATAAATTCTATAACAATAGTATGAGTTAACTACACGATTGGTCCCTATGCTCATATGCATTATTGTTCTTAACTTTTGAGAAATTACACAATTGGTCCCAACTGTTTGCCAAACCATAAGTGGGTGTGAAATGACCAAATTATCCTTTATCTTTAAAAAACAATCTTTTAATTAATATATAAAAAGTTGACTTTAAAATACAGCAATCATTTTTTATTTTCAAAACCAAAAGAACCATTGTATGTGTATATATATATATATATATATATATATATATATATATATATATATATATATATATGTGTACGTATATATATATATATGTATGTATGTATACGAGGGTGGAGACGCGGTAGGTAAACTCACTTGGCTGTTGGCCTTTTGGCTGAATGGAAAGGACACAACATTACAATAGACTTTTGACATTTACATAAACAAATAAAAGTTTAACAAAAAATTCTTCCAATGTATTAAAATACAGTCTGATGGTTTTATAATTCTTCTCTCTCTTTCAATTCACTTCACACCCTCTTGTAAAATTCCAATGGTTTCTGCTTCATCCTCCACATCTGACATCAGTGCCAACCCATTACAAGTATGATGTTTTCCTACGCTTCCGAGGTGAAGACACGCGTCATTCTTTTACCGATCATCTTTACAAAGCGTTACGTTTAGCAGCAATTAGCACTTTTAGAGATGACAATGAAATCAGAGAAGGTCAACAACTAAAGCCAGAAATCGAGAGATCAATAACTGAATCTAGAGCTTTTATAATCGTATTTTCAAAGAACTATGCGAAATCAAGTTGGTGCCTTGATGAGCTTTGGTTGATCCTTGAGCTAAAGAGGAAGTGCAATCAGTTTGTGTTGCCGGTGTTTTATAAAGTTGATCCTTCAGATGTCAGGAACCAACGAGGAAGTTTCAGCATTGAAGCAAACGACGGAGCTGAAGGTTCAAAATGGACAGAGGATAATGTGAAAAGGTGGAAGAAGGCCTTAAGAGAAGTGGCTGATTTGAACTTATTGGGCTTTTAATGTCCTCCTTTGAATCTGCTCATTTTCCTTCTTTTGTTCCAGGTATGAAACCGACTTTATTGCGAATATTGTTGATAAAGTTTACTGGGAGCTACAACTTAAACTCCTTAGTACTCCGATCGAACTAACTGGGATAGAGACTCGAGCTGAAAGAATTAATTCCTGGTTGAAATATGAGCAGCCTGGTTCTCCTGTTCTAGCAATTTGCGGTATGGGAGGAAGTGGCAAGACGACACTCGCCAAATACATTTATAACTCAAACAAGCAAAACTTTGAAAGTGGTAGTTTTCTTGAAGATATTGATAATAAACCAGGTGGTTTGCTTGGCCTACAGAAACAACTTCTCAGAGATGTTTTAGGAAATAACATAATGATATCTAATGTTTCTGAGGGAGCATTTCAGATTGAGAAGACAATAAAAAGGAAAAAGGTTCTTATTGTTGTTGATGATGTTGATGACCAAGATAAACTAAACAGTTTATTCGGGGTAAAGGTGTTCCATAATACACAAAGCAAGATCATTATAACAACAAGGCTTTTAAACATAAATACGTGGTTTGGGTCCATATCTTATGGGTGCTATGTCTACAAACTTAAATTGTTGAATGATCATGAATCATTAGAGCTTTTAAGTTGTCATGCATTTGGATCCAAAATTCCTATGGACGGTTGCAAGGAGCTAGCATTACAGTTAGCACGATATTGTGAAGGAAATCCGCTAGCTCTTAAAGTATTGGGTTCTTCTTTACCTGTTACAACTCAAGACCAGCAAACAAGAAATAACATGATTGAAATATGGAGAAGTAGAATAAATTCATTGAATTCCTTGAAAGGAGATCTTGATCAGAAAATCCAGTGTGTGCTACTAAAGAGTTTTGAATCCTTGCCATGTGATAGTCACAAAGAGTTGTTTCTCCATATTGCTTGTTTGTTTATCGGTGAATATGCATATCAAGTGGAAAAGATATTAGAGAACGATTGGCATGCAAAATCTGGAATCATGACCCTCACTAACAGATGCCTTCTTACCTCTTCAGGAGAAGGTTTAGCAAGACTAGAGATGCATAAGCTCCTCCAAGATATGGCCAAAAAGATAGTCCGTGACGAGTCCAAAGATCCAGCAAAACGTAGTAGGGTTTGGCATCCTGAGGAATCTTATCATTTGTTAAGGAAAGGAGATGTAAGAAGCATCTTGTGTGTATCTTTAATCTCACAACCTATTATTTCAAATAAGCATTATCTTTAATCTCACAACCTATTATTTCAAATAAGCATTCTTTAATTTCATTTCTTATTCCTACAGGGTTCAGAGACAATTGAAGGTCTAGTACTCGACATGGGTGCACCGGAGCAAGTTATGACATCAGAGGTATGTCAAATATCGTAGTAGTCATACATTAATGCGGGCAGAAAATCTCATGGAACCTGATATCTTCCTCAATTTTGAGCAGTTGTTAATTTAACGAAATTTGAAATGTGGCAAAAACTAAATTAATCCTCTTCATGTGTTTCGATAATGGCCTCGATGATCATTGATCTTCAGACCCGCCAATATTTCTTAAACCCCAAAATTGTTTAAATCTAGTGTCCCTAATCTTAGGATGTCAAACAAATGCCTTAAAAGGAAAGCCAGCGTTGAACCACCGGTTTAGTAAAATCTAGTCACACTGAGTATGCAATTGTTTCAATATAAAACTAAATTTGATGAGTAGTTACATGTTTGGAGATTTGTCCATGGTGTTATATATAAAACCATTGCAAATTTATCTTTGAATGTGACTTCATGGTAAATTTTCAGGCAATTAAAACAAGTTCCTTTGTAAAGATGAAGAACCTAAAATTTTTGCAACTCCGTTATGTGAAACTCACCGGGTCCTACAAGAATTTTCACATGGTTCAGTTGGCATGGATGTAATCTGAAAAAAGTACCCCCAGGCCTACTAATGAGCTCTTTGGTTGCCATACATATGCGTTTCGGACACTTAGAGAAGTTTGAACCGCCCATGGTATAAGAATTTCAAATTTCTATTTATCCTTAGCTTCTCATTTTTTTAGATAATCTTTGTTTTAATGTACAATGATAAACTTCAATTGCTATTCTTTGAATAGGTTCTTAATTCACTCAAGATTCTAAATCTTTCTCGCTCCTCCCGTCTTGTCAGCATTTGCAATCTCCACCGACTTCCTAAACTTGAGACTGTGGTCCTCTCGTACTGTACCAGTTTGACTTATGTTTGTAAAACTATAGGAGATCTTGAGAATCTTTCCTACTTGTATGTGGGTGGCTGTAGTGAACTATGGAAGGATTCGTAAAATCAGAAGTCTATAAATCAACAGGAAAGGTTAAAAGCCTTATTTGTATGTGGAAGAATTCCAAAAAAATCTTTGTTTACCTTACCCGAATCATTATCCATATTGAATTTAATTAACACTCGATTTGAGATGCTGCCCAGTTACATTGACCTTAAAACGCTCTGGGCATTAGACTTGAGTTTTTGTCCAAACCTAAAGTCTCTCCCAAGACTCCCAAGTACGCTAAAGAAGTTGCATGTAGATTGGTGTACATCACTGAAGAATATAACATTCGAATCAACTCATTTTACACTAGATAAGCTAACTTATGAAGGTTGTTTTAAACTGTGTGAGATTCAAGGCCTTTTAAAATTAGTATCCATAACAGAACTTGATGAAGCAAATCTAGAACATATGCAGTGGATTAAAGCATATCATAATCATAAGGTGGATCTGGTTGGTGATGTGATTACTAAAGGAAGAATTTTTAATACACAGGTTCTCTCTCCCTCTATCTTAATTTCTCACAAATGCATATAATTAGATACAAGCACATGAAACAATCTGACTGTGGTGGTGCTTACAGTTTACATTCATTATTCCATCGTGTCTAGCAGCAAATCAAAGATCGTATATAGTATATTATGAATAAGTAATTGAATTTTTTGTGTGCTATACAGATGTTGTATGAATATGGTATAAAGAGCACCTATCTGCAAGGCATAAAGGGTCAAAGCATGGCGTCACATGAGTATACGTCATCAGCCGAATTCTTATCCTTTCGCGTGCCTTTTCATCCAAAGAAGTGTAGAATCCAAGGATTAAAAGGAACAATCTTATACAGATCATCATCATCAGGTGAGGTTAAAGATATGTTGCCTCCATTTACCAAAATCAGAATCAAAGGTCTTACATGGGTATACAACCCTGCGGTATATTGCAAACCCAAAGTTGATGATGATGTTGTATGGTTAAGCTATTGGCCAATTAGAGACACATTAGACGTTGGTGATGAAGTTCATGTGAATATCTTTTTGGATAATCGTTTGATGGTAGCAATGGGGTGTGGGGTGAGCCTTGCGTATGTGGATGATGGTGGAGTAGAGAAAGAAGAAGCGCGTGAAAGTATGAAAGGGGAAGAAGTGATTGGAGGGGATCTGTCTTTATTTGAGGTGACCCAAGGAGGCTACTATCTTTGCCGCCACAATCTCTTCAAGTCAAAGACACATGATTGGCTCAAATGGTTGTTTGGTGGCAGCAACCTATACACACGTAACATCCAAGGTATTTGAAGGATGTATTTAGTTGATATTAAGCCGCAAATAATGATAAATACTCGTATCACATGTTATCATAGATTCACGAAGATGGAGAGCATCTTGTCAGTCGGGACAAGTACCATACTATCAGTGGTTGAATGGGTTTAGAAACCACGAACGCAGAGTACACATATTCCTTTATCTTTACTTTTGTCATTGATCAAAATTATTTGTGCGTGATCGAGTAAATTCTTTATATAAAGAGTATTTATTTCCTTTTCATTGTTTTTACATTTTAGAAAATTGAAGTCGAAGTTGGAGTGAACTTTAATGGTGAAATTGAGTCCAACAAGATACAGAAAGCGGTATTAAGTGTTGAGGGTGTTGCATCTGTTTTGACTAAGGAAGACACTGGAAGATTACTTGTTATCGGGCATGTTGATCCTCAAGCAGTGGCAACATGTATTAGGAAATTTGAGAAGGTGGTTCAGGTCTTATATTTTAAGGTGGTTTAAACATGTGTTTTTCTATTATGGTTTCGATACAACATCGCACATCAATCATCAATGTAATCATTTTTGCTTACAAATTACTTAGACCATGAGTAAATGTTAATGTCCATTAAGGGTTACTTTATGTAACATTGGCCAACATAACATATTTTTTAGACAAATATATGGTAATGGTTAATGTTCATTCAATTATTATTCATTTAAGTATTATTTTATTATTTATTTTATTTCATTATTTTTAAATAAAAGATAATGTAATAAGAAGTTAACATCATGATTCATTAAAACTTTAAACAAATACATAAATAATAAAAAGCTAGAAAGTACTTTTAAAAAAACCTAGTTGTCATATATTTCCATAATCTTTTGCAGATTTTTTTTGGCTATCTCACGTCTTGCCCCGGTAGGAAGGTCGATTGGTTTTGTCAACATTTCATAATCTATAGCCATTTGTCAATCCTTCTTAAGTTGAAGATGTTCTTACTTATTCGCATCCTATTTTTTTCTTTAACTCTAGGCGCTTTTTCCTGATGTAAGTTAATCTCCTAATCTTTGAGTCGTTTCCTAAAATCTTTCATTGTAGTCGACACCGAAAGAGGATGTCATTTGTTTTCCTTTATCATCCTTCGTCCGTCGGGCGTGGCGTTTAATTCTTCATGTTAGATGATAAAAGAATTCATCCATATCACTAAATAATATATTACAATATATAGAATAAGAATGCAAACCTTCGATACCTAATGAGCCCTTGGGCTCATACTAATGAACGTAATGTCCAATACTCCCCCACATTCGTAGCAAAAGTAAAACGAAGGCTAAGGCTGAAAAAAGCTGATAATAATATGATAAACATGCTTTGATCGACTTGAAAATCCAAACTTTTGCAAACAAATCCATATTGTGCATGAAATTGTCGTTCATATTGGGGTTGATTGTGCTATCCGTAATTTGCTTGATTGTATCATCTAGTGTCTTCAAAATATTGAATAGCAATGGATCGTAGTCCTAGTAATCAAAAACCAGTGGCTGTGGGGCTGAATTTGACACGGTCGACCGGTAAAGCCATTAGTTTTCAAAAAAAAAATATATTCAATTTTGTTGGTTTATGTGACTGTAGTTCACATAACAGGATGAGATGCCACTTCGAGCCACCTCGTAGAAGCTCCCATATTTTGATGTACCCAAATGGGCCTTTAGTTGCTCGGTATTCAACAAATGCATCTTGTTGGAATTGAGCGTCATCTTGTCCACTTTTCCTTGTTGTTCCACATTTGTTGGTAAATATTACTATATTCCGCATACTTCACGTAAATATCTCTCTGTTTATTAATAATCTTATCCGGTGTATGATAAGATAACGGTTTACCGATCATCTCATAAATTTTTTCCCGAATTCTTATTCCAAATGTATTGTTATTTTGATAGTTTGTTAAAACAAATTATAATGTTAGTAAACAAAAAAAATAGTATTAAATAAATATTAAAACAATACTTATCAACTCACAGGTCTTCGGATACGTTGAGCCAAATCTTACTCCTCACTTGATGGCCATGGCGTGTGTTTTTGCTCTCGGTTCTTTGAAGGATTTTTTCTCATGTGAATGTTTCCAAGGTTGTAATGGTTCTTCTTCGGTCGATTGCATCTCCGCTTGGGTCGGTTGTGTCTCAGGTACCACAAAAACAGGTTCTTGTTGACTTTGAACTTGCGGTTGATAACCTACGACGTTTTGTTGATAACCACATAAAGGCATTGTCATATTAGATATCATACCAAAAATATTTATATTGGTCATGTCATTATGATCAAAATTCATCATTTGTGTGTTTGGTGCGAGTGTCTTGAATGGACGGGATTGGTTTTGACTATTTTGTTGTGGGGGTCGATATATTAGATTGTATGGTTGTCCCCGTGGAAACATTTTGGTTGCAACGTTAATTAATGTCTAGTTCAACTATTTTATAAGAACATAAATTAAAGTTGTTGCCAATATATATCTACAAATCAATGGTGTTTAAACGGTAAACATTGAAACAGTAAAATTTTAAACTGAAATCTGGTTGGTAAACATTTAATTTGAAATGGTAATATTTTAGATTAACAAAGGGTAAACATTGAATGTGGTTCGTAAGCATTTAAAGCAACAGTCAGCACTTTGGAAAAAATATATATATTTTCGACGTTATGCATTTTTGGGGGACGTTTGCGAGATTTTTAAGTTTTAACGCCTATTACGGGTGATCTTAGGATATTTGATTTTTAATTTGATAATAGCATTTACAACTCATTTTTTATTTTTATTCATATAATTACATTAAAAATTAAGAGGTCATGGGTTAAATTATCACTTTAAGCAAAATGCTCAGGGTTGAGCTAGTGGTTTTCTCAACAATGGGTTTCCTCCTGAAGGGGTTGGGGGTGCGGTCTCGGCTGGGAAATGAATAGGTCGGCCCGATTAAGAAAACACCTATTGTCCGAAGCAGTGTCGCACATTTGCCGTTCAAAAAAAATTACACTAAAAATTACTATTTTTTCTCTTTATTTTTCAACTTTATCATTATTTTTTCTCTTTCATCCACTCACAACAACTTAAAATATATTAAAAACATTATAAGGTTTTGAACATTGTTTCTCAAAAATACAGATTGAACAGTAAATTTTCACATCCTCCACTCACAACCACTTATAACCATACCATATAATATAGGGAATACACTCGCATAATTATAGGGAACGGGTTATGAATCTCTAACGGGTTTCTATATATTTCCTTAAAAAAAATAAAAAATTAACAAATAGAATTTTATGTTATCAAAAACAATTCCAAACAAGTAAACCACCTCAAGCTCTTGTGAAGTTTTAATGTTTTTCAAATTGTACAATAACTACCACATATTGCGTCAAGGACGTAAAAACGTGAAAAAAGCTAACGTCAAAACATTGACATGAACGTACGTGCTGAAGGTAAGAAAAATGAAACCTACGACATTTTATACAAAAAGTGAAACCTCACAAACACGTGCATTATGACGAAAATGTTTATAACATTTGAAGCTTTATATAAAAAGGAAAACCATCAAAAAAAATAATATCGGAACATTGATAAGAATAGTGGCATCCCAACAAAAATAATCATACAATTAAAAATAATAATACTAATAAAATAATCTTACAATTAAAAATATTAATACTAATAAAGTAAACAAATGCAAAATTTGGATTGTAAAAAAATCATATCTTAAAAATTAGAGGGAAAATAAGAATATAAATTTGACTTGTATTTTGTGTGGATGACTTGTAAGTACAATTCTGTTTTAAATTAATTTTATAGTAAAATATACATAAAATATAAGTATGTCATAATGTTATATTTAAAATTTTATAAAACATTAATTTTAAATTTTATTAGATAAAAAGTAAATAAATAATTGATAGTGTGTTAATAAAAACAAATAGATAAGTATAGTGTATAAAGTTTAGATACAAATAAACTTGAGGAATCAAAATGTAAATTTTCAGGGCTACATATGTAAATTAATAAAGTTAAGGCAAGTGCTGACATGTGTTTAAAAAAGTTAAGGCAAGTGCTGACGTGTGCTTACATTAAAAACTTGCCTAACGTACGTTTTTCGGTTTTTACCATTTAATATCTCTCTACAATAATAAAAACCTAAATGAGAAGGACACATGACATTAGTATATTTTTTATCACCAAATTTTTTTTGTTTTTCTCTCTTGTTTAATAGTTTCTATGATACTAATAATATTATTTAATTTTTTTATAAACTATGAATACTTTTTAATAAATTAAAAAAGTTATTTTTATAATTTTAATTATAAAGAAACAAATTTTTATAAAATAATATTTATTTAAAACATCAAAATATTTTAATAATAGCTTTTTTAAAAAGTAAAATTTTTATAAATAAAAAATAATTAAGATTGGGAGTTATAATAATGAACTTTTTTATAATGGTTTGTTTTGAAATAAAATGTTTACTTTTTTTAAATTAATAAATTTAAAAAGTTAATATTATTGTTTTATTATTTATAACCTTACTAATTAATATGCAAATAACTTATTTTAAAATATTATTTTATAATTAATAAAATTTTATTTTATTTAATACTTTATTTATTAACCCGTGTAATATACGAGCTAATAAAGCTACTATAATATATAATAGTTTAAAGGCAAATAAAGTCTACACCAACTACTCTTGCAATCAACATAATATTGCATTTAAATATACAAAATATGCACATAAATCAAATATTATCCTTTTACAACTATACCACCCAATCTAATCTCACAACTAAACGACTGTTTGAATTTCAACTCAAACGGTCGTTTAAAATGTAAGGGCCTATAAGATTTGACATGAAATGTAAGCAGAAGTTTACAAAAAAAGTCAAACGGTCGTTTAAAAGGTAGGGTTCATAATACTTGACATGGTCTACGAAGTACAAACAAACATTTGACAGAAATCACATTGATAGTCATAGAATAAAACATTTCATATATTATAAATTCATCGTTTCACTGTAGCAGGAACTCTTAAAACGTAATAACACATGTCACATTGTTTAAGGAAAAGTTAGCTTTGTTGAGCGAGTTATAGTTAAATATGTAATAGAAAATAGGCTTTTACTTTCTTTCATGCACACACATCCATCATACATACATATTAATTTGACTCTCATGTCATTTATTACGGTATCTATTATCTTCCTTTCATTTATTATCTTTTCACTTCTATAACATGATATGCACTCAGCAATAATTAGGGTTGTTCACGAACCAAAACTGAGCGGATTTTTGCTCGTACTTGGCTTGTTTTCAAATCGAACTGAATTGCTCGGCTCATATACAACCAAGCTAAAAAACGAGCAAACATTTTTTGAGCATTAATTTTCTGAGTTAGCGGCGAACGACCTAGCTTGACAGCACATGATACTGATACTCATATGGTCTAATGTGCCAAACGATTTAAATTTACAAATAGAGACAATGAATATATTGGGTCTTAATTTATATTCTAAAACACGACCACATTTCATCGTATAATCAAGTATATAAATGAAAAACCGGGTTAAAGACTATCGTTTAATGACTTAAAGTTTCACTTTTATATTTAATGTTAAATTTTTTATTCGGTTGATTATGTAGTATGCATAAATATAAGTTATATTCTATAATATCTATAAAAAAAGCATTTGAAGGGACACGTGTAAACTTCTCATAAAGCTTAAATTTTATTTCCCGGTTCTCTCTCCTGTTAAATGAAATTGATTTTATATAAGTAAACTAAATAAATAAATATTCACAATATAAACCTTTTTATAGTAATAAATTATTAAAACATACTAAATTATAACATTTTTATTGTATCTTATCTTATCTTAAAATATAATTTTATAACTTTTTACTTTTATTATTTGTTATTTATAATTTTTTAAATTTTTATTATTTATAATTTCATTAATTGTTAATAACATGTAACATACAAAATATTAAAAAAGGCTAATGATTTTAATTTGTTAAAGTTTTTACCTATGTAATACATGGGTTTAACCTAGTTTAGTGGACCAACACAATAGAGTGGTATCTATAAAATTATAAATATAACTTGTATATTTGTATATTTGTGTGTGTATATATATATATATATATATAATTATATATATAAATTAAATTAAAAAATAATTCTAGCCAAACCGAACCGAGCGGACATATGCTCGTGCTTGGCTTGTTTACAACCGAACCAAGCCAATCGGCTCATTTAAAACCAAGCGATAAACCGAACGATCATTTTTTGAGTGAGCGTCGAACGATTTGAACAGCCTCAGCAAGAAGTCAAGAACCTAACATTTGGGCAACAAAGAATGTCAAACCCCTGTCATCAAAACATTAATGGTTTAGCTAAACCTCTGAAAGTTAGCCCATGATGCAAGGCGCATTAAAAACAACCACACATGCTTAAGAGTCTATTCTACCTCAAGTACACAATGGCTAATTAGTCCACACTTAAGTGGGAACCATTCCTTTACTTGCAAGACTTGCCATTCATCACTTGGGCTTACATTCTCATTAACACTTTTTATTAACTTTCACTTCCATAGTATAATACTTTATATCGTCTTTACATACCATATAATTATGCACACAACAAGTAGGACTTACTAGATAAGCAGGAACCATAACAAAAGTCCATCATAAGTCACGCCTAGCATTTATTTACTATAGGTTAGTCAATCAAACAAGTCGTCTAGATGGCCGAAAACAAATGTGTGGGCCGAGTATCTCCTTGTCGAGTTCTGATTATACGAATACAAGTAAATGCGAGAACATCATATGTGAGAACTCCTAGTTGTGTGAGAAGTCTTCGTCGTGTGAGTACTCTACTTATGCAAGAAGTTGTAGTCGTGCGAGTATTTTACCTATACAAGAACTCGACGTGCAAGAACCTCCTCATGCGAGAATCTAGAGCCGAGTATTAATATCCTACTGAGGACATCCCTAACCAAATACCTCCTAGTCGTGTAGTATCCACGTCGAATACAATACTAAGTACTGGATCGAGTACTTCTCAAGAAATCGGATATGCCTTGGGGTGCAAGGCACCACCTTGACGGTCGATTACTTCTTATAGCACCCATCTAGGGCAAACCTTCTTTCAAAAGTGACACCTTCAACCCTCCATCTTTATTCGGACAAGAAAACCCCACATACATATTTCTTGCGATAGCCGACTTCAATTTGGTTTCACTTAAGCCCTTTCTGAATAAATTTTTGGGTGTTACAACTCTAGTTATAGGCTCGCAACATCCCCATCACCATTTCTTTTCTTGCTATTGCTTTTCTGTGATTCTGTCTTTCAAGAACTCGATTCTCAGAAACCCTCTCCGATCGCCATCCTCTTTCTCATAAATCCTCACCATCGCTGATCTCACTTCTAGTTTTATTTTTTAAGCTTTTAAGGTAATCTTTAATTTTGATTTTTGAACAAACTATTCTGATTTGTTATGGCCTCATCTAGTTAATTTGGTTTACAAATTGAATGATTCCCTTATGGCCTCGTCTAGTTAGTTTAGTTTGGTTTACTAATTGCTTACGGACTTTGGTTGATATTCGCTTTATTTTTTGAGGGGTTATTGGATTTTAATAATCTAAAGTTTATTGGTCGGGATTAATCCCAACTCATGAAATATTTGCAAACACTCCCAATATAAGTTTACTTTCCTCCAACGACCCCTTACTAAATGAGAGTTAACCCCTATTAGTTTTTTTATGAAATGGTACCAACTTTGAGCCAGTTTTCAACTCCGACGTCCCCCAGCCTCCATCATATTCATTTTTCAGTGTCTAGCTTCTATCGTCACCTGAAATCTAACTGAGTTAAGATTAATCCTGGTCAATTAATAAAAGTTGAGATTATTAAAATTCAATAACCTAAAATAAAAAACTAGATGTGTCACCCTGGGAAAACAGGGAAAAACAAGACGACTCCGTATGGCATTAATTTAAGAAAAAAACAAATGGGGGTTGCCACCTAGGTTGATCTATTGACTTTGTCGTGTTCTTGGTTGCAAGTTTAACGTTGTGTTTTCAAGTTTACCTAAGAAGAGAAGAGAAATGAAATCATTTTTTTTCCGTTTTTTCTTTCTCTTCTCTTTATTTCTTTTTTTTCTCTTCACTTCTTTTTAATTTCAAAAAAAAATTTTAATTTTAGCCTACAATTTTGAGTAACTTACATGGAAGGTCCCTGTGGTTATGTTGAAACTTTTTATTTATTTCTTAAAGTTTAAAAACATTGAATATTCTCCCTAACATTTTTTTTTTTTTTTCATATATGGTCCCTAGATCTATTAGTTAACCGTTAGTGATGTTAAATATTATAAAAATTAGCATTTTACTCGCATTAGCCATCTATTTAATTTACCTTTTAAACTATTGTATTATTTTTATTTAAGAAAATTTTATATTTTTATTTTTCAAAATTTTTTTATTTTTATATTATTTTCATAATTTCATTATTAATAAGATTATTATTAATAAAATACGTTTAAATACACAAATAAAAAACATGTTAAAAACATGTTTTTTAAAATGTTTGGTTTTTTAACCGTTCATTTTTTATACGTCATTAAAAAAATTCGATTTTTTAAACTGGTTGGTTTTCTAAAGTTCTTCTTTTTTTAAAAAACCATTCATTTTTTAAAACAACTTTTTTTAAACAAATTTTTAGTTTTTTAAACATTTTTTAAAAAACAATTTAGTTTTAAATCTATATATAATACTAAAAGAGTAACTTGGTGGGCACGTCACATTCCTAGGCCCCCTAAGTTTGTTTTTTCCGCCTATCTATTCTATTAAATAATTATCTAAATTAAGAAAGACTAAATATTTTTAATTCTTTTTTAGATTACAACTAATTTTTTAAATTAGGAAACATGTAATTTTATTAATGTTATTTTCGCATTCTTTCTCACTATAATTTTTCCGCTTTTCTCTACTATTAAATAATTACATTAATTACTAATAATATTATTCTATTTTATTTAGATTAAAAATAGTTTTTTAATAAATTAAAAAAAGATCTTTTTGCTAATGTTATTTTTAGAGAATTAAATTTTTATAACATAAGAACTTCTTCAAAACATTAAACTTTTTTTAAAACTACGAAATATTTTAAAATTATATTTTTAAAAAGAAAAATTTTTATAAACTAAAAATAATTAAAATTTGGAGCTATATAAGGAAATTTTAAAATTGATTCTTTTGAAACAAATTTTTTTTTTTTTTGAAAAAAACAAAAACATTTTAAAAATAAAAATTTAAATAGTTGATATCAATATTTTATTACTTATACTCCTCAATCATACATAATTTTAATCATATCTTATTTTAAAATAGGGTTATTGGATTTTAATAATCTCAACTTTCATTTATTGAACGAGATTAATCCCAACTCAAGAAATGTTTATAAACACTCGCAACTTTGAGCTTATTTTCTTTCAACGATCCCTGACTAACTGAGAGTTAACACCGTTAGTTTTTTTATGCCATGGACTATTTTTATGGCCAAAACACTAAGCGGAAAGTTGAAATCGACCATCTAATCCATCAATCTAAAACTTCCGCACCATAAAATTTGTCAATCTCCACCTTCTGATCTAAACCACTTAACTCATTTGAGGTAGATTTCGGGTGACGTTGGAGGCTAGACACCAAAAAACAGACTTGATGGAGGCTGGGCGGCGGCGTAATTGAGAAATGGCGAAATGTTGGCCCCATTTTATCAAAAAAACTAACGGCGGTTAACTCTCAGTTAGTAAGAGATTGTTAGAGGAAAATAAATTCAAAATTGGGAGTGTCTACAAATATTTCCTGAGTTGGGATTAATCCCGGCCAATAAATAAAACTTCGGATTATTAAAATTCAATAACCCTTTAAAATATCGTTTAATAATTAATAAATTTTTTATTTTATTTAATATTTTATTTTTTCAACCAGTGTAATACACGTGTTTACTAAAGCTAGTGTCTTTATAAAAGAATACATGTTATAAAGGTTTTAAAAAACCCGCATATTGGTTTAAAAAAAGGGTTATTAGATTTTAATAATCCCAAATTTTATTTATTGGCTACGATTAATCCCAACAAAGGAAATGTTTGCAGACACTCTTAACTTTAAATTTATTTTCTCCAACGATCCCTTACTAACTGAGAGTTAACCGCCGTTAGTTTTTTTTGATAAATTGAGGCCAACATTGAGCTATTTTTCAACTACGCCGTCGCGCAGCCTCCATCAAGTCCGTTGTTTGGTGTCTAGCCTCCATCATCACCTGAAATCTAACTCGAATGATTTAAGTGGTTCAGATAAGAAGGTGGAGATTGACGGGTTTTAGGGTGCGGAAGTTTCAGATTGACAGACTAGATGGTTGATTTTAACTTTCTGCTTAGTGTTTGGCTATAAAAACAGTTCATGTCATCGAAAAACTAACGGTGTTAACTCTTAGTTAGTTAGAGATCGTTGAAAGAAAATAATCTTAAAGTTGAGAGTGTCTGTAAATATTTCTTGAGTTGGGATTAATCCCGGCCAATAAATAAAAGTTGGGATTATTAAAATCTAATAACCTTAAAAAAAATTATAACCACATTTAAGAGAAGACATTTTTAAAATATTTTTTTATTTGTGTATCAAATAATAAACATATTTATAATAAAAAGATTATAAAAAAATAAAATTACATTGATGATTCTTACAAGTAAAATAATTATTTTGACAAATTTTACATCACTAACTGAACTAACAGAGTAGGGACCATTGATAAAAGATAACTATAACATTTGGGACTATATTCGCAACTTTAAAACTTTAAGGATCAAATTCAAAATTTTAACCAAATCACAGGGACCATCCGAGTAATTTACTCTATAGTTTTCCTATCCGAATCTTCTTTTTCCTACTCTATAAAATTACGTATATGTTCTTCATATGATTCTTGTGGTTTTCTTTATCTAGCTTTTACGTGTGCTTTACCAATCGATTTGATCCTTCCATTATAATTAACTTTATTGTATATGATTCTACATCTGCTTACATCTAATATTTATCCTATCCTGTTTCACGAAATTCATTTGTCGACTTACCCTAGGGCTAGGATTTAGTTTTCGTGTTTGTTACTCCTTTTAACTTTATTGTATATGATTCTGCATCTGCATCTGCTTATTTTCCTCCAACGATTCCTTACTAACCGAGAGTTACTCCCGTTAGTTTTTTTTTATGAAATGGTACCAACTTTAAGCCAATTTTCAACTCTGCCGTCGCCCAGCCTCCATCATGTTCATTTTTCGGTGTCTAGCTTCTATCGTAACCTGAATCGACCATTAACGAGTTAAGTGGTTCAGATAAGAAGGTGAAGAATGACTGGTTTTAGAGTGAAGAAGTTTCAGATTGACGGACCAGATGGTTGATTTCAACTTTCTGGTTAATTGTTTTGAACATATAAAGAGTCGACATCATAAAAAACTAATGGTATTAACTCTTAATTATTAAAGGATCACTGAAGAAAAATAAACTCATAGTTGGGAGTGTCTGTAAATATTTACTGAGTTGGGATTAATCACGATCAATAAATAAAAATTGTAATTTTTAAAATACAATAACCCTTTTTTGAGTGAATCCATTTTCTAAAGCTAAATCCATTTTAACTTCCATGCCACTTAATGATTATCCTTACTATCTTTAGTCATTCAATTTACAATTTTTAAAGGTAGAAGTCTGAGAATCATAAGTTTCGATCATCAATTTCTATGATAATATACATGCTTATTGGATTAAAATAATCTCAACTTTTATTTGTTGGCTAGTACTAATCACAACTAAAGAAATGTTTACAGACACTCCTAACTTTAAACTTATTTTCATTTAATAATCCTTTACTAACTAAGAGTTAACATCGTTAGTTTTTTTATGAAGTGGACTACCTATATTTCCAAAACAGTAAGCAGAAAGTTAAAATTAATTATCGGGTCCGTCAATCTGAAACTTCTGCACCCCAAAACTCATCAATTTCTACCTCTTTATCTGAATTACTTGACTCGTTGAAAGTAGATTTAAGGTGACGATGGAGGTTATACACTAAAAAATTAACCTAACGGAGGCTAGGCGATGATAGAGTTGAAAAATGACTCAAAGTTGGCATCATTTTTATCAAAAAACTAACGGATGTTAACTCTCAATTATTAAGGAATCATTAAAATAAAATAAACTCAAAGTTAGAAGTGTATGTAAATATTCTTTAGTTGGAATTAATCTCAGCCAATAAATAAAAGTTAAGATTATTAAAATCCAATAATCCAATATACAATAGCTATATTTTCTCCAGCGTTCTCAAGTTATATCATTACAATCAAATAACATTGAAAAACTAACAACACGCTTCTTTTGATCTTGTTTTACAAATTAAACCGAATAATCAATGAAGGACTACTAAACACTTAGTATGTTTTCATTTAAATCTATGTCCGGTGATCGCTTGAAATTTTGAATTTGCACATCTGATTAGCATTGTGTGACATGTGTAGCTTTGAGTAGAACTAAAGTTTGTTCTCTCTTATACTTTTTTTTTTTCAATTCTAGTGGTTTTTAGGTAGTTGATTGTTAAATGCTCCTTACGAGAATGCCAAATATTTAGATGTGAGATGTTGAAGGTGCAAGTATGTATGATAGTTTCGGCTTAAGTGCAACCCGACCAGATCCAATCCAAAAATCAGTAAATCAAATTGATAGACATCCAAACTTATGACCAAAAAAAAGAATTATGATTCCGCCACTACACTTAACATAATAAGAAGTGCACATGTGGTCGATTACTGTACATTTGAACCAATAAAGAATAACTACTAAATTCACAATATATAAATTAAATACGGTAATGGGAAATAAAGGAAAATAAATGGTGAGGCTTCAAACACTATTTGTCCAATTAAAGGGCCCAAAGTCTTATGACGAGGGAAACCTACCTCGGGTGGGAACACATCCCTCCCAAACTAGGTGAGCAACATAAACCACCGACCTGTTGATTTTTCATCGGGCATCACCGATCACCCACGCCCATTAGTGATGGTATCGTACTGCACACAACACATACTGAAAATTTGGGAAAAACAAGTAACAAAGAAGATGCCTTGAAAAACGGGGAAAACATGGGAAAATAAAGGATTATTGTATCTTAATAATCTTAACTTTCATTTACTGAGCTGGATTAATCCCAACTCAATAAATGTTTACGAATACTTTCAACTTTAAGCTTATTTTCCTCCAATGATCACTTAGTAACTGAGAGTTAACCCCGTTAATTTTTTTTGATGAACTGGAGCCAACTTTTAGCCATTTTTCAACTACGTGGTCGCCCAGCCTATATCAGGTTCATTTTTTGGTGTCTAACATCCATCGTCACATGAAATATATCTCTAATGAGTCAAGTGGTTCATATTAAGAGTTGGAGATTGATAGGTTTCAGGATACAGATTTTCACATTGATAGAGCTGATAATAAATTTCAAGTTTCTCATTAGTGTTTTGGCCACAAAAGCAGTCCACGTCATCAAAAAACTAACGGAGTTAACTATCAGTTAGTAAAGGTCGATGAAGGAAAATAAGATCAAAGTTGAAAGTGTTTATAAATATTTCATGAGTTTAGATTAATCCTGGTCAATTAATAAGAGTTGGGATTATTAAAATCCAATAACCGGGAAATAAAAAAACAGACGTGTCACCCGGGAAAACCAGGGAAAAACAAGACGATTCTGTATAACATTAATTAAATAAAAAACAAATGAGGGTTTGCGACCTAGGTTGATCTATTGACTTTTTTCCTTCCTAATTGAACTCGAAAACAAGATGACAAATGAGGGTTTGTGTTAGGGCTGTTCACGAGCCGAGCCGAACCGAGCGGACCTTTGCTCGTGCTTGGCTCGTTTCCAAACCGAACCGAGCCGATCGGCTCGTTTACAACCGAGCGGATAATCGAACGAGCATTTTTCGAGCGTTAAATTTTCGAGCGAGCCTCGAGCGAGCGCAAACGAGCGGCGAACAATTTATACAACCCAACTATCTTGTGTGTCATACGATTTATACTACAGCAAATAAGGTTTAATGACTTAAAAATCAGTCACATTTCATTACATAATACTTTCATGGATAACAATACGTTGTGACTGACGATAAAGCTAATACAGTAGCCGATAAGGGAGAGAACATATTGCAGATAACGATAATAGTGAGAGCGGAAGATGATCGAAAAAACAACTCTTAAAGGCTTAGGATTTCACTTTAATGTTTAATGTTGAATTCTTTATTAGGTTGATTGATCAAGTACGCATAAATATAATTAAATATTTATATATAATGGGTCAAATCTACTAAAGTGCTACCTATAAACTATATATACATATTAATTCGAGCCGAACCGAACCGAGTGGACCATTGCTCGTGCTTGGTTCATTTAAAAACCGATCCGAGCCGATCGGCTCGTTAACAACCGAGTAAAAATTCGAATGAGCATTTTTCGAGCAAATTCCGAACGAACGTCGAGCGAGCGTCGAGCGGTTTGAACAGCCCTAGTTTGTGTTACCCGAATCTTCTTTTTTCCATCCTAATTGAACTCGAAAACACAGTATTGTTTTATTTTTTATTTTCATTTCATTTTAGAAACTCTAAAACAAAATTATTTTTTTATTTCTTTCCGCTATCATCCTTCTCTTCTTTCGTACAAAGCTTTTTTTTTCATGCTCCTGATTTAAAACCGTTATTCGAACAATAATCGGTCATCTGATTTGGGAACTCGAAATAGAGTTTTGGGGTAAAGTCTCCGGCGATTAGCTTTAGAAATTGGGAAGATGAATCCGCCTTATGTTCTGTTAACTTCATCTGAAATATTACGTATACGTTCTTCATCTGATCCTTGTGGTTTTCTTTATCTTGCTTTTAGGTGTGCTTTACCAATCGATTTGATACTTCCATTATAATTAAATTTATTGTATATGATTCTGCATCTGCTTACATCTGATATTTATCCTATCCTGTTTCATGAAATTCATTTGTTCACTTACCCTAGGGCTAGGATTTAGTTTTTGTGTTCGTTACTCCTTTTAATGATTATGTGTGACTGATAAATAGAATTGCTTACTAATGTTTGTTAAGTATTAGTTATATGAGTTAAGTTCAATTTTACTGCTTAAGGTTTGTTAAAAATAACTATTTTCCTTCAAAAGACAAAAAACATCAATTTATCTTTAAAAGTTTTATAAATTGTTTCAATTTTAATCCAAAAGTTTTATTAGTTGTTTTAATTTTATCCAAAATAATAAAACTTTTGGAGTGAAATTGAAATAACATATGAAACTTTTGGAGGTAAATCGATGTTTTTAATCTTTTGGAGGATAATAGTTACTTTAGTTAAACCTTATGAAGTAAAACTGAAATTAACTTTAGTTATCTTGTTGTGTTGAAAGTTTTGGGGCATTGAGTTTTTGGTTCAGAATTGGAAATGGTTTTATTTTAGCTGACATATAGGTAATCTCAGAAGCTAAATTTGTAGCTCTTACTTAGTAGTTGATTAACATATGCATTAAATTGGAGACCAATAATTTTTTGATTATCAGGTGCCTTGTTATGTAATGTTAATCCTAATGATTGGCTTTTTGATTATCAGATGACATTTTATATGTGTGGAAACACCACTAACTTTTAGACACAATGGACCTCAATCCCTTTAGACTTGACATTGATGATCTTATTAATGAGTTTGCAGAGGTACTCACCAAAAATTTCATTTTAACTACACCTTTTTTTGTTCAGTAGCATATATTCTCAGTTTTTAAATTTGGTTTTGGTTTTATTGGTATTAATTCAGGGTCACATGACTTTGTTGGCTGATATGAAGAGGATATGGCTTTTTAAAAAGTTTTCCTGCATCTTTGAAGCTAAGCCTAACACAAAGTTGGGGTTTTTTATGCAATCTTTGTATGCCCATTGCATAGGTACACCCTCAAAATATGAAATTAGTTTAATAATGGATGCACCTAAATTTTATTGAAAAACGAGGTTTTCATAATTAAGTATTTCTTTATGTTTACAAGACTAAAAAAATACTTCTTCAACCAAAGATGGTGTGGGGTGACCAATAAAATTTGTAAACGACTCGTGAATATAAGAAATTTTTTATTTTGTAAACAACTTTATTTCAATAAAATTTATATCAGAAAGTAGACAATTTTTTAACAAAACGTTGCATTTAGATTTTTTAGAAAAGTTAAAAATTACAAATGTAATTTAAATCGGTAATGTTGTATATATTTTATTTGGCAGGTTACATGACATCTTCTGCTTCTATATCACACAGGCTGGGTGGTCTTTATTGCCTTTACTGCTTACATGAAACACAGCCGTTTAATCCCCCCTTCAGAATTTATTTATGCATACGTATGTTATAACCTTCTCGTGAGTTAGTTACTTAATACTAGAGGTGGCTAAATGGGCAAGTTGGCTTATGGGTTAAAACGGGTAGAATTGGTAGGGGTTGATCAGGTTGACAATATTACATTTTGGCTAGAATTTTGTAAATTATAAGTGTGTCATATTTGATTAACATGTAGAAGAATATAGGTTTGTAAAAATCCTGTATAGGATGTCACAACTTTCTAATTTCCTTGTGTTTGATAATTTAGTCTGACACTCATTGAAGTGACTCCAACTGCTTCATTTGAAGTTATATAATTTTTCTAGTCACATTTGGTACACTAAATATTTATAAAGATGTATTAATAATTTTGGACAGAAAGTTTTTCAGCTCAATCCCCAATTTAAACCCGTACACAGTTACTCTTTTTAAGCTGAACGCCCGGAGCTGCTTAGACCCATTACTCAACCTGCCCATTACATCACCTCTACTAGCCAAGGATAAAAGAAGTGAAAGGATGAATAAGGAACAAGTAAAATTAGTTTTTTTCTTGTAACATTGCAGATGTTTTCTGTAATATTTCCTTGTTTTAAACTAAATAAGTTGTGTAACTAAATAAGTTGTGTTCTACTTCCCATATGGCAGGGGAAATGAAGAGACTCAAGGAACTGGTTATTGATGCAAAGAAAGAGAATATAGGAGTTGTACCCCTTTTAGTTAGTAGTATGCTAGAAAGGAATTTGTTCCTTTTTGGGGCTATTGACTTGAAGGAAGGATCTGTGGAAGAGAGAGTCAGTGAACTAACAGATATACAGAATGCCCGCATTCAACATGCAAACAAAAAGTAAATCTTTAATCTCTTTTCTTCAATTAAGTGTTGCCTCACATATGTAGCCATTAGCATTTGCTTATTTGTGTCTTGTGAAGACTAGAGATGGCGAATTCAACCCATTTATATGAAAACGGGTCAACTTTGGTTGTCTTTGTTTGATAACCGGTAAGAGTATAAAAGAGTAGCCAGAAATAGTACGGGTTAAGTTGTTCAAAAGTTGTCCAACGTGTATGTAAATGCATAGAACATACTAGATCACTCTATGTAAAAGGACTCGTACTATTAGTTGAGTCTTTAATCATGTCTAATAAATTGGCTATTTTAAATTAAAAAAATGCACAAAAAGGTACCAGTTTGCTCTGTACATGTCTAATATGAGCGGTGATTAGTTATTAACTGTGTCCCCTTTTATTCGGAATAGGTTATTTGCAGACACACAGATTGAACGATACATCCACATGGACATGGTGAGTATACAATAATTTTATTAGCTGCATTTTTAAGTTGTGTTTAGATGCTCATTTTCTATGTTATTATTGTGATTTACGAATCAGAATCAGATAATTATCTAAATATTTGATATTAGGAGGTATTTGAATCCATGCTTTGAAGTTACTTATTGCGATTTGAAAATCCAATAAGATAATTATAATTATAACGTATATTAATAATCAACTTATGTTGCTAAAGTTGCTTTTATAGTTAGATACAATGATTACTTATGGTCCAAAAATTTGGAAAACCAGAATAATCTTTTGTTAGATTGCAAAATTGACTGTTTTGGTGCAGATTTATACACTCCATTATTTGATGTTAACTTGAGGTGCTAATCAGTTTGTGCTTGCAATACAGGGAAAAGAACTGGAAGTTGATTCACTCAAGAAATTATCAAGTAGTTATTCTATGGCCAAAGAGCTAGCTATCAGAGGTTTTTTCTCATGCTGATTTATTAATCTCGCACTTCTTATTTAATAAACAGTTTCTTGTTTCAGGTCAAATCAACTAATGTTTACCTTCACAATTGATAATTTGATACAAGAGCATAGAAGGTCTTAGAATCCAACAGATTTTGAAACTAAAAGGTCCCCTATTGACCTGGCAAGTCTTTTCATGGATTCTTTTGGTTTCTTGTCATTTAAAGAAATCGAAAAAGTTTCCATATATGAAGATATTTCTATTTCTATCACCTTGTGTTGAAATTTCCAACAGATGGTGATATCAGATATAGAATTTGAAAAGTCCCATGTTTGACCTCAAAAGTCAGGAGTTTTATTATTTTCTCTTTTTTGGGGTGTTGTTTTCCCAGGTATCATGTGGGTTATTAGAATAACTAAAATCTTAATAGACTCGTTATAAATGTCACAATTTGTGACATAACTCTTGTTGGAATTCAAATATGAAAAATCACAGCTTTGACTTCAAGAGTAAAATGTCAAGTATTTCTTGGGAGTGTTTGAGATTAAGGGGATGTTTAGGTTATAGCTCATTTAAAACAGTTTGTTCTACAGTTTATAAGTCCAAACAAGTTTGTAAGGGTAAACTTGTAATTTTGAATCCAACGAGAATAATCAGTTTAAAAATAAGCAATCTCAAACTGCTTGTTGAGAACAACTTATTCCATGGCAATATAAGCAGACAAGCATAACCACTCTTCTTTATCCAACTAGTCAAAAGTGTTTATATGCTTTAAAAATACAATATACACCACAGAAATATTGTTCAAATAAACAATCACAAACATTGGTTTTGATTCTAATTTTCTTTCTGTTTACATTCTAAAGAAGCTGGAAAGGTGATAGATACAAAAGATGTAAATCACATTGCAAAAGATCATGCAGTAATCGGAGATGTAGTCGGGAAAACAGTGGAAGACTGGAATTTGCAGAAAGAAGTATTTTATAAAAAAACAGGACTCAACCCACAGTTGGAACGACAAAACAACGACGACAGGGACGTTGAAGCTAATTCCGTGGAGGAAGATGTCATATGTACAGAAATTGATGATTTCTGTAATGAGCTAGTGGAACAGTTGACAGAATCCTAGTTGTTCACTTTGCAATTTTGCATGAATGGTTAACTTTCAGATGAAGGGAGGTTTAGCCTTATGCTGATTGGTATTATTGCTAGTTATGCATATAGTACAACTCAATACTAATGGTCTTTTGAAGGTTCTTAAAGTCTTGATTAGTTGGCTAGAAATGTATAAACTGAAGCTACTCAAATGTTTTTTTTTCTTCCCTTTTTTTTTAATCTTCTATCATTTTTGCAGTTAGCCGGTTAGTCATTAAGTTTATCATAATTTAATAATATAGAGTAAACTTTGTTTTTCTCGTTATTTATGTACTTCTACATAAAAAATAAAAAATAAAAAATAAAAATAAAAAAAAAAACCTCTCTTGTGCTCAATTTTCCCTTCTAATTCACACACTGTTTAATCAAACTCTAAAGATGTGTTCCGGGGTTTCCTTAGGAAAAGAAGAAAATGTAAATAACAATTTTTTTTTTCCTTTCTTTTTTTTTTTTCTCTTATCTTTGCTTCCTTAAACGATTAATTTTATCTTTTTTTTTCACTTTCTTTTTTTTTCTTTATAAATGAACTTGAAAACATAATTTTTTTACTTTCTTTCCATTAAAGAAAGAGTTATTGGATTTTAATAATTTTAATTTTCATTTATTGGACAGGATTAATTCCAACTCAGAAAATATTTATAAACAATTCTAACTTTAAACTTATTTTTCTCGAATGATTGCTTACTAATTAAGAGTTTACCACCGTTAGGTTTTTTTGATAAAATGAGACAAATCTTGAGCCATTATTCAACTCCGCCACTGCACAACTTCTATCAGGTTTGTTTTTTGATGTCCAGTCTCCATCGTCACCTGATACGGCTCATAGCTACCTCCAATGAATCAAGTGCTTCAAATCATGATGTAAAAATTGACGGGTTTCAAGATGCATAAATTTCAGATTGACGGAGCTGATAGTTGATTTCAACTTTTTGCTTAGTGTTTTGTTCATATAAGCAGTCCATGTCATCAAAAACTAACAGTAACTCTCAGTTAGTAAGAGATCATTGGAAGAAAATAAGTTTAAATTTAAAAGTGTCAGTAAACATTTTTTAAATTAGAATTAAGTGTCAGCCAATAAATAAAAGTTGAGATTATTAAAATTCAATATCTCGTAAAAAATAAACATTAGAACAAAGCTGTTTTTTTCATTTCTTTTCATTTCCCTTGTTTTCATCCATTAAATGAACTCGGGATAGCAGTGTAAATCCATATCACTTCTATCTTCACACCCTTCAGCCTCCGCCACACCATTACTATCGTTGCCAGCGCACCTCCGTTGCACCACTGCTAGTCTGTTATTGTCGTTGCACCTCCACCATCATACAAATAAAGGTTTGATAGGGTTCTAATGAAAACCATATTATAATTGAAAACCAAGAAAACCATTTATTCACCATTGATCTTTTTGATCTATGGTTGATATTAATTAGTGATATTTTAGTAATTAAATAAAATATTATAAGTGTTTAAATATGCATTAAGGGTAAAATAGGAACAACACAAAATAATTAATTTGGTAACTACCAAGTATAATTAACAAAATTTCTAAATTTACTCACTTCTTTTATTTTTCTCTCACATCTCTATATATTTAATAAAAGATAAAGATTTAAATAATCAAATATTTTGTTTTTTTTATTTTGGATTGAAAAATTAAATAATCATGTTTCATCTAAAAACAAATAAATTAAAGAAAACGACTGCTTATGCATTCGTAACACCGTGTTACATATATGTAACACTGTCATACATATGTGTATCATTGTTAACGAACCCATATGAAAATTTAGAATGAGTTACACACATATTTTAAACCAAAATTTTCTCAATGCTAAAAATGATTCTATAGTACATATACGTAACAGTAGAGTTACATATACATACCAACACTTACATACATAGTAACAACCAAAACCATTGACAAACCTAAAAATATGTATATATATGTGTGTTAATACAAGTTCAAGTTACGTATACGCAACAAACATAAGTACATATATGTAAACAAAAAACTTACACATGCATAAAGTAAAGTTATATAAACATTAAAACAATAGAGTTACATATACAAAAACAACACATATACATATACGTAACAATAGAGTTACGTATATGTAATAACAAGGTTACATATATGTGGTTATGATAAAATTAAAAATCGTCAGTTCTTTGTGTCCGTCTTTCTCATCAGGTTTAGATGTTTGTTTTGTTTGTCATGCTTAAATCTACGTATCCCACGTGCTTTTAATCAACCATTGTCTTCTTCAATTCATATTCTTTTTACCCGGATACTCCTTTTCATCCAGTTCATCGTTATTTTCACCCTATTTACGTACCTTAAATGTTTAATTAGATCAATTGTGCAAGATTTGTGTGGTTTTGCTGTTGTTCTTGGCATGTGATTAACCACACAAGAAGTGATGATGATGGTGATGGCGGTTAATACTTCAAAGAACCAAAAGAAGAAAAGACGTGGTGCATTCGATGTTTGCCGGCGTCGATGAAGTCGATGGTGGTAGGCGGTGATGATACGGTTTAATGGGTGACATCTACGGGTTTGTAATCTTTAAAAATTTATGGTGGCTAGTGGTGGAAGTCGACGGCGAGGCGCTTCAGATGGTGGTTCTTGATGGGGAGCAGAAATGATCTTCAAAAATTGTTTAAATGAATCAATATATGATGATTTGATATAACAAATTCAAATTGAGAGTGAGAAAAGGAATGGATTTAGTCAAATATAATTAAAAATACCATAATTATGTTAATTGTAAGATTATAAAAATACTCTTTTTTAATAAAATAAAAACATATATATTAAAAATCTATGATTGGTTGAAAGTGGTTTTCATGGTTTTCAATTATAAAGGTGGTTTTCATTTGATCCCTCCTCTACATATATATATATATATATATCAGATGAAGTTCCCACAGGTGATTTTGTTCAAAGCTAGCGAAGCCAATGAAAGGGGAGGTTGACGAGGTGGTGGTGGATGAGTATGTTTAAATCAACAACGATTGTTTTGATTTAAGGTTCCATTTTCATTTTAAGTTAGGGTAAAGGAGGATGGAAGATGATAATGATGTTGATATTGGCGGTTGTTCAATTTGCTTGATTTTGATGGGTAGTTATGATTTTCAAGGTGGCTGTGGAGGATGTCGACGATGTTTGTGGTGGTGGTCATAGGCGGTGGTAGAGTTAACTGAATTACACAACTAGTCTCCTATTAATATGTGATGCATAAGTTCTCCTTATATTTGATAAATATAAAATTCCCTTCAATTTAACAAAAAGAGAAAAATAACAGTGTTAGTGATTTGGAGTTAATTGAGAAAATTACATTCTACAAGAAATAGAATCAAGATTTTAAAACTTTTGAAGGTAAAACGTTATTTGAACCAAATCACAAAGAAAAAAAGAATGTTTACCCTTTAATATATTTGAGAAAAATTACATACCACAAAATATAAAAGAAAAATGAATTTTAATAATCAAATTATTGATTATAAGACAATTTTAATTAATTTCAACTAATAATTTTGTTACCAATAACAGTCTCAGACTAAGTGTTTGTTAACACTGCTTAATTTTTTATTACGTGACATGTGACGCTACTCGTGACATGATGTATTGCGTAATTAAAATAAATATATAAATATAACATTCAATTTTTAAGTCTCTTTGTCTCCAAACTACTCCAAACTACTCAACCAGCAACAAAAATGTTATGTAAATAACTTCAAAAAGTAATGTTTTACAAAAAGAATTAAATAAATGTGTAATACATTTATATTTTTAATTGCAACTATGTTATACGTCACTTCATGAACCCTTCAAGTGAAACATTATAAAGAAAACTAACAGAGTTAAAGAATACATTGTTTTGAGATATAAAAATCATTGTTACTAGGTATTATAAAACTATGACAAAAAAAAATAATAAGTTTTTTTTTTTTTGGAAAGCCAAAAATAAAAAAATAATAATAAATTGATTTCTTATAATTTGCACAAGTTGGTTTCGAGCAATCTTCAAACATGTTGTGAGATTTTTAAACAGTCCTACACGCTTGATGCATAATATATTTACCATTCAATTTTTAACAAATATATTCTAGAATTTAAAATACCCCGTTATTCCCCAAATCAAAGAACCCTGGAAACAAATTTTAGTGTGGATGTTTGAAATTCTAATTCATGTTTAGAATTGTATAACACGCTCACGTATGATTTTATAAAAATATAAATAGCATATCCTTGCATACGCCATTTCGACCTTACAAAACCACCTAATATAGGGCGTTTTTAACTCCTCAAAAACACCACAACAGCCATACCTTTTCTATCATTGGGTGGGTTAATTTTGGAGGTCTTGGTCATGTGTATTGACGTCAAAGAATGAAAATAGGCCATTGGTGTGGGTTTTGATAAAAAAAAACATATTATTTATATATAAATGTAAAAATTAATGAAGATGTGACAATATTTTGGGATGTTTTTGGATTTTTTTATTGGCGAAGTTTTTAAGGGTTTTAATAGTTTTCTAATGTAACAACTGACTAGACATATTTATAAATTTTTTTAAATTTTTTATTGGTGATCTCTCACACACTTTAGGAGGTTTAACTTACAAACATTGACATAAAAGCACCCCTGATTGGCCAAACATTATGCGTGATCTAGTTAGAGTTACATGTGACACTTAACATGCAGGCTTTGAGATCACATGTTATGCGACAAACCAAGATAACAATATGCTTTGTGTTTTGACAACCATGAAACCCATTAATAAGTTTGTAAATTGATCTTTACACTTACTATTGTTATAAACGATTTACCAAATGTCAAACATGAATTTAAACATCCCAATCAACCCCTAAACATGTTTCTTAAATAGATGATTAAACTCTAACAATGGTAATAAGGAAGATTGTTGACCTTGATCACGCTCTAATATGATCCAACACTTCAAGCATTCAAGTACATAGATCTCACATACACTGTTAACATATTATTTACACATCACTGACTTGTCATGCGGGTCGTGTGATCTTATATGGGTTTAAAGGTTCATATAAAGCAAATTTTTACGGGTCGTATGATGTTACATAGCCATATAATGCAAATTATACAAGCCATATTACTTTACAAACTTGAGAGGTGACAAATTTAATGGTATAACCACACTTTTTTACAAAACATTTTTTTGTACAATTTTAACGTTATAAAAATGTTTATTTAACTTAAAATCTTCTTTGATTTTTTCCACAAAAACATTAGTTCTTTTTGTATTTTTGAAAACATTTTTTAATAAACAAATGCCCTCGATTCAACATTTTTTTAACTTTCAAGCTTTTTAAAAATGTTTATTTTTATTAAAATTCTATTAAACATTTGTTTAAATTAAAAGGAGTAAAAGGTATAAAGAGAAGACAATTAAAAGAGAAAATAGAAGAAAAAACAAATTAAACTTTAAATGATTTGATATTTTTAAAGAGGAAGGAGTCGTTAACCTTTAAAACTTCATGTGATTTAAAATCTTTACTTTGGTGACATAAATTGAAATAGAAATTCTTGGCTAACATAGTGTTTCACCCATACTTGATCATAACGTCGTTAGAGCATTCACAGCCGGTTCTCTATAAATATGTGAGTGTGTTCTCTATATTATAGAGAATGGTTATTAGTGATTGTGAATGAAGGATAGAGAACATGTTACTGTTCATCTTTATATTTGATTAAACACTGTTCATCTCTATTAATTTTTTAATATTTGTTGAAAGTGGTTGTGAGTGGAGGAGAAAAAAAATGTAATGATAAAAGCATAAAAAATATTATTTTATTGAAAAAAAAAAAAGAAAAAATAATGATTTTTAGTATAATTATAGAGATGTAGATGAAAGGTGGGTTGTGAATGCTCTTAGTACTTAAAATAAACATACTAAAACAAATAACTTAGTCACAACTTCATTGATAACTTAAATACAACTATTTGAATATGCAGGAAGCAGGTGATTCAAAAATTATATATTGAACTCAGATATATGAAGTTAAATAACAAATATTAGCTAAAGAAAGAGCATATGATATCATAAATCATTTTATAAAAAGAAATTTCTACGAGTATAAATAATTTACACATGCGTATTTAACATAGATTTTTATAAAACATTGGATAAAAAATGTTTCAAGTCAACACGACCCGCACCTGCTCATTTGAGCACTTTAGAACTTAAACAAGACATTGACTCATCATAGAGAAACACAATACTCTCATTTGTATAACTTCTGTACATAATATTGCACTTTTCTACTAGTTTCATCAACTAGTTATTCATGTGAAAGCAGATTGAATGAGCAGCAAAAAAATATTGAAAAAAATATATTCACCCGGGATGAAAGATCATCCCAAGCCAAAGGGTAAAACGACAGGGGCGATAATGTAATTTCCTTATGCTTTGAGGACTCCAAGTGTTTCCAATGACGCACGAATATCAGCAGCACCAAAATTTTCAGGCGCGTGAATGATGTTGGTGCTTTCAGTTGGTGTAACATCGGAAAGTGGGTAGATTCTGTTAGCATGAAGCAGATTGGTGGCACTGCTACCAATTCCCTTCAGTACAACGGTTTTGTGAACGCCGCCCAGAAATCCTTCATAATCTGTGTCCCCACTTTCACCAACAAAAACCACCACCTTCGATAGGTCCATACCCCATCGAAGGTACAAGTACCTGAAAGAAAATGATAAGACGCAACTAGTAATAAATAATAAATAAAAAAATCTTACAGAACACCATTTTGATGGTTAGTTTTTTGTTAGCAAGCATGATACTTGTTGATGGTTAGTTTTTAATGGTTGCACCATTTTGGAAAGGTTTGGGTCGAAAAAGGTACTTATTTAACCTGGGTCCGTAAGGTTGACCCGCAACCACTTTTTTGTCCGTTTTTTATAACCTATATTAAATAATCACCGCTATAAATACGATCACAATTCGTGTTGAACTAGGTAACTTTTTGGGCCCGTATCTACTTGGTTCACCTGCAAAAACTTCTTTTGTTGTTTAGAAAAAAACTTTTTATAGTAACTAATGCTATATATTTGTTTGCAAAAACTGCATTATTACAGTAACAATCTATATTTTTTGAATGAAGACCTTTAAGAGATTTTATTACAAATTCCCTTTTTAAGTAAAAAAAAAATATATTTGACCCCTTTGAGATTAGTTTTTCTTTTCTTTTAACGGCAATTCCTATTACCAGGAAAATAATCACTAAACCTGTACATTGCAGGATTTGAACCAACAATCACCTGGTTCGGGAGTTCAGCAATTACCACCAGGCTATCCCCTTGGGGACCTTTGAGATTAGTTACAACCAGAAATTGAATACTGCCTATTTTTAAACCATAGAGGCATAGACTAAAAAGGAATAGAAGAATCTGGATATTTGGCATCTAAATTTGATCCTATTCAAAGGAAAACCAAGACAAGAAAATCTATAACAAGAAAATGTCAAATACCTGAGAGCTTGAGAACGTGACGCCGACACTGGAATCACATTTATCTTTTTTCCATTTTGACAATAAATAATGTGACAACGAAGAGCTTGAATCCTCATTAACTTCTTAAGTTCCTTAATAGGAGGAACCTATAAAAGAAACAACCAAAATAAGAAACATATACATATAATAAAAATACACTGATTCATTCAACATCAAATAAATTACTAATGAATCCGTCGATCTTGGTTATGTTTTCTCTCCAAGGAAAGCAAACGGGTCAAAATTCACTCAAAAGTGTATTTAATGCATAAATACTTCTATATCTTATTGGAAAAAAATACAAAACTTTTGTAATCACAATTATGAAAAACTGATAATTTTGGAAAGGAAGTAATTCCACCTCTAAATCAAATTACTACATATATTTCCAACAAGAGTAACTAGAATAAAATAAATATGGAATTAACCATAGACGGGACTAACCAATCCAGGCTTGTGAACATTGAAAGCATAACAATAATTGGTTGAGACTTCTTCATCTTCAGTAACAACATGCTCTTCATTTTTATTTTCAGCCTTTTTGTCAATTATAGAAGAAGCCCATTTTACCAAAGTCTTCCTGAGTCCTTCACCACCCCAACGGTACTCAATATGTGAATGATAATATAAATCAAATACAAACGGGTTATCTTCAGAATGTGAAGATGAATAATATAGATCAGCCCCACTGTTGCAAATATATGCATCAAAAACTGAAGGATTCACACCATTTGATACCAAATATGAATCAATTTGAGCCCTTCGCAAGGATGTTGCCAATATAAATCCAATCGACCCATCATTTTTTTCATTTTCTACCGCCTCAAATATTTTTTGTACATTTTCAAAAAGTGACCCGATATCATCAGCATCAACAGCAATTACAAAAACATGTGTTCTTCTCCTTATTGCCGGGAATTTAGGTTGTTCAATTTTATCTCCAGAAACTGTCCTTTGTGTATTTTTCCCAACACTTTTGGCATATGACAAAACAGCATTTTCTAATTTATTATTTCGGTCTTCTGAGTCAATTGAAAATTTTAAATTTAGAGATATATCTTGCATATCTCTTAAGGAATCAATTGGTGAGTCAGATTCGGAATTTTCATCATCATCATCAGTTTTTAGCCACCCAGGATGCCTTGGTTTACAGCTGGCAATTCTTGAAAGATAAGTTTTGCAATGTTCTCTCCATGAGAATAGATGAATGTTTCTCAGCCCGTTAGCCCTGCATTTGGCCCACAGTTGCTTATCTGCAACAAGTTTTAACAATGCATCTGCAATTGATTGTTGATCATGGGGATCGATAAGCAAACCGTTGTCAAGTACCTGCAATAATGGCCATCATCAATTTGCTACCCTAGTCCAGTTAAAGGGGGCAATTTTCACTGAATTATCTCAAACGTGTCTAATCAAAATACTTAGCTAAATGAGGAACTGGTCAAGAGGTGGAACAAGTTGGAAGTCACCCAAAGTACTTTTTTGCATACAACCTTATAGATTATGCAACAGTTTAGATTCTTATTGTAATAGTATTTTTGTAAAGATAATTAGCAAAATGAAAATCAACAGCTTTTTTCCAAAGTAAAGACAACCCATTTTGATACATAAACCCACCTAACTTATCCATCTTGGGACGTATGGTCGTAAATAAAATGAGAAAACAATGTACAAAAAAAATAGAACTAACTCGATGTATATCCACAGGGCCTCCATTTTTTGTGGCAACCATTGGTAACCCATGAGCAGCAGCCTGTTTCAAAAGATGTAATGAGTTGGGATAATGGTACTATACCAAGCTGTGCGCTCTGTTTAATAAAATCTAAACAAGCGAAAAAAATCACCTCAATCAAGGTGAGTCCAAATGGCTCTATGAAAGCTGGATTAATGAAAACACCCTGCCAAAACAAGTTGAGCAAGTTATATTTCACCTTTTTCTACTTCATTTATATGCTCACCAATTAAGGGGCATAAATAATTGACTGCTACATTTAAGTATATTACATGAGAAGTTTTGTCTTTAAAGTTTGAACATTATTAATAATTATCAGATCAACAGAGTAATAGAAACCGGAGGGATCTAATTGAGTAGAGGTGGCAATTTCAAATTAATTACTTGCAAATGGATCAATTGGAATTAGTTTTAGAAAACGACCAAATAAGTAAAATTGAAACGATGCTAAACAGGAAACTAGTCAAAAGTCATCCAACTCCAGAGTGTATTTAATGCATGAAACCTAGACTGGTAATAATAATACAGTTTCTATAACCTCATTCGAAATTTATAACTTTTCTAAAAAGGGGACAAAATAGCGTCCGTGGATAAACCCAACCAGACTCCTTTCAACATGCATTAGTCATTTGCCCATTTAGACTCCATTAGCTGGCCCATTTTCCCACCTCTACTAGTGAGCCGATCCTTATTATCAGTTTTCAATTATTGCTGCCACACACAAAATGAATACGTTCAAGAATTACCTTGGTCTTGGCAGCTAGTCGATAGATGTCAGGGACATCACTCTGCTTATGATGTTTAGGATATGCCACTTGACCATAAAGATCATATTTATCAATCATTTTAATAATTGAAAGAAGCACTGAAGCACTTGTGCTAGACATCTCATCAATGTTATCTCGGTTACCCATTATTAATGTCTGCAAAATTAAATAAAATTATACCTTAAGGACAAGATTTAATCATGACTAAACAAAGAAGGCAATCAAAACATACAAGGTTAGCAAGCTCCCTTAATGGACGACATTCCCCGAATGCTTTAACCAAAGTTGTAAGGTTCTTTTTAGGATCTGGCCTAGCAAGAGCAAGTATCATGGGCTTTCGTGGGTTGGTAAAGAATCGCATTATCTGCATAAAATAAATATTAAAAAACCGCAAAATGCAGAACTCTTAAGCTTAAAAATAAAGTGAGGAAAAAAGGGAAACCTCTGCCCAGATAGGTGGGTCTGGAGAAGGTTGATGGTCTTCTCCTCCTTCTGTATCACCATCCATATCACCATCATGTGGGACAATATGATTGAACTCCATTCCTGGAGGAATCACCTGCTCAACAATAAATTGATTAATCATGTAACTAGAAGTTTACTAGATTAATGGATTGTTTATGTCTAAAGTATTAGATGATTTAAGAATAATAGCTAGGAAGGAGCCAGGCCAAACGGATCAAAGGTCATCCAAAGTGTATTTTTAATGCATGAAACCTTCCGAAAATATTTTATTTAATAAAAATATATTGTCCCCGAAACAATATAATCATTTTAATTGCATTTGACCTACAAACCACTAATTAAAAAATATTAACAAAAAGTGATTTGGGTCAACCCAGCCCGTTTTGGCCCATACAGGAGCCTACCCATTTTGACCCATTACCCACCCTATCCAGCGCACCCAATTTCCCACTCTAGAAACATAAACAAAACTCACGAAGAGCAGAAAAAGAATATAGGGGAAGTTCTAGAACTTACAACCATGCGAGGCATGAACCTGCCGTAACAGCTAACATTACGCCTGATCCTAGCCCGAAGTTTCTTCTCTAAAACCGGGTCAAACCCATCATACAACCGCCACTGTTCATCAATTTCCTGTCTGGTGCTAGTTATAACCACCTCGGAAGCATCAAGACTCAATTCTTCAGCCTCTATCCTACGCATGATTTTATATGTAGCATTAATTTCCTCTTTAGTTAATCTTCCTTGTCTCAGAAGTTGTTCCAACTTATCGCGACCAAGTGAGTGGCCCGTGAAAAGCATGGGTACATTTAATGCACCAGATAGCCGGGCTGCTGAGTCACCAGCATCTGCATAGTGACCGTGAATGGCAACGGGCCAGACTGGATGCCCACCACCAAGTTGCTCACCTAAAACTTTAGACATTTGTATTATGTGGCTAAGTGCACCATCAACAAATTCAGGAATATGTGGCCAAAGAAGCTCTTTAGCAATATATTTGTCTTTTGGCCCGAATGGAATACGAATTATATAGGCACCACTACTTTCTCCTATTTCATCCGTCATAGCATCAGAATTACGTGGAGATAGCATTTCTGTTGGTTCACCATAACTGAAGTCTACCTCGGGGCAGGCTACTTGTCTTGTAAGTAAATCAACTCGATAGACACCTGGCATTGAAGCTAAAGCTCTTGCAAGTTCTACAACATACTTAACCTGGAAATGAAGAAAATCATCAAAAACAACTACAGATCGCAAAAAGGGTGGGATGGCAGGTTGAGGGCCAAAACATGCCCAGTTGACGTAGGTCATTTCTAGTATGGGTTGATCCGCAAACATTTAATCTACATTTATTAAAAAAATTTGGAGATATTTATTGAGTTACTTATGATTACAAAAACGAGATTGTCACGATGATAATCTAAATCTTCAAATAAAAGGACTGATAGTCACCCATTAGATCTGTTGAACCTATTTGACCCATTGCCAATAGCTATTTAAGTAAATGGTTAAACTTCTTTATAATCAACAAAGATCTAAATTACTTCAAATCAGCAAGAAAAGGCTAAGGCTAGATTAGAATGGTTGAACTACCTGACCGCCAGTATCAGAATCACGACCAAGCTCCATATTTTCACCACGTATTAACCCATGAAGACTGTGCCCAATGAACATATTATGATCACTCATTTTACTTCTAAAAAATTGCTCAAAAATTACAATTGGTCAAGAGTATTTTACCTTATTAATACAATATACAACTTTTTCCCCTTTTGTTGATTAGCCCATGCCTCCATGGCATCAAGTGAACTCATCCTAGGCAACCGACCTTTGTGGCTATCACCATGAGCAGACACATCACTAACTGTCTCTCCTTTTTCCCCTTCAGACAAATCCTCTGACATGTCAGCAACTGCTTCCCTTCGACCTTTTTCACGCTCAATACGACGTTTGGCTGCCCTATTAGCCTCCTCATTCTCTAGCTGATAAACAAATTATAAACATTAAGGAAGATTATAAGATTCAATTCATAGAACAAATCATACAACACATCATGGCATATGCCCCTATGCAGCCATTCAAGATTGTTTTGCTTATTCTTTTTTCTATTTACTATTTAGGTTAACACATTGATAGGCTGATTACTTCACCCTTTCATCCAAAAAGAATAGCACACATCAGATTTCAAAATCTTGAAAGAATTCAGAAGACAACTTGTAGCAAGTTTCACACACGGTCAAATACTATTACCTCAATTTACCCTTGACATTAAAGTTCTTTTTATGGAGAATTCATCAAACAACATAAATAATTTATGACAAATTACAAGTCTACATCTTTTTCTCTCAATATCATAGCGCACAAAAACTTCAGAAATCAAATCTACTTCGAAATTTAAACTTCTTTTCCATCATGCTCAGATATAATTCACCAACAGAAGTAAAACCTAATTACATAATAAATTGAAGAAAAACTAACAATTAAACAAATCAAAAGTACATAAAAACCTGCTTTTTCTGACGAGCCAAATTCCAAATCCTCCAGCACATATTCTCAAGCCTCGTGTTCCTCTCTTGCGGACTCCTCGTCGCTTGCGCCTTCATAAACACGCACACAACGATAAATTAACTTCCAATTTCAATTTCAACAACATATATAAACAACAAAAGCATACGATTCAATCGAACTCCACTCGATTCAACCCTTTTAATCAAAGTTCAAACCATAACATCCAATTCAACACACACACACACACAGAGAACAATCGAGAAGTGATGAATCGAACTTACTTTAACCCAGGAGCGATGCAGATCAGTCTCATCGAATCCAATGACGTTATCGACGAAGTATCGAGTGGGACTGAAACGGCCTCTTTCACGGAGGAGTAAGGATGATTTCGCATCGTCTAGCCCAGGGCCTACGTCAAGAATGGCCTCTAAGTAACTGTTGATCCAATCGTTTCCCGCCATTGAAGTGAAGTCTTATGAGGTTGATTGATTGTTGGTGTTGATGATGATGATGGTGATGAAATTGTGTGTGTGTGGAGACAGATTATTTGTGAAGAAGAATGAAGATGATGAGTGAAAATTTAGAGAGGAGAGGGGGAATCAGATACACGCGGGGTACAGATGGAACTAGAATATAGGGGAAAAGGTGAAAACCGCTGACTGGAATATTAATATTATTATTCGAATATAACATGTCACTTATAAATAAGAAAACACTAGAATAATTATCTTTTTTCAATATGTGAGTTGATTAACATTTTTGTTCCTATGATTTGGTGGTTTTTGTTATTTTCATCTAAATTTTTTCTTTTTTTTGTTCGGGTCTTTGATATTTTAAAATTTTGTCATATTTATTTGATTTATTAAATTTGTATGTATTAACTGTTAAGGGTAGTCATATGTCTCGTATGCTTAGGAGAATTTATGTTCTTTTATATATTATCAGGTAGAAACAAAACCTAGTTGATCCTTAGTTCTTGCTTTCTCAAAATAGTAACAATTTCCAAACTTTGATTTGCCTTGAAATTCAAACTTAATCGAGAAACAATGACAATTTCAGTGAAACCAAATAAAGTTGAAGCCTTTGATGGGTATAAGAGCGGTGGGTGTTTAATAGACTTATATGTGGTTTGTTTTGGGACCCGGTGAAAACTTCAATATAGTTGCATTTTATGGTAAATTTTCTTGAACTTGAAACATTTGTTAAGTTGAAATCATAAAACCTTCCTAACTTATTTGGATTAGACTATGTTAGATTTTCATTAAAAACCCTAGCTATTTTAAACTTGATTTCCATCATGATGGGAGTTTAGCAAGTTTTTTGATGTGTGAAAACCAATATATAACTACTATGAAAATATTTCACAAATTTAGGTTTCAAAAGATGGAACCACTAACTAAACTTCACATAATAGGAAAGTGTACCGGCCGTCTTTATTACAGTTTCGTAAGTTCGGATATCGAACCCTAGAGATACGTATGGCGGCTTTCGATAATAAACCTATATTGACTTCTTATCGGTTTTATCAAGTAAGATTTAAACATACAAACTTAAAAACGCAAGTATTACAAGAAATACTTACGTGGAACGACTTAAAACAAATTATCAAATTGGGAAAAGCAACTATCTAGACAAGGACTCCTGTTGATGATTTTAACATTCTCATGTTATGGTTATCATATTGGTGTCTGGATCTAAAATTTCATCTACTTAAAAAGTATAAGGATATAATAGATCTTATCTCGGTATCACTAATAATACCTAATAGAATCTAAATAAATATGTAAAGCTCACCAAGGTATATGTTAGAATTTCGTATCGGTCTCACTAACCTATTTCAATATTCACGTGGCCTAAGAATTATCTTCCTCTTGACCTCATAATTCACAATGTATTTTGGGGTGTAAGGGAATGCAACAATTACCGGATTATTAGGGTTAATTCACTCTCGTGCAATCAAGCCTAAAACCTAATACTTAAAACTAATCTATAATTCATTACCTCTCGGTCCCAGAATTAGTCAAGTTCTTTTTTAACGTTAAATATGTTAGTTATTCTTATGGTTTTCTACGTGTAGAAACAACTACAATCAACCAAAACATGAAGTAATGATCAAAACGTGTGTACTTTAACCAAAAATGACAAACCTAATACACTAAAACATACGAGAAATATAATGAACATAATCTTCCCAAAATGCAGAAGCTATTTAACATTAAAGTCAATTCTAACAAGCCTTTTACATGAGTGTTATCCAATCAAAATAACCAATAACCAAAAACATACAAAATCAGCCAACAGTCATCACAAGTCTAGATTGTTAATATTGATTTAGCTACTCATGAACATGATAAATAATTCAAATCCAAAAATATATCTAAACATGATGAAGACAAGTTCTAAAATCAATGAATAACAAAACACGATACGTTAATCTAATGATCACAAAACAAAAGTTCTTCAAAAATGCCAATCCTATGCTCCCAAAGCTCTTCTAAAGCTCCAAAAACTCATATCCAGCTATTGTGTAAACATATATTGTCATCTCTATTTACAACCATCGGTTCAAGGACATTAACTCTACTAATGGTAGAGAGTCTAAATGTATTTTACAAGGGAAGGTTCAAGCTGAATAACTACCTCTCCTATGCAAGATTCAATTATCGAGGTTTTATTGGAATTTGATGTTTGATCGATCTCCATTCATGTTGGGGATTGTTGGAAATTTTAGTGAAAAATATAGTTTTTCACTTGCTTTAGATATTAATAATTATTTATATTGGTCAATAAAATAATTATTTACTAGCAAGTTTGTGTTCTTCATTATGAGAGGATCACAACAAATTAAACCATATCCTAAATGGAGCTAAGATGAATGAGATATAGGTGCTCAAAGTTGATGGAATAAGTGAAAGTGTTTGGTTTTATCTCACATTGGTGGGGTGATAAAACAAACCTTGAAGTAATAGAGTATATAAAGGATTCATGTCTCATATTGGAAGACTAATAAATCTTGAGTGGAATTGTAAGAATGAGTTTTTATGAGAATGTGTTCCTACATAGTTAGGTACACCTAGTTGCTGCTAATTTGGTTCGAAGCACCCAACACATAGCATGCTTTGCATTTTGCATCGCCGCTTGAGAGCCTCTTTGTATTTTTGAGTTATGTCATGAGGGTTCAACAATTATCGTTTGCTAATGTTCAACAGATGTGCTGCTCTTGCTGGATGATGTTGTTACGTATGTGCTGAAAGGCAGATTTCAGCAATTGCTACTATTGATAGGTATCTACTAAAACACAGTTTTCAATAGACACAAAAGTTAATTCTATAACAGCTTGTGATGTAAATGATCACTAATTACAAGATTAACTCAGTGTTAATGAGAAGATCTTTAGTTTGGCTATCTTAATGATCACTAAGTACAAGATTAACTCAGTGTTTTTTGTGAAGATGATTCGGTTAAATAGAATTTTGTTAATTTATAAATCTACACTGCTCCATAAACAAAATTGCATTCTACTACTTTTCATATTATAACTTCATCTCTTTCTTCGGTTCCATCTTCAAGACACCGTCGTTTTCATTGTTACCTCGGGTGCGAGGACAAATCAAGACAGTACACTACTATTTTGATTGTTGTATCCTGGGATACAGGCATGTACGTCTAAGAAGATGCGCAAAATCTATTTTAAGGAACCTCTATTGAACAAAAATCCTCAACCACCACTAAGCTTATGGTTCGTTGATTATGTAGACACTAGCTTTAATAAATCTGTGTATTACACGGTTTGATCAAATAAAATATTTAATAGAATAAAAATTTATTAATTATAAAATTATATTAAATTTTTATAATATAAGATATGATTAATGACTATAAGTAATAAAATAAGTATATTAATTTTTTAAACTTTTATTTTAAAACTTTTCTTTGTTTTTTCACAAAAATAAATTAGATATTTTGTTTCAAAACAAACCGTTATTAAAAAATATATTTTGATGTTTTTGAAAAGTTTTTATTTTATAAAATTTGTTTATTTAGAAATAAAACTAATAAAATGATCTTCTTTATTTACTTAAAAAAATAATGTAAATCTAAAAACAATTAAATAATATTATTAGTAATTAATGTAGATATTTAATAGAAGAGAGAAGCGGAATAATTCAAAATAAACCGTTATTAAAAAATATATTTTGATGTTTTTGAAAAGTTTTTTATTTTATAAAATTTGTTTATTTAGAAATAAAACTAATAAAACGATCTTCTTTATTTACTTAAAAAAAACTAATGTAAATCTAAAAACAATTAAATAATATTATTAGTAATTAATGTAGATATTTAATAGAAGAGAGAAGCGGAATAATTCAAAATAAACCGTTATTAAAAAATATATTTTGATGTTTTTGAAAAGTTTTTTATTTTATAAAATTTATTTATTTAGAAATAACACTAATAAAAAGATCTTTATTTACTTAAAAAAACTAATGTAAATCTAAAAACAATTAAATAATATTATTAGTAATTAATGTAGATATTTAATAGAAGAGAGAAGCGAGAAAATTTTGATAAGAATGAACGTGGTGCTGTCATGTGTCCCATATAAATACTTTTTTATTAAAGTAGATTGATAGGAAAGTAGTGAATATAGGTTTTCAAAATTCAAGTGAACAAAAATTCATTTTAGTTTCTTCTAGAGTCTATGGTTTGAATTGGTTACAATTCATGTAAACTATGTTATTTGGTCATTTGGTTTGTATGCGATATTATAATTTTGTATTTTCCATCAATAATGTTATTATTATTTTATTAATTATTAATAAAAGTAAACAGTGTCCTATAGTTTTATTGTTGTTGGATTATTATTTATGTAGTTACTATTATTATGGTTTTGTTGTGTTAGGTTGATGTTGGTTTGTTGCTAATACATCAAAGGTGTGTTATTTTACATTTTTGTATTGATTTTACAATATCAGATTCCAAATGTGTTGTTTTTGTTATCTTATTTTTAAAATTCAATTCCAAACATGTTGCTTCATATAAAAAAAGGATTGAGCATGTTGTTTTACATTAAAACAACACAGAACGTGAAAATTTTTTTATGAAAGCAACACATAGTGTGATTTTTTACGTGAAAGCTACACATATCATATTTTACGTCAAAGCAGCACGTAACATGTTATTTTACGTCAAAGCAGCACAAAACATTTTACGATCGTTTCATGTGTTGTTTTACTATGACCTTGCACTAGATGTGCTCCAAGTCTGAGGCTTTATTTTATCTTGATACAACATAATATCAGACATTTTTTTAATATAATAATATTATATTAAAGTTAAAGAGAAAAAATGCTCGATTTTATGGCTCAGCTTTTTAAATAATAATAATAACAATAATAATAACAACAATAATAACAATAATAACAACAACAACAACAACAATAATAATAATAATAATAATTACGTATTAAATTTAAACGTTTAGAAAATCAAAGAAACTTAAAAAAAAGGACAAGAAAAATTGTTTTCCATAAACCCTTCCAGCCACATTTATCCAAGCACGTTGATTTCAATCATTGATTTGGGTGATGATGGATTGAGATTAATTCTTACACTTACAAGGGAAAACTCATATTTATGGGAATTATATATATTATTAATCTCATAGGTCGGTGCCTACAAGGATTTTTAGGAATTTTTAAGATAACCACTAAAGTCTTTATGTTTACAAACAGACCCTTAAACTTGATTTCTCAACTGAAGTATCAATATATACAAAAAGACCCCAATTACTACAAAGAAGACAACCATCATTTTTGTCGGAGCTCTAAAACCGGACACCAAAAACCACTGAAGAGAGGCCGGATATAACTCTTCCATCGGTATTGTGGCGGTGATGACTGAGAAGGCGAGAAGAAATAGATCAGAAACGACAGAGAGAGGCGGTGGTGGTGTTCAGACATGATGAACAGAACGCGTAGTGGACGCAGCGAGTAGTGGACTAGCAGCGGGAGGTGATGACCGGTGGCGTTTGGTAAGCGACGTCGGTGGTGGTGAGCGGCGGTTGTGGTGGTGACCAACGTACGGTGAGGTGCGCCGGTGTCGGGAAGGTGCGTCGGTGACTCGGTGGTGGCGACCCGTGACCGAAGTACTTTCAGAGAGGGAAGTAGAATTTATCGAAATAAGAGCTTCAGTTTAAAGTTTTAAAGAAATTAATCTTCTGCTTTCGTATATTTCATAATGCAGATATAATATTTTAAATAAAGAATAATCGTTATGCAAAAAAATAATAATAATAAAATGCATAAAGTTTATATTAGATTATTATTGAGTTATTAACCAACAATGTAAAAGTACCGTATTGAATGTTATTGTCTGTAGTTGATGTGTGCATAGTTTTTAAAAGAATGAATTTCAAATTAATATAGTAATTGGTATTTATATAATTTAAACTCACAAATATTTTATAATATTTAAAAAAAATTATTATGTTACAACAAATAAAATACCAATTTTATATATGGTATGTTGTGGTATATGGGTATGTAGTACATTCGAACTTAACACGTGATTAAGAAATTTGAAGAACATTTTAATTATCATAAATGTAATAGTTGCGTCGTAATGAGTTCAATTTCCTGCAAAAAAGTTTACGTGTTAAAGATTTGTTTTAATTATTAAAATAAAGAACATTTTCGTTTGAAATAAATAAAAATTTATATGGTGGTGAGTTATTTTATTACTTACGAAATCAAAGTTTCATAGTAAGTAGCGTTAATCAAATGGTATAATTTTTTAAGTTTAATATTAGATTTTTTAAAGTTACTTTTAAACATTTTTTTCTACGTGTGTTGTGTAACAATAGAATCGACCCGCCGCGTAATAGAGTTTACAGAGGGAAAATCCGCTCCAACGCGCGGTGTTAAATCTAGTTACTCTTGTGAGTATAATACAAAATAATTATAAAAAACCATACAAATATATACATACGTCTCAACTTTCATATTATCTTCCTACTCTAATAAAAAAGTAACTTGTGATGACACGTGGCAGCACCACAATCATTCTAACCAAAATTTTCCCGCTTCTCTCTCATATTAATAATTACCTTAATTATTAATAATATTAATTAACACTTTTTTAGATTAAAAATAGGCTTTTAATAAATTAAGAAATAGATCTTTTTATTAATGTTATTTTTAAAGAAGCATATTTTTTATAAAATAAGAAGTTTTTCTAAAACATCAAACATTTTTAAAAATACATAATATATTAAAATTGTTGTTTTTAAAAAGTAAATAAAAAATAATTATAATTGGGAGTTATAATAAGAAAGTTTTAAAAAATGACATTTTTATACGGTTTGTATTACAACAAAATGTTTATTCTTTTTGGAAAAACAATTAAAAATAAAAGTTTAAAAAGTTGATATTATTATTTTATTCTTATAGTATTCACTGATATGTAATTTCAGTCATATTATATCTTAAAATATCATTTTATAATTATTATTTTTTTATTATATTAATATTTTATTAATTCAACCCGTGTATTACACTGGTTTACTATAGCCAGTATATATATATCATACTAGGTTATATCCCCGTGTATTACACGAATTGAATAACAAAAATATTAAATATTTATTGATGATGAGTAGGAATTGTAAAACGTCATTTTAATATAACATATGATTAAATTTACGTATGGTTAAGTATTTTGATTTTTTTATTATTTTTAAAACTTTCGTTTTAAAAAATTGCTTTGAAATTTTTTTATTATTTTATCAGTATTTTGTTGTTTAAAAACTCCGGGTTTGTTTTAAATAAAAGTTCTTTTATAAAACTTTTATTTTATAAAAAGATTGAATTTAAATATTTTATAATTTAAAAAAGCTTCATTTTTTAAAAAAATCATAGTTTTAGAAAAATTATTTTTGAGAAAATATATTTTTTAATTAAAATACTTAGTTTTTATTTAATGAAAAAATCTTTTAAAAATTATTAGTTGAAGGACTTGAATTTATAATAGAGAGAGAGAAAAATAAATATTTGGAAATTAGTTACTTGACTTTTAAGTATTGTGGGAATGTCATGTGTCTCACATTGTAAAGAAATATTAGTATAGATTATTAGTATAGATTATAAGAGAGGTTCAAATAAGAAATAAGCTTTTAACTAAGAAAACTAAAAATGACTTTTAGTCACTTCACAACCATCTCAAATGATCTCTGATTGAACCATTCAAGTAGCACTAAAATCAGCTCGTCCTATAGTATGGATAGATTGACGATAAAACAATTCCCCTAACGCAAAATCGGATTTCAATCATATAATGAAAGACAATACAATATAAATTTTAAAAACAGACAATATAAATTCAAAATATTAAGAAAGTAGTACAAATTACACTATAATTTTTAGAAAATTTTAGAAAAGTCAACACAATTTTTAAAAATTTAAGTATATTTTTAGCATTCTTAGACAAAGTTAGTTTTTTGAATATCATGTCGCTACTTAATGCATTTTTATATGTTTTTTTAATAAAATGACAAAAATGTATTATTCTTAATCAATTGCACCATTATAAAGTTCATTCACCGAGTTCAAAATAAATTAATAAAACGAGTAAATTACAAAAAAAATAATAACTTTATTTTTGTTACTAATTTCTTCTTTTTACCTTTATAGTTACTAATTATAATGAATAATCTTTACTTACATGATTAGTTTTATATTTGTTCCTTTAGTCTAAATGATGTTAGTTTGCATCATTAAGTTGGTTACATAGTTATCACATGAAGTTAGATGTGTAATTTCATCTTCTAAACGGTTTCGGGTTAGTTTGGTCCAGATCCATAATTTGAAGCTTAAACCTGTGAAATCTGCCGAATGGCAAGGTTTCTTGATTCAAGTCAGTTATGTTCCTTCATTCTTTCCATCAGAGTTGATTATTGGTTTCTCTTCGTTCACTCCAGCATAAAGTTAGTAAGGTTTCTTAATTAATAATCGTCCACTCCATCATGTGATATCTATGCGAGCTAACTTAACGACACAACTAACAACGGTTAGACTAAAAAACTAACGATGAAACAATCTACGTATAAGTATTTTATAGTCTAATTTATTATATTTCCCAAATTAGCTCTACCTAAAATATATATTTGTAATACACTATTTTTCATCATTATTGGATAATCTGTCATTTTATAATTAGTAGTCTATGTTTTCATAAATTTTCATTTGGAGTTATTTAATACGTACGTGGATGGATGTTGATACGGCTTGATTTTAGATACAATTTATATGAAAATAAGGATAAAATAAACATGCCTTAACAATATATTTTAAATTTCATAAAATGTTATGTACAAAAGTTTAAAAGGAAAACCAAGTTGCGTTTGTAAAATAAAAAAATAAAAAAATTATATTTGATTCGAGTCAATTTTGAATAAGATCACATTAAAATGCAGATATAAATAAGTATGTCGGAATAATGTGTTCACAATTTAATTAACAATATATCTTAAAATTTATAATCTTAAAAAAATAATAATAAGTAATCAAAACTTTAGGAGCTATTCCTTTGATGTGCTTCAAGAACTTGTAATTACTATTTATGGAACTTCTTTTTTATATTAAAATAAAATTATAATCATTATAGAATAATTAATAAGTATACTTTCAACACTAATTTAAATTGTTTTGTGTTAGTCTTGCACTTGTAATTAAAGAATACAAAACGAATATACTGTTTACTAGTCATAGTGCTTGGTATTGATTTTCTGTTTGAAATTTTTATATTGAGTTTTACTCTTCCGATACAAACAAAGTGTTTGGTGTATATATGTTTTTTTATTGAATTATTGAGTTTGAGTGGAGCAAGAATATAATATAATTGATATAATATAGTATTAAATCCTCTACATTATTTTGAAATTATTTTAACGTAGCTGTTACAATTCTTGATTGTAAACTTATAAAGTTAATATGATTATAATCGTGTATAAATACAAATAGAACATGTGAATGGGTAATCAGAAATCCTCACAAGCCATTGATCTCCATTCGGATACGAATAATTGTTATGTGACATGACTTCATCCTAGGAATAGATATTGATAGAGTATATAAGAGCAAGAGTGTTTAAGAAAATCACTAAATTATCTTTACGTTTCAGGTAGTCACGTATAAAATAGTCACATCTAACCTATACAGCCAATTGACATATATATTTTTAATTATTTTAGTTTTTTTAAGACAAAAGAAAGCAAAGATTCACATGATTAAAGCTAATGGGGTCATATTAAATGCATGATTACATGTAGGAATAAAGTTAAAACACAACTTAAAGTAATACTGTTAAGTATGATGAGTTAGGAATATATTATACTATATAATAATTGTGTATTTGTCTTTTCATATTTTAATAATGCCACTTATGGTTACGTGTCCTAAAAGAACTATATGTTATTCTCTAATGTAATATATTATTCTCCTGGTACCAAAAGGATATACTTTTTATGTTCCCAAAAGAAATTCAATAACAAACACACATATAAAAATCATACTCCAACTAAAAATATTAATTGTAGGCGTAGGGTGCGCAAAAACAATCCGGATCCAAAGCAAAGAAAGAATACTTGACCCACAATGAAATACGGACACGTGTTAAACATCCAGGGCATTACAACTATACCAATCTCAGTCATTGATATGACACACCTCCGATTGCTTGAAAGGTAGGACTCAATTACGTAACAAACTCTTTGAAACCACTCCTATCATCATATATGACCAATTGTACATACATCATACAACACTATAAATATAAGGTAAAGGGTTATTATAAAGAGACTACCCTTTTTATGACGTCTTAACCGATGGTGTTTGATTGGGTGTAGGCTTAGATCAACGGAGATTGGTTCGGTAAATTGGAGCAGCCATGATCCGGTTGAGGCTCGCATTTACATTGGTGCCATTCGTATTGGATTTGATAAACGACAATTCTCTCGGTCTTCGACAGTTTCATGGCTGGCATACCACAGGATCTCGTTCACAAACCATTGGAAGGAATAGCAGTGGAGGATGAAAGCACTAACAGTGGAGACACGGTTACATTCGAGGGTAAACGTATGAATGCTGCACCAATTGGAAACGCAACCCAGCCTTTATCAATCCCATCTGCCCTCTCGTAGTTTTCCTTACTTTTCCATTTACCACAACTCATCCAATGTTTACCACTCAACCATCAAATCCCGCTTTGCCAACATCCTTTCCCTTTTTTCCATTTCCATCTTCTATGGCACAACCAACACCATACACACCAACCTCGAACCTATATGCTTTCTTAGCATCATGTCTTCTGTTTCCCTATTACCGTGACTCCAAAACAGTAGTACTTCTTGGTTTGACATGAACACCAGTTTAGGAGTTGAAACTGGCTAAACTCAGGAAACAATTATCGAATAAAGAGTATGTTTGGGTAACATCGATAGTGCCGCTAGGAATGAAGTTAGCCATCCCCCTGGTTTTTATCCAACCCTACAAACCGACCGCGTTAGTTTCTTAGTCCAAATTTATCCCAAGAGTTGTACAAAATTAATTCCAAGCTAAGCTCAAGTTGTCATCCACAGTGGGAAAGTATGATTGGACGACTGATCCAGACGATGACATCAAAGTTTTTGTTAGTGTAGGCGTAGAATACTGGACCATACCCATGTGGTCTCATATACTTGTCTAGACATTAATTGGAGTCGTGCACTTGTGGTTTGATAGTCTTCCTGTGGGAAGTGTGGGTAACTTTGAAGAATTGCTAAGATTTTACAGCAGTTCAGTCAACAATGACAACACCCGAGTGATAAAATTAAGATATTTCATATACAAAGGAAGGATAGTGAGTCGATTGAAGATTTCATCACCCGTTATAACAGAGAAAGCTTACCTATCAAAGGGGTAGAAGAAGACTTGATAGTGGCACGATTTATCCAAGGAGTTTGCAATGATGATTTGATAAGAAGACTACACGACACTATAGGCATGCCCAAGACAATGAAATCTTTAATGGCCGCGACAAAAGTTTTTGTTTAAGTAGAAAAGTTCGTAACACTTAACCGAGATCTAGATAGGAAAACTTCAAAGCAAGACTCTGACCGGTCATTCAAAACACCTTATAGTCGCATACCTGATATATGGAGTAGGCGGCATTTTTCTAATCATAGACCAAGTTTTAGCTTGCGGTAAAATTAAAGGTGTAATGGAGGCAACACTCGGCGCACATCTCGTTGTTCTACTCATCACATTACCAACACCAGACAGTGGCAGAATTCTAAAATTGTGTTGACAAATACACCAAGTGAGATCTTAAGCACAAAAAAACTATAAATGACTCAGCCGCGACCCATTACGGATGTGGCCACGGGGTGTGATGTGACCAAATACTATGATTATCATCGTGATAAGGGCCATATGACAGACAATTGCTATCGGTTGAAGAGGCAAATTGAGTGCACTGTCAAATTAGGCCAGTTAGCTTATTTTGTAAAATAAATTCAAGTAGGCCCGCCGGCCGCGGCAAGAAATAATAATAAGAAGCAAAATCAAGTGTGAGAGGTGAACATGATTGGCAGTCATTCGAGCCAAGGCGCGGTCAAAGGAAAAAGGAAGGGAGATCTTTTGGAGTCATGGATGAAAACTCCCATGGTACTACCATCATTTACTTAAGCTCAAATTGGCGAACCAATGTTGATTACAACCAAATTGAGAGATTATAATGTTCGAAAGGTGTTTATTGATTGTTGAAGTGTCGTGGAAATCGTGTACGAGCATTGTTTGCGGAAGTTAGATGTGGAAGATCAGTAGAGGTTGAAGTCGATAAATGCCCCGTTAGTTCCTTGGGAGGCCCACAATTGAAGAATTCTAGATGTTTATGCCACCTTATCAAGGTCTAATCATATTTCCAACACACAGTGCCGCGATAGTACATATTGACTAACAAGTTGTTGTCATTAATAGAACCGAAAATGCTAAACATACACTAGAAATTATAGAAAGATGGGTACTGAACCAGTAATCATTGGGCATACTCTATCCACGTCAACCCGAGTAGGCCTAAAGCAATTGTTGGAAGATAACATGGATGTGTTTGCTTGGAAACCTTCAGACATGACCGGAGTACCACGTCATATTATGGAACATCACTTGAACATGTATAGGGCGGTAGAACCGGTGATTCAAAGGTAAAGAAGTATGGGTGCGGAAAGTAGTAAAGAGGTCATACAACAAGTGGAGGAATTGATGAACGCAGACATTTTGAGTAGCGTCAAGTGCTAGAATTGGATTTCCAACCCGGTTATGGTGAAATTATGGTGAAAAAGGCGAATGAGACGTGGAAGATGTGTGTGGACTACAAGAAATTATATGAGGTATGTCCCAAAGACCCGTATCAACTACCTGGCATCAATAAGAAGATTGACTTATTGACTCTTTTTCGTTTCAAAATTTTTTTGGATGCATATAAATTGTATCACGAAATCCAGATGTACCATGAAAATGAGAATGAAATTGCTTTTCACATGGCTATTGGTGTTTTTTGTTATACGAAGATGCCATTTGGATTAGAGAATGTGGATGCTACACATCAACTACTCACGGATGAGACATTTGTAAACCATATTAGGAAGAGTGTGGAAGTCGTTGTGGATGATTTGATAACAAAAAGTAAAGAAGAAGAGCAAATGTTGAAGGACGTGGCAAAAACTTTTCAAACATTAAGAAGAATTAAGATGTAGCTCAATCCGAGTAAATGTTTGCTTGGGATGGAAGAAGGAATTTCCTAGGTGTTGTAGTCACAAAGGAGGGGTTTCAAGCTAATCCAAAGAAAATGCAAGCAACAACGCGTATATCGTCGCCATCAAACTTAAAGGAGGTTCAAATTTTTAATGGCCGTTTGGTGGTAATCAATCATTTCCTATCCAAACATGTTGATTATCATTCATCATAACGTTGAAGAATTGTTTGAACAAAAGCCAGTTTAAATGGACTCCGAAAGCAAAAACGGCTTTCTAGCAGATAAAGATGTATCTGGAACAATTCCCGGCAATAATAGCCTCGAGCCCCGGGGAGACACTATTGATGTATTTGGCTGCCTTAGAAGCAGCCATAAGTGTCATCTATTGGGAGAACGAATAGGTAAGAAATTCTTAATTTTTGTTTATATGATATTTAATAGTAGACTATAGGTAAAGTTTACCAGGGTACGACTTTCATTGCATTTTTGACACAAATCTTTGTAATTTTACGAAGTCTAAGTTCTTAGTCACAATCTCGTCGTAGAACCATCATGCTAAGACCAATCTAGTAAATCTATCATTGTCACCATGTCCAAGGCTTATTTTTGCCTTTATTAGGTTGTATCATACATATCATATTGTACAGTATATGTATATACATGTCTAAGTCTCTAATCAAATTCACATCAAAGTCAACATCATGATCAAAGTTAAACTGTTTTGGTGACCCATGTCACACGGGATAAGAGTCGATGGTGCCTGATGAAATTTCATCGAGTTTTAGGGATTTGGGTGTCTTCGGGTTCGAGGGGTGGTGTTCCCTCCTAGAGCCGGGTTTCCCCAACCATAGCTCGGGGACGATATTATGTCACCTTATGCTAAGTTATATGATAATTTAGGCAAGAGCTCGAATAAAAAAAGTATTTTATGTAAAAACTGTATGAAAAAAATCTTAACCATCAATATTTTAAATCAACGTTTGAGTTAACTTTCAAGAAAAAAAGTTGTTAGAATTTTAGTCATTGACACTTTTGTTGGTATTGTTCAAGTTTCACCACTTTTTTTAAGCGTTCAAAATTTTTATATACGATATTATTTTATTTATAAAAATTTCCATAAAAGTGAGAGTTTTTCAATCTTTGAAACAAGTATTAAATCGATATATATAATTTAAAAAATTATATTATTATGTGTTTTGCTCGTTATTATGTTTTTCTTGTTTCTATTATGTTTTCCTGAACACTATTGTGTACTTTTAATATGTAAACATATTGATGAAATAACAACTAATTTATATAATACTTAAATACCATAACACAAAATGATATAAAACATAAAACAAAATGATAAATATGTCAAAGTACTTTACTAAACACATTTGTGTTTTGCTAAAATGATTAATCTTGAAAAATAATTTGTGATATAATATTATTACGTACTTCTAATATATATACATAATGATTGATCTATATAATACATAAAAAAACAATAACAAAAATAATACGAAATAATTTAAAACATAAAACATAATTTTAAAAATATTAAATACAATAACATGATATATTAAACACAATGATCTCGTATTTGACTCAATAACTAAAATATTATTTTTTTAAAACTATGAAAATGACATATGTTAAACCACAATTTCTTCTTAATTTTTTTAGATTAAGTTTTTTTTACTATAAACTTAAATGTTTTTTAAGATCCAAACACTGAGCTATATATGTGGTTGTGTCATATGATTGTGACCGCACCATGGAAACAAAAGGTCATATCGGACCACTTTAGAATTTAAATTATGCTCATAAGAATATTCTTCTTTTGTTTTATATATATTAGAACATATAGATTGAAAAATAATAATAATAATAATAATAATAATAATATTGTTTATTAAGTTTCTATTTATAAATATTATATTATTTTCTTAATAATATTAGTCACTAGTTTGGGCGATAATAAAAGCCATTAATATATTTTGAACGGAAAATAATGTTACATGCCGGGTCAAATAACAAATACTATGTCAGTGAAGTTTTTTCCTTGGTTATAATACGCATTATATTAAACTTGGTATTACTCGTCAAATGATGGTGGATGCTCAAATCAAATGGTGATCACCTATGGGCAAAGGTAATAGAGGCAATCCATTGGGTGCAACACTCAATCAAATCATTCGCTCTCAAAGCAGGAATCTTAGGTGTGTGGAAGAATGTAATGTCCATAGAAAAAGAGTTACTAAAAACTAACATAGTAGGAGGTCTTTCCAAGAATTATTAAATCTATTGCGGATAAAACAATGACAATCTCGGAGTGCTACAATAAAGGCCGAGAGTTGACATGGAAGACGGTTCCTTCGCAACAAGAAAGTTGGAGGAGTTTCAAATACTTAACTACTTAAGTCAAGTCTCCACTATGTAATGTTTCCCTGAACCCGAATGAGGATATGTGGTGATGGATGGGTGGTGGTGATAACTAGTTCTCGGTCTGCTCGATTAGAAGGAAACTGGAGTTACTAAAGGCAGGAAATGAATTAGGTGAGATGGTTGAGTTTCAACATAGAGTCATTTGTATAATTTCAATGGTTGTTCTCATTGTCCAGGTTTTCAGCAGGTTATGTATAGTAATTTGTCTGTTTTTAAGTCTTAAAGATTTGTTTTTAGTAGAATTAGGTTTGCTATTCAAAATGGCGTTGCGACGCAACTTATTGCCCGTTTACCTGGCAGCTTATTGTAAACATTTTATTTAAAGAAAAGTTAAGAGATTTGGATCCCACCTGTAACCTCTTGTTAGAGGTGTTTTCTTGCTTACTAATAATATACTACTTCACTTTGCCTTTCAAATAAACAAAGTTTTAAAACAAATGAATAATCTTGCTTGGTGGTATAATGCTTGCATTTTGAATGACATCCTTAGAGCATTCACAGTAGCTAGGTTCTCTATTTTTATTTTTAGTGTGAGTGTGTGCTTTATATTTTGGGGGATGGTTGTTAGTGGTTGTAAGTAAAGGAGATGAAATATTTATGAGGATTGTACCGTAATTCCCCATATTTAGGGAAAGACGGTACAACCCTTATAATTTTTTTAATATTTTTAAAAATTGTGAGTGAAATAGAGAGAAAAGGTAATGAAAAAGATATTTAAAAGTATTATTTAATTGAAAGAGATGGTAAATAAATTATGTTTTTAGTGTAAATATGGGGATGGGGTTGGGGAAGCTAGTGTGAATGCTCTTAGGTTCTACTCCAGCAGCTGCCTCCTTTATGCGGTTCTAATATTTGGCTTGCGTTCCTTTTCTCCAATGCATGCTTGATAAATAACAATGAAATAAATTTATTATTTCAACTTTATATTTATAATTATATAAAACGAGTTTATATATTAAATAAAGGGTTATTGGATTTTAATAATCTCAAGTTTCATTTATTGGTCGGGATTAATCCCAACTCTAGATATGTTTGCAGACGCTTCCAACTTTGAATTTATTTTCCTCAAACGATCACTTACTAACTGAGAGTTAACTGACGTTAGTTTTTTTTTATAAAATGGGGCCAACATTGAGTCATTTTTCAACTACGCGGCCGCCCAGCCTTCATCAAGTCCGTTTTTTGGTGTCTAGCCTCCAACGTCACGTGAAATCTACCTCGAATAAGTTAAGTGTTTCAAATCAGAAGGTGGAGATTGACTGGTTTTAGGGTGCTAAAGTTTCAGATTGACGGACCAGATGATTGATTTCAACTTTTTGCTTAGTGTTTTGGCTATAAAATAAGTCCATGTCATTGAAAAACTAACGGTGTTAACTCTCAGTTAGTTAAGGATAGTTGAATGAAAATAGGCTCAAAGTTGAGAGTTTTTGTAAACATTTCTAGTTGGGATTAATACCAGACAATAAAAGAAAGTTGAGATTACTAAAATCCAATAACCCTTAAATAAACAAAACAAACATAGCCAGTATATTTCATACATAGTCGATTATGTGTAAAGTCTGTGAGAGATAGGATGATGGCAAATCTTTCCTCTATGCCGAATGGTAGAGAAACCGCTTTCAATGAAACCTTTGGCGCCACCCGTTAGTAACACATGTAGCATGTAGTAGATAGCATACAAAAGTGCCACGCCTTATTGGGTCACAATAAGCTACCATTACAAGATAGGTGAATCAGACAAAACATATCCTAAGCTAGCATACAATAAACTTTATGCGTTAAATATGGTTCGTAAAAGTATTTAAAATATATAAAACAATAAGCAATCTTTATAAGCGACTTAATACTGCATTTTAATTCACAATGCTGCTATAGAAAATGGAAGTTATAATTATAATTGAACAAATTGATAGTATAAATTATTATCAGCTAATTTATCATAATTTGGGTGCAATTTATCTAATTTTAAGGAGACATTATGAATGTAACTAATATACTACACAATCAATATATTAAAAGTTTAAATTCTAGTAGGTGTAGGTTATTATACGTTTATCCTATCAAAATAAGATTTTTATGTTAACAAAACAAAATATTTAATTTTTCTTTAACTTCTAATGGCCCATTTATAGTTTTAGTTAAAGCCCCATTTATCTGTAGTGGAAGCATGAAGTATATATGTTTTGAGTTATCACATTATATTTAAAGGGTGACATGGAACTCTTATATTTACTAACAAAATCCACATATTATTATATCATTTTATGGGGCTCGAACTCATACCAATACGATAAAAATAACACCAGGCGTCACTAGATAAAAAAACCATCAGTGTCACTAAATAAAAAAACTATTAACAATTATGCAAGTGCTAGTATTGATTTCTGACTCGCCTCTAGAGTCTAGACCATATACACATGTTCAAGATTCTGTGATTGAGTTTTCATGCAAAAAAAAAAATAGGGTTATTGGATTTTAATAATCTCAAGTTTTATTTATTGGTCGGGATTAATCCCAACTCAGAAAATATTTGCAGACACTCCAAACTTTGAATTTATTTTCCTCCTACGATCCCTTACTAACTGAGAGTTAACCGCCGTTAGTTTTTTTGATAAAATGGGGCCAACATTGAGCCATTTTTCAACTACGTCGCCGCCCCGCCTCCATCAAGTCCGTTTCTTGGTGTATAGCCTCCAACATCACCTGAAATCTACCTCGAATGAGTTAATTGGTTCATATCAGAAGTGGAGATTGACGGGTTTTAAGGTGCGAAAGTTTCAGATTGACAGACCAGATTGTTGATTTCAACTTTCTGCTTAGTGTTTTGGCCATAAAAACAGTCCATGTTATAAAAAAACTAACGGTGTTAACTCTCAGTTAGTTAGGGATCATTGAAAGAAAATAATCTCAATGTTGAAAGTGTTTGTAAACATTTATTGAGTTAGGATTAATCCCGGCCAATTAATTAAAGTTGAAATTATTAAAATCTAATAACCCAAAAAAATAAGAAACCACACTAAAAGAAACTATGAGTTACACAGGGCGGCTAGAGACTATATCCTAAAACTTGTTGATGTTCACTAAAATCGACAATAATTTGTAAAGTGTATGAGTCCGAATTTAGTAAAACCCAAGGTCGTCTCGTTTAGTGTATATATATACATCTCTAATATTTAGTTTATTATAAATGGAAATAAAATAAAGTTAAAAGAGGCGTTCAAAGTTCGAAGCCACTTGTTTAAAACAACCACCCTTATTTTACACATCATATAAGCTCATATAACTCTATTTTTGTATTTATTATATATAGAAAAGATATGTGTGTAATGTGTTTATATTGAATTATTTTTATGTATCAAGTTCTAAGACAACTCAAGTTTTTAAATCTAGATTTTTTTTCAAGTTTTTACAACCTGAGTTCGAATATTTTGAGTTATAAAAGAATTAGGTGTGCAATCCAAATGTCTTTCTGATCCAAAACAATTTTGGTATGGTTGGATTGAATTGGTTCAAAAACGACCCGATCCACCCAATACGTGAAACCTATTAAAACCGATTTAATTCAGCTTCAAACAGGTTTTAATCCGACCCAGGTCCCCCCAAAAAATCTTTTATAATCATATCCCGTTTAACCCAATCCAGATTTGATTAGTATTAGACTCGCTTTAAACTTGTTTATAAACTCAACAAATTGTAACTAAAAACTGGTTTATTTTTCTTCATAATTTTGAGTTTTTGACAAAATAATTTATAAAATGAAGACAAGCCCAAAGCCCCTTGTAAAAGCCCATCTTTTCCTCAAAAGCTGCTTAATATATTATATATTAAGTTAGTATTACGTATATTATACGTGTTGAATCAATAAAATATTAAAGTTAGTAACAAAACTTTATGATTTAAAAAATAATATTATGAGATAATATATGATTGATATTACGTATAAGATGATGATATCATTTTTTAAACTTTTGCTTTTAATTTTTATTAATATTTAAAAAAGTCATTTTAAAAAACATCAAAACAAATTGTTTTTAGAAAACATATTTTTTTAAAAAAATTTTCATATTATAACTTGTAATTTTAATTATTTTCGTTTCATAAAAATTTTATTTTTTAAAAACACTGGTTTTAATATATTTCGTATTTTTAAAAAAGTTTGATATTTTAGAGAACTTTCTTATTTTATAATAATATTATTTATTTAGAATTGCATTTATTGAAAGATCCTTTTCATTATTTATTAAAAAGTATTTTTCATTTAAAAATAATTAAATAATATTATTAGTAGTTAATGTAATTATTTAATAGAAGAAAAAAGCATGAAAATTAGATTTAAAAGGTCTAGAATTGTATCTTGTGTTCCTTAAAAAAAACCTTTTTTATTAGTATTGATAGATTTAGTAAAGAGTTATAGAACACATAATATTACGAAAACATACACAACAAAATAAGTAATTTATTTATTCAATCTTAACATTTAAATAATTTAAGCTTTTCTTTATCAATAATTTTAACGATTTAGACTTGGTTTTTTTAATAATTTAATGTTTTATAATGTATTTCAACTATATTTAATATGCATATAGTTATATGCACTCCAAACAAGCAAGGACAATAACCATTTATATGTTTGTTGTATTTAATGAAATGTGATTTTAAATCAAAAGATTAGAAGTTTAACTTCTGTCTAATATAAGCGTGCCGTAAAACTAGAAAGGATGCATGTTGATAATAATAATAATAATAATAATAATAATAATAATAATAATAATAATAATAATAATAATAAATAAAAGAATTGTTTATTAGTTGGGTATTTAGCAAACTCAAGCCCACAACTAGCAGGCCCAAATTAGAATAAGTGGGATTGTGGGAAATCGAGACTTGTGAGACTAGGAAGATTTAGCACTTTAGTGTCGTCTATGAGACTTCATATTGTTAATCTTTTTTTACTACTTGATAAAATATATTTTAACTATTAGGGTATGATCAAAATAATCAAACTTGAATCATTACATAATGGTACTTTGTCCGTTAATCATCTAATAATCCAATTATAAAATTCAAATTCATAATAATAGTTTTGATGAAAAAATCATTAAGCCCCAACTGCCAAAATTAAAAACCTTGGTGCATGTAAGGATGGAGAAAAACCAAAGCCGATGAATAAACCTGAAACTCTCGGGATAGATATTCGGGTACGAGACTAGATATGGATTGATAAAAAGTTAATGGGTACGGGTATAATATTAGGTGATACCCAACCCAATCACTCAAAATCATATGTTCTTTACGGGTATTATAAACCTCAAAAATTCTAATTGAAAGTTTTATTTTCTTAAACCCGTATGTAATAATGTTTCATTCTAAAAGTTTCATTGGATAGGATATTAACTTTTTCGCTTGAGATGTATATTTGACGATATTATTTATATATTGTAGCACTACGTTATAAACCCGTGTGATACACGGTTAGAGACTGAAAAAAGTAAAAGTTAGCTCACAGGCTGATTTCAAGTATCAATAAGAACATAAAGTAACTAAATGTTATTAACCCGCGCGAAACACAGTCGGAAAATGTCAAATTGAACTAATAAAATTAACTAACAACTGTAAGTAGAAATTACATATTTTTAATAGAAAGATTACATAGACACATAAGTTGAAAAAAAGCTACAAATTAGCAAAAATCTCTTTATATACGACGTTCTTAGTTGTGATTGTAAGGGCCCCTTCTTTGTCGAGAAGTAATAGTTTTAATCTGCTTTTAACTCGAGATAAAGCAATGTAAAATTTATCATGAGTGAACACTAGACTTTTAAATATAAACCAACCCTGGATAGCGATTGTATTTAGCTTTTGTTAATTGTGTGAAACACGATGACAATGAGAATTGTCTTTTTTTAAACTCGAATATATGGAACTTTTGTCTGAAGGGGTTAAACTATGAGTGTCATGTTCCTGCCTAAGATAATTTCTGCTTCTATAACACGATTTCCTAGAAAGATGATATGTAGTCTTGTTTCATTACATGAATCGTTTTTTGATCAATATTCGTTAACAACATTACACGAATACCAACATTTTAAACTAATTTATGATTTGGTAGACCTAATAATTTAAAACCATTTAAAACATTAGGTGAGTATAGTTTCTCGTCAAAATTATCATGAATATAATCTGACTTGCAAATACTGTCCTTGGACGTGTTCATTTGTAGCTGGTAGTATTGCTCTCTCTTGAAAAGATGTTGTGTTTTTGGAGCTTTGAGTGATTTCTAGGTATACAAAATCGGCTAAAGCAGATTTTGGATCGTTTGAATAAATTATTAGAAGATCTTCAGGTATGTCAATAACCAATTCTAAGTCATTACAATCACTAATCTAACCTTCACCTAGTTCCAAAAGTCAATTTTAAAACTCTCTTATTTGTTTAATGTTGCATGCATCCCTTCCAACAATTAACATCATGTTTTTTTTGTTAATCTGAAGACCTTGCATTTTAACCCAATGTATGACGAACTTAAAAATACATTAATGATATCATGTCATGTTCATTTGGTATAACTGACAGAATTTATCTGAAGTTGCCTCCAAAGACAACAGTTTTCCCTCCAAATAGCACGTCAATTTTTTTTTTATAGAATAAGGGTTAAGTGTGTAATTAGTAGTCCTGTCTAAGGCCTCAAATGCGTCTTTATATATCATCGGTGCTTCATCACAAATTATCAAATTTGATTGCTATAATAGTTATGCCATATCACTACCTGCTTAATATAACAAAGAGAATCCTCATACAAATTTAACGGTATTAAAAATCTTGAATGTGTCGTGCTTCCACTTGTCAAGAGCAATGATGCGATTCCACTTGAAGCCACATTTAAAATAATTTTACCCTTACATCGTATTGCTGCAAATAAGGTCTTCTAAAGGAAAGTTTTTCCGGTTCCACCATAGCTATAGATGAAAAATATACCACCTTTAGTCTGCTCAACAACTTTTATTATTTTGTCAAAAACACCTCGTTGTTTATTCGTTAATGAAAGCAAAAGGGTATGGTACTCACCCAGTAAAGTATTTGTGTTGTGTCATAGTTGTTCAATGATGAGACGATCGTTTGAAGACAATAAGGTGTCACCATCAAGATAAGACATTGTTGGAAATCTCCTAAGTGTAGAATCATTCGTGAGCAACATCTTCTCAATCTCAAAGATAGTTAGGTTTTTTTATTTGATCTTCAGTTAAAGATAGTCCTGTAAATGATAGAAAAATATATAAACATAAATGGCAATTAGTATATATATTTAAAAATAGAAATGAATGTTTTAACGTAGGTTTTATAAATTTGAAATTATAAGCTATATTGTGTAAAAATTTGAGCTATGAGAATAATAAAGCAAGTTATGAAAGTTTTGTATTATCATTATAACTCAGATCATTTAAAAGGCGTATTTGTTTGCAAAAATTATCATCAGATAAGAATTTTCTTGAAATTTTCCATATGAAATCAAGCCTTGACAATGTATCGGATATAAGCGTGGAAACAAATAAACCTTTTAAAATATCCTGATCTTACATGGTTTGCTTCTTGAATTGCTTTAATGTATTTAGAGTTATCATCTAAAAAACCAAGTTGATAACATGCATCTTTAAAAGATTGACATTTCTTTTCGTTGACGGTAAGTGCATCTTCAAACATCGTGGACCTCTAACTTGTTTAAAAGAATACTTAAACAATATGCTTCTACAAGGGATGGTGAAACGGAATGAATCCGACCAAGAGCAAAAGCTCTTTTCTTTGATTGCCAAATATTTGGTTTACCCTTCCACACAAATTTTATAGAAAACTCAACATAAGTTAGGTTTTGAGCTTCATCATTTGTAGATTTACATTTCATCCAAGATAAAAACATTAAAGAAGCAATAGATTCTTTTGTAAGTACATTTTCAATATCATCATCTACTCCAAATATGAATTGTTGTTGACCTGGAAAATGAAATGGGGGTCTCATAATGGTAGGGCTATCCATAATGAACATCATGTCTAAATATACACCAAGTTGCTTCACGTGTGGATACATATCTATAATCATAATATTTTTGAATCTCGTCGGTAATTTGAACTTGAGAATCCTTCAGGTTACTCTATTAGTCTATTGAAGCAAAATAGATGTTCTATCCACACCCTTATCAATATACTTGAACAAATATTTGATCGAACCCGCTTGATTGCATAACTCAATGTTGATATGTGCTTGATACCTTTTCAAAAGCAAGTTGTTGTAAGGACAATATATTCATTGTCTAATTTCATACCAGACTTATCTACAATGTTACCATTATCTCATCTACTATAAACAAGGAAACTATATTGATCAACAAAAGTAGTATCGAAAATCTTTCTGAAAAATTCTTCGAGCATTTGTTATCAATCATGCAGGGACAATTCAAATTATCATTACCACATGGTCCAAGAATCCCTTACTAGCATATATAATTCAAGTTTATTATTTTTGTTAGGTGTCTTAATTGAAATAAGTGGATCAATATATTTAATGATAAGAAGCATATGGTCAAAGTGCATAAACAAATAAACATGAGCATGCAGTAATCCACGCTTTTGAAACTCGACCATATAAACAACTACATACATAAAATACATGTGTTATATAAAAGTTTTATAAAATAATTATGAATAAAAGGTTTATAATTAAACATACCTGCTTATGCTTTCCCAATAACTTTCTTTTCCTTTGAATCTTTAACAAATGTGTCTAGTTTAATATTAAATATTTTGCAGAGAATATTAGGCCTATATTCAGCTTTGATAGTCATACCCTTAAGGAATCTCTTTACTTTAACCCGTTTTGGATTGCAAGTATTTGTTATGAAAAAAGCTTGATATCCAAACCATTTGCATAAAGACATTGCATTCAAATAGTTATGCATCGTATAACGCTCACTACCGGTAAAGAATAACGTAATATGACCGATGGCCAACATTAGACATGTCATTGTTTCCGTTTTATTGAACCTTATGAAGATTTTTATACGTTTCACTTTTAAGAATTTTTTGTTGGTTACTTATGCAATTAAGCATCTCACTTTCAATTATAGTGTAGGAATCAACCAAGAATTGTTGAAATAACCTTTTTGAATTTAAGATTAATGAGAAAGTGTTTACCCTGTCTTGAATTCTATAGGCAAAGAATTGTCTCATTGGTGTAGTTTTTCCTTTCTTATTTGTTAAGGTAATTACGTCCCTCTGAAAGATGTCAATCCTATAATCATCATCACCATAAGAAAATAAAAACAGGTATTGAAGTGGAAGATACGAAGGGCGAAGCTCACTTATTCGATGGATAGTACAGAAATAATCTTTTACAACTATGTCTCCTCTTGTAATTGAGTCACCAATATCTCCAACACTTAATGTTGCAACCTTTGAAACGGTTGGCAGGTTATATGTTCGGACATCTTTTTGCCTTTTACCAATAAGACGTAGTGTAAATTCAACTTGTTGATTTTCCTTAAAACAATCTCTTGCCATCTGGCATTTCTTAACCAATAAGTTATTTAAATCTAACATTTGCTTTAATTCTTAAATTATCTCAAAATCAATATCTTCGGATGTGTAGTCTTCTTTTGACGATCCTATATTATTAAATAAATAAATTTTATAAAGTTTCAGAAATCAGTTTTTTTAAAATGATTAAATTAGTTTGATTTTTCCATGCTAGTACATACCCAATAATTGTCTTCCTATTTAATATCTCATTCTTGGTATCATATATATACAATTGTTAGAATTTTGGCTTTGAACTGGTTGAAGGCAGGAGGCATCTAATTGAATGGTAATTCTGATCATTCAATCTAAAAATGGATGAAGCTTTTCCTTTGTTGATAGATTTATCAATTTTATCTCCCATCGATGTAAACAAATATATGGAGTTGTAACGTCTCATAATTTTTTAGAAAGAATTTGCTTTTGCAATTTCCTAAAAGAAACATGTCCATAAAGGATTGTGGTGGTTTCTTGTATTCCGAAAACTGTACTTTATCATAACCATAACATAGTGAATATGAGCAATGTTAACCTAGTTTTGCACCTTTCACCACTTCGTTTGCCCATACTTTTACATGACACATGTCACAAATAATACTCTAATCATCGTGATCCAGGTAATATGTGAAATTTTTTTTTTTGTTAAGATGTAATTGTTAATAAGGATGAGATGTAATTGGAAAAATAAGAAAATTAATTTAGAATATTTTTGTTCCTAAATAACTAGATATTTTATTTATGCAATTATAAATTATAAATAGTAAATAAATATAATTTTTTAAGAGTATCTATGAAAGAGAAAATTAATATTATAGTAATAATAATTTTCTATTTCTTTTAGTGATAATTGTAATTAAAATGAACATTAATTTTCTCTAAATCTGTTACTAAATATGTAAATAAAACGATGAAAGATAAATAAGATAATTTCTCAATGTTTGTAATTATTAAACCATAACAATCAAGGAAAGTCAAATAACAACAAATTAATATTTAATTTTAATATAATGATATATTTATGGTATATGTTTAAAGTTTAAGTTTTTAAATTCAAATAACTAGTGGGATACCAGCTAGCGTGTTGCGCGAAATGGCATAATGTCTTTTGGTACATTAGTTGTTTTTGTTCGGTGTACACCCTTAGAGGCCGTTTTTGGTTGTCTAATATCCACATGTAGATTTTGGATTTTCTAGTTGCCATGTTCATTAACTAAAGGTAGTTTAGAACACAAGGTTAGTTTAAGGTTTACCACCTGGTACATGGCTCATGCCGAGATAAATAATGCGAGAAACCATATAATGTAACCATGTGGTGTGCTGTAGCAATAAAAGATCTCCTTCCAAGGTTTCTATTGAATAATAAATAATAAAAGCAAATGAGTCCCCACGCAATGAACTAAATTACAATCAAGTGCACTCCCACCTAGGAGTGTTGGTTTCAATCCTTGTTGTAACCAAACACAAAACTAAACAATCAAAGCAAATAAGCACCTAAGGATTTATCCAAATTATTTCAGGGTTGATACTTACAATTCTTGTACAATCCTTTGATATCAGACAAAAACCTAATAATACCCAAAAACTATAACTAAAGACTAATCTTTAACAATGATGGATACTTATTAAATTAACTATTTAATTAAATCTTCCATTGAATATTTCAAAGCCACATTCCAATCAAACATGTTCTATATTGATTTCAACTGCCTTCAAGTTAAACCCACAGAATAAAAAAATGAGTAAATGAAAAAACCGCATGAGATCCAACAATTGTATCTCCGCATTCTTTATATCCAAATTGACCCGTTACAATGTAGGTCGCGGGTCCATTCTAATGTTCAATTAAATTTGACATAAGAAGATTATATTTGTCTAAATTGAACCGTTACAATGTAGGCCGTAGGGTAAGTCAAGGAGAGAGCACCTTATAACCGAACCAACATCGCATCATACAAAAAAAACATGTAAGTCAAGGAGAGAGTGATCGATATCGAAGTACCAACCAAATAAAATGTAAAATGTGTGTTCCTATTCACCTTGACTAGTTAGGGTAAGTAGGGTTGTCTATTCTTGTGGAATTAGTGGTTGGTGTGTTGCGAATTGATTTATATGAAAACAAATAACCGAATTATTAAATTACTCAAAACTATTGCCTCTTGACTGTAAAAATTGGATTTTTGAAAGATTAATAAATTAACTAAGAAAACAAATTAGAAAGATTCAAACTTGATTAAGAAAACGATTATATGAAAGGGTAATCCACTTCGGATCTAGGTTGGTTTTCAGTAATTGTTTAATTCAACTTTATAGAAAATCCTTAATAGGAAATCTGAACGTGTAATGATTAAGTGGTATCAATAATCAAGACTTAATAGGTCTTAATACACAATACCAATTCAATTAGAAACCAAAACTTGTAATCATGTAATTCTCGGAAAATTAAATGACATTCAAAAAACGTTAACCAAAATCATTGTTTAAATAACCAAAACACAAGTTAAACTTATGAAAGAATTTAATGGGTTCTAAAGTTTAATCCCAACAAAGCTAAACATAAACAAAAACCTAATCACGCAAAACCTAATACCCGAATTAGATCACGAGAAGATTAGGCGCTCATCGTTCTTGAATGATCTTTAAAAATGGTTTTAATTTGCATTCTGGATGATTGTATGTTGTTTTTGAGAGTTGGAATGGTGATTTGATGGCCTAAGAACTCCCAAAATTCATCTCCAGACGTTCTAGGTCGAATAGGGGGCAAATGATGGCTGAAAAATAATAAAAACACGTTTTTATAGGGTTTCAAAAAATGTCTCAGCGTAGCCTACACCAGCCAATGTAGCCTACACTAGGCCTCATTCTGCTGAAATTTTTCTGCTGCTGGCGTAACCTACGGTGGCTACAGTAGGATACGGTGGAAGCCTTTTTTCTGCACTTTGAATCTTTGTTTCCTCACCCCTCCAATGACTTGTTTCACTATAAGCTTCCAACTTGCTTGTTTTACCTACAAAATCACTTCCAACTCATAGTTAACCTATTCAACTTAATCAGATGCATATAAACTAATAATCATACGTAATATTTAACGTTTAAACATTTATAATGCCGTTTCCAACACTCTCCCATCAGAGAGAACCTTATAATCAAACCAACACCGCATCATACAAACAAAAACACTTAAGTCAAAGAAAGAGCACCTTATAACCGAACCAACACTACATCATACAAAAAAAAAAAAAGCACAGGCTGAGACTTGAACTGGCGACAAAAGAACGGGATAGCAAAGCCCCTACCGCCAAACCTAACGCCTTGAACATTCAAATAACATACAACCATATACTAATACACAAAGTGGATTACCAGTTAAAAACCACATGATTATGACAGAAGCAACCTACAGTATGATTAATATCCATTTGAATACTCACAACCAAGAAGTGAGTAATGGATTGACACAATTTAATAAACTATATAGTGGAAGCTAATTTGGCCAAGATAAGGGCTTTATTTAACAAATTCAAACCTACAACCTAGCCCTTTAAAGACAAAATGTCTTCTGCATTTCAGTTCATATTGGGTACTTTTTTCCATCCATTAGAACAAAAATCATTACATGAATCCACATACGGTTGCTAATTATGTAATTTAGATTATTGAACAAAACTAACAACAGGATGATTTCTTAGCGAGAATATCCATCCTTGAACCTGAGCTACAAAACAAAATTAAACACAAAATGGAGAACGACACAACAAAAAACATAAAAAAGAGAAGTGTCGAATCAAATATGAACAGGTTGATAACATATGTAAAATTTGGGGAAAGAAAAGAAGACGTGTGGTGGTAACCATTCCTCTGAGTGAGCCGCTAAGGTATTGCCGATAGTTAAGTCCTCTTACATTGTTATCATTCGCTCGTGTTCATCTTCTTCATAGCCTCTTGAATCTCTACCACAACCTGCCGAACTACCATCCTCCATCATTTTCATCTTCTCTCTACGATCAAAACTATCGCCATCATCGTCTTCCGCCGCCATTCCTGCTCTCACTCCTTCCGATAATGAAATTTTGGGGATTTGTAAAACTCAATAGAGTCGGATTCGAGATCGACGATAGGACTGTTGCTAATTTTTCTTCTTCTCCATTGTATATTCAAAGTTGAATATAAATACAAAAAATGCATGCTAGAAATTAAAGATGTGGCCTACGTGGGAAAGAAACTAACACGAAAATGCATGCTAATAATATTGAAACATGAGAACAACTAGATAATGTAAACATGGGTTAAACTAAAGTGACGTGCAGGAACTTGTTACTAGACGGGTCATGGGTCTATGCGGATGGTCCGTATCAATGCCCGCCCATATAAAACGGGTTATGTCCTCGCGACCCACAGCTAGAGAATTCACACCAGGCCATGGCGGATCTGTTGGTGGCTCAAAAAGTAAGAACTATGGTGTTTTACAATGGTGCCCAGGCTGTTACTTGTCATCACATTGAAAGCAAATGCCGACAGCTTTCTTGGCTTACATTTCGGCTTGAGTGAGACGCTTCAAGGGAGGAGAAACAGGTTGTGATTGAGATGGAGCAAGTGCAGTTGATTCTGCTAGAGGAGGTAGGAGCCCGATGTTAAGCTTGTCTTTAATTAAAGAAGCGAGACCGTATGCTTGGGAAAGGGTGGTAGACTTAAGGATGGTCATCTTGGTTTGAATGTCATGTTTAAGACCCGAAAGGAAGCAATTTTTTACGCCTCTTGGGATAGCCCGTTTACATGATTGCTAATCCTCTCAAATTCAGTTTTGTATGCTTTGATGGTGGACGTTTGGATGAGCTTAAAAAGAGTGGCTTCATGGTTCTCATACGTCGATGGCCCAAAACAAAGTTCTAAAGCTCGTTTGAAATCCGGCCAAGTACCCAACAATGGCATCTTGAACCATAACAACATCAATGTTGATAGCAAACAAAAGAAAAATGAACATCTTGACTCGGTGTTGCTTCTCGTTATTTGATCCTTATTTTTGTTGACAGTCTCTCTCCTGTATGCATCCAACATGATATCTCTACAAAAAAAATCAAAACATATCAAATTTTCATTCCTTCTCGACAATATTATATAATAAAACCCTAGATTTATAATAAAATTTAAGACCTGCTCATGAAGGTGGGCCATATTGCAGCTCCAACCACAAAAAATAGAATGCATACTACAAAAAACCGATCAAGAAAAGTAAAAAACCTTGAAAAGAAGGAATCAAATCTTTGTAAACAAAATTAAGACTTCCTAAGATAGGTTGACCATAATACTATGTACAATAGACAAAGTACCATGCTGACCCTAAGAGTATGACAATATGAAGAAAAGGAAGTTGGAACACAAAACCTAATGAGTTACAATAATACATGGTGGATTGATGCAACTATGGTTGAACCGTTAAAATAACATGATGCTTGTGGCCTCAACATAAGATTAGGGTTGATAGAACAAATGAGTTGACATTGCTTAATAAAACTGAATATACACAAGCACTGCACTTCAATTGCACTTAATCACATGACCTCAAAACTGACTCTATAACAATGAATGATCTAATCGACTCATTATGACTTAAGATCCACAAAACAAATAAACCAAGCTGCTAGAAATGTTGGTTTGTGTAACTAAGTTTATGATTAATTTTTCCACACTATAATCAACATAGTACCTAGAGGAACTATGTCAGTGTGTTGTCTATAGAACATGGTGCGTATGATAAGCTAAGACCTAAAATCAAACGAATGAACACTAAATCTAATAATCTCATTCACAGTGTAATTTTCAGAAGCAAAGCTACATCAATTTCCTTAACTATGCTATTTTCCATCAAGTACTATAATGAAAGTTGCATAAGCTATATTGTAATTATGATGTGTATCTAACACGTTGCAAAAATCTGAAAGTTCAAACAAACAAAGTGAACTACTAATTGTACAGACGCACCATAAATCCTATGCATTAATATCTAGATAAAAAGAGCAAAGTATGGTCTAACTACTTGCTAGATGCTTATGTACCTTATAAAATCATAGAGTTTTCTTTGTTGTTGATTGATTCACATGTAGTCGTGTACCTTGTAAATCAAATAGAAAAATATTAATTATACTTGTTTTGCAACAACATGATATTTAGATCATAACTTAAAGCATTATGATTTTGTATTTTCAACAAAAACACAAACCTCTCCAAGACAACAAATGACCTCATAAGCACCTCTATATAATTTAACTCGCATGTTTATTTACTAATTAGTAAATTAACCGGCAATTGTTTGCTTAATCCCATGCATATGAACACATATAAAGAAACAGAAACATGCATTTGGGAGCTTCACTGAGAACTAATGTGGAGGAAAAAACTAAAAGAGAACAAAAGGGAAATGGAATGAGAGAAATTGCTTACATGGAAGAACAAAAGGAGACGAAATTAGGTGCAGTGATACTGAATAACCTACAATTCCAAACCTGAAATTTTATAAATGGAAATTGGTCTGCTTCAGGTAGAACGCACCGGTTATGATCAAATGGCGAAGTTTATCTTCAGGATTTTGTGTTACCCAATTTGATTTTGCTTCTATGGATTCGGTTCTTGAGGTTTTATACCCGAGATTGATGCTTATCGATTAATGTCCAAACCTGAAACCGTCGACTATTGATGAGGGCATTGATGATTGAATAATCTTTTGGATCTAAAACCGTCGATGACTGAAATGAACCGATTGAAGGGGGCGGCGATACCTGAAACCGTCAGTTGTGTGAGGAGGTATGTTAAAAAGCCGCGTCTTACAAAAATTGTAAAATGGCCTTTTTAGCCATAAGTTATGCTTTATCCAATAGTAAACATATTATACTTGCACCACTTACAGTTTAATCAACTTATTTTTTTTTAACCAACTCATGTTTCTACCACTAAACTTTAATAAACTTATCACATAACGAATCTTGGTTTAATATCTTCGTAAAATGACATTTTGAAGTTTTTTTATACAACGTTTCGAAGTTTAAAAAGATTAACTTTAAAAACCGATCGAACACCACCGTTGTTTTTCGCACCGTAGCACATGAGGTATAAGACTAGCTATATACAACTTAGAATGGTAAGAAATACATTTGAAATCATACCATGTATTTTTTAAACAAACTAAATGAGTATATCTTATACTAGCGAGCATGAATTGCCCCACAAATACTCACATGATTCTTTTAACAATACATTGATCTGATTTCTACTCTTAATTACTTTAAATTACATTATGTCTGGTTAAACTTATGATTTTCTTTTTAAAAGATATAACCTCTGCAAACGAGTTAGCGTGTATTAGCAATACTCGCATGATTTTAAAATAAAGTACAAGACTAATCTTAGCGGGTCAAAAGTTTCAGTCAACGTCAAAAACCAGCTCATTTTTCTTACATGATTGTGAGTTGTGACATCAACTACAATAATTTCCAATATTTGGTCAAAATTAGAAATCAATTTTAGAAAACAAAACTCTCATATTCTATTCTCATCAACTCCCTTCATCTCTATCTTCGCCGGTCGTCACAACACCTGCATCAAAGTCTTCCAAGAAACCAAACATTCTAAACAATCTACTCTATATGCCCACCTAACCTTAATGTTTATCTTCATTTTATTCTACCGGCTGCATAAAGGTTTGAACTTTCTCCAGTTTCACATCTGTTGACTTCAACCTTGAATTGGTATCTATCAACTTGATGAGTAGGTTCACAATTCTTGATACTTTTACTGTATTTTTGTGTTTTTTTGTGGTAATTTAAGGAGGTTTAGATGATGGGTGGGGTTTAGTTTCTTGTTTTATCATCTGGGGTTGTCTCAATTTTGAAGAAATTGATTGAAGATTGGTTTTTACAATATGCAATTCTTGATTGGTTCACTGTTCTTTAATGTTAGTTGCCTTATTTTTTGAATTTAGTGGCAATTGAAGGAGTTTCCAATGATAGGTTTTGTTTATTTATTGTTCTGTATCACATGGGGTTGTCTCAATTGTGAAGATATTCATTTAACATTGAGTTTTTTTGATATGCAAATCTTGAAAGGGGAGCATGAATCTTGAATATATACTGATTTGATTCATATGATGTTGTGGGTATCAAAGAATTAAGTTTGCTTATTCAGAGTTTTTTTGTATGATTGGATACTTTGTTAAAGTCGCTTCATTGATATATGCCAACATTAGGATGTTTTAAGTTAGGGTTTTGTTTCTTTGATCTTTTATCATTCTCTGCAAATCTTGTGACGTTGGACAATTTGGATCATGTTTGACAATTTTAGGTGTTTTGAGGTTTTAGAATTATAGGTATTTTGACTTTTGGGAATTGTGTTTCAAGAATATTTAGTTAGATTGTGTTTCTGTCTTCTAAGGGGTTGTTTGAATGTGTGTTTTTAGAGTGATTATTTGATATTAAGTAATCAGATTTGACTAGTTGCAAGTGTTGATGTGATTCTGTTGCTTAACATTGTAATTATAATTTATGATTATAGTTACGAGAAAGTAAAGGTAAAACAAGTGAAGATATGATTTTTACCATACCATCCAATGTTTGGATTAGCCCTAATGTCAAATTTTATATCCAAAACAGATTATTTAGATCCCTAAATAATTTAACAACCGTGAGCAAAATGTCCTTATCCTATGCGAGAAACAGAATATAAGGTTAATCATTTTTCAAAACGCTTTTTTACACTCACCCTCTTTTTCTCACATGGGTCATCAACTTTGTCCATTTTGTTAGTAGGTTTGGAGGACTAAAAGTTGACTTCAAACGGCAATTCAGATTATCTAGTGATCGTGTATTGGAGCATTTCATGATCCTTGAATGAACTGGGAAGACATCTTAATCGATAAGATGAAATTTTATGCTCATTAATGAGAATGGGAGTGATCTTGTTGAGTTTTCTATTATTGATCCAATCATCAATCATACTTGCCTCGGGAATTTTGCATTTGAAGGCTTGTGGGAGTTATCATATCGACTATTCGAGTGATTCTAACAGCAAATTATTTTATTTAAATGGGGAATTAGTAAACAAAGATTTATTTTGCAAGTCCATCAAGTTATATCATGCAAACCATTGTTTAATCAATAGGAATATCAAGAGGTATTGCTACGAGGTGGATCGGTTTTCAGGTTTGCTTTTGTCCCTTTTTCTCAAGTTAATTGCAATATTATGATTGATTGTCAAATATCTGAAGTATCCTTTGTTACACTTACACATAATAAAGGTGTTTCATGCACCAAGTCGATGACAATGAGCAAACACATAATACTATCTCAGAATCTTGCCATTTTAGGAACTTCTGAAATTTGTTGAATGTTATGAGAGAAGATATATAAAAAAGGCAACATTTGGTCCATTTTTGAATTGTAAAATACCCTTTTATATACATAAATGAATCTTTAAACCTGCATCAACATCATCATTTTTAATGACAAACAAAGGGTAAATATGTAATTTTATCTCAAAATCTTCCCATTGAAGGAAAATTTCCAGTGTTCAATAAAAGCATTGAAAACAGAATTTTGTATACTACCTTTGGGACCAATCCATGAAAATTGTAACAGGTTTGACTATTTTCATCTAATTCCTTTGTTACACATAAAGGAATTGTGTGACCCAAGTCAACATCATCACCTTTTAAGTATTAAAATGGGCAAATTTGATTTAATCTGAGTATTTGTCTTCAAAGAAAATTCACAGTTTTCATTAGATGTCCCAGAAAGGCTGGTCTTGCAGTTTTCTTTGGACATTGGGAATGACATGTTTTATACTATTCAAGTTTTAAACTAGTGGATTCTACACATTTTTGTATTCTTGTTTTTCACAAATACCTATAATACCATTACCACACCCAAAGTAGTATTGTGACATAAGTTAATAGGATCGTTCATTTGATGACAATAAATTGGTAAATATGTAATTAATGTTTGAGTCTTTCCATTACATGACTTTTTGTGGTTTTCTTTATGTGTTATGTTATGCTTTTTTTAAACTTGTGGATGCTGAACATTTTTGTATTTTTTCTCAGGTGGAAGGAGAATTTTGCAAAATATAGTTAGAGATGGATTTTTAGAAGGAGAGGAAAAACGGCCGAAGAAAACAAAAGATGATAAAGACTTCAAATTTAAAGCAAAATATTTGGTGATGGGTGCATCTGGGATTTTAGTTTTGTGTTGCGCTTTTCTTTGCCCTTGCTTCCGTTCTAGAAAGAAAGATATGGCCCACACCGTTCTTGCAAAGGAGCCAAGTTCAAGTGAGATTACTTTTGATTACTTTCAGTTATGTTACATGCTAAGAAACTTTTTTCATTAATCCTCTGTTCAAAAAAAGAAAAAAAAAAGCATCTTTCTGGGATAAGAAGCCCCTTTGAAAAAAAATTTAATCCAAAATTCCCTCTTTCACTGATGCCCATTAATCTAAGTATATGTTGATTAAATTGATTTGGGTCTAAAAGAATGTTGGGTTATGTTAGTTAAACATATAATTGAAAAAAAACTAAAAAACTATGTTTCAAATCAAGCGTTTGATGATAAACTAATCATTGTTCCTACCATATAAGACCATTGCAGTTCCAACTGTAACCAATTGGTAACAAGTGTAGTAGCCCAAAATCATATATTTGTCGTCTAAATTTTATTTCTTCTAATGTGGGGTCACTACACATTGGTCCCAACTCAAGGTGGCAAGACGAGCAGGTTGGACCAGGTGGGTAAGTCGTCAACAAATTATGGTACCGGTCAAAAGAGAATGGGTCGGGTTGACCCACAAATTAATGAGTTAATAATTTAATAAAATTGCAAAACCAGTATTATTATAATCATCGTCATCATAATAATATAAAAATATTTGAGTAAGATGATGTAGAACTGTAGGAGTCCGCTTGCAACAGACTTTTAGCAATTTGACATGTTCCCTGATAGCTAATTTTTTGGACCCATTTTAGATAAAACACAGCCCAAATTGACCCATTCATAAGTTAATCATTTGGAATTGCCTACTCTTGTTTCAATAGAAACCATTCTCATTGTTAAAAACTTTTACAAAAACTTTCAATAATCAACTACATTTTATGGTATTATAATTTATTAAATTGGATTACTATCTGTTTTGCAGTGGATTCAACTTCATCTATAGAGATGAACTCTGTGTCTGAAAAGGTTCCAGCTAGTCCACTACGCGTTCCACCTAGTCCGCACAGATTCTCTATGTCTCCAAAACTTGATAGGATTGGGTCAGTTCATTTGACCATGAACCAGGTGGCTAGAGCCACCCAAAATTTTTCACCGGCATTAAAGCTAGGTGAAGGTGGTTTTGGAACCGTGTACAAAGCTCAACTACCAGACGGTCAATTTGTTGCCATAAAACGAGCAAAAAGGGTAAGAAGAATAGTCTTAATACTCTTATACTCTCATGCATGTGAATTATTCTCTTTCTGCAAAATTAGTTCTTTTTCAATAATCCTCCCTAAGTACTTTTATTTTTGCCATATGCCACACGGAAACATAATTGGAATATAACATGATTTCTGCGAATTAGGATTTGCTTATGTACAGGTCGTATACGACTATATTCCATAAAAGGAGCAAAGCTTTGATTTTTTAGGTCAAACAATGTCAACTACGTTGTTGATAGAGTTGATCTTTGACTTCTCTTTTGTTGGGAAAAAATGACAACTACATTAAGGTTTTTAGCAATGACTAACATTAGTGGATATTATTACTTTGTAATAAAAGATGTACAAGGAAATTAAGAAGTTGAAAGCAATATGTTTGACCCAAAAAGTCAAAAGAGTATAGCTTACGGTAGCCAAATATGTACATGTCAAATTTATTCATGGTTCCTTTCTATGACATTAGATATTTATGTGATTGTGGGCTCTGTTTACCTAAGACTAGAGACATCTACTTATGCAACTAATTTCTATATTCCATTAAAGAAACAAAACTGTTGACTTTTTAGGTCAAAAAGACTAAATGTGAACTTCAGAGTTGATGTATATGATCATTGACTTTTCTTCATCTACCAGAAAAAGTTGAAAACTACATTGATATTTATAACAGTTGCTAGCCTTGTCATATAAAAAGTTGAAGTCAATCTGTTTTACCTCAAAAGTCATATCATGGTCCTTTCTTTTCACATTTTAGGGTAGGCAAAGTTTGAACTTATTAACTTGTCGTAATCATTTTTTGTCATTCAATATTTTCATGAGTATGATTTGATATTGAGAAAAGAACGGACAAATGTGATTGTGAGACATGTTTATGGAAACGAGCATTGGCGGACCTATGTGATACCGACTACAGACCCAAGTCATGTGATACAAGTAAATTGTTTTTACATGTTATATAGTATCTGACACTCGTCTTTTATGTGTTATTGAATTTCCAAAAAGTGACACCAATAAAAAAAAATCCGGGATTCATCACTAGAAATGAGGCTTGACCATTTGGACCCACACCGAAGAATGGAAGAAATATGTAGAATGTTTTGATATTTTTACCCCTTAAATTATTAATTACCTTTCTGTGTTTTGAGTAAAATACAACGTTTTTTACCCGTTTTAAAAAATAACCTTGTAGGAACATTTTGATGCTCTGAGAAGTGAATTTAGAAGTGAAGTTGAACTTCTTGCGAAAATTGATCATCGGAATTTAGTTAAACTTCTTGGCTATGTCGATAAAGGAAACGAGCGGCTAATCATTACTGAATACGTTCCAAATGGTACCCTTAGAGAACATTTGGATGGTAAGTCTTTTCAATTTCCTTTAACGCCTTGATATTAATACACATCACTTTAGCAAAAAAAGTCATTTAGTTGTTTCCCGTTACAGGTGTTCATGGAAATATTTTGGACTTTAGTCAACGACTTGAAATTTGCATCGATATTGCTCATGGTTTAACATATCTCCATCTATACGCTGGTAACGCTTAACTCTGATCATAATGTACTCAGTGAACTTATATTCAATATTCTTACTTGCTATATTCTTTTGGGTTCTTTAGTTATCATTTACAAAGGGTGTTAGATTTGCATTTGAGGCTATAACCTCATACTAGCTTCAACATAAATATTTATCAAAGGGTTTAGTAAAATTACCTAATTACCCCTTCGTATAACCTCATTCGAGAGGCTTTTACTCCATGTCACAAGACATGTCTCCTTTTTCATAAGATTGTCGTTTTTGGTCATTTTATATATTCATTTATTAAATAATGAATTTGCCAAACACGCTGACAACTAATTATCTGATTATTATAAGTTCAAACATCTTGAACGACCGTTTTATTTTTATTCTAATATCTCAAAATCACATCTTTATCTTCAAAATGCACATCAAACACTTTCGATTATTATCCTTTTGATTTTGAACAGAAAAACAAATTATTCACCGTGATGTCAAGTCATCCAATATTCTTCTAACTGAGAGGCTGAGAGCGAAAGTGGCTGATTTTGGTTTTGCAAGACTTGGAGACGCAGAGACCGATAAAACACATGTTGTGACCAAAGTAAGGGGCACAGTCGGGTATCTTGACCCAGAGTATATGAGAACCTATCAACTCACCCCGAAAAGTGATGTTTATTCATTTGGAGTTCTACTTATAGAAATTCTAACGGGCCGTAGGCCCATTGAGTCAAAGAGATCTAATGATGAGAAGGTGACAATAAGATGGGTAAGTTTCTTGTTTCTTCATCCTTTCCGCATGTGCATGATCAACTCTTATCTTGTGCATTGATGGTTGTACATAACCAAAAGCATTTTTTATATATTATCGAACCGGATTATCACATTTTCCATTCACGCATTATCAAGTTGTACCTTGTGCATTGGTAGGCGTTTTATGTCTAAAAGCCTTTTGGCAAGATCAGTTGGTATGTGTCAATTGTTTTGCACCTTCTTGCTCTCTTTCCATCCATCCATTATCAAGTTGTACCTTATGCATCGGTAGTTGTACCTTGTGCATTGGTAGTTGTACACTTGTACCATGCCCAAAAGCATGTGATTAACTTGCTCGAACTGTACAGGCCTACGCGTCCGTCCAGAGCCAAGAATTAGGTTATAAGTGTTTCATGTTGTAATAGCTCAAGAAAAGCGTATGGGTTGGGACGTTGGGTTCTCAAGTCTTCTGTGGAACGTATTGCTGGTTTCCATTTATCGGGTTGAGATCATTTTATCAGGCCGGGTCATGACTATTAAAGTAGAAGTTTTGACCCGTTTACTTACGAATAAGTCAATTCAAGTTATGTTTTACCTCTTTTGGGTCAAACTGGCAACATAAATGCAATTATTTTATTTAAAAATTCAACAAGAATCCTTTGAAAAAGCTTCAAATTTTTGGGCAAAAATGTTTCAGGTCAACACAACCCGACTCCACATGTTTCCGCCTGATCAGAAAATGACTTGTTTTTACCCGTTCCTCAACCATACCTGCTAATTCGGCCACCTGATTATTATTATATTAATGGTTGATTTCAGGCATTTGGGAAGTACAATGAAGGTGAGATTATGGATTTGGTTGACCCTCAAATGAAAGAAGCTCTGGACACTGAAATCTTTACAAAGATGCTCGAATTAGCGTTCCAATGTGCCGCCCCGACACGAGCGGACCGCCCGGATATGAAGGCGGTGGGAGAGCAGCTATGGGTCATCAGAATGGACTATCTTAGAAATGGAAGAAGAGGGTGAACTTCAGTTAACAAGAAAAAGGTTGAAGCTTATCATGCTTAGATGACTTGCCAATGCATGGTTGGCATATGATGTACAAGCATCTAATGCGCGTAGTACAACTTTTCGTCATAGATTGTTGGATTGGATTTCATTCTTGGATAAATTTGATGTTTGTATTGTGCATTAAAGACTTGTACCATGTGTATATAGATGATGTATTCTGGATTTACTTTTTGTTATTGATTATACAATGGGGCTAAATAACTACAAGATAGAGTTAAAAATTTATCTTATCCTTGTATTTTAGGAATATTTGGGTTGTTTACCTAATGAGAATGATTGTTTTATGTACAAGATAAATGTGGAAAGTGTTGGATGTGTTTTTCTTCCAATTGGATGTCTCATTTGATGTGATTTTGAGTTTTAATTATGAAAATGAAAACACTGACGCATCTGGTCGTGTGATGATTTACCAACAACATTGGCGTGAGACTTGTGAGCTGAACATTAAAGATGTCTTTAGGACATGTTTTCTGCGTTACTGGAGCAAGGCATGAGTGCTCGAGGTTTTTGCGCGTGTAAGGTCCGAGGGTGTCATGTCAATTTAGGGGTTGTGACATTTATAGTTGTCTAGTTCAAGACATGTTGCCTTGTGTAAATAGAAAATTGTTATTTCTAGATGTCCAAAATATATTATGATGACCCTTTTAACACCTCATAAACATATAGTGAAACAAACTAAACATATAAAATATGATGTGAAGATGTTCATACTCTAAATGCAAGTCATAAATCATTATGATCTAGAATAGGAATGTGTTTATAAGTTTGGGAAAATGGAGGCTTGATACGATCTAACACTTGCATGGTACGACCATACAAAGTTCAGGTGTGACTGTACCTATTGTAATATCTTTATTTTTATACTCTAATAAAATAGTATATTGGGTGACACATGGCAGCATCATATTCCTTCTAATCAAAATTTTTTCGTTTTTCTCTCCTATTAAATAATTACTTTAATTACAAATAATATTATTTAACTTTATTTAGAATAAAAATAGTTTTTTAATAAATTTAAAAAAAGATCTTATTAATGTTATTTCTAAAAAAATGTTTTTATAAAATAAGAAATTTTTACAAAACATAAAAATCTTTTAAAATTAATGTTTTCAAAAAGTTTTTTATAAACAAATAATAATTAAAATTGAAAATCATAATAATAATAATATTTTAAAAATGATATTTTTAATACGGTTTGTTTGAAACAAAATTTTTTTTTCTAGGCAAAAAAAGTTTTAAAACAAAAGTTTAAAAAGTTGATATAATTGTTTTATTACACATCGTTCTTAATCATAAGTAAAATTCAATCATATTTTATCATGAATATCGTTTTATACATAATTTTTTATTATATTTAATATTTTATTGTTCAACCCGTGTAATACACGGATTTACTAAAGGTAGTTTGGTATATAACTCTTAGTTTCATAGTTACAACCTCATGGTTATTACTCTATTATTAATTTGCAGCAAATGAATAGTGTTGTACAATCATAGAATGCACTGTGGTACAAGAAGTCTTTGCGTTTGACCTTTGCGTTTGACCGGTGCCTTTTAACAATTGCATCCTCCCCCCCCCCCACCCCCCCCAACCCACCGCCTCTTGCATCGAGCTCCTTATCTCCCAGCTAACCTTATGTTTTGTTGATAGTATATGTATTTATTTTTTTCAAAATAGTGTAAATTTTCAAAAGTTCATGATTAATTATTTTGGTTTTTGAGTGTTCCGCTATTTTGAATAGCAGATATGGGATACGTGGCATAAGTTTGGGAAAGGTGCATAAAGAACTTTCATTTGATTTTTATCTTTTTTAATTACTTTCTTATATAAACTGATTTATCTTTAATTACTTGTTATTATTTAACTTTTTTTAATTCAAATACTCCATTTTTTTGGATATCACATAAATTTTGTTAAAAACCGAGTTCGTTTGATAAAATGTATATTTTCTGAAATGAACTTGATTTTTAACAAAATTTATGCAAAATGTTTGTAAAAAAAATAAACAAAATGATGTATATAGAATCTTTAAAGAAATTTTCATAAAAAGTTAAAGAAAAAAAAACAAATTGTACTCAATATTAATTATTTAGATTGGATAATAATAAAATCAAAAATTAAAATTTTCATGCATTTGCATTACTTACACCAGCTAATCTTTGCAACCTCTTTCACATCTAATAGTAAGACTAGTAGAACACCCATAAACCAAAATGATTTGAAAACCACACCAAACTAGCAAATCAACACCCATAAACCGTTATTTACGCTAGCGAATCAACACCATTTTTATGTGTGATCAGCCAAAATAAAGCACGCAAACTAGAACGTAAAACAGGAGGAAAAAGTGCTAATTTAGGGGGGTAGTAAATTATGTCCCTGAGGACGTAATATACGTCCCTAGGCTGATACCTACGAATTTTTAGAGTTTGTAACCTAATTAAAGGTTAAAAAAGAAGGCTGCAAAAGGAGGTCTTCACCAAGTCGTTTTTTGCCATTCAAGTAGCAATTTTAAGAGAAAAGAAGATCTACGGATCCATCTATTCATGCAATCGGTTCCTACAACAACTGATTTTGATTCCATGACAACCATTAGCGGCTAAATCACCTGTGATCTTCTTCGAGTGTAGGATTTGTGTTTATGACATTTGTTTAACATTAGTTGTTCTTAGATTGGGTTGAAGTTTTGATTCGCACGTTAAGCTGTATGATTTCATTTATTGGTTGATTACTTTAAACGGTTTTTCTTTGTTTTGAATCTTAATCTAATACTCATCAGTTTTTAGTTTCTTTATATCATGAGCATTGTGAGTTTTAGGTTTTGATTAGCAATTTGAAATTGGTAGTTTGTGAATAGATACGTTTACAACCCGTTCTATCTCTATCATTGAAATCAATCGAACCAACGCAACTATGTCTATGTGATTGTTTGTTAGGAATAACTAGGTTACAACTTTGTGTTTACAAACCTAAAACCCAGAGTGAATCATTCTTATTATTATTGTTTTCACAATTAGTTAAATTTATAAATTTACAATCTTGTTTTCTAAATCAATTATCAATTCCAAGTTATTTTCTTTATAAAGTTAAAACCATTGAACTAGAGTTACACTTTTTACATATTTCTCGTGAAAACAACCTTACTTACCCATACTCATATAGGTGAGCTAAGTCTTAAATTTAACTTGTTTTTTAGTAGACCACGACACCGAAAAAATTATTAATTTTTTAAGAAAATTTTTTTAACAACAAATTCCACTTAATCTTACACTTAGAACAGTTTAAACTCACACAATTTTTGTAAAAAGCAAGCACCTACTGATAGAATTAGGAAATTCATTTCTTATATTATTCCTCCACGTTTAAAATCAATGACCTAAAAAGACATTTTTATTTCTAATATATACATGTACCTATAAAAAAACATTACTTTGATTTCTTTAAATTCAAGAAAAGCGAATTGATGATGATCGAGTCACGTGGCATCACCAAATAAAGTCAAATATTTAAATCACTGTCGGCAAAACCTATCGTGTCCGCCGGTTACAACATTAATAACACCTTTACTAACTTCGTAATTAGCATTTAATGACGCAATTAACTCTTAATCACCTATCAAACCCACCGTCTTCTCATTTTCTTTATTTCTTTTCACCCAAAATCTTCTCTTTATTTACTTCATTCATCACTCTCTCTCTCTAGAACCTGTTAAGAGCTTTCTCTCTCACACACAAACACCAACACACACCTACTGAATATCATCAATCAAACGAAATCATACTGTAGTCAGATGTTATCTTGTAGATGCTGATGCACATGAACAACTGGTTGGAATTTGGTGTTTTGTGGCTTTAATTCGAAGCTGTTTGTTAAGTTTGGTTTCTTTTTGATTTCAATTTTGCGAAAGATGTCGTTCGTTGCGGGATTGGTGATGGGAGTTGTGGTTGGAATCGCTCTGATAGTTGTGTTCGTTCGGTCGGAGAATGCTCGATCTATGCGTCGTTCTGCACTCGTAAGTTCAATTTGAGTTGTGTGGTTTCAGTTTTGCTTTTGAGTGATTCGTGTAGGTGAATTGGATTGATTTGACTTGATGTTGACATTGAATCAGCAAATTTGTATCGTTCACATTGGCATTTGTAAGTTTGTGTAGTTTAACCTAGATCAATCGAGCTTTGAATTAAGAGGTTAATCTTCGTAGCTTCTGCGTAGCTTTCACGCATTATGATATGTGTTCATCGATTGTTAAATCGTGTTCAAAGGGTGTAATTGGAGGTGCTGAAGTTTATTGTTTTACACTAAAATAGTTGTATAATTGTTTGATTGTATCAGTAACTAAAATTAGATGTAGGCATGCTAAAGTTATGCTAATGTGCATATTACTGAATTTGTGCCCTAGATCGTGATTTGGGGCTATTACATGTTATAATTGCATACTTTACATGTGTGATTTGTATATTGTTTTGATGGGTTTAAATTTTGGGTTAAATTATGTAATGAAGGCGGAAACTATTGCGGCATTTGCAAGAATGACGGTTGAAGATTCGAAAAAGTTGCTTGCCCCGGAGTACTACCCGTCTTGGGTTGTTTTCTCACAGAAACAGAAGTTGAGTAATATTTATTTTGTGTTTGTTTGTTTTCTCTTCATGCTCTTTCTATTTCTGGGGACTGATTGTGATGTTTATTTTTTCAGTTGACCTGGCTTAATGCTCATCTTACAAAGATCTGGCCCTATGTTGACAAGGTCAGTTGATTTTATTCGGTGGCCAATTTATGATTTTGTTGTGTAGTGTCCCTCTAAATTAAATAATCAACTATAATATTGGATGGAAAAAAGATATTTTTTGGATTAGGCAGGCAATTCGTGTCGTCTTTTGGGTTAGTGGGTTCATGTAACCCAACCATATCCAGTGATAGTTAATATACATGCATGTTTTATGAATGGGTCTACAGTGTTGATCTGTGTATGACCCATATAGGGACTAAATAATTACAACAATTACAGTATACATTAAATGTATACAAGATATTTATCTATTCTAATATGCCCTTGCAGTGTGAGCGTCGATAGTGTTGATGCGTAAACTGGACTTGTACTGTTGGAATAAAATTCTTGGTAACCCCCTTTGTAAATATGCCAGCATATTGGTAGTCAGAGATAGGGTTGCCGACATCGGGTGGTTGATTCGCAAGCTCCTTTAGTCTTTTGCAGTATGCAACAAGAGAAGGTAGTGCAGAGAGTTTTAGGTTGGTAAATTCCTACTCCAGGGCAGCCGCCCAGGAAACCTTATTATTAAGAAAAATATTCTTGATGAAACCCAAGTGTGATGCGCTGTTGAATCCGGTGTGAGAACTTAAATAAGTAGTTAGTCCGATAAGGTACCGTAGATCCATTGAAGGATCACAATGTCAATCTCTGCCTAAGAGTCATAATCTTCATCCTCTTTGGCGGGTGATGGCGTACCATCAATGTGAGACACAACTTGATAGCCTCTCGCATGGTGTTGAAACAGTTGAACACTTGAACCCATGACGGATAAGAGACTTTATGGCCATCAAAAACTCAGTTTTTGCTGAATATTGGTGACCATATACACTGGGTGCAACGATGGTGTTTTAGAGGGCGATGAGTCTCCTTTGCGGTCTCTTTTCTGGCCATATTTGCCATGGTGAGAGGCTGTAACAAACAAATTTCGCTAGGTGGCGGTGGCGGCCCGAACAAGAGATTTTTAGACAGTGGCAGCAGAATTAGGTTACTGAGCAGTAGACTCTAATACCATGTTGGTTTGAGAATATTTCCTTGAGGATTTCCATTGAATATCAAAGATATATAATACAAATTTCCAACTAACTTCTAAACCAAATAAGGGGACTAGATATTTACAATAATTACAAATACATTAAATATATACAAGATATGAACTCAATTACAAAAGGACAAAGAAAGCTTATATAAGATCAAAAATCAGCAACTAATATAACTCCAGAGTCACAATAGGCCCCTGTTTTGAAAAGTGAATGTGAATTTATAATATTTAATATTTAGGCTTATTTTTGAATGGGTTGACCAGGCGAACTCTTTTCTGACTATTTGTGACCCAAACCCATTAGCCCCAAGCCCCCAACCTTAACTTGTTTATTTTGTGTCAGGTTTGTGTTCTATTTACGTATCGTGTTAGGCTGTGCTGCCCCTAGTTTGGATGTGGTTCGATGCTCACATATAGTGATGTTAAGTGTTTGGCAAATTTGGATTATTTAAGGATGTAATTTATAAACTAAGGGTAAAATCAGGGTATATTAGTATATAAGCAATTTTACTCTACCTGTTGATAATCAGTTTTATTGCATGCACTATAAAACTAATTATATGACTCCTAAACAATCATATAATCTCCTAAACAATCATATAATCATAAGTCATAAGGGAAGTTCACTGCTGTGTAGTGGTTTTCTAATTTGGATGCACAGTATGAAAGTATGCTAATATTCAGAATCAGATTATCAGATAATTAACTATATAATAGATCGCAGTGCACTTTAGTGTTTGGATGGAACTTGTATTGCTTTGCTTAAAGTTGCAAATTGTAATAATCACAGTAAAAAAAAAAAAAATTGAAAGGCGAAGACTCACACACCCACATCGGCACACCCCATAAATTCTACTCCTTGTCTCAAGTGAGACTCAAACCTTAAACCTCGCTTAGGGAAAACATCTTACCACACCATGATACCACTAGGACAAAGGCCCTTAGGTGTAGACGTGTAGTAATCACATTTAGTGATGTTGAGTGTTTGGGAAATTGTGATTATTAAAGTACATAAGTAATTTATTTTTTATTCTACGCATCCATTAATTAAATTTGTTGCAACCAGCATGATATTTTTTAAAACTTTGTTAATTGGCATGCTGCTTAATATGCGGTTTTGATTGTCCTTTAGGCAGCATCTGAACTTATAAAGGCTAATGTGGAGCCAATTCTTGAGCAATATAGACCAATAGTACTGTCTTCTCTGTCATTTTCCAAGTTTACCCTTGGCACTGTCGCGCCACAATTTACAGGTAAGCCAAATGATGTTTTCTTCAGTTGCCTTTACTCTTTCATTTGTTTTTAAGGCTTTTTAATTCTTTTATTTCAACCCATTGGTTATAGTGGTTATGTAGTATGATTTGCTATTTTAAAATGATTTCAGATATTCTTGAATTCTAATTGATTATGTTTTTAGGAGTTTCTATAATTGAAGGTGGAGATGACGGCATAACTATGGAATTAGAGATGAATTGGGATGGGAACCCGAGTATAATACTTGATATTAAGACTAGACTTGGAGTTGGATTGCCTGTGCAGGTACAATTTGGCTCGCCATCATTGTGCTCTTTATGAATATTGAACAAGTAATAATTGGATTTAACTTTATTACCATTAACAATTTAAGAAATACATATTTGATTTTATCCCATGAACCCTAGCAAGACATTTCAAAGGGTTTCTGGATATGCCTAGTAAAAATGATTATTGCAATTTAAAACTGTAATAATAAGATTTACATTGTTTGGCAAGATCGATTATGATTATGATTTCTTGATTTTAAAACCCCAAACTAAACAAATTTTGAGAAGCAAACAAGGATCTGATGCAAGGAAAAAAGGGAAAATTAAGGGTAAATGTAAAATTACCTCATAACCACCCCTAACTTTAATCTTATGATTATTTCATTACTAGGTTAGTACCCCGTGTATTACACGGGTTGAATAAATAAATATCAAATAATTAGTAACAAAAATTTATGAATTATAAAACAATATCTTGAGATGTGATATAATTAAAATTGCATACGAGTAAGGACTTTAAATAATAAAACAACGATGTTATTTTTAAACTTTTATTTTTCATTTTCTTTTAAAAATTTTTTTTAAATACTTTTTTCAAAACAAACCATTTTTAAAAAAATCATTTAAATAAAATTTCTTATTATTACTTTGATTTTTTATTATTTTTGTTCATTAAAAAATTATTTTTTAAAAACACAAGTTTTAAAATATTTTGTATTTTTAAAAAAGTTTGATGTTTTAGAAAAAAGTTCTTATTTTATAAATAAATTGTTTATCTAAAATTGCATTTATAGAAATATTTCTTTCTTAATTTATAAAAAAATATTTTTAATCTTAAAAAAATTAAATAAAACTATTAGTAGTTAATGCACTTATTTACTAAGAGAGAGAAGGTGGAAAATAAGATTTAGAAGGTCTATAATTGCCTTGTTCACCAAAAAGCCTTCTTTTATTAGTATAGATAGATTTCATTCATACAGTTGGTTTTAGCTCACTAAATCATACAGAGACACATCTGACACCCCTAACTTTGGGGTTTCGAACCAAAGATTATGTGATGCCACATTTCGTTGGTAATGTACATACATATGACAATTTAATTATTTTCTATAGGTGAAGAATATTGCATTTACTGGGGTTTTCAGGTTGATTTTTAAGCCCCTAGTTCCTGAGTTTCCTTGTTTTGGTGCTGTATCATTTTCTTTGAGACACAAGGTACATGTTTTTTCTCTGTAATCTGTTAATCTAGTTACACTTTCATTGGCTAGAGTAAGATATTCATTTTTTCTTTGATTTTTGCAGAAACAAATGGATTTTACACTGAAAGTAGTTGGTGGTGACATTTCAGCTATTCCTGGTGTTGCTGATGCCCTTGAGGTAAAGATTTTCTATACAGAGTTAATTTCAATTTTACTCCTCAAAGTTTGACAAAAGAAACCATTTTTCTCCAAAAAATCAAAAACATCAATTTACTTCCAAAAGTTTCATAAGTTGTTTCAATTTCAGTTCAAAAGTTTCGTTATCTTGGGTTCAAGTTGAAATAACTTATAAAATTTTTGGACTGAAATTGAAACAACTTATGACACTTTTGGAGGTAAATTGGTTTTTTTTAATCTTTTAGAAAAAAAAAATGATTATTTTTGTCAAAACTTAAGGAGCAAAATCGAACTTAACTCTTCTATATATTTGTGTGTGTTGCCAATATGAGAATGAGATGCATAAGGTGTCAATTTTGACCCAATTGCTTATAAACAAGGAACAGGGCAAACATGTTGGAAGTTGCCCAAACTTTCGTTTCATTTAAAGAGTTAGATTATTATTGTAATAATGCACACATTAGTTATTTATGTTTTCTCAAAAATGGGTAAAAGATGCCATGCCAAAATGACATGTTTCAACTTGAACTTGTTTTGACCTGTTGCTCAACCTTCCCACTTGCTATCTTTAGCATCATGTATCTTGCATGTTAAGGTTCCATTCATTTGTTCAGTTCTGTCCATCCTTTGGATTCCAATATCTTACATCTAGTCATGCTATGCAGGGTGGGACCCCATTAAATGAATATACTTAACAATCCTAAAGTTCATATGTTGGAACTCTAAAACATGTATATGTTTTTTCTTAGAAGTTTTCTTCTTTATGCAGAGTACTATACGTGATGCTGTTGAGGATTCAATCACCTGGCCAGTTCGAAAAGTTATTCCAATTTTGCCTGGAGATTACAGGTACATCTGTAATCATACATGTGGCAGTTTTGACCCACTTATTTATGAGTGGGTCCACATGCGTTATATTTCACCTTTCACGGTCAAATAAAAAATATCTTGAAAGAAAATGGTTTGAATAAGTCAAGCAGGTCAAAAGTCCACCAAAGTCCACGGAATTGTATTTTTAGTGCGTAAAACCTCTTAATCTTTTTACTCATAAAGTTATTTTATTTTATTTAAATAGTATAATTTTCTGCTCATATTTGTCAAACCATTTTTGTATAAAGAATATTTAGAGTTTCCAGCCAGATGTTTAAGTCAACCGACACAATCCCTATTAATGAATTTACTCGTTTGCAACCTATATGCAAACTTAACAAAATAGCTTGTTTGTAGAAGAATAAAACAAATACGTTTTGAGTTTATCTGATCCATTGATGATTTTCTTTGTTATTAGTGACCTTGAACTAAAGCCTGTGGGTACATTGGAGGTGAAACTGGTTCAAGCTCAAGGTTTAACAAATAAAGACATTATTGGGAAGTCTGATCCTTTTGCAGAGTTATATATACGTCCCTTACGTGATAGAATGAAAACCAGTAAAGTTATTGTATGTAATCTATTTTCTTGAATCCATTAGTCGCTCTTTAGGTATTTAAAGATAATTAAACTTCTGGCTGTTACTTTTCAGAACAATGACTTGAATCCAATTTGGAACGAACATTTTGAGTTTGTGGTTGAAGATGTTTCCACGCAACACTTGACAGTGAAAATATATGATGATGAAGGGCTTCAAGCTGCTGAACTCCTTGGATGTGCTCAAGTACAGTTAAGTCAACTTGAGCCTGGAAAAGTGAAGGATGTTTGGATAAAATTGGTAAAAGATTTGGATATTCAGAGAGATAATAAAGATAGGGGAAAGGTAAGCAAATGAATTCTTATCCTTGATAGTTTGATAATAAAGGTTGGGCGGGTCAAGTTGCATTTTAAAACTGTTTGGGTTGGGTTGACTTTGTAAATATCAAAGAGGTTTACGAAGGAGAAGATTGAGAGGAAACAATCAAACACACGAGTTTGGTTTTGATTTTGCCTGTCTTATGAAGCATCAAATTGAGTTTTTATGGTACATTAATTAGTCATTTTTTGTGCGAGAGCACCTCTCGCGTACCTTGAAGGTTTTATGCGGTAAAAATACACTTTTGGGCAACTTTCGGTGTGGCCTGTTCATAAGTAAACAGGTCAAAATTGCCACCTTTAGTTAAATGCTACAGATACTACTTTACTTATAAACATATTGCTTTTGTCTAGCAGAGTAGGTGTTTCATTGCACCTTAAAGATCGCTTTATTTAATGAAGCTTTCTTGTCTATAAATTGTAGCAAGTTCGACTCATTTTTCTAAATTTATCAATTTTGGTTGCATTTTATATCAAAAGGCTCAAATAAAAAATTAAGGTAGCTAATAAGGAAGCAAATTGAAAGTTTCCTGCATGTTTCATGTTCCCTATTTTCCTTCTAGTAGTGGGTAGTCAAAACTATTTCATTCTATTTTACATATGCTGTTGCCTATTAAATGCATGGCTTGTTTTCTTTGAAGATTATGAAATGAATATTACTTGAATTCTCCAGTCTTCGTTGTCTGCTGCTTCTGCAATTTTCCTACTCTACTCTTGGCTAAAGCCCAGGAGAACATACCATCTCTCAAAATGTATGCAAATGCTTACAGTTTCCTAAAGCATGTTACTATAAAAATACATTATTGTTTTAATATTATAGTTTTTCGTATCACATGTAACTTTATATTTTTGTAAAACTAATACTGCAAGAGAAAAGAGTAACAAGTCTATCCAGCAAGACCCCATGCCCATATATGCAAAACAAATGCTCATTGACCTGCACCAATTGACTCATTACCAACCGACCTGCCTGCCTGAACAACCCGTTTTGCCACCTTTACCTATATGACATATTTTATATGATAGTGAAGTGATCGACATACTTCTGTCAACCTTAAGACAAAAAGACCTCATCATTTGTTTACACTCATTTTCTTATTTTGATTCTTTACTTGTAGGTGCACTTGGAACTGCTGTATTGCCCATACGGCATGGAAAACGGGTTCACAAACCCATTTACTTCTAACTTCACAATGACATCCCTAGAAAAGGTTCTTAAAAGTGGTGATACTGAAAATGGTGATTTAGTAAATAAAAAAAGAACAGTAATTATAAGAGGAGTGCTTTCTGTCACTGTGATATCTGCTGAAGACTTGCCGCCTACAGATCTGTTGGGAAAGGCTGATCCTTTTGTTGTACTCACTATGAAAAAAACTGGGATGAAAAACAGCACTAGGGTACTTTACTCCTTTAATGAGTTCACTTGTAAATATTATTATATTTGTTCTAAAGGGTTTTATTATTTGTTTGTAGGTTGTGAATGAGAACTTGAACCCTGTTTGGAACCAAACTTTTGACTTTGTTGTGGAGGATGGGTTGCATGATATGCTTATTTTGGAAGTATATGACCATGATACATTCGGGAAGGTATGGATATATTTAAAAAAGTTTTATTCGTCTAAGACAAATTCCTTTGTTATGATCTATGGGTGGCAAATTGGTTGGGGTGGGCCAAAACGGGTACTTTTGTTATGCTTGCTAATCTGAAACACTTTTCTACCAAAACTTTCATTCATTTAAAATTTCTAACAAGAAGCATCTAATATGATTACAAAATATAGTATTTCAATAAAAAATAATAAAATGATTTAGGAGGTTTTGTGCATTATAATTGCAATTTAAGCTGCTTATAACCCATTTCCTTCTAGCTATTTTTTACCCTTTCTGTATAAAATCGACCCATTTTATAAGTGAACATTTTGATACGCCATCTATATAACGATTGTTTTCGTTCTTTCATGTCTTCCAAGGAAAAGTACTTGGCTACACTCCCATTATACTTTTTATAATTATTTTTTTGTTTTTTTTTAGTTCAAAGAAGAAAATATTGTTAAAAAATAAATAAATAAAGTTAGGTGAGTATAAGATTTTTATCCCATTATAATTGAGTCAATTTACAAATAAGTGTCATGTCATGTTCCAAAAATTTTTATTTCTAGCGCCATCATGTTCCAACAAAGTTTTGGCACATCAATTCTACTTTCTGGCCACAAGAGTAAAAAATCGGTTAAATGTCGGTTCTTCATTTTGAAATCTTTAGGTGTTGAATTTGAAATTTGAATCATTTGAAAAATTGTTAATGTGCAGGATTACATGGGAAGATGCATTTTGACCCTAACAAGGGTTATATTGGAAGGTGAATACAAAGACAGTTTTCCACTTGATGGTGCTAAATCTGGAAAACTCAATTTGAATCTCAAGTGGATGCCTCAACCAATTTACCGGGATTCTTAGCATTCAACACCATCATCTCAGCATCTGAATGATCGTCGGGTACACGTGATGTACATAACGTCGTGAAATTGTTGTAAAATACAAAGATTATTGATTTAGACTTTGAAGATAATAAGGGCATACACTTGTTCAGGTGTAGAATTTTGGTCTTCCTTTGTATCTTATGTAGCTTTTTTGTTATGTTTGATTTGGACCTTGAAATCATCAACTATGGAAGAAATTTTCATCTTCTGAGTCTTTATTATTCCATCAGGATAAATTTCATCTTCTGAGTCTTTAAGGAAGATTTAGCTTAAGTGGTACTGTTGGGTGTCATTTGTTTTATCGTTGTTTATGTCATATCAAAAAAAATTGATATGACATGACGTGGCTTTACTACGAACAATGTTTATTCATAGCATTGTTCTTAGAACATCCACAATAGTTGGTTTTGGGGCATTTTGAAGAGAGAGTGGATGATGTAGAAGAGAGAAGACATTGTGCGGAAGAGATATGACAACGGGGACGTTCTTGTGCAAAAATCCCAAGAAAGGGATTTGTGAGTTAACGGAGGAGAGAGACATGGTGCGTTTTTGGGTTGTTTTTGGTGTCGGTGTTGACGCTAAGGGGCAAATATTGGTCCAGGGTGAGGTGCTCGCAAGGAGTAGGTTTCGAAGCCTCCTATTGTTGATTTTTATTATGATTATTGTGTATATCTAGCGTTCATATGCGTCCACTTCCTAACTGCCATTTGATGAAATACTATGACAAGAACTTATTTTAGACTGTTAGATAAGTAAATAACACATAAAAACAGTAATCAGATCTATATAATATGTAAAACCTTTTACAAGCTTACTATATTGATAACTGTGTAAATTAGGAGCATAATAAGGAGAAGAGTAAAATACTTTTTTTTGTCTATATCATTTGGTTATTTTAACCATTTGAGTCCAAAAAATAATCTTTTGTCATATCATGCCTTGTGGTTTAATTTTTGTAACGGTTTTGGTACTTCGCACTAACTCTGTTAGTTTTTGCTGTTAATTCCAGGGTATTTTAGTCATTTTGCATCTAAAAAGTGGGCCCATACCATGGCCACTACAAAGTGAACCACACCACCGCCTCTATCCTCCAACACCATCGTAGTTTTTCACCAACACCACCATCGCCGTCATCCTTTCATCTACCAAAGTGCACGAGGCCACTACCATCCCCTCCCCTTTTCCTTTTGTTCATGGAACCACCACCCATAACTGTCATCAGCTGCTTCATCTGGTTTCATCTTCATCTTCATTTTCCTCATCTGAAAACTAAACAAATGAACTCGTACAAAATCGAGAGGGAGTAAGAGATCTTGCGATGGTGGTTTTCGGAAATCAAGAGGGACATAGACAGATGTAGCGATGGTGGCTATTGGAAATTGAGAGGGAGAAAGACAAATGAGAAAGAAGACAGTGGCGATGGGGATTGTTGGAAACCGAGAGGGAGAGAGACAGATGAGGCGATAGATGCTGTGAAATCAAAAGGGAAAGACAATGACATAAAATTACGTCATTTGTATGTTTTAGGATTAACTTAGGTTTTGATTATTACAATTAGGGCTTCGACAATATTAAAATTACTTGTGTTTAGTTTATTTAAACTTTTTTAAGTCGCTCGTTGCGTTTGAATAACCAATCGATTTGAAAAAGACATTTAAATAAGGCATACAAATTTAGACAAAAGTTTAATTAGTTAAATGGTTTAAAAAGCCGTTTAAGTAAAACATTTAAAAAATGTAAAGATTTTAAAGAAATTTAATTAAGACGGACGATTAAAAAAATAAGTTTAAAAAGTCGAATGGTTATAAAAAATAAGTTTAAGAAGTCTAAAGATTTTAACACCGACTGTTTGAATATGAATGATTTAAAAATTATTTAAAAAACCAACCTTTTAAAAACAATTTTAAAAACCAATTGTTTAAAAAATGATGTTTAAAAAACCAAATGGTTTAAAACACTTACAAATGTTTTTTAGTAATTATATAATCGGTTTAAAATCCAAACAGTTAAAAAAATATTTTCAAAACCTTTAAAAAATAAAAATAAAAATCTTTTATACATATACATACATACATATATATATATATATATATATATATATATATATATATATATATATATATATATATATATATATATAACATGTTTGTGTGAGAGAGTAAGTTACGTTTTTGGTCCTTGAGGTTATTAAAAATAACCATTTGAGTCCAAGGGCAATTCGGTCATTTTATTAGAAACTAACTGAAAAATTTAACTCTGTTAGTGTATTGAACTAAAAGAGTTATAGAATACAAATCATAGGGCTTGATTTGTTAGAAAATTCTTTTTTGGACTCAAATGGTTAAAATAACCAAAACACATGGACCAAAATAGTAATTTACTCTTCTTAGAATTTATATTTATATTTTTTTAATTATTTTATGTATATTGCAAAAACAACCCCTGAAGTTATCTTAATAATTTACAAAAATAGTCCTTCCATGTAGAATAATCAAAATACCTTTGGAGTTAACAAAAAAAAAACTAACAGAATTAATAGTAAGGACCAAAACAATTATAAAATGTAAACCGCAAGTCATGATGTGATAAAAGATTTCTTTTGGGACTCAAAATGTTAAAATGATCAAACCAAAGTCACCAAAATTGTTATTTACTCTAAGGAGAATTTAACATATTTCTATTCCATAATTTAACTAGTTTTCAAACTATACAATGTTCGTTTATAGCATCCTGTAAAAGAAGCACAAAACCGTGTAGGAGAATTTTGTAGAAATGAGTTTGTACAAGTATATGTAATTATTATTTGTATAATTATCAACTAGGATTTTAACCAGTACTTTGCCGCGAGGCTAGTCACTTTGTAATGCTATGATTTAACCAATGTTTTCAGAACCGGATCGGACGTCGAATCGGACGCTTTACTGGTTTGGTGGTCGGACCGGTCGGACCGGATTTAAGAACTGGATGACGTCATAATTATATATATACTATATTATATATAGTTATATATATAATTAAATATAAGTAATTTATATATGTATTTTATAGTTATATATAAAACTTAACTATATTTTTATATCCAACACACTAATTTAAGGTTTAACACCCCGTTTTTACCCATTAAAATCAAAAAAATAAAAAAAATACAAAAAAAATACAAAAACCGTTCCGAACCGGTCCGGTTTCCCGGTCCGACCAGCGGTTCGGGACGAACCGGCCGGTTCGACCAGTCCAAAACGAGTCGCACCGAACCGGACCGGCTAGGTGGCCGATCCCTGGTCGAACCGGTCGGACCGGCCGGTCCGATCCGGTCGTGATAACATTGGATTTAACGTCAGATGCACGTTATATCATAACAAAGATTAGGCATTACCATAGCAAGCATCAATGCTTGATTATTTATAGACATAAGTTCAAAATTAACTCTAAAAGCACTAATAGTGTTTGGCCATATTTATTGATTACTTCACCAACTCTACTACTTTATTAACCATTCATTCACCTCCAACAAAAAAACCTCCAACAACATGTGGTTATATGAATAATCATATCAAAGATACGAAGAAAAATGAACACAAAAAACACACTTCCAAAGAAAATGTGTTATTTTTACTTGAAAATAAATAAAAGTTATTGGTTTCAAATAAATAAAACCATAATCTAAATATATATCAAAAGCAAAACTTTAGCAAATCAAGAAACGTACGCAAAATAATAAATTAAAAAGTTTTAAACAATAAAATAAAAAAAATACAGAAAAGTAATTGTTAGGAAACCATGTAATTCGAATAGTTGAAGGTTAACAATCAAAATAAAAATCAAGTAAAAAACAGCTTTTAATACTTTGTGAGTTGACAACTCATTGAAGGACCTAGAGGCTACATTTTTTTTGAAAGTAAAATGTAGGATTTTGCTTTGGAGAATAGGTGCTATCTTAATCGGGCCCACCTATTCGTTTCCCAGCCGAAACCGCACCCCCAACCCCCTCAGGAGGAAATCCATCGTTGAGAAAACCCCCTGGCTCAACCATGAGCATTTTTGCTTAGAGTAAGACTTGAACTCATGACCTCCTAATATTTACATGTCATGTGTACCTCATCTTAACCAGTTGGGCTAAGGATTAAATATTGATGCATTAAAAAAAGAAAAGAAATAACAATTGATGATGGCGATAAAAATCCACGTACATGTAGCCTCTAGGTTCCCAAAACCACAAAAGCCTTATAGTCAAATTAGACAGTTACATAATAAACTGGTCACCAAGCATATTAACACATTGTTACCACAGACAAGTAATTTTAAAATCCAACAAATTCTTTTTGGATAAGCAAAGGCTCATCTTCATCAAGCAACCAACAACCCAACATCATCAACATCCAACAATGAGAATATGCTTTAATAATTTTTTAAACCTACAATCTGAAATAATATTTAGTACACATTCATAAACGAACACAGTCTCATATTAGAAAATCCTAGCTATCTTGACACCTGACAATAAACAAACGCATCTCAGATGAGGATACACCATCATCATCATTGATAAATATAACAGGATAGTTTGCAAGGTGAAACCCCACCTAAACACAAGCAACAATTATATATTTGTATTTGTAAATGTCTTAAAATTAAAAAAAAAACCAATTCTTCATCGACACCTGTTAATAAAATCCTTAAAATACACACACACATGATCAGATAACAAAAGGGAATAATCGGAGTTATGAAAGCATCCAAAACAAGTAATAAACCAGACTTAAGCCACCCACTACCATGGGCGCTGTCGCACGCCCGCAGGCAACGACGCGGCTCAAAGAAAATATAGATGAACCACGACGATACCATGCATGTGACGATACACAGCCGTTGCTAAATAGAGAAGAAATCGGAGGCAACATCACATGTGACACTCAAAAGGCAGACGAACGCCATCGGTGATGATGGGCACCTCCCTTTTCTCTGGGGTGTTTGGGAAACCTAATTTTTAACAAACTTTTGACTTATTAACTTTTAAAAAATTAATAAGTTAATAAGTATTTTTGGGAAGCATATAAGAAAAAGTTAACAAGTAAATTTAAAGGGTTGATAAGTAAATTTTAAAAAGTTAAAAATAGTTGATTTTCAAAAATAACTTTCAAAAAAAATAAACCCCTTCATCTTCGATTCCCCCACTACTTTCTCTCTCTATAAAAAATAATTATTTTTTAAAAAATAACTTTTGAAAAAAATAAGCAATCCCAAACGTCCTCTCTATCTCCGATTCTTCAACTACTTTCTCTCTTTATAAGGTTGAAAGGTAAAGAAAAAATAAAAAGCATTTATAAACTTTTGAACTCTCTCTATAAACTAAATATAAAAGTAACAAAAGTGTGAAAAAAATAAAACCACAAAAGTTTTATGGCGAAATTAAAAAGATACAATAATACACTAGTTCCAACGATAAAAAAAAATAATTTATAGATTCTAATAAAACAACTTTTCTCAAGCCACATGTCATTCTCTTAACTTATCTTGTTGCCACTTGTTATTTTTCTAGACATTATCACCTAATTTTTCCCTTCAAAAGAGTATTATAGTAATTTAAACATTAAAACTAATTTCTCTCTCTTATTAAAGATCAATTTTATTAATGGCAAATTGGATTTGAATAATCCAAACTATTACCTATTGGCCGATAATAATCCATACTATTAATTTGGCCGGTAACACTCCAAACTTTCACTTTTATAACCAACAACAGTCCCAGTGACATAATTTTTAATTTTTAACGCTTAATTTGTATCTATTTTAGTCTCAATTTAGCTTGTATGTTTCTTCATTTGTTCATAATTATTGTTGCGAACCGAATCGAGTCTAAATCAAACATAAAAAATTGAAAATTATGTCATTGGGACTGTTGTTGGTAATACAAGTGAAAGTTGGGAGTGTTACCTGCCAAATTGATAATATGGATTATTAACGGCCAATAGATAATAGTTTGGATTATTAAAATCCAATTTGCCTTTATTAATTATAATATTTCTCTCTCTCATCTAAATTTTTTAAAATCAATGTATATTTTTAAAGTTAAATTTTATTAAGAAAATAAAAAATCACATTTTTTAATTAAAATAGAACTAATAATAAATTTTTTTTTTATATAATATGAAATTTTTAAAAATGCTAAACCTTTTTGTAACAAAATATTTTAAATCCGTCCTTTTTTTAAAAAAATATAAAAAATGTGAACTTTTCTAAAAACAATCTTATTAAAACAACTAGAATAATTACAAACCATAGTTTTTAATAAACAAGATTTTTATAAAAATAAATTCTTTTATAAAAGAATCTTAATACAAATATTTAAAAATAAACTATTTAGATAAGAGAATTAAAAAATAATATAATTGTTTTATTTTCTTGAACCATTACGTATATAAAATTCATATCTTATATTAAAATATCGTCTGTAAATCTTTGTGTTTATTACTAACTATAATCCGTTTAATAAATGTGTTTCTAGCCTATCTATCTATCTATATATCTATCTGTCTGTTTGTCTATCAATCTATCTATAATAAGAAAAAAAATAAAAAATATTGAATACTAATAATATTACTCATAATATTACTTATTTCTCTCTATTATTAAAACTAATATTGAATACTAATAATATTATTCATACTACGTTCAAATTAAAAAATATATAATTTAATAAATTGAAAATCTATTTATTTAAAATTAAAAACACACTTTTTTAAAAACAAAAAAGCAACATACTTTTTTTAAAAAATCATTTTACTTAAAACAAAATATTTACAAACCATAAATTTTTATATAACAAAAGTTTAAGAAAAATATATTATTGTTTATTTACTTAAAGTAGCTATTTATAAATAATTATAATCATATTTTATCTTTAAGCATAGTTTTATAATTTATTATTTTTTTACTAATTATTTAATAATTTATATATTCAACCCGTGTAATACACGAGGTACTAACCTATTGTGTATTATAATTAATGGTTTTGCTGTCTTCTTGGTAAAAGCTTCAAAACAAACTAAAAGATATATAAAATTCCGAATATATTACTTTGACCACAAACTTTCTTTAAATTGTCCTTTTTGACTTTAATATTCCCAAAATGTCCCCTCTAAAAACAAGCGGATAACGGAATGTCCATATGCCATAGCGAAAATAACGAAAGTTTAGTTTAAACACGGACGTTCGTCTATAAATATCGTCCTCACTTTAACGGAGTAGGCCGAACTTTTCATGGACTCGTATAAATAGTATAAAGCTATTATTTTTAATTTTAATATTATATTTGTTATAATTAATTTTACTCATATTATGTTTTCTCTCATAAGTTGAAAAATGTAACGTTTTATGAAATTAAACTAAAATATTATTCAAAACCGAGTCAAGGTAAACTTATATCGAAACGTTCAATTAAATTTGACCTAACTCGGTTTTGAATAAAATTTATTTCGGCAAGTAGATAAAAATAAACACATTACAACGACATATTCGAAATTTTATAAATTATTATATTATAAAACTTATAGGAGAAAAACAAAATATAAGTAAAAATTAATTAAATTATTGTAATAATCAAAATCAAATCTCACAAGTTATCTCAAAAGTTCCGCCGACTATTAAATGTGGGCGGACGCCTCTATAATATGCGGGGCACGTCCATATTTTAACATGTGGCTTTATTTTGACCTTATAAACAAGTTCGAAAGATCATATTTTAAAATCGTCCCGCCTGTATTCAGTAGGGACAATGATGTAAGAATATTCCAAAGAGATATTTTGTAAAACTTTCAAGGTCAATGAGACATTTAAGGAATTTTTAAGTAAAAATGTATGAGATATCAATTCTCTCAGAAAAACTCGAGGGTTGCCTTCGACAACATTCACCGTAAACCATCACGAGAATATAAAAAGGAAGGAGTGAGGCCGCCTAAATCCAAATCCATAAACCCCGAAACAAAACTAAGTTGCTCCTCGTTAAATTTTCAGGTGTGCAATGGGTCAAACCCGAACCGGACAGGCTCAAACTGGCACGAACAAAGGACCAAAATGTATTTTTATTTGCCTAAATCAGTTTTCTTGATAAAGCAATCCATGATCATCAATTAAAGTATTAAACACAATTCTTTTTGAATTTTTTACAGCTACAATCAAACTAAAAAGTGGCACACAAACTTCTTAAAGTTCTAAAACACCATAAAGAATCTGATCATAACCATAAAACTTACAATTTGTCACACACAAAAGCTTTTATCCAAGCTCAAAGAATGGTAGGTAATCATATTCTACAGGTTACATGTATATCTTACTAAATTAAGTTTGTAAACGATGGCGTTAAATCATAGGTGGATGGCGTTAAATCATAGGTCTCGTCAGCTAGGGGCCCACGTTGACACGCTAAGTCATGAATGTCCCTCACGATGTCAAACACGGCCTCTGGTTGAGCCAACTTAAGGCAGTTTTCTGACATTTTCTTGAGCTCATCTGAGTTGGTGTTGAACCATCCAGCCACTATCCGTGCTGTTTCTTTTGGGCTTCGGGTGAACACGCCCGCACCATTGCCCACCACGTATGGGACGTTACCTTTTTCCTGTTGGTCCAAAATGAAGCAGCTCAATTTAGGCTATAATTTTCATCTAACGGGCTAAACATGTAAAAACTTTAATATCAGTTAAAATGGAAATGTGTTTTTGACCCGTTACCCAACCCACCAGACTCGCCCATTTTCCATCTCTCAACCTATGTTTCATAACTTTGATTGTTCATTGACCCTATCGGTTGGGTCATTATGTCAACATACAGTTTGAAAGAGTTATTCAAATTATGTTTTTTTCAGATCGAATCCTACTGAATTAACATGAGGAGATCAGGGCATTCTTGAAAAACATGTATGTACGAAAAATGTCAAAACATGTAGAAGTAGAATTTACATACTTGTCCCGGAATGTAGTCATTGAGGATGATCGGTAACCCTCTGATCAACGCCTCAGCAATCGTACCAGGCCCCGCCTACACAATCCAATGAAAATAATCAAGACATGGAAATATTTTGAGATTAACATCCAACAAAGATAAACTGGAAAATATGCAAATCTTTAGAGAGCCCTTTTGCATAACAGAAGTAATAATGCAAAATTAATAACCAAAAAAATATTTTTTTTTTTAAATCCAGGGCTCATAATATGAATCCAAAAGCAAGATTTAAGTACCCGTCTCAGTTTCATGAGATAGACCGGTTTAAAGATCATACCTTGGTTATAATACAGTCACAAGCACCCATCCATTTCTGCATTTGTGTCTCAAATCCTCTAACCTATGATAAAGAAACCAAAAATTTGTACTTATGTTTTTTGTTTTAAATCAAATTATAAACATGGCAATGAGCAGGTCGGATGGTGGGTCAAAAATGGTCCTTTTCGTGTGGATTGAAATGGGTCGGCTTGGGTTGACCGAAGCACTTTTTGTCCAATTTTCATGTTCTAAGAAACAATGAGCATGTCAAGTAACAAAGTTAATACTGTGCATTTTGGCAATTGAACCGTTTGACTTGTGTCCTTTTAAGATAAAGTTTTTGAATTTTATCCATGTGAACCATTGAAGACAAATGTAATCCGAATCAACCCATTCATATGTAAATGGCTCGTATCCATCGTTTCAGCTAGGACTACTAGGGTATTAAACCCCATTCGCTCCCCTAGCTTTTGTCACAAAATTGTCGCCTATAGCAAAATATAAATCTTCTATACCTTAACAGGAATATTCCACTCCAAAGATTCGAGGGAAGACGCTAAAGCCTTGTTTCGACCACATATTATGACCATTTGTCCCAATGGTTTCCCATTTTCTTTATCGAATAAAGATTCTGCAAGAGCCTTTGCAGTTTTCTTCACGGGGCCCATTCCTTCACCACCTCCCATCAACAAGACTGCAGGCAATACAGGATCCAACTCTAGCTCAGCTCGTAAGTCATCCTGTAAGAACCCGAAGTACCATGATTAAAAAGAGGGTGCTAATAGGATAAACAGGTAACACAATTTTGTCAAATATTATTTTTAGGTAACCAGCTTTCTTTAGGCCAAAAAAAAAAAACCGTCAAAGTTTCAAAATTTTCATTTTAAGATAATTCGTTCGGGTTATTGGGTCAAAACTGATGATGTGTTGGTAACTTTTGTCATAACTGACGACACGCCTCTAAACCTGTTAACTACTTAACTTAGAACATAGAAGACTACCTTACATATTTGAAAGTTAAATGGTTTTATGTGGCCTAAAAAAATGGTCTCTAAAACACAAAGGGAAAAACGGTAACCTTGTTGAGGACAGCACGGGCGAAAGAGGGTCGAATGGGTAATCCAAAAACACGTACTTGGTTTGGTTCAAGGCGGTCTAGTAAAGCCCTCTTTGCTACCTCTTGTGAAGGGCAATAACATCTTTTGACACCTGGGTGAAACCTGGTTACACAAAAGAAATTTGAATATTATACGGTGGATTTAATTCTTTAATAAGGCCTAACAGTATGGGCAATTATGAGTTTTACCAGGTTCGGTGGCATGTATTAAGATCTGTAATAACAGTCACAAAGATGACTTTCTTTTGTAATCCTTGCCATTTTAGTACCCGTAATGGAATGTGTTGCATAAGAGGATGAACACTGATGATAATGTCCGGCTTGTACTCCATTAAGCCCGCCTCAACCTCCCTACAATTGAAGATTTTGTCACATGAGAAAACAATCAACAACCAACTCATTCCAACATACATACAAGTCAATAACTAGATCAATATGGCTAGGGTCAAAATGGATAATTTCTAGCATGTGTCAAAATGGGTCAGGTTAGATGGGCAAACACACACACACTTCCACTTTTTTGAATTTCATAAAAAAGTTTATAGTGTTATATATGATTACAAATATGATATTATTATAACAAGTATGCATATAAATACACTTCGGATTACTTTCAACCCATAGAAAACAGGTTGAAATGCTTCCTGTACTAAACTGATATCCTACCCTAACACATAAGAAATTACAGTCCATGGTCAATTTTACATCCTGAAGCATGATTGCACCAACATAGTGACAAAAAATTATCTTTAATTTGTGTGTTCACCGACTATGGCACGCACTGCTGTTAAGGATGTTTAAGATTACTAAAACGTTATTAAATCGAATGAAAGAATCATAGGATGTGGCTAAGTATATACTTGGCATAGAAGGCGGCAATTGCAGCAAGATAAACACCATGTATCCATCTTGGAGAAGTGCCATGAAACGCTACATTCCATAGCTGCACGTGTTTAACCATGAACTTATATTGATTTTCCATATCGTTTAATGGCCAACCAGTGTACTCCTTCCAAACATCCTTAACAAATATCTACAAAAGCCGCCGATCAAACATACAAGTGAGTGCGATTATTAGCAATCTGTTACAGCTAAAATTGAAAATCAAGATCCACAAGCAGTAATTTGCCATGGCTGATCATCAATCAAAAGATATTTCATTTCATAGGAGTCATTCTAGATTGCATAAAATTGGTTGATAAAATTGCTATACTTGTAGATTTGAGCCCAAATAACCATCAAAAATTGCCTAAAATTGTTCAATATGGCATTTATTTGGCTCATAAAGGATTCAATCCCAAAAATTATATATGTTTTTTTTTTTTTCTTTTTGCCTTTTTAAATCCTGAAGATGGTCTCAAGAAAGAACCTTTCAAGATTCAAAGAACGTGAAAACTAGTAATTTATGAGCAGCACATGATCATAAATTCATTATGCAAATTTCAACAGTTAACATCATAGGATGATTAATCCAGTGGATGTTCACATGTTAATTTCTAAATTAATTACATATAAACATATGAAGTTGAACAAAGGTGTACCCTGTATTCATCACCATATTCCATCTTGAAAGCATCCCTGATAGCCTCGGCGGAGGCACGGTGGCCACCGCCGGTGTCACTCATCAAAATAAGCACATTCTTGGTCCTATCAGCACCAAGCTGAACCATTTCCATGGTGTCATCTTCATCATGAATCTCATATCTAAATCTTTTCTGCCTGTCACCACCAAATCCGTACACTCCCACCCTTTCAAACACTGTCTTTAAAGAATTCTTCTGTGACGCCACCGTCATCACCATCGTCCACCACCACCACCTATATATACATACACTTATCTGTATGGATCTTTTAGTCAAGATCTCAACAAACCCTTCAAAGGTTTTGGATTTTAAGACAAACCCAGAAAGAAAAACCTTAAAAAGGCTTGACTTTTTATCTGATTTAAAAAATTGGGTTTCTTGAAATAAAAGGTTAATTTCAAAAAAGACGCAACAGAGACAGATTTGAATAATTGTGTTTCAAAGTGAATATTTTTCAAGAAAATATCAACAACCCACTTGTCAGAGACTTCAACCGATTAAACCCACCGGAAAAAATGGGTTTTTCCGGCGAAAGACGGTGGTTGCCGGCAATGAAAAAGAATTAACGAGACGAGACAAAATACAGAGAAATTGGGTTGATATTTTTGTTAAAATAGAGGGAATACAACGAATATTATGCTGGAATGATATCAATGGTGGGAGATTTAACGATTTGTTGTTGGAAATTGACAACCGTAGGATTAGGGTTTTGAATTGGAATGTTCGATTGTTGAGATTCGGATCTTTATTAATTTATTTGTTTATTGTTTCTTTTATTTTATTTGTTTAATAATAAGGGTTTTAAAATTGTTTAGAACAACAATGGAATCGAATCTTTAATGGGGTGTGACAAACTATATGATCAATAATTTAACTTTGGACAATGTAGCTATCATGCCCTTCAAATTTGGTGTATTTGAATTTTTGCCAAAAGATTTAGTCATGTCAAGACTCAAGATTGTGATGTCATCTTTATCAAATGTATTGATTACGTTTCTTTTTAAGGTAAATTACGAAAATGACCAATTAACCAAATCGAATTACTAAAATAACCGGTTAAAAATGGAGTTTATTAAATAAAACAGCCAATCCTATCGTTTCACGTGTCCATCCCTCGCTGACGTGGCGAGGGATTATGGGAATCCCTCGCCCAGAATCGCGTGCCAGCGAGGGATTATGGGAATCCCTCGCCCACGTGTACATCCCTCGCTGATGTGGCTTTATCCCTCGCTGACTCAGCGAGGGATTATGGGAATCCCTCGCCCAAAATTACGAAAATGCCCCCCCTCGCCCATAATTAAAAAAATAAATATATATATGTTTTTTACCAAAAAAAAATCCATATTTTTAATTATTTATTGTTTTTTAAATACTTAAAAATTTAGTTTAATTTTATTTTCATCTATATAATAAAATGTTTACCCTTAACAAAGTTATCAAATCTTACATTCTTTTCAACCTTGTTGTTACTTTTTTTTTTTAATTCTCTCAAATCAGGAAATGTCAGTTAATATCATATTATACAGTGGTGGTAAATGATATTTTGTAAACGGTGTTGGAGAGTATCTACCAATGTCATTTACCACACATTTACATTTTAATGGTAGATACTCTTCAACACTGTTTACAATATGACATTTACCACCACTGTATAGTATGATATTAACTGATATTTTTTTATTTGAGATAATTTTAAATATAAAATAACAAGAAGGTTGAGAAGAATATAAGATTTGATAATTTTGTTAAGGGTAAACATTGTATTATATAGGTGAAAATAAAATTAAATTAAATTTTTATGTATTTAAAAACAATAAATAATTAAAAAAACGGATTGTTTTTGGTTAAAAACATATATATATTTATTTTTTTAGTTATGGGCGAGGGGGGGCATTTTCGTAATTTTGGGCGAGGGATTCCCATAATCCCTCGCTGAGTCAGCGAGGGATAAAGCCACGTCAGCGAGAGATGTACACGTGGGCGAGGGATTCCCATAATCCCTCGCTGGCACGCTTTTCTGAGCGAGGGATTCCCATAATCCCTCGCCACGTCAGCGAGGGATGGACACGTGGATCGATAAGATTGGCTGTTTTATTTAATAAACTTCATTTTTAACCGGTCATTTTAATAATTCGATTTGGTCAAATGGTCATTTTCGTAATTTAACTTCTTTTTATTATCTAGTTTACAAAACATGACTATTGGTATACACTAATGGTTAAAAAATTATTTTGGTTTTGAATAAATCATGGAAATAATGAATAGAAGTTTTACCAGAAAAATAAAATCTAACATATTTTTATATGATTAATATAAAATTACGAGTTACTTACAAGAAAAGTCAGATAAGGTTTGATTTTTACTTTTAGTTTTAAATATTAGAAATTACAAGAAAACTTTGAAAGTATGCATGATTAAAGTATGCATGAACTTAACACAAATGATTTTTGACATGCAAGAATATTAATTTGTTTGTTAACTTTTAAGATGATAACCAAAATACTACTCTTTAAGAAAACGAATAAAAATCTAATTTAATTGAATGTGGTTATGGATCAAAATACTTTTCTCTTCGCCCACTATAAATTTGTCAGCACTAGCCACTAGTACCACCATGGCACGTTACCATCCATTTGATCCACCAACACTTGTGACCACCACCACCAGTGACAACCACTTTTACTGTTATTTGAAGACAAATTATTGCAAAAGTTTCTATTTATAGTTTTCGACTACCAAATACATTACACCCCACCGAAGTAATCACAAAAGATAAAACAATTTATCCCATGAGGTTTCATTTCTAGCCTTATAAGCTTTGAAGTTTTCTCTCTATCTATATGCACATAAATATCTTAATAAAATGAGTAAGAGGTTCGGACAAAGATGGGTTTTAGTTCAAGCGATTATGATTGCTTATGATGGGAAAAACTGAAAACCCCATCTCTAGTTTTCAAAATATTGGTTAAAATTCAAATGGTTTAGTAAATCATCGATGTACCATCACACTGGCAATATATAATAACCAATGTAAAAATGTTTACAGTAGGTTTTTTATATTTATATGAGTGTGTTTTTTATATTTTAAGTAATGATCGTAAGTGTTTGTGAGTAGAGGGTAGGAAAAGTTACTGTTCATCTGTATATTTGGGGAATCAATATTCAATCAGTATAAGTTTTTTAATATTTTAAAAAGTAGTTGTGAGTGGAGAAGAAAAAAAGAGTAATGATGAAAGTATTAAAAATATTATTTAATTGAGAAGGAAAGAAAAAATGTAATAATTTTTAGTGTAATTATAAGAATAAAGATAGGAAACTGATGTGAAAGCATTCAAAGTGAATTTTTTATCTTTATTCATAACATTAACAATCACTATTTTTATCTCTACTTTTCATTTAAATAATATTTTTATACTTTTATCATTATTTTTTTTTCTATTCTCTACTAACAACCACTTTCAAAAATATTAAAAAATTTATAGGGATTAAACAGTGATTCCCCAAATATACCGATAAACAGTAATATTTTCTCTACGCTTCACTCACAACCACTGAAAATCATTTATTATAATATAAAAAACACACTCAAATGTTTTTAAAAATTTAACTATGAATGCTCTGAATACCCTAAGAGAGTGGTCGGTTCATGGAATTCATGGGAATTGGAATTAGTATTGAAATTGTGTGATTTGTCAATCAAAATTATGCTTGGGTGAATAATGAGAGAGAATATCTTACCTTAAAATTCCTTTGGTTGTAGGATTTAAAATCCTTCTCTAGGTGGAAGGAATATTGAAATCACACAATCAAAGAAATTTAAGATAAAACATTCTCTCTCGTTGTTCACCCAAACATAATTTTTATTGACAAATCATATAATTTCAATATCAATTTTAATTCCTACATATTACGTGAACCGAACGTCTCCTAAAAGTAAACTTTTTTGGTGTTTTGCATAATTTTTTTTTTCATTATCCAAAAGTAGCAATGATACAAGTCTACTTTAACGTACTTCAAATTCTTAGTTTATGATGTCATAATTTTTGTAAAATGATTGCCACATGCTTTATAAATTGCTGCATGTGCAAACGCATAATCACCACATACCTTTTTATTGCAGCCATTCATACTAGATTAAATATATAAAGAAACACAATTTTTTTAATTTTAGAAAATTGAGCATATCTTTATAATCACAAAAAAAAAACAAGGATATATATCATATCTATGAAAGTAACTAAAAAAATCTGTGATTTGATTTTTTTCTAATTCTGATATATATCATATCTATGAAAGTAACTAAAAAAATCTATGATTTGATTTTTTTCTAATTCTCTCGGATATTGTAATTTTATGATTCTTTCATGATCTCGAAAATATACAAAAAAACGAGTTTTTAAACTTTTGAGTTAAATTCTAACAAAACAAAAAAAATCTAAATCATGAAATGTTAATCAGTTTTTTTTCTAATTCTCTTTTAAAAAAACAAGATATATTATACTTTTCCGATCTCGTTCATAATCTATACATTAAAAGTGGGTTCGGTTTAGACTTTCAAGCGGGATTTCATTAAATAAGAAGTTATAAATGGTTTCTAAAAGTTGTTAGATCTATGATTATCCCTGATATATAAAACTTTAAGATGAATATGCTTAAATTTGTCTATTTATTCCTTTCAAAGGAAAACTTATCAAAGTACAATTCGAAGAGAATTTGTTGACGTGAATAGTAAATAATAAGGACCTAATTGAAAGAATGAACATTTTTGAGGGGCAAAACGACAAAATACTTTCCAGGTTGGTTGCCAACAGTAAAAGTGGGTCCCAGGGTTGTAGTAAATGATAACAGGCCAAGTGCCAACATGGCCACTTGAGGTGGCTAAAAGTCAAGTTATTATTATAATATTATTATTAAGATTATTCATAATCATAATTCGGCTGCAAAATATCTTTAACAATTAATGTCTTTTAGTGTTTTTATCTGTTAAACGCCAACCCTCATGGCCTCATCCATCTGAACTCTACTTATAAAATCTACCTTTTTAAATGAAATTGTATGAATTTGTTTCGGATGATTGTTATCATGTTAATCAGTTCTATTTATTCGTTTTTTATCTGAAACTGTATCACAACTCTTAGAGGTTATAGTATAAAACTTACAACTGAAAAAACACAACACAGAGTATTTTGCCATGATCAAAACTCGAACTAATGACCTACCCTTAAAGAAACCATTGTAATATAACTGTGCGAAACATCCAATGGTTTTTATCTACTTAATGTTCATTTTATAAAACTTAAACCCTTATCATTTTATTAAGATAAAGACAAGTGTCACTAGACTAAGTGAATTAATGTATTCTTTCTAGTTACATTTTACTCGTATAATATCAAATCAATGATATAATTAGGGTAACTAACTCCTAGTTTTAGTAAAGTCTTTATGAGAATTAAGAAAAGAATACAGATTAGTTCTATTTTTGGCAGATTATTTACAACTAGTTTTTATAATATTATAATACTAGGTTAGTAACACGTGTATTACACGGGTTATATAAATAAAATACTAAAATAATTAGTAATAAAAATTTTTAAATTATAAAACCATGCTTGAATATAAAATATGATTATAATTACATATGAATATCTACTTTAAGTAAATAAATAATAATATATTTTTCTTAAACTTTTATTTTATAAAAAAATATGGGTTTTGAATATTTTATTTTAAAATTAAAGAATTTATTTTAAAAAATGTTGTTGTATTCTGTATTTTATAAAATTTTTATTTTTAAAAAGTGTGTTTTTAATAAAAAAGGTTTTAATTTATTAAATTATATAATTTTTAATTTAAAAATGGTATGAGTAATATTATTAGTATTCAATATTAATAATAATAATAAAGAGAAATGAGAAAATTAATATGATACAACTTACAATTATGTCAAGTTTTATTTTAGATTTTTTTTTTTTGTTATAGATAGATAGATCTATATATAAATAGATAGACTAAAAACCTATTTATTAAATGGATTATAGTTGATAATAAACACGAAAAGTTACAATAGGATATTTTAATATAAATTATGATTAAAACTATATATACGTAATAGTTCAAGAAATAAAACAATTATATTATTTTTTTAACTATCGTATCTAAATAACTTCATTGTTAAACATTCGTTTTAAGATTTTTTTATAAAAACTTTATTGTTTATTAAAAACTCGGGTTTCTAATTATTCTGGTTGTTGTAATAAAACTGCTTTTAGAAAAATTTACATTTTTTTATAATTTTTCAAAAAAAGACCGATTTAAAAATATTTTATTTCAAAAAGGTTTAGCGTTTTAGAAAATTTTATATTATATAAAAATTTAGTTTTTTATTATTTTTATTTTAATAAAAAATATGATTTTTAGTTTCCTTACTAAAATTTATTTTAAAAAACATAGATTGATTTTAAAAAATCTAGATGAGAGAGAAATGTATCAATTAATAAAATTAATTTTTATTAAAAGAGATAAATTAGTTTGAGTGTTTAAATTATTATAATATGTGGCACCCTACATAAATCCCACATCGGACGTGGATAAGAGAGATTCTTGGTTCATAAGTAATGTTTGGTCTCTAATATCACCAACGAGTTTTGGCCGTATTGGCTGTGGATGAGAGGAGAACTCCACAGTTAAACGTGCTCAAATGAGAGCAATCTAGGGATGGGTGACCTTTCTGCTAAGTTTTCACCCGGGCAAGCGTGGACAAAGCGGACAATATTGGTAGTACAAGAGGCCGGGTTTTACAGAATTGTATCAAAGTTACTCCAGTGCCATTCGAGATGGTGGGACAAACCTCATCAAGAATAGTGATTCCCCGGGGGTGTTCAAAGGGATGCCTTAGGCAAATCGCACATTCATAGATGAGATGGTGTGGCAAACCTCATCGAGGACGATGAGTCCAAAAGGGGGGGGGGTGTTTGTAACACCTTAGGCAAATCATACATCAGTCGTGGATAGGAGAGATTACTGGTTTATAAGGAACGTTCTGGCTTTAATATCACCAATGCGTATGCGTTTTAGTCGTATTTGCTGTGGATGATAGGAGAACTTCACAGTTAAGCGTGCTCAGATGGCAGCAATTCAGGGATGGGTGACCTCCCTGGAAAGTTTTCACCCGGGCAACCAAAAGCAAATCCGTAAGCTAATGTGAGCAAAGCGGATAATATTTGTGGTATGAGTGGTCGGTTGTTACAGAATGGTACTTTAAAGGAAAAATAAAGTGAGTATGTTTAGAATAATAACAAGTGTCAAAAATATGATTTAAAATAATAATAAGTGGCAAAACAAATATTGTTTTATTAGATTTTTTAGATTTATATCATCTACTATTTGATTTCAAAAGCATTAAGCTAGATTATATCCTACATTTTACGGTGGGGCGCCGACGGGACTAATAATTATTTCCCGATGGGACTGCTAATTATTTTCGTTCATATAGCGTGAATCACAGTTCTATATTTACAACAAGGGTGTAAGAATTTGCAATGTTAAAATAAGATATAAAAATATCTTCTGTCCATTAAAAGAAAAACTTGAAATAAAAAAACTAAAAACTAAAAAAGTTATACGGATCATTCTTTACATTAATGTATTATTACACGTTTCGTTGAATATATGTTATATTTTGTGTTAAATGATTAAATTGTCTTTATTTAGAAGGAATTTTTATATATTTTCCCTTATTAAGACCCTAAACTACATATTGGTGTTCATCGGATCGGATCTTGGATTATTCGGATCGTATTATTCGGATTTGAAAATTTCACAACCCTATCCGAAATCCGATCGCTATCCAAATAAGGATATCTCTATCCGATCCGAATCTATCCGAATTCAATTTGGATCGGATTCGGATATATCCAAATTTATCCGAATAATCCGAATAAACCAAATAACATTTTTGTTCCTATTTTTTTTTCTTTACTAATTTTTTTCTTAACATTTTATAAGTTTGAAATCACAATAAAATATGTAAAATCAAAAAATACAAATTTAACTTGAACGAAATTCAAAACTAAAATATAATAGGTAATTGTATAAAACATGAATATTAGAATATTTAATTTAGAACAACAATTGAATATTATATAATTGTTTAGGATTAAAGTACTAGAACGAGTCGAGATTTTTTAGTATTGAGTTGAAAATATAATAGGTAGTTGAGTAATGAATATTAGGTTAAAAATATAATTGAATTCTTGTTCGGATTAATCGAATATCCGGATAAAAAAATTATGAAATCCAAAATCCGATCCGAAATCCGAATAAGGAATCCGGATTCGGATGAGATCCGATCCGAATATTCGAATAAGGATCCGGATCGATTTATTCGGATTCGGATACGGATCGGATTTCGGATATTTTCGGATATCGGGTTTTTTGAAATTAATTACATATTTCCCCTTTCTAATACATATATATTACATATTTATCCATTTCATTAAAATCAATCTATACAATAACTATTTTATTTTGGCTTTACTAAAGGATCTTTACGTATTGATGTGTTGTTATTATAATTATTTTAAACTTTGACAATTATGTTTTGTATTTGGATATATAACTTTAATTATCGGTGATTATTGTTTTCAAAAGAAGTTTTAAAATTCTGTATTTAAAGTTGTAATTTTATTATTTATTATTTATATAGAAGATTCGGACTTGAATAAATATATAATTTATGTTCATAAGAATGAAAATGAGTAAAGATAACTTAGTATAAATATAGCTATAATAATAATTCAATAACTAATTTTAATAAAATGGATAAATATGTAATATATATGTTTTACAAAGAAGAAGTTGTAATTAATTTTTTAGCTTGACTAAATATGTAATTAATAAGTTTAGTAAGGGTAAATTTGTAAATGCTTCTATTTAGAAAATCCAAAAATAATTAACAAAAAATTAGAAAAATGCTTTCCTTGAAATGGTCTACATAACCACTCATCCCTTTACATTTAACAACCCCCACTCTCGTTGTATGTTAAACTTGAGCAACAATAAAGAGAAAATATCGTCAAATTAACGATCTAGCAAATTTTATTTTAATTAAAGCCATAAACGTTGATACAGCGGATATGTCAAAACTTGTAACGTTAAAATATAAGAAAAATAAAAATGTCTTTGCCTCTAAACCTCAAGCAAAATAATAATAATAAAAAAAATTAGAAAAACTTAACCTGAATCAAGCAAGGTGGGGTTCAACATAGATAAAATAAAGAGTTATTGTATTTTAATAATCTAAATTTTAATTTATTAACCGTGATTAATCTCAACTCATAAAAAAATTACAGACACTGCTAACTTTAAGCTTATTTTTTTAAACGATATTTTACTAACTGAAAGTTAACATTCGTTAGTTTTTGTTGAGATGTGACCAACTTTGAGCTTATTTATAACTTCGTTGCCGCCCAACCTCCATTAGATCCGTTTTTCGGTGTCTAGCCTCCATTGTCATGTGAAATTTATCTCAAATGAGTCAAGTGCTTTTAGATCAGGAGATGAAGACTGACGGGTTTCAGGATGATAAAGTTTCAGATTAATGAACCAAATGATAGATTTCAACTTTGTGCTTAGTTTTTTTGACCACGTAAGAAATACGTCTCAGTTAGTAAGTTAGTATTAATCTCGACCAGTAAATAAATGTTGGAATAATTAAAATTCAATAACGTTAAAATATAATAAAAAACTGAAGAACTTCTATAACAAAACTAGAAGAAACAACAAAAAGAAATTTTAAAAAATGGAATATAAAAGCTTGCGTGCAGGGGGGCTAGGATCGAACTCAGGTTGATGAAGAATGACCATGTTTATTATGTTTTTCATGTTCTTAAAACAGTATAAATCCAATAAAAAAAGAATAATATAGTAGTATACCTTTCTATATTTTTCTCCATTAGTATTTATTTGTATCTTGTCCCATTAAAAATAAATAAATAAAAAGAAAATATAGAGAGAAAGAAGGACCCATTCTTTAAATGCATTTTATCATTATCATAGCCATTCAGTTTCACTCACACACAAATGTATACTTGCAGATTTGCCAACATACAAAGTTTGATTAAAGCTTTTGTGGTCCATAAAGTTAGAATTTTGTTTTAGCTCGACAACATCATCTTTCTTTGGGCATGGTATTCATGATTATTTTGGCGATAGTTACGCATCTCTAAGGCCTAAATACTTTACTACTTGGACTTTCCGGCAATCAAATTGTTTGTTATTTTACATTAACAGCTAGACACATTTTCCTCTTAGATACGAGTCATTAGATTTTCAAATTAGGATCCACCTTACACATCGACATTGTTCACAGACTCCACTTCTTATCTCGGTATGAAGAAACTGGTTATCAATGACGGTATGACTCTTAGACATTTCCTATAGTTATAATTTTATGATATCAATTAATGTTTAGACACCAACTTATAATTAAAATTGTCATTGCCACCCTTAGTTTTTTTTTTCTTTATATTTCAAATAAACATACTGTGAAATATTTTATAGTCAATGGATCAATTAGGTGACTATTAATGCAATTATAATATTCATTAAACTAGCATTGAGTTGCGGAGTTTGCAATAGTTTTAGTTTATTGTGATCCTTGGTATTAGAACCTCATTGGTCCTAAAGAACAAAGCCGGGTTCCGGGGTAGCACGCCTGGTTGCAAGGTCCAAGAGGCGGCTGCTCAGACTTGGGTCGAGTTGCTTGGTCAGCTTGGAAATTTTATTTTATTTTGATAAAAATTATTTTATTAAAAATGCATTAAAAATTGATTTCCTTGAAAATAAATTAGGCTCAATTTTTAATGTATTTTGAATTAAAAGGTAACTATCGAAAGCAGTTTTGAGGCAATTCAAACCCTAACCCCGGAACATATGTTCATCTTCATCTGCTCACCTTCTCTTATTCGAAACTACACAATCAAAGCATACTTGTTCATAATCTCATGATTCTCGTGTCAGTTGTATCTGATTGATTTATTCGGATGAACTATCGGATAATTTTAATGTTAAAATTTCCTGCACCACACTCGCATTATCCCGATTATTGAATTCGAATTTCCCGCACCTAAATTGTTGACTTTTATAATTTTAATAGATATTTTGTTAAATTAACGTATGTGTTTGTATATAACGTATCATATGGTGTGAAAAACGACTAGATTTATTATTTTCTTTCTAATTTTCATTTAAAGAGGCAAACATGATTTGTTTTTGGTATCTTGTTCTCAATATAAATTTGCTCCCTGCCCATGATTATTGAAGTAAAACGATGTTGAATATTAAACAAACGGTTAAAGAGTTTTATAATTTTTTCTGACCTAATATTTGACGCAAAACAAGTTGGTTTAATTATTTGAAAATGTATGCATATAAACAATCGTTACTATGAATAAAAATGCATAATAAACGCTACAATTGGTTGATATTTTGATAACTAAAATACAAATAATTTGGTGAAATGCCAGGCTTGTTTAATTATATAGAAATATGCCAAAAACAATTACAGAAAATGACAAGACAAGCTAGCATTATGTCACGGAGTGATTTTCTAACTCTCGTGCGGCTCTTAGTTTCCCTACTAAGATCAGCCTTTACCGATTTTTGAGCAGCGATTCAACGACTTAAGGAATGAACAAGGATTGATTACAAGTAAACACACTTTGATTACAAGAGAACACTTCTACAATGTAGCTTTGATACAACCTTTTTGGAGATGGGTTACAAATGACCACCCACCTCCTATTTATACTAGGAGTCACTAATCTAGATCCTTCTTAATCTAGATTAATCTATACAAATATCTAAGATATTTACAACTTAATATCTAAGATATTTACTACATAATATCTAAGATATTTACTACAAAATATCTAGATAATTCCATAGTAATATCTAGATCTTTTGATGTCCATTAAGGACCATTGTGCTTGTAGTGAAGATTTTCAGCGGCTTCGGGGAGTAGTAGTCAAATTTGAGCGGGCCGTGACATTCTCCCCCACCTAATCTCGCGACGTCCTCGTCGTGGTCTCTTGATATCTCTTGATCTAATCTCGGAACTGCCATAGTGCATCTTCGGGTTCCCAGCTTGCTTCACTTCTTGGCAAGTTCTTCCACTTGATCAGATATTCTTTGTAACTCGGTACACCTCGACGCCGTATGGTTCGATCGGAAAGGATCTCATCTACCTCCTGATCGTAAGATGTGACAACAGCTGTTGGGGCCCTTTGTGATTTTCCTCGTTCATGATCTTCTAGGTCGGCATGATAAGGCTTGAGGAAACTCACATGGAAGACAGGGTGGATTTTTAACTTTGGTGGTAGCTGTAACCGATAGGAAACTTTGCCAACTCGGGATACAATAGGAAAGGGTCCTTTGTACTTCCTTATAAGTCCCTTGTGTACTGCCCGTAGTGACTTGAATTGTTGAGGCAAGAGTTTCACCATAACCTGGTCGCCGATTTGAAATTCCACATGTCTTCTTTTGTTGTCGGCCCATTTTTTCATCTTTCTTGCTGCCTTATCGAGAGATACTCGAGCCATGTCGGCCTGTTCGTGCCATTCTTTTAATGCTTTAAAGGCGGCAGGGCTGCTTCCATTATACGATGCGGCGAGGGCGTTTGGTGTGAGTGGTTGTCGGCCACTTACGATTTCAAATGGGCTTTTTCCGGTGGCCTCACTTTGTTGTATGTTATAAGAGAACTGAGCCACATCAAGGAGTTTGGCCCAATCTCTTTGGTTAGCACTGACATAGTGCCGAAGGTATAATTCAAGGAGTGCGTTGACCCTTTCAGTTTGTCCATCGGTCTGGGGATGAAAACTGGTTGAGAAATTCAGATTTGTTCCCATTATCTTGAACAATTCTGACCAGAATTTCCCCGTAAATCGTGAGTCACGATCGCTTATGATTACTTGGGGTATCCCCTAGTATTTTACCACATGCTTAAAGAACAATCTTGCTGTTTCTATTGCAGTTACATCAGCAGGGGCAGCGATAAACGTACCGTATTTGGAAAACCGATCAACAACCACGATTATACTCCCCTTTCCTTCTGATTTTGGTAAGCATGTGATAAAGTCCATGGATATGCTTTCCCATGGTCCTTTGGGGGTCGGGAGCGGTTCAACTAATCCACCCGGTTGTTGTTGCTCAAGCTTGTCCTGTTGGCAAACTAGACATGTTCGTACATATGCTTCGACATCATCCTTTACTCGCGGCTAATAAAATGACTCATTGATGAGCGCAAGAGTTCGCCTTATCCCCGGATGTCCCGCCCATTTTGAGTCATGGCATTCCTTTATGATGGTGCGTCGGAGACCTCCCCATTTTGGTATAAAAAGTCGGCCTCCTGTAGTGAACAACAAGTCTCCTTTGAGCCAGAATCGCCTGGTCTTCCCTTCTTGAGCCAATAGGGCTAGGTGTTTGGCAAAGGGGTCTTGAGTCATCCCTTCTTTTACTTGATCTTGAAGATTGAAAGTTGGTCGGGTAATGGCGGCAAGTTCGGCTTTTCGGCTTAACGCATCGGCCACCACATTAGCTTTACCAGGTTTGTATTCCAGGATGTAGTCGAACTCCGCAAGGAAGTCTTTCCATCGAGCTTGCTTCGGGCTTAGCTTCTTTTGCGTCTGGAAATAGCTTGTAGCAACGTTGTCGGTTTTGATGGTGAATCTCGTCCCGAGAAGGTAATGTCTCCATGTTCGTAGACAGTGTACAATGGCTGTCATTTCTTTTTCTTGTACCGTATACTTCTTCTCGGTATCATTGAGTTTACGACTCTCGTAGGCAATTGGATGCCCTTCCTGCATAAGCACTCCGCCAATAGCGAAATCTGAGGCATCCGTATGTAATTCGAAAGGTTTGGTGACATCTGGTAGTTGTAAGACTGGGTTTGTCATGACCGCCTCCTTTAATTGCTCAAAGGCCTTTTGACATTGTTCATCCCAGCTCCAGGTTTTATTTTTCTTTAGTAAGTCGGTTAGTGGCGCGGCCTTTGCTGAGTAACTCATGATGAAACGTCGGTAATAATTTACTAGCCCGAGAAAGGATCGAAGCTCTGGAACCTTGGTAGGTGCCTCCCATTCTTGAATTGCTCGGATCTTTGCTTCATCCATCATGATTCGCCCTTCCTTAATCTTGTGGCCCAAGAATTCGACTTCTTCTTGAGCAAAAGAGCATTTCTCAAGTTTGACATATAGCTCATTGTCTCTTAGTACTTGAAACACTTGCCGTAAATGATTAACATGATCTTCCATCGTGAGGCTGTATATAACGATGTCGTCCAAGTATACTACCACGAACTTATCGAGGAATGGGTGGAAGAGCTTATTCATGAGGGTGCAAAAGGTGGCTGGAGCATTGGTTAATCCGAATGGCATTACCAAGAATTCGTAAGAGCCATACCTCGTGACGCAGGTTGTTTTGGCTTCGTCTCCTTTTGCTATCCTAACTTGATAGTACCCTGATCGTAGATCTAGTTTGGAGAAATACTTAGCCCCTCCAAGCTGATCGAACAAGTCAGCGATTAGTGGGATCGGGTACTTGTTTTACACTGTGATCTTGTTTAGCGCCCGGTAATCGATGCACATCCGGAGCGACCCATCCTTCTTTCTCTGGAATAGCACTGGTGCGCCATACGGTGCTTTAGAAGGACGAATGTAACCAGCGTCTAACAATTCTTTTAATTGTTTCCTTAGTTCCTCCAGTTCTGGTGGGGACATGCGATATGGGCCTTTCGCCGGAGGCTTGGATCCTGGTTCCAACTCGATCTCATGGTCAACCTCCCTTCGTGGAGGGAGTTTCTTGGGCAGCTCGGTTGGCATGACGTCTTTGTATTCCTCGAGCACGTGGCTTATTGGTTTTGGTATAGTAACGGGGGTATTTTCCCCATCATCGCTTTTTGTTACGGCTAGGTAACATGGTTCCTTTTTGCTAAGTCCCGTTTTAAATTGTATGGCAGAAAGGGTCTTAATCTCCACCCTCATCCCACGCTCCGTGGTTATCATACAAGGCTTCCCTTCATCGAGGATACAAAGAGAATTAGCGAAGGGTATGGGGAAGGCGCGTACCTTATCGAAGAACTCCATCCCGAGTACTACTTTGAAGTCATCCATCTCTACTATGGAGAAGTTGATGGTTCCAGTCCATTCCCCGATACGCACTTGAACCTCTTTTGCTTTTCCATGTATCGGCTTAGCGTTGGCATTTACGGTTTTCATGTTTCCGCTTCCCTTGACACATTTTACCCCAAGTTGCTCAGCCTCTTTAACGGAGATGAAATTATGAGAAGCACCTGTATCTACAAGGGCCCGGACTTGATTGCCTTGGATGAATGCTTGGACAAATTGTAATCCCCTGCTTGTTGCTGGTCGTGCTTCTACCTTCGCCTTGATCGCACTAAGTACTTGCATCGAACCCATGCAAGCATCTCCATCTTCGTGGGAGCTTTCTTCTCTTGCAATCATGGCATGCAGGCTAGCTTTCTTTGGACAATCTCGTGCTTGATGTGGTCCATCGCAGATGAAGCACTTGTATTCTTTGTTGAAGGGTTTCTTTTCACGTGACTTCCATGTTGGTGGTGGCTTTCGGGTAGTGTTCTCCCTGGGCGGGGCTGACTTGTCTCCCCCCCCTTTCTCATGGCCAGGTCTCCGATCCCTTGATCTCGAGTCTCTTCGACTATAATCGATCAATCCCTCGGCTATAGCAATGGCTGAAGATAGGTCTTGAACACCACGCCGTTCAAGTTCGGTTTTGGCCCACATTTGTAAGCCATCGAGAAAGTAGAAGAGGGAGTCTTTGTCGGTCATATCCGGTATTTCAAGGACGAGTGTGGTGAATTCTTTAATGTAGTCCTTGATAGAACCGGTTTGCTTAAGCTTACGCAACCGGCTCCTAGCTTCATTTTCCGCATTTTCCGGATAGAATTGTTTCTTGATTTCTTTAATGAAGTCAGCCCAGGTGTTCAAGATACACGTACCTTTTTTGATTTCTCCATATTTTCGTCGCCACCATAAGCCTGCTGTGTCCTTCAAGTATAGGGAGGCCGTCTTGATCTTTGTGGCATCATCGTGAATGCTTACACCATCAAAGTATCGCTCTATTTCCCAAAAGAAGTCGTCAACAGCCCTTGCTTCTCATTTTCCGACAAAGGGTGTGGGTTTTGGGACTTCGATTCTTGGAGTAAGGTTGACGATATTACCTCCAGCAGTGACCACAGCTCGATTACATTCGTTGACTTTAGATTCTAGCCCTAGCAGGCTGCGATGCATGTCCACAGAAAGTTCATCCATGTCCTTTCGTAACTTGACAACAGCTTCTCGTATAGCCTCTCTGATTGCATCGTTTACCATTAATTGTACTTCACTACGAAGTACTTCAATGGCAGCCTTCAAGTCATCTCTTAGGTCGCCAAAGTCAGTTTCCAAACCATCAAGACGTTGGAATGCGCTGTCAACTTGCGCTCCAAGTCCGGTCATTGCAGTCTCAATGTCAGAGATACGTTTTTCTAGGGTCTTGTCCTTAGACGTACCTCGACTCTTCTTGCTCCCGTGAGGATTATCTTCTCGTCCTTGGTTCTCCTCGCCACTTGTAACGTTGGTGCTTGTAATCTTGTCCGTATCAGTCGCCATCCCACCGAATCGACGTTGCTCTGATACCACTTGTCACGGAGTGATTTTCTAACTCTCGTGCGGCTCTTAGTTTCCCTACTAAGATCAGCCTTTACCGATGTTTGAGCAGCGATTCAACGACTTAAGGAATGAACAAGGATTGATTACAAGTAAACACACTTTGATTACAAGAGAACACTTCTACAATGTAGCTTTGATACAACCTTTTTGGAGATGGGTTACAAATGACCTCCCACCTCCTATTTATACTAGGAGTCACTAATCTAGATCCTTCTTAATCTAGATTAATCTATACAAATATCTAAGATATTTACAACTTAATATCTAAGATATTTACTACATAATATCTAAGATATTTACTACAAAATATCTAGATAATTCCATAGTAATATCTAGATCTTTTGATGTCCATTAAGGACCATTGTGCTTGTAGTGAAGATTTTCAGCGGCTTCGGGGAGTAGTAGTCAAATTTGAGCGGGCCGTGACAATTAGTTTACATATGCAACGGGTTCCTAATTTATTTGTTATTATCACCTAAATTTCTGATAAATTTCTTTCTAAAACTGTATACATGGTGTTTTTATAGAAACTACTTTTTTCCTTCCCGTGTTACGCGCGTGAATCCAGTCATTTCCCCACACGCAACTTTACGTTATTTTGGTCGTTATGTATTCGGCTTGTCGGAAACCATAAAATCACTGTTTAATGGGGACACACAAAATACTAAACTTTAGTGGCCGGCCAAACTCGAAAATGTAAAGCTTCACTATAAATAGTGTAGTAGCCATACTTTAAGATCCTAAACTTTAATAGTCAGTCAAAAAGACAAATCAATAGCCAAACAGTAAGATACTAAACTTTAGTGGCCAAACTCAAAAAAATAAAGATTCGCTGTAAATAGTTTAGCGGCCAATCTTTAAAATCCTAAACTTTAATGGCAAAACAACCAAACTTAACTATTCATTTAGTTTTTCCACAAATGTTATATAATATAATTTATAAACAGCTAATGTATATTAAAAAAATTAATTCGCCCTCAATTTCAATAAAATATATATAATACAAATAATGATTTAAAGTATCATATTCTTAAAACTTTTTTGTATCACTGATATAGATTGTTAGTTAGGGGGTTAAATTCACTGGGCAATGGTATACTTTTAAACAGGTTTAAACATAATATCGACGGATTAGTATTATGACCGGTATTGGTCCTGTGGTTTAGACCGATACGTAAGAAGCTTTATAGGATATGAATATGAATATAAATATATAGATATACATGAATGGTCTAAAACTAAATAGATACGGGTACGACTCCACCTGACCAAATGACTGATCTCATAGTATTCGCTTTCGACGGAAAATATTGTGGCCTTTTGTACCAACAACTAACGAATGCGGTTATAGAATTTAAATTCAAACAATCTGTGGGCACATTTAAAACTTCTCATGTATCAAGAACATTTTATTGATCGTAACATGGCTATAAACAAGTATTAGTTTAATTGATGAAAGCTTTTAAGAGCATTCATGTCGGGTTACACATATTCATCTTTATAATTATAGTAAAATCATTATTTTTTTCTCCTAATTTTAATTAAATAATATTTTTTAAATATTTATCATTATTTTTTTTTCTTTTCACTCACAATCATTTTCAGAAAATATTAAAAGATTTAAAAAGTTGAACAATATATTACCAAATATACAGAATAACAATAATAGTTTTTATTTTTCTTACTCATAACTATTTTTTATAATATAACAAACATACTTACAATAATATACGTAACTTAACGCGAGTGCTCCAATATATGCTTTATTGCTACTATATATAATAGCTATTTTATTAGTAATAATTTAATATGAAATTATTCGCCTTTTTCATTTCTATATGCACCAATTGAATATTATATTTGAAGTCCAATTTATTATTGGCCTTGCAAAAAGACAATGTTTTCCTTTGGCCCTTAGAGTGAGAAAAGCCTTAAAAAAATTAGAACGTCACTTTCTCCAAAAAAAAAAATAATAAATAAAAAGCCTTAAAACTAATTATTTGTAAATATCTTAAATACTTTGAATGATAAAAAGTTATATATAAAAATTAAATTCCCAAATTATATTATATTAGACTATATATTAAGGTATCAAGCAACGATTATAAGAAAGTACAAAATTCTAGTAATGGAGCTAAACTCTATCACGGTCGAATATATAAGCTCAAAACATGTAATAAGTAACTTTAAAGGTCATAAAAATAAAAACTAGATTTTCATTTTTTCATTGTAAGTAGATATTTTTAGATTCATGTTACTTTCAAACATAACTTAATAAATTATTTAAAATCATTAGAGCATTTATATATTTCTTTTTTAAACTCAACTAGATATCATGTCCATGTATAGATTCTTTACAGTTTAAGTTCATCTACATGCCTATTTAAGACCATATTAAGAACACTATTTCCATGTTCTATACAATCAAGGAAAAATATACTCCAACGCAAACAAGTATGGATCGAGCTTAAGTAAACTAACTCACGCTCTTAAAGAAAACCCGACATATTATTTTTATTAAAAGTTTAGATACAATTATTCATTATTTTTTTGACGAGATGTATAGTTTTGGTTTTTAAAACCTGAGGACCCAATGTGTAGTTGTTTGGCCATTCAAAAACTTAATTAAGATGCCGATGTGATAGCTCGTTGGTTGATGTAATGACTAATAATACATGAGTGGTTGGGTTGTTATGTATGCTTTCCATATGTACTGTTATTTTCCCTATAAATTAACAAGGCATATTTTATCAAAAATATATATGCATGAGATCATAGATTTCTAATAATCGATTTGATTTTATTTAATTAAAGTAATACTTTAACAAACTCAAAATTTTGGGTTATTTGCTAAATGTGAATATTTAGGAGAATTACATAACTTCACTATCCTATGATGGTTAAGTCTCAAACATACACGTTTTTGAAATAAAGATGCAATGCTGGTTCAACGGTTTTGAAGACGTAAAGCGGAACAAAAATATGTTACCTTCTTCTAAATATCCTTATTAAAAGCACCCCACTTTTATCCAAGTTTAGGACCAACAATTTGAAATAACAATGCTTATAATTTAACGGAGTTAAATTTTTTTTTTTTATATTTTTATATTTCATTTATTTTTCTAGCTTTATGCGAGACAAACTTCTTAGTATAAACGTCAAAATGAAATTCTTATAAAATTCTTTTTCAATTGATAAAATAGCTCCATTTAATCTTTCTCGTGACATCGTAGATCTTAATTAATTTTTTATTTTTTTTATCAAATTTAATATAGAAAAGCTTCTTTCCGTGAAAATAACAGTTACCAAAATAATTATCATAACTCTATAACAATACATGCATTTGAAACAAAACTAAAATTTTATAATAATATAATTTAGTATACTAAATGTATAATCTCTTGAAAAATTTTAGTTCTTGAAATAAATCTAGACCACTAATATCTAAACTATTATGATGTTGTAAGGTTTTTTCAAGATAAAGACATTTTTCTTTTAAACTTTCATCATTTTTAGATTTTAACTTTTTTATATTAAATAAAAAACCAGAAATTGTTTCAAACTCTTTAAATTTATCAAATCTACTTTTAATTAAAGAAAATTTTTGATCAATAATACACAAGAAGTAATCAAATTTAAAAGTTTATACAAGAGTTCTCAAGGTTTCATTATCAATATTTTCAGCAAATCGTTTATTTCTACAAATTATGTGTCTCATGAAAGTTAGGTTCTAAGTTCATTTCTAAAGCTATTTCTTTTACTTTTACGACAATTAAATAATTTTAAAATCCAAATTTCTTTATGTTTTTCAAAAAGAAACAAAAATAGTTCATTTAATTGATATATAGCATAATCAATGCACATATCTTTTGCTTGTACGTTTATTACTAATTGAATTAATAGCAAATTACATATCATACCAAATAACTGTTCCTAATAAAAATTCAAATTTCCCAACTCATAAGTAGCTAAAGATTTAGCCTCACTTTTAATTATAGGTTATGTACTAACATCATATAAAGATAAAAGTGCCTCTCTTAGTTGTGAAACTTGATATCTAATTGTTTTAATACTTTCAACCCTATTTTTTCAACGTGTTTGTGACAATGAATTAAGAGTTAGGTTTATTGTATGATCTTTTAAAATTTTCCATCTTTTAGTGGTTGATGAAAAAAAATACTATATATACGTTCTACTACTCCAAAAAATTCACTAGCTTTTTTACAAGACTCTCATACCACAAATTACTAAATTTTAACTATGACAACAAGGAGTGTAAAAAGCTCTATGATTAACATCTAGGAAGCGTTTTTGCACACCTTGATATTTTCTATCGTATTGATTTATTATTGTAATCTTGTCCTCTAATATCATTTACTAGCTTTAGTAAACCCGTGTATTACACGGGTTGAAAAAATAAAATATTAAAAAATAAAAAAATTATTAATTATTAAACATTATTCTAAAATATGATATGATTAAAATTACGTATGAGTGTGGACCATAAGTGATAAAATAATAATATTAACTTTTTAAATTTTTGTTTTTAAACTAATTTTGTTTTTCAAAAAAAAAAAATATTTTGTTTCAAAATAAACCGTTTTAAAAAAATATATTTTTTTAAAAATTTCCTTATATAGCTCCAAATTTTAATTATTTTTAGTTTATGAAAATTTTTCTTTTTAAAAATAAAAAATATAAAATATTTCTTATTTTTAAAAAAGTTTAATTTTTTGAAAAAACTTCTTATGATAATCGATGGATGAGTGTTTTGCTTTCCATAATGATAATCGGTGTTCAAATGTTTCAATAAAAGGTCTCCAATTTTTGCTAGATTCATATTTATTCCAACAATCAAACCAACATAGGAGAAAGAAAGATTACACACTCCACAATAGACTTTTGTGGCTAATTTCAACACATTATTTTCAGGACATTTACCCCAATGAGGCTGTACTTTTTGGGATTAATTTTCAACCTTGTTAAGAGAAGAAAACATCTATTAACATGATAAAATTTTGAAAATTTGATTGTGACCATTCTCCCAAAATGATGACATCATTAGCAAAAAGAAAATAGGAAAGAACCGACCTATTGTGAGGCATTTTGATCCCATAAAAAACACCAACATCACAGGCACAATTGAACATCCAATTTAAAGATTCAATGGCAGTTAGAAATATAAAAGGAGATAATGGGTCTTCTTGACGACCACCCCTTGAGCATAAAAACTCCTTAATGGGAACAATTGATTAAAACCAAACCTTTTGGTGATCCAAGCACTTCTTTAACCCAAAGTCGCCATCTATCGCAAAAGTTCATTTGTTCTAGTAAAGAGCATATAAAGTCCCATGAAATATAATCAAAGGCTTATTGAAATCGATTTTGAATATAAGACCTTGACCTTTGGACTTTTTAATCCATGACAACACTTCATTACAATGAGGGGGCCATCCAAAGTATTTCTTTTTGCCAAAGAGGCAGTTTTGTTTTCTGGAATAACCATGTTGATGGCACATTTAATGCGGTTAGCTACTACTTTTGAAACAATCTTATAAATGCAACCGATTATGGTTATAAGTCAGTAATCATCAAACCCTGAAGGATCCTTCACCTTTGGCACCCAAGAGATGAGATGAGCTACATACACCACTAATAATACCCTTATTATGGAAGGCACAAAGGATATTTATGAAATCTGATTTTAAAATCTCCCATTAATGTTTTATAAATGCAAAATCAAAGCTGTTGGGTCTCGAAGCTTTGACAAATAGCTCGTTTTACTTTGTCATCAGAGAACGGTATAATTAGTGAGGCAGCCTTATCGTTCGACAACCTTTGTATTCTAGAACATACCATAGGAGGCCTTGAAGGCATGGTATCTTGAAACTGATATCCAAAAACCGAAGTGCCTCCTTTTTTATGTCATCGGGTTTAGTCGTCCATAACCCATTAATACAAATACCATTTATCGTGCTGGATGTACTCCTTGATTTATACAGCCATGAAAAAAGGAGTTTTCATCCCCTTTTACCGCCCATCTTGCTCTCGATTTTTGTCTTAAATAGTCCAACTTACTTTTCTCTTGTTCCATTAGAACGCGTTTCGTCTCCATCCTTTATTTGCTTTCCTCTTCATTTAAGCCAACTAATTTGGCCATTGAGTTTGGTGTGCAAAATGTGAGCTTGTTCATTTCACAAGCCTTTAAATTTAAATTCTAATTTTTTAGAGCTTTTTTGACATTCTTTAGTTTGGCAGCTAATTAGACATCTGGATGAGTGGCTAAAGCTGGAACATTTAGAGCCTTTGAGACTAGCATATCAATGCCTTCTTTAAGGAGCCAAGATGTGAAAATTTTGAAAGATATTAGCCCAAAATCAACACCAGAACTGATCGGTGTTAGCGGAGTATGATCCGAATACTTTCTAGGCCAAGCGATGACTTTTCTATAAAATCACTACAAACCAAAACCCCGTCTATTTTGCTCGCTTTAAGACCATAGTCATTCATATAAGTGAATTTTTATCCTCTCATGTTATATTCAACAAGATTGGATTTATAAATGAAATTATCAAAGACATCAGCACCCATAGGGATCAAAATAAGATATCACACGTTCAATTATGCCCTTACCTCATTGTAGTCTCTAAGAAGTATGCACATGCGGAGAAGCTTTTTCTTTGTCTTTTAAGGTGATCTCCAAGTTCTTTTTTAGCATTTTTATATTGAGGAACGTAGATATTTGTTATGTTTAAGGATTCCAAAGAGCCTTTAATCCTCCCAACAGTAATCAACGTGTGCCTGATTTTAATTGTTTGAGTTTTCGGAGTTTTTTTTTCTAAAATGGTGTTGATGGAAAAAATATTTACCAAAATGGGTGATTTCATAATTATTTACCAATATGGGTATTTTTAATTATCTTTTATAAAAATTTACATATAAAACAAAAAACAAAAAATATAAAACTAACTATTTCCTATGGCTCTTCTCCTGCTACCGGTGACCACACCGACGTTCCGTCTCATTCTGAGCTCTCGCTAGCACGTTCCTGGTTCACACAACTAACATGTTGCGCCACACCTCTCTTGTTTTTTCAGTGGCAACTAAGAACAAAGATGCAAAACTATCCACTATATTAAATAGAGTCTTATCTTTAAGATGATGAAGTTGGAGATTCGTCGGAATAGTTCACCTTTCGTGTCTGGTTCTTCATTGATTCTAATAGGTATAAATGGGCAGTCATAAGAACTAATTATGTAGAAAGGACCCTGTAATCAAACCAAAAAGATGACAACTGCGTCCTATAAGAGGATTTTAGTGTTCTTGCTTGATGTTTTAAATTTGTTTTTACTTTTATAGGAATCTTGTAGGATGATCAAAATTTAGAATCAAGTGGATTGTTGTTCTTTATTTGTTGGTTTCAAAAAAATGTGATAAACCTTTGTTGCAGAATTTCCATTTCTTGAACCGAAAAACCACCGGTAATTCAAGTAAATAAAGTCCAGATTCATCACTTAGTTTGAGGAGGTTCTTCAGCAATTCATGGGCATGCCGGAATTGTACATATAATGTAACTGTGAACAAGATGAAAGTCAACAGGGTAGTTTGGTGGTTTTTATTTTTCTAATCATAAAAGTGTTGGCAAAATAAATTAATAATGGTTAAAAGATTTATAGTTTAGTAAAAAAATAAAAACACCTATTTTGATAAATAGTTTTAGAATCACCTATTTTGGTAAATATTGTTTCTAAATACACCTTTTTGAAAAAAAAAACTCGAGTTTTCGTGTATGTCTCCGAATCCCATAAATTGATCAAGCCTCCCGATCTTCCAAACGATTCAACATAATCAAAATCCACAGGCTTATCGCTCCAGATTTTGTTCTAGGTGGAAATACTACCCGGATCAAAAAGAAATGTTTCTTAAATGCAAATGTAATTGGGATTATGTTTAGTTTTCAACTCTTTCAGCAATTTCTTTTCCTTGGATCACCGAGCCCCTCAATATTCAAACTTAAGAAATCTATTAAGCCATGGTTTAAAAAAATTTACAAAAATGTTTCTTGAGTGGAAAGGCCAAAAATTTAGGGTCTGGATTAACGTGATTGAACGATGTTGGGCACCGGACTTCATTCACGAAAATAATACGATGAATCCTACATCACTGGCATCGAGGTTGGTGGCTTCTCAGGCTGGGAACTCTGACATGTAAATATTGAGAGGTCATGGGTTCAAGTTTCACTCTTAGCAAAATACTTAAGGTTGAGCCAATGCGTTTTCTCAGCAATAGGTTTCCTTCTGAAGCGGTTGGGGATGTGGTCTCCGCTGGGAAACGAATAAGTGGGCCCGATTAAAATAACACATATTCTTCAAAGCAGATTCGCACATTTGCTGTTAAAAAAAAAAAAAAACATTTTTGCAGAGATTTTAGGGAACTCCAACATAATAACACCAATCTGATGAAAAGATAAATTGCCATCATTTAAAGAAGCTTCTGATCTGTGTACCACCTTACACACGTAAAGTCCAATTTGATCGAACGTGCTATCAAGGAATAAATCATACCACTAACTTTGCAATCATATTTGAACTATAATTTTATATTTAGATAGTATTCTCAAGTTATTGTATTTTTATGTTTGTATCTCAACATCTCTTTTTCCATTGTATATATGTATGGTTCATATGCATCAATACAAATCAATAAAATCATTTTACCATATACTCTGATTTCCTACAAGGGACTCAAACCTCACAGCCTGGACCTGCATCGATTCTTTGATGGTACCTTGCCGGCTCCGAAACCTACTATTGTTGCTGACAGATCAAAAGTCCCTTATAAGGATTATTCTGTATGGTTTTGTTAAGAGCGGTTGCTTTTCGGAGCCTTCGTTGGTGTCTTTTCACCCGTTATTGTTCCTCTCATCACCAATGCTTCTCATCCCATGAAGCACGGAAAATATTGGCGACCACCTACGCGTCACCCACGCGTTACCATCTTATGGAAAATATTGGCGACCATCGGTTTGGTTCCTTGATATTTAGCCTCAACACTTGCGAAAGACAATACAATGATATATGGAAGACAAAAAAATAAGTTATCACCCAAAGACACCCCATATGTAGATGTGAATTGATGATCAGTACCCGTGCAACATCCCCAAATCAGAGTTGGAATATGCAATGAGACAAGTTGTTGATGAGACATATGTTGTGGCCCATATGATCTAAAGTGTCTTTAATGTAACGACAAAAAATACACTTTATGTAACATTCCTGTGTGTACGTTGGTGTAACGAACACCTACTTTGGTGTAAACAAGACTTACATTTATGCAATATATTTCTCCATATTTTAAGGAAAACTTTCTTCATCTTTTTCAAAAATTCATACCTTTGTTAAACAATGCTAGTATTTTATAAAAACAACACCATTAAGTATGCCATTTCAGACTATTTTTTTTAATTCACCCCTTTTTTTGTTTTTACTTTTTCTGTCTTTGACTGTGTTTAACGGGTAGGAAGGACAGATTGGTGGGTAAGTGTTACCTTAACTTGATATGGAAAACTAAACCCAAACCTTTTTCTAGATGACTTGATTTCTTAGTAGCTTTGTTACTCGATTGCTTTTGAAGTCTAGACTATTTTTTAAGCTTTTGAAGCGGTTTGAGATTAATTTTAGTTACCCGAAAAGCGTGAATCCCGTTGAGTTCCTTCTCACCAGAAACTATGGATTGCTAGAATCATAAAATCAAGGCGCAGAAAAGTCTATATGCACTTGTTTTAGGGCTTCTATGATCAATGATGGATCTACAAAATTTCTAGACGGGGCGAAAACAAGTAGAGCTAAATGGGTCGGATTGGTTCAAACTACTTAATGGTATAAAGAATTAATACTAAAAGATCATTTTGTTTATCAAACAAACAATACGATCATATGAAATTTGCAGAGACTACTTAAAGCATCACTCTTATAACATTAGCTTATCAATCAACAAATTGATCATTTACATTATTAGCCGCAATAATCAAATTATTAATAAATGCTATGATAATTGATAAACAAGGGCGACTCAATCGTTTTGGAGGTCCTAGAGAGTGCTCCTTGGTTGTTTATCATTTTAATGATCATCAGATGGTCATCATTTGTTGTTTTTATGTAGTTGGTCATTATGTGTTTGCTTATCAAAATGGCAAAAAAAATTTGCACACCAATCATTGTGGTCAAAATAATAAACCAATAATGAGTATTGACCAAAAAAATAAACCAATAATGAAAAAAAAAACAAAATACTGTCATATTCTAATTTCATCAACTCCTCATCTTCATTCTTCACCAGTCGTGACAGCATCGCATCAAAGTCATTAATAAATAATTCAAGTTTTACTCTTATCTTGTTCTTCTATTTCCTTTTATTTATTAGCAGTATCGTTGACTATAAAACAACTACATTATTACTCTCGTGACTTCTTTTAGACATATGATCAAACAATTAACATAGAGAAACATGGCTAACGTAATAGGCAGAAAATCAAGTTACGCCCGAAAGACAATGGCGGTGGCTTTAGCGTTGTTTTCCTGTGTGCCGTAAAGACGCCGAATATGGCCTATACAACTTGAAAAGAAAACGATGGTGTAGGAAAAAAATATATACAATTGAGATAGAAATATATGCGGAGGAAATAAATATAGGTAAAAATAAAAATAAAAAAAATATGAGCTTTGTTAAGGATAAATTTAATAGCTTAAAACTTATGGCTATCGCTTTTGGGACCCGTTATCATAACCCAAAAAATCAAAGACACAAATAGAATTTCTTTTTTACACTCGTTTAAACAGATCTAGCAACAAAAATTGAGCGTGTCAAACTATAAGAAAATAATGACGTTAGATACCTGCTAATAACAAGTTTTGTTGTGTACTAGGACATGACCATACAATGTTTCGGAGGAATATTTTTGAAGGTAACTAAAATAAAACAAAATAATTGGTAGAGATTCTTTATGCCCCCATCTTTGTGGGTGGCAGGGATGATGTCAATGGGATTTATTCAATGGTGAAATGTTTAGTTGATACATCATCTACTACACAAACAGACTATTGATTGAGACATTTTCCTTCAGAGACCAATTTTATATTGTCTAAGTGTTGTGTGTTTCTAGGAATGACCCATTGATGTATGAGTTTCACTACCATTTTGAAGGTTGACTTTGGAAAAATATTATTCAAAATGTCAACCATGCTGTTGCCAAGTAACTTCCTTTTGCGTTGAGAACTAGTTATTTATAACTGATCAAAGATCTAATCACATTATCCTAAAATCATTCTATACATACCTTAATATGCATCCTGCAACTAGTGAAGCTTCTTGTCTTAGATTTTCTCTTGTAGATATTCAGGCTGCAACTGAAAACTTTGATGATGAACGGGTACTCGGACAAGGAGGATTTGGTAAAGTATACAAAGGTCGTATACGCATAGAAGAAAGTAGTCGTGTTGTGGCCATCAAAAGGTTGGATTCTGTATCCAAACAAGGTGAAAGTGAGTTCAGGGCTGAAATCGAGGTGATCTCCAAGTTACGCCACCGTAACTTGGTGTCCCTGATTGGTTTTTGTGACGACGACAAGGAGATGATACTTGTTTATGAGTATATGCCCCATGGGACCCTCTATAATCATCTACACAACGCTGATACTCATTTAAATTGGGTGCAGCGACTAAAGATAGCCATAGACGCTGCACGTGGATTAGAGTACCTTCACAAAGGTGATGACACAAAACAAGGAGTCGTACATCGTGATGTGAAGAGTTCTAACATTCTTTTAGATGAGAATTGGGGAGCTGTGATTTCAGATTTTGGGTTGTCTAAAATAATGCCAATTGACCGGTCTATTTATACGAGTGCTAAAGGCTCATTTGGGTATATGGATCCAGAGTATTTATGCACTGGAAAACTGACATGGGGAACGGATGTCTATGCATTTGGTGTGGTTTTGTTTGAATTGTTATCCGGGAGGCGTGCTGTAGACTTAAGCAGAGATGAGGAGTCAAGTTTGGTACGGTGGGCTCAAAAATGTACGAAAGAACGAAAATGGGATCAAATGGTTGATTCTAATATAAGGGGAACAATTTCTTCCAAATGTTTGGGACGATTCGCTAAAATTGCAGATTGTTGTTTGCTTAGTGATTTGAAAGAACGGCCTACCATGACCGAGGTTGTAGCCACACTTGAAGATTTACTACAAGCACAAAAGAAATGGGACGATTCTGCAAACTCATCAATCACATCGGTGTTCACTTGGATGATTCCTAAGTTACGTTCATCGACTAAAGGAAACCAAGGTATGGAAAACCTTCCAAATATCATCTTGTACGCATATTCTTTCACTCTTTAGTCTTTACTGCACATGGCTAATTCACATGAGAAAATGACACATCTTATAATTAGTTTTTAATAACCCTGCAAGCTTTTATCCCTTTGTTCATTTTCCTAGACCAAAGACGCGTATATTTACCAACAAATCCTGAAAACAATATAAATCCGTCCTCTTTGACCAACAAGGAAATAGTCTCTAGAGATTTGAAAGTGTTCACAGTTGACGAATTGAGTCGTGTAACGAGGGGCTTTGCAAAAGATGCACACTTGGGTGCATGGAGTTATGGAGAGGTTTACAAAGGCTGGGTCGATAAAACAACGTATTGTCCATCCGAGAATAATATGGGATTGCCTGTTGTAATCAAGTCATTTTCTTGGAACAACACCGTCAAACTTAAAAAAGACAAGGTAACATATAATGTATTTCACCTTTTCTATTTGTAGCATATTATATCTTTTTCATGGAACCCGACACGATTGTGAAGCGTGATCACTTCAAAATGCAGTTGGAACTCGAAATTTTGAAAGAGTTTAGCCATCCCAACCTTGTTAAGCTCATTGGATATTGCTTGTCAGACAAGCAGCTCTTTCTTGTAAATGAAGTCATGCCTGATGGAAACTTTGAGGATCACCTTTTTAGTGGTATGCAACATAAATAAAATTAGAGATAAACTAAATAAATTTTTAGTGTAAGTTCGAAAATCTTTAAAAGTTTTATATGTTCATGGTTTGTAGGATCTATAGCACGACTTCCGTTGGCTACAAAGGTGAAAATAGCAGTAGGAATCGCTCGAGGGATTGTTTTCTTGCACAACGCATTTGTCACCACATATTTGCATTGGGGAGGAGTCAACAGTATTTTTCAGCTTGACAGACGTAAAATATTGTTGGATGAGGTATAACATTATAATCTATGCTCATTTGCTATAAGCATTAAAGATATTATTGGATTAGTACCCTACTATTTCTCCAATCATATTTTTTAACACGCCTTGTTGGTTTTGCCTATATGCATGAAATATAAATTTGCAGAATTTTACGGCAAAACTTTCAGACTGTGAGGTTACTAAGTTAGCACACGGTCACTATCCTTACAATATTCAGGATGATAATGGTCTTGTTTACGGCGATTATTATCCAGGCTTCAGTAAGTTGCTTTTATCTATTGATCTCTTTCAAAGGAACTACCATCATATCTTTGATGTGATTTGGCTAGTTTTATGCAACCGCGCACATCTAAATATTTAAGTGTCATTCTACAGAACCATTTCAACTGCAGAGCAATCTTGACGGCTTTACACTTATACTCGTGGAGGTGCTAACAGGAAAACAAATCTCTTATGATAATGAAGTTCAAAAGATTGATGATTTGTTGCTCCAACATGGAAAAATGTCCATACGCCATATTGCGAAGTTATGTTTTGAAATTTGCAATGAGGTGGATTCAGAAGCAAAGATGCTCGCATTGTTGGAGGAGTATGAAATGTATATCTACGAGGCCTTCGCAGCAGCAATAGCCGAGAGCTGTTTAATGTAAGCATCCCATATTTGAACTCTTTGCTTCCCTACATTCTTTCGGGGACAATTTTCTTTCACAAAACTATAGAAATATTTATAACTAATAGGTCAAAGATGATTACTTAATCAATCAATCTTAACCCACTTAGTTTTGATCTAATACCAGTTTGATTCTGTTTGTTCCCAATTTCTTGTGGTCTTCTATTGAATCTTTATATGTGTGTCTACATATACGTATATACACAGCCACATGATTTACACATACATGTAATCAAAGTAGTTCACTGAGCTAAATATATGAGAATATAATCTTACTTTGTTGTGTCTGTAGTAGGGGGAAGTCATGCAGAATATAATCGTAGTTGAAAACGGACATTATAAGAAAGGATATGGGCCTGCAGAAACGGTATTGATTCCATTATAAAATACAGATATTAATCCTGAAGAATAGACCAGAGAATTGAATCAGTTCAGTTGTGTCACGCAGTAGAATGATAGTGATTTTAGTGAAACACATCTCTAATTGAAGGGAATTTCAATCGGTAAATGATGTATTGCTTCGATGTGGGAATTTATGACGATGGGAGGAGTATGACAGTTTGATGCAAAACAAACTCAAGATTGGATGATTAATTCATCATGGAAGATGCAACATGCTAAGTACTACAATGTTGTGCTGAAAGATTGTAGAGTAATCGAACGTTTGAGGTTAGTAATTATTGTCTTCGGCTGTGTAAATATGATGTTGTTACTCATTTAAATAAATTGAATGACAACCACCAAATTCACTTTTTTGTAAAAGCTTCCACATGAGGAGATACCTGAATACATGAAAAGCGGTATCCCGATCTCTAGTGTATGGTGTGGTCATGAACCAACTCAAGCTTCTTATAATAACAGAAATATCATATAACTTACGCCGCCTTGTTTTTGGTAATTGTGCCTTTATCATACCGGGCATTAGGTATCCTTAACAGGTTCACATATTTTATTTTGGATAGGTGTGAAGATAGAAGAATCAAGTTTTAGAATTTGACCCGACAAAGTTAATTATCTTTGCAAAATAATGATAACTAGCATTTTAATCCGCCGCACGTTGCCGCGGCATCGTACGCGACGTGATTATGTATAGATTACAATCGACCTGACTCGTATCCTAACTAAATTTACGTTAATACGTAGAGTGACTCGAATTTAGACCGTCGAATGAAAATTATTATATTTGACCCGACTTTTTTCCAAAGAAAATATATGTTGAAGCATTTATATATGACTCGTGTGCGAACTAAACTTACGTCAACATGTAGAGCAAACAAATATGTATTCTTATTTGATCAGACGTGTTTCCAAACAAAATTTACGTCAAAACTTTTATATTTGACTCAATTAATACCTAAACAAAATTTACGTCAAAACGTAGACGTTTGTCGAAACGTAGACAGTTCTAAAACGTATATAAAGTTAAAAACACAAACATTTTATATTTAAGCAGTCATTTTTTATTATGTTATAACGTAGACGGACTTGAATTTTTATTTTACATGGATAAATCTAAAACTTTAGAAACATGAGGAGGGTCACAAAAAGTGTCAATAAAAAACCTGAGGGGTTTTTTTGTCTTGTTGCAATGCTAACGACCTTTGAAAATGTGTATTAAAATAGAAAACAAAAATCATCAAAGTAAAAGCAAAATGTCATCTCCTAGACTTGAACCGGTTACGCGTCATAATTGAAATGCATTTAAATTGTATCTAAAGTCTAAGAAAAAGAAAATAGATAAAAGGTGAAAAAAATAAAGTTAGGAATATGAAGCTTGCAAGGTTTGAACTTGAATTGATAAGATAAATGAATAAATCCTTACCACCAAACTAAATATCACATATGTAATCAAAGCGAAAAGCATATACTTTATATATGAAAACATAAGTCGTGGGGACCAATAATTTCATCACCGACCTTTGTAAATAACGCATAGTATAATATGTAATTAAACTTTAGGCCCTTTGAACCATCTTTTTTCGTTGCATCTCTAGTAAATAAAAATATATCTTATGTTTTGATCACCGTAATAGTAACACCCCACTCCTAAATCCAGGGCGGGGTGTTGCGTACCGAAAGGTATGTTAGAATGACTAAACATCTAGTTACAATTGATCAATTCATTCATCAAAGGATCAGTACACCATAATTACTGACGATCATAAGTCGAATCATATAATAGGGTTAGCCGTATGATGGATTGTATTTTATTATCCGAAGTTACTTTCATTATATATTATTTATATTCATAGTAATAATTTTCCATATTGTTTTATTTTATTTTAGTAACTTTCAAATATATTATTTATATTCATAGTAATAATTTTCCATATTGTTTTATTTTATTTAAGTAACTTTCATATATGTACTTGAACACTTTTGGGTACAGTCTATTATTTTGATAATTTTAGTGTTATCAATATGTTTTCGTGTTATTGGATTAACTTGTCGAGCAAGTAAATTATATTAATTATTAAACGAGTTAGATGATGCGGGAGTGTAGGCTCGTTTGAAGCTAATATGATTTGTAGATTTATTGATTTAATATTATAATTAAATAGTTTGAGCCTTAATTTATTAAACTGACTCGGCCTTAAATTAAATATGATTCATTGGGTCTTCTATTTAAAATTGGTATTGGGCTATATGATGAGTAAATCACATGGGTCAGTAAGTGCAATGCACTTTGACATCAATTCATATGCATGCCCTAAAGGTCAACAATTGCAAATTTTTTTTTAATAGAACGGACGCTTTCTTGGTCGAAGGGAGATTCAAGTTTTGGTACGGTTACTAGTTCTCTCAAAAAATCAAATTCAATTTAGTACAGAAACTCTTAGTCTAATCCGATCTAACATTTAATTAGTGCCATCAAATAATTTGATCTGACAGTGATACACGATTCTAAGAGAAATCCAAGTTATTTTCTAAAGATATTCTTCTTCAAGTCGATGAATATACAACATGTTAATCCATATCCTCGAGGATATGTGTTAGAAGTTAATCCTAATTGTGGTTATATGTGGAAGTTTAGGGGGAGAATCGTTAATAGTCTAAAAATAAGTTTGTTTTATTTAGCAAGTTTAGTTTTATAAAAGGTATTTAGTGATTATGTTTTGGCTGTGAATAGACTGTATTTCAGCTGTATTTAAGTGGAGTTAGTTAATAATTTAGGTTAGGATAAATATAAACGATGGTCATTGTCTAAAAGATTAGAATGTGATTTTTATTCAATGAAAAAAAAATAGTTGCGGGTGTGTTTTCCCACAAAAATACTGTTGTTGTTTGCTTTTTTTTTGATCCAGTTGTCTAAGAACCTACTTCTATCCATACGAATTCTTGTTTGTTAAAGTTTGTTCATTATTTATCGTTGTCTGATTACTTTAATTTGTTGGATATTTTCAATAATGAAACCCCCATTGTTTTACTTTATTTAAATACAATCATAGAACCAACTTGGTCACAACTCATGGGATCTCAAGATTAAGCGACTCCGAAAGTGAGTCTGTAATCCTAAAATGCAACAAGAGATCACACGGGTCGATAGTGGATGCAAGATCTCAAGTTGTAAAGGTGATGACGGAGAGGAGCATCTATCTGACTATCACCCACCTCAGTTCTATTTATCATTTTATCAGAAGTGTACATCAGAATACGATTCAAGATTTAATAAAGAAGTGATTAACTTCGATGAAAAAGATTAATCATATGTGCATAAGATTTTTAGTGGTGCTATTGATCATCAGACAAGTATTTGATGAATTATTGCACTACAATGGATGATTATGGTATCTAACAACGGTCTTTCGAAGACCAACGGTGATGCTACGGTGGTTGACGATGTTATGGCAATGGTTGTTCTTGGATATATAACTTGTGGAGATGACAGTCAAATGATTAGGCTAACAAGTATAAGAATTCAATCAAAAAATGTGACACCTCTTGATAATTTGAATTTTTGAATTTGAGAAGATAATGATGGGTGTTGAGAGTCAAAATATGAATAAGGGTGATGGTGGATTTTAGAAGCTGTCAATGAAGTTTCAACATGGGCTGAAGGGGGCAATAATATAAAAAAAACATGGAGATTTTATTGCCTCTCAAATATTAATGCAAGTGGGCAACAAATTGTAAAATTAACTACTAAGAGTATTCACATCTGATTCCAATGTTTGTGAGTGTAATCCTTATATTGTATGGTATGATTTTAAGTGGTTGTGAATAGAAAAAAGAGAAAATATTACTGTTTATCTGTAAATTTAAAAAATTCAGTGTTCAACCCTTATAAATTTTTTAATATTTTTGAAAGTGGTTGTGAGTCGAGTAGAGAAAAAAAGTAATGATAAAGGTACAAAATACATATTATTTAATTGAAAGAAAAGAGAAAAAATAATGATTTTTAGTATAATTATAAGGATAAATATAAAGAATGTGATGTGAATGCTCTAAGGGGGCTAATTAATCGTTAGTTTAGGTGTTTGGTGAATAATAAGTTTTGTGTGTAATTCGTAAGGACTTAAATGTCAATGGTGTTTAAAGTTCTCAAACGACACAACGATAATGCCTTCAAGACTCGGGCATAAGTCTTTTTGAAGACTGAGAGAATTATGCGGGTGGTTGACACACTTAATTTCTACAGGTTAGATTATCTTTTTATTTTTCATTGCTACCCGTTTCACAAGTTTACCATTGATAATTTAAAGGAGACTTTTGGTTTAACGAGAGTTAAGTTTTGAAGTTTAGCCTGAGAGAGATATTGTCTTATAGGTAGAAACAAACTATACGATGATTAGCATATGTTGTTTTACTATGTGCGGTTGACATCTATTTGTCATGAGTTATTAATTGATTCTTTTGACTACAAAGGCATCAACTCAAAAATAGAGATTAATTAAATAATCCCTAAACATTAACGTAGTTGATTATATGTAGAGCTCTAGTTAAAATTAATATTTATAAAACACAATCATTAGAGATTTACTATCCAAAGTCAAAGCTAATATTAAAAAAAAAGGAGAAAAACTCCGCCGTGAAACTCAGTGCTAACTATCTTCCTGCTCTAATAAAAGAATATCTACGTGGGACACGTGCCAGCACCACATTCATCCCCATCAAAATTTTTCCGCTTCTCTCTCCTATTAAATAATAACCTTTATTACTAATAATATTATTTAACTTTTCTTAGATTAAAGAAGTTTTTTTCATAAATTAAGAAATAGATTTTTTAATTAATGTTATTCCTAAAGAAAAAAATTTTTATAAAGTAAGATGTTTTTCTAATACATCAAACTTTTTTAAAAATACGAAATATTTTACATTGATGTTAGTTTTTTTATAAACAAAAAAATAATTAAAAATACGAGTTATAATAAACAAATTTTTAGAAATGACATTGTTTAATACGGTTTTTTTAACAAAATATTTAAATTTTTTTATGAAAAAAGTTTTAAAAAGTTGATATTATAGTTTTATTACTTATAGTTCTTATTTATACGTAATTTCAATCATATCTTATATTAAAATATTATTTTATAATTAATAAATATTTATTATATTTAATATTTAATTTATTCAACCCGTGTAATACACGGATTTAATAAAACTAGTTAGTTATATACGAATCCTTGTTTATTAAAGTTAGTTATCGTTTTTTGATTGCTTTAATTTGTTACATAACTAGCATTAACAAACCCGTATATTACACGGGTTAGATAACTAAAAAATATAAATTATAAATTTGTATATATTTATAATTATTGAAATGCCTTAGTATATATAAAATATATATATTGAAAAGTTATAATAAATATGGTATTTTTTTATTTACAAATAAAAAATAAATTAGGAAACATTTAATTATTTATTTGAATAAACAAAAATTAAAAAGATGGTCATAAAATGTGAATAATTTATTACCTTAATTACTAACTACCATAAAATGGATGAAAATAATTTAGACGGGAAAATAAAAATTTTAATAGTTTAGAATTGTGACAAGTGTATACTTAATATACTCTTTTATTAGAGTAGTAGGATTTCCTGAATGAAACCCCCATTGTTTTATTTTATTTATATAGAATCTTATCGATGTCTACTTGAACGCTTTTGGTATCCTTGAGGATACTCACCGTATTTTTTTCATACGAATTTTTATGGGCTAAAGTTAGTTTAGTATTCTACTTGAATTCTACTATAAATAAAAATATCAAAATAGAACACGTTTAACACAAGTCAAAAATATATTATCAATTATCATAGTCTCGATTATTAATAAATTTTCATTACATTTTTAAAGTAACTTATATAATAAAATAATACTAGCAAGATTCAACCTCGCACGCAGTGTGAGTATTCTAAAATCAATAATTACGAGTACAATTATAGTTTCAACCCTTGGCTCTGATACGGCTTCTCGTTGGGGCTGCAAACCAAACACGGTTGTCACGGCAAGGCAACAAATTTTTTGCTCCTAATCATCACAGCCCTCCTTTATATCCTCAAACCAGAAAAATCAGACGACGCCACAAAACCAACTGCTCATTTCATTAGCTTTTTGAACATGTATGTTCATATAAGTGATGATGTAATAATGCTTTGGCTCAGACCCGCTCACAGTCTAAGGCTGCAAACCATCTACATGTGGCTGTCATGCTAAGACAACATGTTTTTGTCTGGACCATCATTGCCAACAGACCTTTTAACATATCCAATAATGTGCAATCTAACAAATTGAAGCCAACACAAAACAGGACAATGACAAACATAGCTTTGGCTGAGACCTAGTCACTGCCTCTAGCTGCAGACCATCTATGGATGGTTGTCACGCCAGGACAACAACCTATTTTTGGTTAGATCATCATAGCCAACAAATTGATCGTGTCGTCGTGGTTGGATAAAAAACAAGTTAATATTAAAGACTTAGTAGTTGGATAAAAAACAAGTTAATATCAAAGACTTAACTACCTATAACTAGTATGGGTAAGTAAGGTCGTTTTCACAGAGAATTAATGGAAAGTGTAAAACTTTATTCCTAAAAAATAAATATTTTTGGGTTTTTATTTAAGCAGAAAGGTAAATTGAATGAAAATAATTAAGAAAGCAACAAACTTGATAATGGGTTTTGAAACTTATGAGAAAAAGACAATCGTTTTCAAGATTCAAATTCAAAGATTCACATTTGGTTTTATAAGAATTGATTGGGAATCACATAGACATGATTTTGCAAAATCGTTTGATTAAATTGATAGTTATGAAACAAACTTTTAAGACTTGCTCGTTCACACAATTACTAAATCATTTATGCAAAAAATTCACATACATGACAAACTACTCACGATGCAAGGAAACTGAATGCGAATGAAAACACACATATACTTAAACATAAACAAATCTTTTAACTTTAAACAAACATATAATTATATTCTTGTGTCAAAAGAACATAACTCAAAACATCAATTCAAATTAAACCTAGTGCTTCACTTACAAGAACTCTCCTCCCGAAAGTGATTACGCACGAATTAGCCGTTAATCAACATTCTTGAATCTTCCATTATTGATTGGATGTTGTATGTGGATGATTTGGAATGATTAGAGGTGGTTCTCAGGGCTGAATTTCGTCCAAGAATTCGTTCTTTGCGCTCCAGAAATGTTTGCGTTCGAAACCCTAATATTAGGGATTAAATAGGTTCTGAAATTTGAAACAAATCCCTAAAATATCGCGTTAGACCGTAAGTTACGGCCTATAGGCCGTAGGTTACGACCTACCTTCAACCAGACGGTTAAACCTCCTGTCTTACGAGGTTCACAGACGGACTCAGCATGGGGCCGTAAGTTACGGTCTCAGGTCGTAGCTTACGACATCCCTGATTTTTTCACAATTTTTTTCGTTATCAGCACCTTTTAAGCCATAGTCTTGCTATCCTTTGTAACCTTCTCAAATAATGTTCGTTAAGCTTCATTTAACCTATATTTCAAACACGTAACAAAGTGATTATATTGGATATCAAAGTTAGGTTAAAAACAATGTTTTAAACATCTAAAACTCATACCCAACACCAACACATCACAAACCATCTGAAATAAACCAACAACGTGCGATTCAACGAATCAAAGCCAACACAAAGCAGTACAAACACAGAAAAATGCACTACCAACATCAACCAAATTTATGTATACATGGAAAACCCAAATCAATATTAGATAGAAGAACAAACCAAAAACCCAAAGCCTAAAATAGTATTGTACGCCAGAAGATCATCATCACAGATAAAAAAACAATAACCATAATTAACATCAAACATTAAGGGTTTGTAAGAATCAATCTGACACTTCTAAAACTTTAAGGTATTTCATATATTTCATTATATGCATGATTACGAAATTTATTTAGTTTAGAATATAAACTAAAAAAACATCCTTTGATATTATGATAATCAAATTAGATCACCACAACTTGAACCATTTCACGATATTTTTACATGAATCCAAGTAATGGTATGGGCATTGATGATTATGATTTAATATTTTTTGACATTAATATGCGTTACAAATTAAAATTTTATGACGTTCGTCGATTTACTAAACCTAGATGCTTTAACCGACATGAGTCGTCAAGAATCTCAAACGTATTTCACAAATCGACACCATATTATCATCAAATTTCAACTCAAAGTAGACAATTTATGTCGACGTCAAAGATATTCATTAACATAAAATAAATATTTACGTCAATATTAATATATGTGAATATAAATATAAACCATCACCCTTGCATTAAAACACCAATAACACACCAATCACTAACATGCACTACTCGAATTAAAATACAAACGTAATATTAGATAATATTACTAGAACCCTCAAATGGATTACAAACATTTATAAATTTAACTTGAAAGAGTTATAACGAAATTATATGGGTTAACACACTTCTATTTTTACGCTAACATAAATGAGATAATTAACCGAATTAACTAATCAAGTAACCTACTTTTAACATCTTATAGCTACCAGTCATCAAAATATATGACAATTATCTCATCTATCACCCAAATGACCCCCTCTCAATAAAATCTCAAGAACATTATTTTTTTTCTTTTTACCATACCTACACTAATTATGATGGCCTAAAGGAATTTCTTGCAAGTTTAAACAATCACAAGGGCCCCCCCTCCCTAACATTTTCATCCGTTATATCCATGGACCATGCCATTCTCCATCATTGTCATCATACTTCGTGAATACACTTGCCAAAAATCCCATATAAATACCCCCTTGGGACTTGTATCAAGAATGCACTAAACATCCACTTACTCCATTCAATAACTAGCCTATTATACAACCATTACCCCTGCTGAAACTCAGTAGAAAAGCAAGTCCACAAGCTGCCCAAGACATCACAGCAAAAGCACAAAACTCATACCCCTTTGTTCAAGCCTCGTCTCTTGTGAACGGTGAGGTATTCATTCTCTTACACATAAGCAACACTTAAACATGTTTAAGAAAATGAAATTATGAATATATACTTTTGATTAAGTCATCTAATATTCAAGAAAACAAGTGCATTACTTGTTCATATAAAAAATATGGTTTTAAAAGTTGCTTGATGTATAAAACGGATTCTGTCAGAAAATTTCCTTAACTTTGAAAGGTCATAACTTGGTCAAACAAATATCAAAATATACGATTCTTGAGCCTAAAGTTAATTTTAAAGAGTTATCTTTCCAACCATAATAAATACAAAATTTTTCAGTAAGTTTTAGGCTCTCAAAATGCGATTTTGTAACGAAGTGTCAAAACCGATCATTTTGGCAGATTACTTAGGTCGACTTTTGATGGCCATAACTCCCTAAATGTTTATCCAATTAACTTGATTCTTTTTCTGGAAGTTAGTTTTACGAGTTAGGTTTAAAAAGCAGTTGATCTCACTTTAAATGGTTAAGTTTTCGACCCTCAACCAACTGAAATAAATTTGAAACTCCAGAATATAACTGCACTTACTTTTGAAACAATATAATTATTTTTGGAACACTAAATGAACTCTATAAAATGTTACATTTATTTTAATAGTAAGTCAAAACTCATATATAATTATAATAAAAGTCTCATATGTTATTTTTTATATTTGATTTATTAAAATCCTAGCACAAAATGATCCTTAAAAACACAGAAATCAAGTAAACAAACTATAAATCACAAAATGTAGTATAATCACATTTGAACTTATAATTATGAAAAAATATCCTTATTTCATAATATGTATTTATGTTTATACACTTTTTTTTAAGTTAAGTTCATAATAAAAAATTGCTAACGGTTCGTAAAACATATAAAACCATAAATTTGAATAAGTTTACTTTTCAATCAATAAATTAAAAGTAAAACTTATTTCATGTAAAACTTGACTCGTCACTTGGTGTAACGACTTATTCGTGGGAATGTAAACCTTATTTGCACACCGCATGTATATGTAGGAACTGCTTTGGGTTTAGTGCAATCCCTTTTGTTTCACGTGATCTGTATCAGAAAGTGATTTCTCGTAAGTCGTTTTTACTTTTACTAATTTCCGGGGAGAAACATGTTACTTAACGACTTTACATTAATCATTGTTACTATCTCTATACTTATACATATTTTGGTGACAAATGCTATTTATTGGGTTTGACTTACAAAGTCCTCGCTATCTTACACAACTATTTAACTCCGTGTTGGAGCCGCCGGTTTAATATAGATAGTACTATCGGGACTGACAATCCCCATTCTCTCGACTGATTGGAACGCGTAAATCCACAGTCAACGATATTGAATGATTATTACCACGCAGACTATAACTTAACTTTTATTTTCGTACTTGAAATAAGTACCGAACGAGGCATGCAGTCAAAGGCTTAGTTGTGGACTCATAAATGCATTTATCCTTACTTGTGTTATGGCTACTTTACATAATGAGTTTTTGATTCATATTTAACTATTTACTTTACAACTACTTATCAGAGTCTTAAAATCTACGAGCTCACCAACATAATTGTTGACCCATTTTTAACATGTTTTTCAGGTAACAACCAAGGTTAGCGTTTTGGACTTCACTTAAGTATGGCATGACTAGGGCACAACATAACATTATTTTGTACTTTGCTGCCTAAGTTTATTTTGAATGCATGAATGAATTTAAGTTTCCTTAAGTATCAAGTGTTCAAAATATCCGATTACGTCACCTTCTTGTGATTCGCCGCCGGCTAGGGGTGTGACTATCAAACCCTAGATGAAGAACAGAACACAATCACCGATTACATACAAATCATTGTCACCTATAAAGCGGCAACTATTGTGCATGCATGGCAGCATGATTGATTAGATAAATATAAAGTACAACAATGATGGGCCAAACCGAGAATTAAAGGCATCAGCCACACTAGCACGACTGCCGGCCAACCATCGCCACCTTATAAACACGAAACCAAATGCTCATTTCATATGCTCTTTAAATATATAGGTGAATTGGTTTAATAACCACGCATATTCATCTCGATCAATACCAACATATCTCAATTCTCACTCTTTTCCGAAGTGTTAAGAAATTATTGGAATCGAGGTTATATTATTTGTAAATGATACTTTTAAGTTATTGACGAGTATTCAGTACTTTTATAAAACTCGTTTCGCCTTAACTCAAATTGTGTATACTTTACCAAGCTTGATATTTATTGTTCATACATGTATATATATATACATTGCCCAATAAATCCTTTTTATCCATAACACTCCAAAATAGATTCTAGGGTTTTATACTAACTCAACCATTTTGTAGCGTTCCTAAATATATTTCATGATTATTATGATCCAATATATGATACATGTCTATTTTCAAAAATATCCAATGTATTCAAGTATATATATAAATAGGTAGAGGTTCAAATAAAAAATATTTTTTTCCTAAGAAATCTAAGAAATAATACTAACTTAAATGTGGCATAATCCAAATTTAAAACTTAAAGACAATTATGTCAAAATAAAGTTTAACATTTTTTTAAACAAAATGTGGCACATATTCTTGCATCTCTAGTCTCAAGCAAAGCTTTTTATTCTTTTATAGCAACCCCAAATATGAGTACTTGTAGAATTATAAATCCACCAATCATGGCGATTTGTAGCCATCTCAAGATCTCACGTCGCTCGGATCAACATTTGGTTATCGCAAAATATGTGCTAAATTTCATAAAATAAATCAAAAGATGTGCTAAAGACGTAATACAACACAAAACTGTGCTGTTTGAGGCAAAGAATAGCACAGTTCTGTGCTATTTTCACAAAATAACATAATATATCATAGAAACAACACATGATATTTTGTTGTTTTGACGCAAAACAACATATAACATATTACGTAAAGCAGTACAAGACTATGCTGTTTGACGTAAAACAACACAAAAATGTGATGTTTGACACAAAACAATAGAACGTCGGTGTGTTGGCAGGTGGTACTCACATCCCGTTAGTTTGCATCGCGTATGAACCCAACACATTTTGCCTTTTTGGTTCTTATTCCAAGATGATAAAAATAATACAATAATCATAATAAATATTCTTTAAATATTTGTTTCTTCCGATAAACCGAATCGGAACACGTTAATATTGCTTCTTCAACATGCTTAACCGTTTTAGGCATTTTCTTTTGCTGAACTTCAATAATATTATTTTCCCACTAATAATACATACATATAAGCATATATTAATATTTTGTATGTCAATTTTGGCATTCCGAAGCACTTGACATATAACTTTGACGCACACGTGTTTAATGCAGTTATATCATTCCCGAACGCGTAATTCATGGTCAATATTTTGAATAGAGTATCTGAATGAATATTAATTAGGATATTAATATTCCATAGAAATGACACTCGTCGTGTCTCATTTCTACACGAGGTGCCATACTTGGGATTGCGAAACGAAAAGGCAAGAATGGAAAAAGCATTGGCAGCAAATCACAGTGTTAGAGAGTAGGTGATAACATCCACGGTACACCAATCACCATGTTGAAGCTCAAATCCGGTCTCATCCCCCTATTGCCTCTTCCTTTGAGATCTAGAAAATATAAACCCTCATAAGTTTCTTAAGAAGTTTCATGTTATGTGATCTCGAATGAATCCACACAACATGTACAAAAAATCAAATTAAGCTAAGGGCAAATTTACCTTATTATGGTGGCAATTTTTTATCTTGTGCGAAATTTTAGTAGACTTTAATTGTATTTATACCGTTGTGCTTTAAGTTTGCACAAGCATTAGCAATTTGATTCCAACCCATAGTGGGGCTAAACAATCTACGAATGAATGATATGAACAATGGGTTTAATGATGTTTGATGATGAAACTAATTTGATTTAGGATATCAAGTTTAGTTACATCTAACTAATATGATCCATATAATAGGCAAGTGATAAAACGAGTAAACGAGAATAGAAAAACAAAAAGAAGACAAAACATTTGAATTGCACATATCTAGAGGCAAAGAGTAAAAGAGGTTTAAACAAAATAAAATAAGAGATATACGTTTAACATAATCTCTATAATATAAAAAACAATGCAACGAACCAAAAAAAACAAAAATTTGAATTGTATTATGAATTTTTACCATAGCAAGTGGATGAACTTTTTGTCAAACTTGTAGATAAGTTTACTATGCTACTTATCTACCCAAATAGTTTTACTTGTCTACCAAAATGATTGATCTTTGTAGTATAAATACCACCTCAATGTAAAGGAGAAGATGCACCTCTTGTATACACTTTCATAAGTTATACACTTCTCTTCTTCTTGCTCTTGTAATTCTCTTTAAGGTTTTTAAAGTTATAACACTAATCTTGTGTTAATTATTTTGAAATTATAACACGTTATCAGCACGTGAGCTCATAAACTCTAATCAAGAAGATCAATAAAACACAAAGTCATCCATTAATCAAGGTAAGGGCTTCATTAAGTAATAATATACAATATCTTATATTGAGAAGATAACTAAGATAAATAAAATAAGCATAAAGAAGATCTTATTATGGACATCTTGATAATCATGGACTACTAACAAACTAACTTTTATTTATATAACTAACTTTTGATTATGCAACTAACATTTTATTTTTTGTCAACTAACTTTTACTTATGCATCTAACCTATTACTTATTCATCTAACTTTTACTTATGCAACTAACATTTATTTATATATCTAACTTTTACTTAATATTTAGTTATACAACTAACATTTCTTTTTATGTCAACTAACTTTATACAACTAACATTTTAATTATGTTTACTAATATTTATTCGTACTAATATCTTATTTTTATTCTAACTTGTTCTTATTATCTTTTTTTTTTAAATTAAATTCATGTTTTTATAACATAATCTTATACTTATCTATTTTATTTAAGGTTACTATCGATATATACACACACGATGGTTATATAGCCGTTGTAAACGATTACATAGCTGTTACAAACGGTTATAATTTAAACTATAATTATAGTTTATACAAACAAATTATCTCTTTTTTTCTCAAGTTTATACAAGGCAATCTTTCAAAGATGATACACCCAGTTTTAATACTCGCAACCATAATGCTCATTCTAATTCTTATCCCCATTGCTAAACTACCACCTGAAGAATTTAAACTCTTCTTATTTCTGTATTTGTTTATAGCTCTACCGCTTTATTGTATCACAATGTTTATTGATATATATGGATTCTAATAATTATCTTACTATTTGTTTAATTCTTGTTTAGCAAACAAAAAATGTCGAACATTGCAAAAATCGAATTTCCAGCCCTCAATATCAGTGGAGAAAACTATATGCCATGGACGGCTCATGTAAAGAGACATCTTAAATCCATGGGTGTTTTAGAAACTATACATGAGGGAAATACTTGCTCGGATCAAGACAAAGCGAAAGCTGATGTCTTTTTACATAAGCATATTGATGAAATGCTACAGTTTGAATATTCAAATTGTGAAGATCCGTGCATTTTATGGAAAGATTTAAAAAGCAAATTTGATCACCAAACGGAAGTTCTACTTTCCACTGCTAGAGATGAATGGAACAATCTCAGGTTCTAAGATTTTAAAAAGGTAAACGAGTACACATCTGCTTTGTTTAGAATATGCTTGACCCTCAGATTCTGCGGTCAAAATGTTACGGAGCAAGATATGTTGGAGAAAACTTTCTCCACATTTCATGCATCAAATATAAACTTGTAACAACAATATAGGTTGCAAAAGCTTAAGAGATATTCTGATTTAAACTCATTTCTCCTCGTAGCAGAAAAAAATAATGAGCTTTTGATGAAAAATCATCAAGCTCGTCCCATGGGATCGTTAGCAATTCCAGAAATAAATGTTACTACTAAAAACTCTGGAAGAAAATGGGGACGAGGTCGTGGTCGTGGTTCTTTTGATAAAAGTTACCTTAATGGTCGCAACCATTCTTTTAAGGGTAATAATAATTACCGTGGTAACTTTTATAGCTGTGGACGTAGCCGTGGATATGGTCGTGGTAGAAATCAAAGAACAATCAATTACCACGCTCCACAAAATAACAATGCTAACCAGCATAAAGGGAATGAAGCTAGTAGGTCCGAAAACAATGACACTTCCTGTTTTAGATGTGGTAGCACAAACCACTCGTCAAAGGCTTGTCACACAGCTCCATATTTATGTGAGCTATACCAAGCCTCTTTTAAAAGGAAAGAGAAGGAAGTAAACCATGTTGATAATTTTAATTATCTCAACGTTGAGTTGAACACTGCAGACTTTGACATAGAACTCTGAAACACATGTTATGCAACAATTAAGTGTTTTTTTATCTTTAAATATGTATTTCTCTTCATGTAATGTTTTCTCTTTCAATTAAATAAAGTTCTTGTTAAACTATAATAATATCCTCGCTATTCACTTATTATTTTTCTTTATACTTTCAAGATTAAAATGAATATCACTGGAGCGCAAAATCAAACAAATGAAGCAGATATATGTATAGCGGATAGTGGAGCAACACACACTATACTTAGATCTAAAAAATATTTTTATAAACTTAAACCGACAAAAGGAATTGTTAATACAATATCAGACCCTACAGACCTGATAGAAGGAGTGGGAAAAACTAATTTACCGTTACCAAATGGTACAAAGGTTATAATTGAAAATGCTTTATTTTCCTCAAAATCAACTAGAAATCTATTGAGTTTCAAAAACATATATCATAACAGATATGATACTCAGTCAATGACTGTTGATAATGAAAAATATTTGCATATCATAAGCAAAGATCAGATATTAGAAAAACTGCCAATGCTTTAGTCTAGTATACATTATACACATATTAATGTGCCTCAGGCATATATGACAGTTAAAGAAAATTTTTGTGATCCTGAAACACTTAACTTATGACATAATAGATTAGGCCATCCAGGATCTACAATGATGGGAAGAATAATTGAAAACACTCATGGGCATCAATTGAAATATCAAAAGATCCCATAATCGAATAAAATTTCTTTGTGTACATCTTGTTCTCTTGGGAAATTAATTACTAGGCCTTCGCCTGTGAAAATTGAAAAGGAATCACTTTTATTTCTTGAAAGAATTCAAGTAGATATATGCGGGCCAATTCATCCACCATGTGAACCATTTAGATAATTTATTGTTTTGATAGACGCATCAAGTAGATGGTCTCATGTCTCTTTGTTATCAACTCGTAATGTAGCATTTGCGAAATTTCTTGCACAAATTATCAAATTACGAGCATATTTTCCTGATTATACTATTAAAAGGGTGAGACTTGATAATGCTGGTGAATTCATATCACATGCTTTTAATGATTATTGCATGTTTGTAAGAGTTATTGTTGAACACCCTGTTGCTCATGTACACACGTAAAATGGCTTAGCTAAGTCGTTAATCAAACGTCTACAACTAATAGCTAGACCATTGATAATGAGAACAAAACTTCCTGTGTCTATTTGGGGTCATGCAATTCTTCATACTGGATCACTAATTCGTGTGAGACCAAGTGCAAATCTTAAACATTCTTCATTACAACTTGTTTCTGGAAATGAGCCAAACATTTCCCACCTTAGAATTTTTGGGTGCGCTGTGTATGTTCCTATTGCACCACCACAACGCACAAAAATGGATCCTCAAAGAAGGTTGGGAATATATGTTGGATATGAATCAGCTTCCATCATAAGATATCTTGAACCTTTAACGGGTGATGTATTTACAGCACGTTTTGCTGATTGCCACTTTAACGAGTCAGTTTCCCGACATTAGGGGGAGAAAAGAAAAAACAAGAAAATGATGTCTCATGGTATGTTCCTTCATTATTGTATCTTGATCCAGTAACTAAACAATGTGAAACAGAGGTTCAAAAGATAATGCACCTACAAGAAATTGCAAATCAACTACCTAATGTATTTACTGATACAAACAGAGTTACTAAATCTCATATACCAGCTGCTAATGCTCCAGCTCGAGTTGAGATTCCAAATAAGCAAATAAATAACACAATGACTCATGATTCTCAGAAACGTTTGGAACGAGGAAGGCCAATTGGTTCTAAGGATAAAAATCCTCGAAAAAGAAAAACTCATGAAAACGACGTTGACCATAAAGTGAATGATCTTGATACAACACTAAATACCAAAACCTCTCATGAGAAGGATTTGGATGAAAATAACAAAGAAATGTCAATTAACTATGGTCACACACACATCTTATGGAATCGAGATGAAATGGAAAGTATTGATGAAATATTTTCTTATTTTGTAGCAAGTGACATCATGAGTAGAGATGATGATCCTGAACCAAAATCAGTTAACGACTGTCAAAATAGACATGATTGGGATAAATGGAAGGGAGCTATGCAAGCTAAATTAGATTCACTTAACAAACGAAAGGTTTTTGGACCTATTGTTATTATTCCAAAGGGCGTAAAGCCTGTAGGGTATAAATGGGTCTTTGTACGAAAACGGAATGAGGAAAATGAAGTTACAAGGTATAAAGCTAGACTTGTAGCTCAAGGTTTTTCCCAAAGACCAGGGATTGATTATGAGCAAACATACTCCCCTGTTATGGGTGCAATAACCTTTAAATACTTAATCAGCTTAGCAGTCTCTAGAAATTTAGAGATGCGTCTTATGGATGTCGTCACAGCTTACTTGTATGGATCACTAGATAGTGACATCTATATGAAAATTCCTGAAGGTTTTAAATTCCCCGAAGCTTTAAGCTCAAAGCCTAAGGAAATGTATTCCATCAAATTACAAAGATCTTTGTATGGACTCAAACAATCTGGAAGGATGTGGTACAATCGTTTGAGTGATTATTTGACAAGTAAAGGATACACAAATAACCTTATTTGTCCATGCGTCTTCATTAAGAAGACAACATCAGGATATGTAATCATAGCTGTGTATGTTGATGATCTAAATATAATTGGGACGCAAAAGGAAATTAATGAAGCAATTCCTCTGTTAAAGAAAGAATTTGAAATAAAAGACCTTGGAAAAATCAAATATTATCTTGGTTTACAGATTGCGCATATGCATAATGGAATACTTGTACATCAGTCAACATATACTAAGAAACTCTTAAAGCGTTTCAATATGGACAAAGCAAATCCTTTAAGCACACCGATGGTTGTTAGATCACTCATTGTTGATAATGATCCATTTCGTCCTTGTGAAGATAATGAAGAGGTTCTTGTTCCAGAGATACCATATCTTAGTACAATTGGAGCTCTTATGTATCTTACTAACTGTACGAGACCTGACATTTTCTTTGCAGTTAATTTGTTAGCAAGATTTAGTTCGGCCCCTACTAAAAGGCACTAGAATGGAATTAAACATATTTTTCGATATCTTCGAGGTACCATTGATTTAGGCTTGTTTTATCCTAATAATTTAAAAGAAGGATTGGTTGGTTATGCAGATGCAGGTTATTTATCTGATCCCCATAAAGCAAAATCTCAAACTGGATATGTATTTAAGAATGGAGGAACTGGGATTTCATGGCGTTCTCAGAAACAAACTCTCGTTGCGACATCCTCAAATTATGCTGAAGTCATTGCATTACATGAAGCTTCAAGAGAATGTGTATGGTTAAGATCTATGACACAACTTATATTAACTTCTTGTGGACAGGAAAAGGATAGAAATACGACACCAATCTATGAAGATAATGCAGCTTGTGTCTCACAAATGAAAGAAGGGTATATCAAAAGTGATAGAACAAAACATATACCACCAAGATTCTTTTTATACACTCAAGACTTTATTAAAGATAAACAAGTTGAAATGAGATATGTTCAATCTAGTAACAATTCAGCTGATTTTTTCACAAAGGCACTTCCTAGAACAACTTTCTAAAAATATGTTTATGATATTGGCATGCGACACGTGCACGCAATGTGATGATTTACAGAAGACAATTTGAGGGGGAGTTATAAGCTGCACTCTTTTTTCCTTAGCTAAAGTTTTTTTTCCCACTGGGTTTTTTTAGCAAGGTTTTTAATGATGCAGTATTTAAACTTTTGAAGTTAGAAAAGTGTCATCCAAGAGGGAGTATTATGAATTATTACTATAGCAAGTGGATGAACATTTTGTCAACTTGTAGATAAGTTTACTATGCTACTTATCTACCCAAATAGTTTTACTTGTCTACCAAAATGATTGTTTTTTGTAGTATAAATACCACCTCAATGTAAAAGAGAAGATGCACCTCTTGTATACACTTTTATAAGTTATACACTTCTTTTTTTCTTGCTCTTGCAATTTTCTTTAAGGTTCTTAAAGTTATAACACTAATCTTGTGTTAATTATTGTGAAATTATAACAAATTGTATATACACCAGAACTTAAAAAAGATACTAAATAAATAAAATTATTAAAAAAAAAACACGTTTACAACACAACTCAATAACTCATGTATCAATGTATTATCAATTATCAATTATCAATTATCGTAGTTTTAGATTATTAAAATAAAATTCATTAAAATTTTAAAGTAACTTATTATATAACAAAAATAATACCTGACAATCCTGACTGCAATTTCTGTTCCCTTTAACACATAACTACCTCCCATCTCCGGCATCTTCAACAATAAAGCCAGTCAACCGTCGCCGGAGAAGTCAAAACCCTAATCGGAAAATGCTTTCCATTTCTCCGGCGATATCCCGAATCTCCAATCTTTCCGACCACCGCCACCTCCTCCATATCCACCGCTACCACCGCCACCCAACCTTCCACCGTCCGCCACCACCGCCGTCTCATCTCCGCCGCCCCAAAACCCTACGCCACTGCAAAACCCTCCAAATCTCCGCCATTGACGCCGCTCAGCCCTTCGACTACGAATCCAAACTCTCCGACCGCATCGCCAAATCCAAAACCCTAAAAATCGCCATCGTAGGGTTCGGCAACTTCGGCCAATTCCTCGCCAAAACCCTAGTCCGTCAAGGCCACACCGTGCTAGCACACTCTCGCACCGATTACTCCGCCGTCGCCGCCGACATCGGCGTCGCATTTTACCCCAACGCCGACGACCTCTGCGAAGAACACCCTGAGGTAATCCTCTTATGCACATCGATCCTCTCAACTGATAAAGTCCTCAGATCGTTACCATTACAGAGGTTAAAACGTAGCACGTTGTTTGTAGATGTTTTATCCGTTAAAGAGTTTGCTAAGGATCTGTTTCTGCAAATATTGCCATCAGATTTTGACATATTGTGTACACATCCAATGTTTGGGCCTGAAAGTGGTAAACATAGCTGGAAAGATCTTCCATTTGTGTATGATAAGGTTAGGATTGGTAGTGACGAGGCTAGGGTTTCGCGCTGCCAGAAGTTTCTTGATTCGTTTGCGAGAGAAGGGTGTGTGATGAAGGAGATGACGTGTGCTGAACATGATCAGCACGCGGCGGAGTCCCAGTTCATAACGCATACGGTTGGGAGGGTGTTGGAGAAGTTGAATTTGGATAGTACTCCGATTAACACGAAAGGGTATGAGAGGTTGTTGGATTTGGTTGAGAACACATCGAGTGATAGCTTTGAGTTGTATTATGGGCTGTTTATGTATAATAAGAATGCGATGGAGCAGTTGGAGAGGTTGGATTTGGCTTTTGAATCGTTGAAGAAAGAGTTGTTTGGTCATTTGCATGATGTTTTGAGGAAGCAGTTGTTTGGGACTCGAGGACGGTCGTTGGGGGTTTTGCAGCAACCGCCTGCTTTGTCAAAGCTGCCTTCTAATGGTATTGGAATGGCATTGCCATCGCGGCCGCTACAATCAGAACCACAATCTGATTCTCCTACTAGTTAAGGACAATGGCAAAAGTTTCTGGTTCATGGTATGTTTATTTCATGTTTTCTTGATTGCTAATCTAATTATTGTCTAACATGCAATCAGTAGTCTCTTTGTCATGCAATTGGTATGTTAGTGAACCAAATTTAGTTTCTTTGGTGATTTCTAGCAATATGGCTGTTTGAAAACTGTATTGCATAAGAAACTGTGAACGGTAAAATTGTAAGTGTATTGTGTTCTTTGCATAGGTGAAATTTGACAGCTTTTTCACATATCTAAAGAAAGTAAAGAATCGTATGGAGAGAAATTGACGCTTTGGCTTTTTTAAATGATGGTAATTGGTAAATAGGGCTATAATAAGCCGAGCTTAGGCGAAGCACGAATTTGTTGTTTCGAGCTCCATGTTTATAGCTCAAGCTTGGTTGAGTTGTTTATAATAAGCCCCCCTTGTTTTTTTTGCCAATAGTGTTAAATTTTAGTCCGAATAGTGTAAATTTTTGGCCCGGTAGTGTAAATTTCTATATAAATATCGAGTTCACCCCTTAAAAAAAATTAATTTCACCCCCGCCCCCCTACGGAAGAGTTCAAGTTCCGCCACTAGGCTTGAGCTCGTTTGTTAAATGAGCTGTAATTTAGGCTCAAGCTTTGGCTCATGTACATTAAACACGGCTTGATTTGATTTTTAGTAAGTCGATTTCAAGCAGTTTACGAGTGGTTTGGCTCGTTTACACCTCTATGTTAAAGCTGTCATTTTTATTGGACAATAGATGATTTGTTTATGTATTTTATAAAGTAGACTACATTGGTCTTGTGACATGCAAATGAAGTACAATTTCATAGATTATTATTGTTAGTAACATATATTCACTAAGCTTGTATTATGTTGTGTCTTCTGAAGGTAGAGCTGTTACGTTGTGCTATATGTTCTGTGGCTTACGAGACAAATGAGGATGGCGATGCTCTAAAGGGATCTGCATATTTCCTCACTTGTATGAAGCTGTAATTTTTGATTATTTAAGAGTTCTGTTGTGAGAGTTTATTAGATTAGAAGAGATTGCAATTGCAGGTAGTGTAACTTAAACCATTTCCTTTAATAATGTGCTTATTCAGAAACCTTGGATATATCAATAATGACATTCTTTTAATATGGTCCTGTAGTGGTTTTTGAATCTTGATATGGGCTACTGTTTTGCCTGTTTTTTGGTCAGTAGTTGATATATGTAAATCTGACTGGGAACCTTATGACATCGTGACGAGGTAAGATGAGGGTTTCAACATCATCTTTGAGACCCTGACGTACATTCCTGACCTCCCCTAGGATATGTATGGCGGATTTAATTCCGTAAGACCAATATTGTCACACCCCATTCTAGTCGGGTAGGATGTGACTGATTGATACAGATTTAATACAACAGAAACATAACTTAAATTAACTTGCTACAGCTTTAATGTTATTTGTAGACCAAATTTAGAACTTAACATAGTTAAACTTTGTAACCAAAAGAAGTATACATGACATCAAGCCTTGAGAATGGACAACCATAAGTTTTGTGATTGACCACAAAAGTTAACTTTTCAAGAAACGCCAACCAACGCCCATTCTTATGAGACACTTCGTCTTGCGTGCGAATACGCCTTAAAGAGTAATGATCAGTGAACAAAACAAACTCCTTATGAAACAAATAATGACGCCAATGCTTTACAGCTTGGACCACTGCATAAAACTTCAAGTCATAAGTACTATACCTCAACTTTGGCCTTGTCAATTTCTCACTAAAATAAGCAACAGGTCGTCCCCCTTGATTGAGATTCCCACCCGTTTCAACCTTTGAAGCATCAGTATGAAGTTCAAATACTTGAGAGCAATCAAGCAATACTATAATAGGTGCAGAAGTGAGTTTGTCTTTCATAACTTGAAAAGCCGGCTCTGCCTCCTCTATCCATACAAACATCTTTCCTTTCATAGAGTTTGTTATAGGAGCCATAATAGAAATAAAAGGTTGAATAAACCGTCTATAAAAAGAAGCAAGTCCATGAAAGCTACGAACTTCACTAACAGTAGTAGGAGTTGGCAAATTTTGAATAGTTGCTACTTTAGATTCATCCTCTTGTATCCCATCCTAAAATCAAAACTTTAGGGGTCATTAGCACACATTTTTTTGCAGGAACATAGAAACTATCCCTGCGAAGTAAGGCTTTCGCAAGGCCAGAACCTATCTGACATGCATGACATGTTCACTAGAGGACGCACTATAAATAAGAATATCATCAAAATACACAACCACAAACTTCCCAATAAAAGACCTAAGTAACTGGTTCATCACACGCATAAAAGTGCTAGGCGATTTTGATAAACCAAAAGGCATTACCAACCACTCATACAATCCTTCACGAGTCTTGAAGGCAGTTTTTCATTCATCACTAGGTCTAAGACGAATCTGGTAGTATCCATTCTTCAAATCTAGCTTTGCGAATATAGTAGCACCATTGATCTAGTCAAGCAAATCATCAAGTCTAGGAATAGGAAACATGTACCTTACTGTGATTTTATTGATGGCTCGACTATTAACACACATACGCCAAATGCCATCTTTTTTTTAGTCAATAAAACAAGAACAGTATAAGGGCTCATACTTTCACGAACATGGCCCTTAGAGATCAATTCCTTGATCTGTCTACGTAACTCTTCATGCTCTCCTGGGCTCATCCTGTAATGTGGCCTATTGGGCAGTTGTGAACCAGGCTCCAAATCAATATTATGCTGGATGTCGCGAAGACGGTAATCCATCAGGCAATTCATTAGGGAAAACATCAGAAAATTTCTCAAGTAAAAGAATCATAGCATCAGAAATTTTGACCTCTTCAAGCACCTCTTTACCTATCAACACAAAAACATCATCTCCCACTTCCAACTCGTTCTCAAACTGAGAAAGAGTCAATAGTGTACTAGTGGATTTGGCAGTTAGTTCTTTGGGTTTATTAGCAACAAAATTATCTTCACATTATCAAACAAAAAACTATAAGTATTTGTTCACCCATTGTGTTCTACGTTGCGATCATATTCCCAAGGCCCACCCAACAATAAATGACACGCATCCATGGGAACCACATCACACCAAACATCATCCTTATATGTTTTACCAATAGAAAAAGAAACAAGAGTGCGTTTAGTACCTCACCTCCTTTCTTAAACCACTAGTGTTTGTAAAGCTTTGGATGGTTCTCTGTTCTCAAATTCAACTTCTTAACAGACTCTCAAACATTAAATTATCACAACTCCCCTAGTCAATTAAAGGTGCAAACCTTTCCCAGCACCGTACATGTTGAATGGAAAATGTTATGCTTAACCCAATCATTATCATTTGCCTTTGGTGCATAACACGAGCGTCTAACCACCAAACTCGATCCCACGTCTCCAGCCACCTCTTCTTCTTCATACTTGGGATCTTTATCAAAAGCTGGGGTGTTGTCATAATTTTTACCAACAACACCACCATCTTCCCATTCCTCAAGGTCAACAAACAAGTGTCTTTTCCCAGCCTTCTTACATTCTGATCGTCGATGTCCAGTCTCTCCATAATTGAAACACTTCATAGTAGCAGTACCAGCCCTTTTAGAATTGGAAATAGTATTGCCACCCCCTATTTTGTTTGGTTGGGCACTGTTAGGTATCACAATCAGAGTAGGTTCCAGCGGAAGCAATCAAACACACACAATCACACAATATATATATATAAAGTAGACACGCGAGAATTATAGTGGTTCGGTCTAGGTGACCTACGTCCACTCTGCAACTAGGGTTTATATTATTATTGTGCTCAAGAATACAATTACATCATGGGTCTATTTATAATGCTAGATTAGGGTTGTAATTAAGATGATAACTTAGGCTCCAAGAATTAACTAATTAACCCTAATTAGGGCCGGCTAGCCCATTCTTTTGTTTATCATTAGCCTAGCAAAACAGGCCCAAGCCCCGTCTGGCTCGGCCCAAAGCCTTCACAACCCAACAATCTCCCACTTGAAGGCTTTGCACAAGTCTATAAACACCGTCCAAGTAACCCAGATCCAGTAACTCCAGTATTTTTCATATCCAAAAGTCTTCCAAGCTTCAATTCCCATAAGCCAAGACTTCATTGTAACCCCTAGTTGCATCCCCTCTCATCAAGTACATGAGGGGACAGTTGAAGCTCCCCCGAGCTCCAACCCATTCTCTATCTCAACTGATATGCACGATCCATCAGCTCCAGAGATAACCCAAGAATCATCAACACTCTCCTCATTCAGCAAGACATCCATAGGAGAGAATTTAACAATCGGAGTAGTGGTCTTCACAACCCAACGTTGTTTTGTGACTGTACCCGAAACACGCCCGTGCTCCCACTGTCACCAAACCCCTGACCTGGTTTAGACCTCCGATCCCGTTCAGCTTGAATCACCTTGGCACCAGGCTTCAGTCTTGCAAATTGAACCCTCTTTTGCCCCTTTGACTCCGTGAACCCAACTTTGTTTTGAGGAACGGTCATACTTTCCTCAATAGGTACTTCCACCATGTATAACGATCCCCGCTTGTTTCCACGAGCAATATCCAGATTTCCTTTTGTTACTTTCTATTTACCTCTACCAAACTTTACTTCTTGTCCTTGTTCATCCAGTTGACTAACAGAGATAAGATTTATCTTCAAAGCTAGAATCACCCTAATATTCTTCAAGTTCCAGTAGGTTCCCAATGGAGTTAACAGATTAACATCACCTATGCCCGTAACATCAAGGATATTACCATTTGCTGTTTGTACCTTCCCAAAGTTGCCAAATTTTAGATTCACCAACGTCTCCCCGCTGTGCATGGCGTGAAACGAAGAACCGAAATCCATAACCCAAGAGTCCACACTGTTTTCAGCCTCGAGTAGTAATGTGTCATCATTACATTCATTCTCAGCAGCAGTGTTTACCTCACCAAATTTTCCTTGTTTACGCTTTGGACATTGACTCTTAACATGCCCAATCTCATCACAACTCCAGCACTTCACAGTTTTCCGAGCTCTAGACGAACTCCTCCCTCGACTCCCACTGCTCCTGTTATTTTCCCTTCCCCTACCAACATATAACAAACCAGAAGATGATCCACCACCAGTGCTTTTCCGGCGGGTTTCCTCACCTAGCACAATGTTTCGGACCCCGTCAAATGTTAATCCATCCGTCCCCACCGAACAAGTAATAGCCGTTACAGTTCCAGACCAACTATCTGGCAAAGAAGATAACAATACTACAGCTTGAGTCTCATCATCAAACTTCATGCCCACAGAGGCTAACCTGGACATGATCGAGTTAAGATCATTAATATGCTCTAAAACTGAAGTTCCCTCATTCATTCGAGTCATGAATAACTCCCTCATCAAGAACACCTTATTGGCAGCAGACGGCTTTTCATACATATTTGACAGAGCCGTCATTATACCACGAGCCGTGGTTTCGTGCATAACGTTAAATGCAACGCTCCTCGTTAAAGCCAATGTAATAGCCCCTCTAGCCTTCTTGTCCTTTGAGTTCCAAACCGCTTCTTCAGCTTTGTTCATTGTAGCTGGCTTTTCTTCCAATACTACTTCCAAATCTTTTTCACCTAGCAATGCTTCTATTTGCATCTTCCACCAAGCAAAGTCTGTCCCGTTAAACTTTTCAATTCGAACCCTCCCGTCTTCAGCCATTGCAAACGAGAAACGAATACAATCAAGAAACAGAAACTGAAGTTGATGAACATCGTGAGAAAAGATTAACCTTTGAAGAAAAAAGCCAAAGAACCAAAGCTAACCGAAGCCAAGCACACTTCCAATAAAACCCTAAAACCCGAAGATACCTAAACCGGTAACTTCACCTGCAGAACTGAGAGCAATACCAGCGACCCCAAGGGTTCAAGACAGAAACCCTAATCGCGAATCGCCAAAAAAAATAAATAAATAAATAAAACCCGGACAACCCTAGATCTCGAACCAGCAAAAAAAATCGATAATACCACAGCCCTCTCGATCAGCCTCCTATGATTTCAGTGCAAACCCGGTGTGTTTCCGAACCTCGGCTCTGATACCACTTGTTAGGTATCACAATCAGAGTAGGTTCTAGCGGAAGCAATCAAACACACACAATCACACAATATATATATATATAAAGTAGACACGAGAGAATTATAGTGGTTCGGTCTAGGTGACCTACGTCCACTTTGCAACTAGGGTTTATATTATTATTGTGCTCAAGAATACAATTACATCATGGGTCTATTTATAATGCTAGATTAGGGTTGTAATTAAGGTGATAACTTAGGCTCCAAGAATTAACTAATTAACCCTAATTAGGGCCGGCTAGCCCATTCTTTTGTTTATCATTAGTCTAGCAAAACAGGCCCAAGCCCCGTCCGGCTCGGCCCAAAGCCTTCACAACCCAACAGGCACAACACGAGATGTCGCGTTACCTGAACCCGAGCTTCCTCCTGTTAAAACAGAAGAAGATGAACCACCAACACGTCGATTCTGTTTTTCAAAAGCTAAAGCACGTTGATGAGCATTAGAAAGCGTCACTGGATCAATCATGTTAACGAAGTCCATAATCTGGACCCTCAGACCACCAATGTAATGAGAGACGAGTTGTTCTTTAGTCTCTTGAATATCATTCCTGGCAATTAATTGGTAAAGTTTAGTGGTTTAATCCTCAACAGACTTGGGCCCTTGTATCAAAGTCTGTAACCGTTGATACATTAAACGTAGATAATTATGAGGAATAAAGTTGGCCCTCATGCATTTTTTTCATCTTCCTCCAGGTCGTGAATCTTTACTTTCCAACTCTCTCCCATGTTAGTTTCAATTGTTGCCACCAACCAGATGCTCTTCCATGTAGCCTGGTAGCGATCAACGAAACCTTTTTGTTTTTGGGAACCTCCTTGAATTCGAACACTTCTTCAACGGCAACAAGCCCATCAATGAACTTTTCTAGACTCAAAGTGTCACCATCAAACTCAAGAATGCTGGTTTCTATCCCCGACTCCAAGCGTTTGTTATCACCCCTTGGATTCTGATCTAATTGTTCATCAGAAGATGAACCATCACCCTCAAAAAACGGATTTTCATCTTCCATTTCTCGACAGTTATGATAGCCACACCTTCCTTGATTCATCAAATCTTGCATCCGATCAGCCAACTGGTCAACAATTTGATCCAATTTCTCCTCCATTCTTGCTATAATAAGTTGCTCCAAATCCTGCTTATGAACATCATTAATAGGTCTTCTCCTTCGAGGCATTTTGGTCAAGAACTTTGGCTCTGATACCAACTGATGTAGAATAAAACAAGATATCAAATTGTTCCTATTGATTCACAACGAATACCATGAACAATTCTTCTAATTATCGTTGATTCGAAGAATACCGATAACCAGACAATTTCACACACAAAGACGATTGTATACAGAGAAAATTATTTCTTCATAAACTTCAAAAACTGGTTATTAGTTCAAGTATCCAGAAACATAAAATGAAAGGCAAAATTCGAATGAGCCTCAAAACATAAACGGGCTGAAAAGTAGTCAATAAACAAAGCCCAACAAAACTAAAAATAACTTTAAAATTGAAAAAAACTCATGGAATAATGCGATTTTGGGCCGAAACAAGTGCCCAAACTGCCTACAACATTTGAAGAAATGTGATCCTCGATCCAACGGTCGTTTTGACTAGTTGCATGCCCAAAACGGAGCTTTCTAGCCCAAGTTACATCCATTTTAGTGAAGCACCTTTAGACACGCGATTTTGGGCCTCCAAATATAGAATTGTTCGCTCTTCAACACTTGGACCTGTACCAATACCCTTCGGTTGTTTATGTTACTCTCTAGTTCCTTTTACATCTATCCATAAACTTCAAAATCATTCTTTTCCCCTTCCAATCATAGGGCGTATAAATGCTACGATCTATTCTCTCATAAAATCATCATCGTTGCCATCGTTGCCATCGTTATTATATTTTGCTTCTAGACAAGTACACCAATTATTTGTGGACATTTTCTTTAACCAATAAATCATAAGTTTTCGCCATCTTTCATAATTTTCAAAAATTCATCTCTACTTAATTTGAACATTAAATTAAATGTTTCCAATGCGAAAATAGCACCGGATAGAATAATAAAGCCCTTCAATATGTACCCAAATCGGGATGGTCTTTAGATTTTCTCATCCACATACCTCCCCACAAAATGGTAAGCCCGAACGGAAAATACGGTCCATTAATAATATTGTACGTATCCTTCTAACTTAGACCTCTCTTCCAAATACCATTTGGCATCACGCATTACAAATGGCCATCTATCTTTTAAACATTCTTCCTTGAAAATAAAAAACAAAACAACACTCCCATTCAACATCAACGAAACAAATCACATTTAAAATGTTTCTTCTTTACAGTAGACATCCATCTACTCACACATCTGTTATTTATTGTGACAATGTTAGCTCAATATATATGTCCGACAATCCCATTCAACATCAACGAAACAAACACATTGAGATAGACATTCATTTTATTCATGAGAAGGTTCAACATGGTCAGATTAGAGTCTTACATGTTCCCTAACAGTATCAACACGTGAAAATTTTCACCAAAGACTTACCTTAGTTTTTATTTCATGATGTTTAATCCAGTCAATAGACTTAGGGGATATATTAGACTAGATAGACATTTGTATTCATTATGTAATTATTGTATGGTTGAGGGTAGATTCGGTTTATATTGTAACTATAAATATATCATGTGAATGGGTATGAAATCAATTTTGTGCGTACTCTGTTAGATATAGACCATATAACAGCTATAAAATCTGATCTGAAAGAACACTTTATCTACTATTAACTAAGTAAAAACATTTTCCCCATCATTGCATAAATTAAACATACATCATGCCTAGATCAAGAACACTAGCGACAAACATTCTTACCAATTACCATAACCGTTAGACCATTATTTCGCGACTGAATCCACGAATGCCATCAACTCTAATTTTGAATGGAAATTTGGTGATGGTGTCATTGGTGGTAATGAACGAATTATATGTTCAAAATGCACATTTCGTTACAATTAGAAGGTTAAACACTCGATGTTCCCGTTTTCAACCATAAATAAACTCAAACAAGATATGTTCTCTTATACATTTTCAAGACATACACACGCTTCCTGAAGATTTTAATTCTTTAATGCGATCCCTTGGGGTTAAGAAGTCATTTTACTATGGTTTGAAACAAATTTGACAAAATAACAACCCAAGATGCATAACTATTCATCTCCAACACTAAAAACAATAGTTTGATGATTATTTAATGTTCCTAAAAATGCACAGGAAAACAAAACTACTATCAAGGCATTACGCCTTCTAGTAGTTATGTAAAATCTAAAAAAAGAGACCTTATTCCCACATGTTCTCTTACACCGAGTAATGTAGTTGGTCTGTATTGATATTAAGTCCCTTGAGCCTCACCACCGAATCAATGTGGCCTTTCATAGTAAACATCTCCCGAATTCTGTACATTATGAGGTTTTTATACACTTTAAGCCACTTGTGTACAGTAGGTTGCTAACTTGCTATACATGGTTGATAAAAATGCATTGTTGATAGAAATGTGTAAATAGATTCTTATTTGCTTCATTCTGACCTTATAACATTTGGACATATGCATATGTATACGATATGTATATGTACGCATACTTATACATATACACCCCCTCCCCACAGTTCATATATGTGTATTTTCATAACTTTGAAATGTAGAGCTTGAAATGTACCCATATACTTATACATATTAATTCATTTAAACTTGAAATGTAGAGCTTGCAATTCCATCACAAACTCACATACTCAAATCACTGTTTTATAATTGAAAAGCGTACAATAAACATAAAGCTCGTTTGACCCACACATGACCCGTTAGAGTTTCCTTTGATTTATTTATTAGAGGTTTTGGAAAGCCTCTCTTACAGATAATCATGCAATAATGGAGGCAAAGCAAAGCGTTTAGTTATGGGATACTTACGACAAATAACTCTCTTTAGATGTTGTGAATGCCTCATCAATAATCTCTGGGATATACTTCTCATACTCCTCCAACATCGTTAGCACCTTTGATTCTGAATCCACATCATCATACATCTCAAAACATGATTTTGCGATATGACTCAAGGACAATTTTCCACGTAGACGCAAGAAATCATCGATCTTTTGGACATCGTTTTCATAGTAGATTTGTCTTCCTGTTAGCACCTCCGCGAGTACAACTGTAAAACCATAGAGATTGGTCCGCAGTGGAAGGGGCTCTAACAGAATGATTATTATTCAGATGTATGAAATTGCATAAACAGATGAAAATTCAGTAATGAGGTAACTTACTGAATCCAGGATAATAGTCATCAGAAAGAAGATCCATGTTGTTAGGATAGTGACCATGTATTATCTTCGTAACATCATAATCTAAAAGCTTTGCGGTAAAATTCTGCAAATTTATATTTCATGCATAGTAAGTAAATAAATCATAGGGAAACATAGTAGTTTTAAATACACATAACAAAACAGCTCAAATCATACCTCATCAAGCAATATCTTATGTCTGTGGAGCCGATACTCACCAACCGTTGTACTTCTATGATGAGGATCTGCGTCGACTTCATCTTGTGTCTTGTGCAAGAAAACAATCGCGCGTGCAATTCCTACTCCTATTTTAACTTTTATAACTAATGGAAGTTGTGCTATAGCTCCTACAAAATCAAACAGTACTCTATTAAGAGTTGTGTAGTTCTTTTGAATTCTATGTGGGATTTAAATTTATGCAACTTACCGCTCCAAAAGAGATCGTTTAAATTTCCATTGCTCATGAATTCATACACAAGAAAGAGTTTTTCCACTTCTAAGCAGTATCCGATGAGTTTAACTAGATTGGGATGACAAAACTCTTTCAGCATATCCGGATCAAACTGCATTCAATAGCGTTGTGGTACATGAGGGAGATAACTAGAAGATACTTTACTTTATCTTTTGGAATACTTACATGTTTGTAGCTATTAAGTCTCTTAATTGCAATGGGTAATCCGGTATCATGCATACAAGGTGAATATGTCTTTTTATCGACCCAACCTTTGTAAACTGCTCCATGAACCCCCTTACCCAAACGCGTGTTAATTCCAAAGTCCCTTGAAGCACATTTTAATTCATCATATGTGAATATTTTCAGATCTCTAGCCACTAATTCCCCGTGCTGATGAGGCATTTCACGATGACCACCATCATCCTTGTTGGTTGAAGAACCTATTCTTTGGTCTTAAAAAGAAAAAAAAAACAGAGTTTAAATTATAACTAAAGACAACAAGTGTCATTCTTTTTGAGAGAAAATACATGCATCCATAGATATGTTTTTCATGTCTACAAAACATTGTCCGACTTATGAGAAAGCGTAAACCAAAAAAAAATGAATAATATTTAGTGATTCTGCAAATGAGCAACAACAAAAAGTTTAAAAATAAAATCTGATCAGTCAGATTAAAGTCTCGACATTGGGAAAAGTCGAAGGAATATAAACTTCTAAAGAACTAAAGCAAAGGCTGCACAAGTTAAAGTTATACGCGCGCATTCTATCATGTAATTAGTTTGGCATTAACTGTCCAAAATAGCATCTAATATTAAGATTATGAGCACATATGCAAATATACAACAGCTACCAAAAGTTTGTGCATACCAGAATTTTGCTTTGTTACGGAAGCAAGATACTTGTGAATCTTCCAAGTGAACCGCATTGTGCCTACTGAATCTGCAAAATTGTCATGCTTCTTCTGTGTTTCAAGTATAGCTTGAAGTGAGGCTACAACCACTGTCATTGTAGGGCGTTCTTTCGGCACACTAAGTAAACAATAATATGCAATTTGGGCAAACCGTCTTAAACATTTTGGATAAATTGTCCCCCTTATATTGGAATCAACCAATTGATCTAGTTTTCGTTCTTTCACACATTTTTGAGCCCACCTTACCAAACTACAATGCTCCTCACCACGTCGTATGTCAACTGGAAGCCTCCCCGATAGCAATTCAAACAATACGACCCCAAAAGCAAAAACATCCGTTTTCCTTGTCAATCTTCTGGTATAGAAATACTCTGGATCCAAATAGCCGAATGTACCCTTTACACTAGCATCAACGTACGACGACGATTGATTAGTTGGACCTATTTTAGACAGCCCAAAATCCGAAACCAGAGCTTCCCAATTCTCATCCAAAAGAATATTAGAGCTTTTCACATCACGATGTATAATCCCATGCCGCGTGCCAACACTTGTGTGAAGATAGTCTAATCCACGTCCAGCACCTATCGCAATATTCAGTCTTTGAACCCAACTTAAGGGAGTCTCAGCTTTATGTAGATGATGATAGAGCGTTCCATTAGGCATATATTTATAAACGAGGATCATCTCCTCATTCTCATCACAGTAACCAATCAAAGGCACCAAGTGACAATGATGTAACTTAGAAAGTGTCTCAACTTCGGCCATGAACTCAAGTTCCCCTTGGCTGGACATAGAATCCAATCGTTTGATGGCGACAACATGATCGCCATCTTCACTAGAAATTATTTGACCTTTGTATACCTTTCCAAAGCCTCCATGTCCAATGACCAGTTCATCATCAAAGTCTTTCGTTGAAGTTTTTATTTCTGCTAGAGAAAAAAGGAGACACGAATGTGCTGACAGCTTGTCACCCTCATGTGCTGCGGAGTTCATGATCTTGATTAGTTATTAAGATCTGTACGCGCGGTTTAGATCGATCAGATGTAAAATATGTTATACGTACATAGTCTAGTTTTACATATGAGAATTGTACACAAGGTTTAGATAAGATATAAAAATATGTTTTAGATGGTCTAGTTTCAACCATGTTAGGTATCAAAACACAATAAATGAAACTTTTAATCAATGAGAAGCCAAATGATGTCACTAGAATTATTGAGATATGAAGATACTCTATCAATATTAAATTATTGGAGGGTTCTGGTAATTGATATCTTTCAATCGGGTCAAATAAGTCCAAAGACTAAAAAACTAAGCTAATCTAGCTTGGTCCTTATGATTATCCAAACCGAGCTATTGCTTAGTAATTACTATAACCAAACACATTATAAATAAATTCTTGCTATAATTCTGTCTATCAGCTTTAAATTTTTTAAGAAATTATTTTTCTATTTCATAAAGTGTACTTGTATTTCAAGTTATTTAGTGAGTTTTTGCTCCCCTCTAGACCCGAGTTCTCTGCAGATTTTGCTGCTAAAAATACAACAGAAAGTTGGCCAAGATCATGGACATAAAGACATCCTTTTGAATATATTAATCCCCATCCTATACCATGTCCATCACTTGGAATACAAAAGGGGAGAAAGAGCATAAGTAGTTCAAAATGATAGAATTTTCAAGGGGAAACGAATGTAATGCAGTTAAGACCCAATTAAAGAGTCGACTACTTAAAATCCCATTGTCAAGAATATTATTCATTTATTGTGTATATAAGCAAACAAACTCAACTTAATATCAAATGAAACCATTACATTAGAATTATGTTGTTGATATAATAAAGGAACTAATTCAATTTAGCTGTGTATGTAACTTACAACTGTCGTAACTTTTTTACGCTTATGAATTTACACGTATAAATAAAACAACATATATTTGTATATGTGTAATGATGTTATTGTAAGCTTGGATCAGATTCAATTACAATCACAAATAGAAACAATGCAATATCAATTTCAGTCGAATGTAATCAACTCTTATTATTAAAAGCTCAAATGCTTCAACAAGATTACAATGAAATTTCGACTGGTTTTTTGGAATACTCAAAAATAACAAAGACTTCAACTTTAAATAGAAAAGAAATACTAACTACTTCCCAATTAATAGCTCCTCCATTTTATTCGGTCAAATCCACCTGTAACGTCCACTTGAATCCAACGTGCATATTCTTGTGACTCGGTCAATATTCACCCAAAAGTTATTCTACCAAAAAATAATAATAATTATGATTGATATTCAAAAGTTAAAACGGTTATTGTGATAACGGAGGGTTAACATGTGATCTTTTCCCTATATATTATATGGAAAGTTTATAGTACAAAGTGATAAATTTGTACCAAGTATACGAAGTGATAACAACCAATGATCTAAAAGATGAAAAGTTTAGATTTAAGATAAAATAATCATGCAAAAAATATGCTTGGACGGGTAGATTTGTAAATAGCCTACAATTGTTGACTATTTTTCAAATTCCCCCCATTTTTTAAACGCATATAAGTTTTTTATACGATATTATTTTTTTAAAGAAATTACACCATAAAAATCAAGCATTTTATCAATATGAGTATAGTATTGCTATATTTATATATTTTTAAATCAATATTTTTTTAAAAACATCTATGTATTGTGCGTATAACTTGTGTGATTATTAACTGAATAATTATGAACATAACTTGCGTAATTATCATATAACTTGCGTAATTATAATATAACTTATGTAATAATTTTTATAACGTGAGAAATTTTACTTTACGTAATAATAAATATAACTTGTGTAATAATAGATATAACTTGCGTGATTATGAATATAACTTACGTAATTATATAACTTTTATGTATAATTGTAACGCGGATGAAACTACCACTCTATCACAAAACGCTTGTCACGCGCTGGAGACTTCTTACACTTTGCACGAAAAGTATATTTTATATAGTAACCGGCCCCTATGTGTATATATTTATTGCATTATATTTGGATAATTATATCTGTATTAAAATTCAATTTGTTTGCCACACGAAAGCATATTTGGTTTTGATTTTGGCCTCTACATGTAATTAGGTTTTTACTTTTTTCATATAATTTTCTTGTGTACAAGTTACTAAGTTATTAGTACATACCCTATAACACGTCCTTCCATCTCTTTTTTTTTCTTATTGAATACCACCGCTAATTTTCTCTCTCTTTACCCAAATTGATAGAGTCGTCTCCGAAAATTCTCAAAAAATTTAAGGCCCTTGGAAAGTAGAACAAAATATGCTCCTATAATATAGAGTCAATAACACTAATATAAAAAATTTATAATACGACAATAATTGTTATACCAATAAACAAAATAAAATTATTGTTTGCTTACTTACATTAGGTAAATTGCAGGGGGGCTAAACTAATTCAAATATTAACGAGCTCAAAGGTTTATAAGGTTAGAATATTAAATTTTCATTGGGTTTATTAATAGTTTATAGTTTTTTCTAATATACATACATATATAATGTAAAAAAAATTTAAAAATTTTGAGCTCCCGAGAAAATCAGGACCCTCTCCCCCCGAGCAATCGCCCACCTAGCCCTCATCAGGGTTGCCCATGAAACAAGGGAGAACAATAAAGCCTCCATGAAGCACGGGGAAAAAACTAGTTTATACAAATTGCTAAGTTTGTATAATTTTTTAGTTTTATTTTTGTATTTGTATTTATTTATGGGAATTTGAATTTATTGTTAAGAAGAAAAACAAGAAAATTTAGGAACAAAAAACAAAAGTATATTTTTTTTTATAAATTCTAGACAAAGTTGCAATTAAATTTTCATTGTAATAGTAGCATATCAAAATTTTTCACAAAATCCATCACAACATTTTCTTTCCCAAATCCTTAGCAACATGTGTGTCGAAGGAATGCATAGACTTGTTGACTGCTGAAGTCACAAAAAAGATGACCAGGTTACAATGATTAGGTATGATGTGATTACATACACATTTGTTTGTGACAGTTTTGATCATCCAAATAGTTAATTTGGTAGTAGTGGGAGAGAGGACACTTGAAAAACGATGAATTTGTTCCGACACCATGATCTAGACTTGGGCCCATGATGCATCACTCATCAGATATAAACACAGTACATAATATACAAATGATATTGCATCAAAATTTATACTTATTAACCTATATATGAATGAAGCAACTCCATGAATAGTGAAAAATGGCATTTCTGTCATTTTCGTTTGCCTGCGAGGAGTGGTTTGGTCTTTTTGGGTTTCTCTCTATTTAAACCAAACCATTATTCAGGTAGAGAAAGAAAGATGTGAGGTTGAGAGGAGATGGTCTATTTGAGTTACCGCCGGCGAGCCACCGCCGGCGAGCCACCACCGTCGCCGTTGATATCGGTTGCACTTTCTGGGCTTCTCTCCACTTAAACCATCTTTCTAAATGAGCGGTTGAGCGTATATGGTTCGTTTATTCACCGCCTCCGCTGTCTGCCCACCACACGAGGTCTATGTCGTTGGTGGGCGGTTGCTGGTTCTGTGTGTAGGTGGCGGCTCTAGTGGACCCATGTATCGCAACCGTCTATGGATGGTGGTGCATGTTGAAACCAGCTCAGATTTGTCGATTAGACACCACCGGTGATCTGTCGACCGCCTTTGGTGGCGTCTGTGTGACCCGCACGTCCGGTTCATTCCATCTTTTGCTCAATGATGATGGCACCAGGCACATCTGAGAGCTCTAATATGGTTTTGATGATGTGCTTTAGTCCTCGGCCTTGGTGTTGTTACCGGCTGTGTTTAGTGTCATTTTTGTTTATCTTATGATTATTTAAGAGGGATGTTTCAGTGGTCCTACGTACAATGTCGTGGCTACCGGCTGCCGTCCATGGATGTTGATGCATGTTGGTCCCGGCTTAGATCTGTTGATTATAACATTAGAGCATATGGGGTTTTGTTCTATCGCCACCCAATATGGTCACCGTTGACCTCCCCACTATTGTTCATGGTGGCGATGGATGATGGCGGTCATGACGACAACATCTGTCTCTTCGATTATTGTTTCCTGCTTGATTTATGACAGTGGCAATGGCGAATGCCATTTTGCCTCCCTTTCTTGGTTGAGGTGGAGCAGCCGGCTACGATGGCCATAGTGGTGATATTAACACCCCTGCCATTCCCCTTCCTGTTTGTTTGTCTAATACCATTTGTCGGTTTTAAATCTATCCCTCTTGATTGCTTAATCTAGGGTTTGTTATGGTTATTTGCTACCTTATTAGGGTTTTTAAATTTGTCCCCGTCGATGAGCGATTTAGGGGTTTGTTATGGTTTTTATGCTATTGATTATTATGATGGTATCTGATTTGGTCTTTCCTTTTGGTTGATGATGTTGAGCTTATGCTTACCTGAGACCGTGTTGTTTTGTCGATGATGATAGGTTTTATCTTATTTGAGACAAAGGATGAGCTCATTTGAAAAATGCCTATGCTAGGTACATTGTTATGTCAATTATGTTTACTTTATGCATGCTCTTGCCTTGATGCTATTGTTTGTGTTGATGATGGGGTCTATATTGGTCTTTCTATTCTGTTGATGAAGCACATTTGAGATTGTGCCTGAGCTTATTCAACTTGATGCTTATGTTGGGTATGTTGTTCTATCAATGATGTTAGTTTCCGCATGTTCTTGCACGATGCTACTATTGGTGATGATGATAAGGGTCTGTTTTGGTCTTTCCTTTGGGTTGAACCATGTTGGATTCATGCTGTTGTTGAAAAATCAATTTTTAGATGATGATGATGGGTCTTAGCTCGTCTGAGATTGAATTTAAGCTCATTTGACCCGATGCTAATGATGGGTATACTGTTTTGTCAATGATGTTTAGTTTGCGCATGTTCTAGCCTTGATGCCGCTATTGACAAAATTGTTATGGCGATGATGATGAGCCTTAGCTCATATGAGACTTTTTTAAAAACCATACTTAAATCGTGCTTTGTTTCGGTTTTCCATTTCTTAAGTGATGTTTACTATGACTATGTTGTTGTCTAGCTGTTGCAATTGGGAACATATTTTTGTCAATGATGAAGGGATGTAGCTCATATGAGACTTTGTCGGAAAAGTAATACTAAAGCTTAATTTGTCATTTTGATGGTTAAACTAATTGCAAATTGCATCCTTTGATTGTACGAGGGCTGTGATAAATGCACCAAGAATAGTGTCGATTGTTTTGGCTTGTCGGCTGTTTACGGTTAGCAACCGCTACTGACTCCCAATTTTGAGCCTAATTTAAGCATTCATTTGGCTCATCCTCAAACACGCAATGCATGTGGATGGGCAACGACTTGTTATTATCATAATCCAAAGACTGGAGTCATTACAAAATACAAGTTATCTATCTAATATATTAATTTTTGAAGTAAAGCAATAGTAGAATTCAAGGTTTTTAATTTTGAACACATGAGTTTTTTTTCCTTTGGTTTTTGACTTTAGTTTTTTGGACACAAAAGTTTTCTTTTTTTTTTTTGGTTTTTTATCCCTTTTGATGTTGGGGTTTAACAAAAATGCTTCTTTACCTGGTTAAAGTAAATTTTGGTTTCGAAATGTGTCAGGAAATTTTATTCTATATTTTATCGGACACATATAGCCTCACCGCATGTGCTTATTTTAATGTACGCTTTAATTTTGTATATGTTTTAACGCAAACTTTGTTTAGAGTCATGTGAAATATAATACGTTTCCAATCGTTTATAAGTTCTAACTACTCTACTTTTCGATGTTATTTTAGTTTGAAAATGAGTTAGATTGATTGTAGTCCATACTTTATTCCGTTGCATACATCGCTACCGCAACGCATGGCGGCTAAAATGCCTAGTGAATACAATTATGTCAGTTCTTCCTCCGCAATGAGTAGCCATATGAGTTATGGTCAGCCTTCTAGCCTTTGTTACAAGAAGCTAAACGTTAATTGATATGCATGCAAAATTTAGTGATCTGCACTAGTGAATTCTAGGTAAACAAACTAAAACGATTATTTCCACATGGCAAGTTAATGAAGAGCCCTAGTTTCCAAAAGCAGCATCTTAATTTTGAAATTTTAAATATAAATCTTAACCTTTAACAATTCAATTTTCATAACACAGCTAAGGGTAATTGATTATTAAAGGGTTTCATATTGAAAATACTGAATCAAACTTTGTTAAAATGTATAGACAACTAATACAATAGTCCCACCCCGTTATGATCACTCGATTAGATCATTAGTAAGAAGGATAGGCTCAATTGTCTCAATATATCTATAAATGTTATGTGTTGCTCACAGTTCTCTACCTTAAAAGCATTTTCTTATTAAACGTGTGCTTATATACGTGTGTATGATGGTTTGAACTTGTAGACCATATGAGCTTGACCAAAATAAAGAGAAAGCAAATGCATTGCAGACTCACAAAACTTAAGTATTCACTTGGGCGGTGGAAGAGTAGATTAGACACTAAGGTCAAAGTGAATAAGCTATTGTTATAGATTTGGGTAAAAATTCACACTTATGCAGGAAATTTAAGCAACACAAAGAGTTCAATCATGGGATGCTTACCATAAGTAGTTCTCAAAAGTATCTGCCACTTTCTCGATTATGAAAGATATACTTGTCATACTCCTCCAATATTGTAAACATCTTTGACTCTGAGTCTACCTCATTGCAGATTCTTAAACATGATTCTACAATCTCATACAAGGATGTTTTTCCATGTAGGAGGAACATGTCGTCAATCATTTCAACTCCATAGTCATAATAGATTTGTTTTCCTGTTAGCACCTCAGCTAGTAAAACTGCAAAACCAACGTGATTGATCCGTATTGGAATGGGCTCTGCATAATGATTATCACTTAGATTTATGCAGTTGCATAAACACAAGCCAAAGATGATGTGGATCAAGATGATTAATTCTTGGTTTTTGTTTTTGTTTTTGTTTTTGTTTTTTTTTTTTTTTTTTTTTTTGTTGGGGGTGGGGGTTATGGGGGAAAGGATGAAGTAACTCACTGAGATATGGGGGTAGGCTGTCATAAAGAAGACTATCGTCTTCCATAACTTTGCAAGGATACTGACCATGTACTAACATAGTAACATCGTAATCTGAAAGTTTTGCTGTAAAATCCTGCAAATTTATACTCCATACATAACTTAAACCATGCAGGGGTGTTACATACTTTGTCGAACTCAATAAGATCAGATTATATATACCTCATCCAACAATATCTTATGTCTATGAAGTCGTGATTCACCGACTAATCCTCTCCGATAAGGAACTTCTCTCTTGTCATATTCCGTCTGCAAGAAAACAATCCCTCGGGCAATTCCCACTACTATTTTCACCTTTGTAGCCAATGGAAGTTGTGAAATAGCTCCTGTAACACAAAATTAAAGACTCTAGTTAACTTGCAAATATGATTTATGTATATAGTTTTTGTGCTCCTTACCACTACACAAGAGATCCCTTAAGTTTTTGTTATTCATGAATTCGTATACAAGGATGAGTTGTTCGCCTTCCAAGCAGTATCCTATGAGTTTAACAAGGTTGGGGTGACAGAATTCTTTCAATATTTCAAGATCAAACTGCATTCATAAGTGATCAAATTTCACAACTACATTGTGTTTCTATAAAAGAGATAAGCCACATGGATATGAGTTGCATTGGAATGGATTCATTCTTCAATACAACAAGGATAAATATGACTTTTCATGTAAATAAGCCAGATATAGAAAGAATAAATTACTAACAAGTTTAAAGCGATGAAGTCTTTTAACCGCGATGGGCAATCCAGTATGATCCTGACAAGGAGAATGCAATGTATTATCTATCCAACCTTTGTAAACCTTTCCATAATTCCCCTCACCCAAGCATGTCTCATTCGCAAAATTCCTTGTTGCAAGTTTTAGTTCGTCGTATGTGAACTTTTTTACATCTCTAGCCACTAGTTCACCATGTTGATGATGGATTTCACCATGATCATTATCATCCATGTTGGTTGAAAAGCAGTGGCTCGTGTTCTTTTCAAGGATAGAACGTTTATTGCCACTTCGGTCTGAGAATAAAAAAGAAACAGAGTTTAATATGCACTAAAAGTTGGAAGCTAAAAAAGGTTGATATATCTGCTTATGATGACACTTTATAGAGCAATTATATGCCACTTTAATATTTTCAAGGTATGAATCATTGTTAGACTTAAGAGATACAAAAGAACCATAACATAATCTGAAATTTGAAAATAGGTTAAACTCTTAGTGAGAAAAAATCTTCAACATTGTATTAAGAGAAGTCAATGGTTGTATAAAAAGCCTCAAAAGTGTCATGTTTTAGTTACTGGAGTGCTAAAATGTTACGAAAACATAGATAAGTACATGCAAAACTAAGGAAAGTTTGTTTGTACCAGTGTTTTGCTTAGTTGTGGTAGTGGAAACAAGAAACTTTTGAATCTTTGAAGTGAACCTCATTTTGCGTTTTGAGTTGGCCAATTCATCATATTTCTTCTGTAATACCAATAATGCCTGAAGTGATGCAACAACCTCTGTCATGGTAGGGCGTTCTTTTGGAATGTTATTCACACAACGATGTGCGATTTGTGCAAACTCTCTTGTGCATTTGGGGTGAATTGTTCCCCTGATACTAGGATCTACCATTTGATCTATTTTTTGTTCTCTCACACATTTTATACCCCATCTGACTAAACTACATTGCTCCTCAGCATAGCGCTCATCTACTGCAAGCCTCCCTGATAGCAATTCAAATAATACTACCCCAAATGCATACACATCTATCTTTCTCGTTAATTTTTTGGTATAGAAATACTCAGGATCCAAATAACCAAATGTGCCTTTAACACTCGCAATAACATATGATGTTGATTGAATAGTTGGGCCTATTTTGGACAACCCAAAATCAGATATCATAGCTTCCCAATTCTCATCCAAAAGGATGTTTGAGGTTTTTACATCACGATGTATGACTCCATATTGTGTGCCAACACCGGTGTGAAGGTAGTCTAGTCCACGTCCAGCACCTATTGCAATCTTCATTCTTTGTATCCAGTTTAGAGGAGCCTTGCCTTTGTGTAGATGATGGTAGAGGGTTCCATTAGGCATATATTCATAAACAAGGATCATCTCTTTGCTATCATGACAATAACCTATAAGAGATACTAAGTGACAGTGGCGTAACATTGAAAGCATTTTGATTTCTGCCTTGAACTCAAGCTCCCCTTGATTGGACATAGAACCCAAACGTTTTATGGCCACAACTTGACATGCTTTTTCACTATAAATTTGAACTTTGTAGACCTTTCCGAATCCTCCCTGTCCAATGACCTGTTCATCATCAAAGTCCATTGTTGCAGATTTAATTTCTGCAAGAGAAAAAAGGTGACATGAATGTGCTAAAGTCGATGACGACAGCTTTTCATCCTCTCCTGCTGCAGAGTACATGCTCTTCATTAGTTTGAGATCTTGTTTAGAAGTTCTTGAGGATGAAAATGTAATATGAGCTTGGATCATGGACAAACAACTAGTTTTCAACAAAATAGTAGTCTGATTACTTAGCTCATAAGCAAGATTGATCACATTAAGTTTTACAAAGTCAAGTTTCAACTGTGGTAGGTGCAAGGAAAATCCGGAAAGTATGGAGTCAAAAACACAATAGTAATTGGATTTTAATCATACAGAAGCCCAGTCAAAGTGATGAACAGCATAATTTCATAAAAAGATTAATTGTTCTTAATGCCTTTTTGGATGGTTTTGGTACTTCAGTTTGGTCAAACAAAGATGCCAATGCCCAAAGCTAACCTAGGTTGGTCCATCTGATGATCAACACATATGAAGATTTTATTTTATTTTATTTCTAATCTACCGGTTTACTTCATAAATTATATCAACACATGAAGTGAGTCATGACTTGAGCCTACACCAACATATAGTAAATTAGTAACCAGCCAAATAAAAGTGCATCCTTAAGTGGATAGTTTAGTGGTAAATGATATGTTCTCCAACCAAATGATTGTGAGTTCAAATCTTACAATATACGAGTTTGATTATTATTTTCCTGGTAATAGGAATTGTGTTGGTCGAGGCCCCACGAAACACACACAACACACCATTTGGGACTCTTTTCTAAGTTTATTCTCAAACTCAAAATACGAATTACAAGGAGGTTAAAAATGTAAGCATAATACTACTATTTATAATAATAAAAAACAAAAAAAACTACACATGAAATCAATGTTGAGAAAACCGGACAGCACCGGCGATCAGACCGGGTTGGACCGGAAACCGTTTCCATCGAAGGTCCGGTTAGGCACATTTGAATCGTTTCTAGAAAAAAACCGTCCTGTTCCGGCGGTCAAAGGTCGGACCGGCTGACCGTAACTGCGACCGAATCGGGTGAAAAGATTTTTAAAAAAATTGTACATTAGAATGAAGCCTATGGTCGCCGGCGAGAGCCGGAGTTTGTAGATCTGGACGTGAAGCATGCAAGGTGGTGAAGGGAGCAGGTCGACTGCAATGACTGGAGCTGGTAAACGACGGTTGCTGTAACAATGAGTGGATGTTTGAAGTTTACTAGATCTGTGAAGAACAAAAAGAAAAACTAAGACAAGAAGAGAATAATGGAGAAAAACATAACAGAGAAAATGAGTATCAAAAAGAAAATGCCAATTAGATTTACATGCACTTGTTTTGTATTGAAAGAGGAAGAGTTGCAGAACCATTTAATACTTTTTTTATAGTTTCAAGATAACATTAAATGTTCCGGTCCAAAGAGAATTGATTTTTTTAGTATAATCATTGGTTATCTTCTTTATATTTAATTGACTTTGTTACTATACATTATTCGTTTTTATGTTTAAATTTTCTTTTATTTTTCAAATGTGTTCTATTCCTTAATTTTTAAGTTATATATATAATGTTATTTTTTATATAATTTATAAAGTAATCCGGTTCTTAAATCCGGTCCAACCGGTCCGACCAATGAATCTCTGAGGTGACCGGTTCAACGACCGGTCCGGTTCTGAAAACATTGCATGAAATGGTCCACATTTCTCCTACTTTCAAGCAATGACGTCACCATTCATTTTCTAAATGATCTCCGACAAACTTAGTCAACTCCTTACCTAGTCGTCATTTGACCAATGACATGCTGCCCGACTTGATATTTTACTCTAGAAGTCTAGAACCCACAACTAGTGTGACCCTTGATCCATGACTCGTGAACAAACTCGATTTACCCAACAAATTTTCGTTACAAAAAATAAAAGTGCAATTTTAATAACACTAACTATGTAAATTATATCAGGCTTGTTTATTACTTGCATTTCTTCCTTTATATTATTTATTAGGTTAGTAACTGTGTACTATACGATTGATGTAAGAAAAAACATATCGTTATTAAGTAAAACACGAATGAATGTCTAACATTTGAAAAAGAAGTATCCATGTTAATATGTTATTATGATTATTCTATAATATTGTTTATTCACTTGTTCTACTGAGTATTCTAAGAAAAGTTTGAAACTTGGGAGGACCAAATCCAAATAATTAGAAGGAAATTCTATACCTTGTTTATTTTATCAAATGTTGAAATAAAGGTCAATCTGTTCATATTTTTGGGGATCTAAAATAGAATTCTAGTAATAATTATTGCTCAATTGAATGTTTTTTTTATCTTTAAAACTTTAGAGTAGATTAAGTGGAGGTGTGAATTTTAGGTTAAAAAAAGTTTTGTAATATTTAGTTTCTCGACGCATAAAATTTGTTAAGAGTGTTGGATTATTTTTAGCGTATGAGTAGGTATACCCATAAATCAGCCCCCTTATTATTCTTTTTCTAAAAATGTTTGAGTGGTATACGTCAGCTATTTGACATTAACATTCTATTATTTTAAAGATAAAAGCATTTTGTTCATTGTGTCATATACGTCAGATAATTATGTCATATACGTTTATTGTGTCAAATATCAGTTTATTATGTCATATATTTTACATCATTCGTTATATGTATTAATCATTATGTTTTTACGTTTTAGATCATTTGTGGTATTTTTGTTATTATTTCTATAGATTATATAAACTTGTTATCTATTATTATGTTTTACAATTAAAAGTACACAATAATATATGTTCACTAATATATTTTTTAAAACTTATAGTGTCGAAAATAACACCATGTGTTGTTTTTTTCATTGTTTTTTATAGATTATATAAACTTGTTTTTTTATTTATCATTGTGTTTTACATATAGAACTACACAATTATGTTAATTCATCAATGTATTTTTCAAAAATCGTAATGTTCAAGATAACATAATGACATTAAAAAAATAATGAGTCTGTTATTGTTTTTAGTATATTAGATTAGTTATTTGTTAATTTATTATTGTGTTTTATATACTGGAGATACATAACAATGTTGTTTCACGTGTTAGAAACACAATATCAACAACCAGCAATATGAGAATAAGATCTGCCCAAAGAATACTCAGATCTGAAACACAATCTCCATAAGCATAACAAAAGAAAAAAGACTAAGATCCACGTTCATCAATACAATGAACAGAGAATATAAACTTGAGAAACTCAAGTAATCAATATGAAGCAAGAACCAACAACCTCCAGAAGTTGCAGAGGAGTTGTTGAGAGAAGAATTGAGAGAGCAGAAACACAAAATGATGCACTCTTACAAACCCTAGAGACTTCCACCGAATATAAATGAACCCGCAACAAAACCGGAGCTCCATCAAACTCAAGACCCGCGTGCGTTTTAGAGAGAAAACGGGTCACCAAAGCTCCTGCACAAACTCAACCAAAAAACATAAGAAACAAGAGATAAACTTTGGATTATAAAAATGAAAAAAAGGGCTAAAATATATATTATATATTTTTCAACACCACCATATATGTTTTTTGAATTGATTATTTTATAACAACACAATAGTATTCAAAAAGCCACAATAACTAACAAAAGACACAATAAAATGCACCTAAGATACAATAACAAGTAATGAGCTTAAAAACATAAAAAAATTTATTGTCTTTTTATATAATAATAATACTATACTCGTTTTAAAAATAAAAAACACTTATTTTTATGATGTAATTTTTATAAAAAAATAATGTCGTATATAAAAGTTATGAACATTTAAAAATAATGGAGGAACTTGAAAAAATTCAACAAAAATATCGTATACCACCACTAACAAATTTTTTTATTACAATTTGATTTCAACCATTTATTAAAAAAATTGATGGTTGAAATTATATTTTACATTTTTTAATTTTGAAAGCATTTTTGTTTGAAACTTTAACAAAAACATATATTACTTTTGGTCTTCTCACCTTGCCGTCATCTTTGATCACACAATAAGATAGCGATTTTTCTTGGTTTCTCCTTCTGTCATCACTTCTTCAACGTACACAAAAGACAAATTTTGGATGTAATTATATTGGGATAGCGACAAATAAAAAGAAGATAATGCTCCATTTTTGGGTGATAATCGTTTTTTTAATTAATGCTACTAATTTTAAGTATATGATGATTATTGTATGTCTTTAACATACTTGGAGAAAACTTTGTAGAGCTCTAATAATAATGGAACTAAAGCGGCTCTAGTAATCATGTGGTTTTTATTTTTGTTTTGAAAATTTTCTATGCTAAAATTAGGTGCTTCTTTATTGTTACATACATATTCTTTTGAGGCTATATTTTAATTTCATTCAGGATTCTTTTGTTACATACATTTCTATGTTAATTTGACATATGATGTATAGTTTGTCACCCGCTCATGCCTAGTACAATCTAGTTAGTTTAGTTTAATGATCGAACAGTTTATGTGTAAGTACATAGATTGTGCTCGGGTAGGATAAAGATAAGTTACATCTATGTAGCCGATTAAATTTTGTAGCAAAGTAACGAAACCTTAAACTAAGACTGATTGTTTGTTTCTCATGTTCATAAAGGAATTTTAGTTCTATTGTGATTTTTTGTGTGTTTTTACTTGCTTAAGTTTACTGAAATTTAGTTTACCTTTAGTATTTTTTTGGATCTGCTTTTATAATTAAAATGCTACTCGTAGCTACAATATCTTATTTACTCTATATATCTAGGTTATTTAGGTTTTTGCATGATTTGATGATTGTTATCAGGACCCCGTCAGGGCGCTTCCCCTTAAAGTCCAAGGTTACTAAATGCCAGAATCAACTTAATCTATAACAAGTGTACGTGCACTTTACACATCTAACTCATATCAAGCTATCGAGGTTTATTATGATTTCTATTCGGTTATAAGTGAATCTCAATTAACTAATATGATTTGAGGAATCTAACTCGTATGCCATCTCACTACAACTTTGATCTCTAACTTCATCTACACATCCTTTACATAACTCTAGATCTTGACTTACAACGTTAATCTCTTAGCTACTATTCACGGTCAATAGATCTTCTCCTGACATACAACCGCATAAAATTTTAATCAGTTAACAATTTATGATTATCGACACAATTTCTTTTACAGATCGTGTTATTCAATGCATATCATATAATTACATAAGGAATCATAATGTTTTCTATCTAAAAATCTATACAAAAGCATTTATAGCTAACAACATCCCCTTAGTTGTTAATTGATAGAAAAAAACAACAATATAATGATTCATATATAATTAAGTATAGTTGTAGTTATATTGTTGTCTATGAACTAGCCAACCTGTAATTGCATCATAAAGCGTATGTTGTAGTTGCTAGAAAGTTTGGCTTTATAGCAATATCAAAAGAGAACTCCCAAATCAATTAAAATAAGAGCCGAAAATATTAATTACATTAAGCGCTTTAAGTACAATTTAAAACTTTACTTGTTAATGGCTAATTAGTAGTTAAAACATGCATTTTAGCCGCTAATGCCCATCGAGTAAGAAAATCGATCACTTGATCGGGAGAACATAGCTGGGTAGAGGAACAGTGGGTCATTAGGATTGCTTGATAAGAGCAGATGATATCATTACTAGTGAGATCACTGGTTTAGGTGGTGGTGACGGTGGGTGGTGGCGGATGGTAGACGGTGGCGGAGGGTGGACGGTGGCGGACGGTTGACGGTGGTGGTGGTGGTGGTGGTGTTGTGGTGGTGGACGGTGGTGGTGGTGGTGGACGGTGGGTGGTGACGTTTAATGGTTTGCACACCTTAGAAGTGGCTAAACCAAATCTGCACCCAGAAGAGCTCGCGCATACGTTTTTTAATAAAACGTCTTCCAAAAAACTAACAGTCTGCAGATGTCAATGTCTGGGCGTGGTATGTGCGACGCAGATCTTTTTTAAAAAAACAAACATCACTTTAGTCTGCTGATTCTGAACCTCTTATCAAGGAGAACACAAACCCATTAGTTAATAACTACATATAATTATTTGTTTCTAAAGTTAGTGAAAAATCACCGTTTACCCTAGATATTTAAACTGAAATGTTTAAACCGAACATCTTGAGAAGGTATCAATCAGTTTCCATATATGTTTAAGCAGTCACCTCTTTAGTTAACACTATTACCAGATGTTAACAAGAGATCATAGATTTCTTCTAGTTCCTCCAAGACCGATTCAAAGGTTGGGCGCAGATAGGATCTATCCACAGCACATTTTTGAGCTAGTAAAGCTAGTTGGACTGCTGGTCTTGTCTGCAGGAAGTTTAATCTTATTCTGTAGTCCAATGCACCATATATGCTCGGCAATGAAACGAACCCATGTTCTCCAGGTAAACAATGTCTCATTGCCGTCAAATCATTTTCGCTAGCAATTGGTTTCCCAGTTAGTAGCTCCATCAATAGCACTCCAAAACCGAAGACACCACTCTTCGCCTTCAAATAGTCTGAAAACTCTTATAAGTAATATACTATAAGTTAATCAAGATCCAAAAATCATGGAAAATGAAAACAGCCGGAAGCGAATTAAGTTAACTTACACGGTGAACTTGGATGGAGATACGAGGGTGCATCACTACTCGGTATCAACATTGCCACATCAAAATCTGAGAGTTTCGCGTTAAATTCCTGTTTTTGTCAAGGGAAATATAAATAATTGTGACTGGCATATCAAAACAAGAAAAAAAGTAATTTGCTTTCCAGCATCACTAGTAAGTTTTTTTTATCATGCATGACTACTTATTTTATGTTTACATAAAAATTGAATAAATTTGTCCCCAACTGCCAAACTAACCATGTTATATGCTTTTGCCACCATTATTAGTTGTTAGCGCACGTGTACTAGTTAAGGTTAAAAGTCGAATGAAGTTCCTTCTACACGCCTACCCAAACTAATTTTATGGGTTAGAAGGCATGTTGATGGAACTTTATTAAACTTCTAATGTTTCAAAGCATAAGTACCTCATCCAATAATATATTGTGCATCTGCAATGAGCGATCAGCAAGTTGAGGCTGTGTACGCATGAAAACAAGACCTCGAGCAATTCCTAATGCAATCTTAACCCTCGAAATAAACAGGTGTCTCTCCGTTCTTCTTTCAACTGCAAGACAACTTCTTTCATTCGCGTACTCATGTAGAAGTTTATTTCAGCTACTTGCTAAGTATACTTTAATTGCACTTACCACTGAATAGATAATCATTTAGAGTTCCTTGATGCATGAACTCATAGACGATGAGTACGGCATCATATTCAACGCAGTACCCTAGGATTTTTACAACATTAGGATTGCTAAATTCTTCCAAAGTTTTTGCCTTCAGTTGTATCTACAAATGGTGAAGTAATATTATTGCGACTGATGTACTTACAAATATTAACTTCTCATGATCATGATTATATAGAAAATTGTATACCTCCTTCACCACATGAGGTTCAAAATGGTAAGTATATAGCCTCTTAACAGCAATGGACAGTCCAGTATCAGAAATTGAAGGGGAATAGGTCTTCTTATGCAGCCAACCTCTAAATACCTCTCCGAAATAGCCACGGCCCATCAACATGTCACTGCTGAAATTCCTAGTGGCGAATTTTATATCTTTGTATGAAAATATTCTAAAAGAATGCTTTATAAGCCCGTCATGGGTGGATGACGGTGTGTCCGGGTCACCTTAATAACATGAAAGAAACAAGAAAATAAATCATATTTAAGATGTAAACAACCAACAAATTGTGAGACTAGAATACTCTAAGAAAGATCGTTTCGATCATTTGGTAAATCTTGTCAATGTATGTTTTTGCAGATGATTGTTACAACCTATGCAAACTGCAACATTTGGTAAATCTTTTAATACTTATATAAAGATAAGAAAGATCGTTTCGATCATTGAAAATGTCGCTTAAATGTTGAATGGACTGTCATATAGTTTTGTTGTACTGATGCTATAAAAGTAAACTTTTAAGGTGCTAAAAATGAAAAAATATATATAATTAAACACAACCAAATATATCACACAGCATTTTTTGTGAAAGGAATTTGACTATACCAGTACCAGAGTTAAGTCTTGACCCGAAAAGTAGATTCTGCATTTTATGGGTGAAACCTGCTGAACCTGCAGCCTGAGAGGAATGGTGAAATTGCTCCTGTAATGTCATAGATAGCTGAAGAGCGACCACGACCTCAGCCATTTTCGGGCGTTTTTTCCTGGATTTCTTTAAACATCGGTCTGCAATCTGCACAAACTCCTTCAAACATTTGGATGAAACTTGTGTTATAATATGAGAACTTACAAGCTGATCTAATCGTCGTTCTTTGACACACTTTTTAGCCCAATTTACCAAACTACACTCCTCCTCTCTAAAGCGTGTGTCGACTGCACGCCTCCCAGCTAGCAACTCAAACAAAACAACACCAAATGAAAAAACATCTGATTCCCTGGTCAACTTCCAGGTGCTATAGTACTCTGGATCTAGATATCCTATCGTGCCTTTAGGGGTGGTAATCACTCCAGAAAACGGTTCATCTATAATTTTCGACAATCCAAAATCTGAGATCTTTGCTGACCAATTCTCATCAAGAAGAATATTTGAGCTTTTCACATCTCGGTGTATGACTCCATGTTTTGTACCCACACCCGTGTGAAGGTAATCTAGTCCTCGTGCAGCACCTATACTTATTTCAAGCCGTTGCATCCAAGATAAAGGCGTTTCACCTTTGTGCAAATGATGCTCAACGCTCCCATTCGAAATGTACTCATAGACAAGTATCATCTCGTTGTTCTCATAACAATAACCAAATAAAGACACAAGGTTACAATGCCTCACCTTGGTAAGCATCTCGATTTCAGTAATGAACTCAGGTGCCCCTTGGCTAGAAGATGAATCCAACCGCTTAATGGCAACAACACGTTCACTAGCATCTCTTGTGCCATAGATACGACCTTTGTATACCTTCCCAAAGCCTCCCTTTCCAATGACCAACTCATCATCAAAGTTTTTAGTAGCTAACTGAATCTCGGCTAGAGAAAAACGATTAAATGCCCGTTCTGTAGCTAATGAATACAATTTCTCTTCATCAAAGTTTTGATGGGATATTGGATTCTCTGACATTGCTGCAAAGGAGCAGAAAAAAACTTCCTATCAAATAAAATCATCAAACACATCTTAGAGTTTTATAATTTACAATACCTCAGGGTCAACTCTAGACACGCGGTGGAAACTACCAAGCAGGAGTATGGTAGGAGCAGAGGAAATTTCTGATAGAGAGATGAATGCGTAGGATCAGAAAAAAATACGAACGACAAAAGCACTCTACTGGGCCAACATCGAAGTAGATGAGGTAAACTTTGAATCAACAAAGGCGGCTTGGACTCGAATACGGAATATCCACATTTTGTAAAATTACAAAGAACATAACAGTTTATTTGCAAATTAAGTTCACCAAGAATCATAATATCGTTCAAGAATAATAATAATAATAAAGTATTGTCTCCACAAATGCAAACAAAATAAACAGTAACAGTCTTCAAAAATTAACAAGAGGAGATTAGTCCAATAACAATGAGTGGTGCTTCATGTTCTTGGGGCCACATGCAAAAGACAGCTAACATTCAAGTTATAACTGGTCAGTAACCAGTTAAGTTTATTAATTGTCTTTATCGAAGTTAAAGAAACTAGTTTTAGTATTTTGTCATTGTTCTGATTGTTTCTCCTAAATGATTAAAACTCTAAATGAAATAATTATTAAAAGTAAATACTAATTTAGTGATTATTCTTTTTTAAATTTAACAGTAGTAACTAGTAACACAGAATTATGAAAATAAAAGTAACTACATAGTAAGTTCGGTAAATGTTAGAATGGGATACTGGAAGTCAAATCTAAAGTACTCATGACAATAGTTTTTTTTTTTTTTTTTTTTTTTTTTTTTTTTTTTTTTGTGGTAGTAAAGTTGGTCTGTAACAACTATACTCATCGATAGGAACTATTCTCAGCAGCAACTATAGTGTGGTAATTTATAGGGGGTTCAGCAGGAAAAGGATATTGTATCATGAGAGATGCAAGAAGGTCAATCTCTTTCAGATGTACAACATGGATTTTGACAATGTAATATAGTTGGACTCTTGATCTGAATGAATCATCCTTTCCACAAAAGTAAAACTTAGGGTCTGTTTGGTATATAGTAATGGAATGGATGAATGAACGGAATGAATGAGAGAATGAAATTGATGAGAGAATGAAATGAATCATTGCATTCCATAAACCTGTTTGGTTAACTTTTAGGAATGAAATGAATTATTACTTTGTGTTGTTTATTACGTATGAAAAAACGAAAAAATAAAATGTAAAAGTAGTTATTGTGGTTATGGTGGTCGATGAAGGTTTCCGGCGGCGGCGGTGGCCCGCGGTGGGCGGTGGGCGGCGGCGACGGGTGGCGGTGGTTGTAAGTGCTTGGCGGCGGTGGCTGGTGGTGGTTCCGGGTGGTGGTGGTTCCGGGTGGTGGTGGTTCCGGGTGGTGGTGGTTCAGGGTGGTGGTGGTTCAGGGTGGTGGTGGTTCCGGTGGCGGTGGTTTTCTACGGCGATGGTGGTCATGGAGGCGATGGGGAGTGGTTGGCGGTGGCGGTGGCCGGTAGTTGACGGCGGTGATGGCGGTGGCCAGTAGTTGACGGCGGCGATGGCGGTGGTTGGCGCTGCCGGTGGTCGATGGTGGTGGTGGTGGTGGCCATGGCTGGTGGTGGTTGTCGGTGACGAACGATCTTGGTGGCCGATGGTGATTGTTGTGGTGGGTGAGTGGGTGGTGTTGGTGACAATAAGAGATTAAATGAAAAAAAAGAAGGGGGGTTGGATGGAATGAATTTGAGATAATGAAATCAACTATGTAATGGCTCATTCCATTACCTTTGCCAACCAAACATAGTTTTTTTCATTCACGCTCAATGATTCATTCTATTCCGCCCTTCATTACTGCATACCAAACGTTACCTTAGTCTAGTAGGTAAGAAAATAGCAAGTTACAAATTCTATCTCGATCGGACATATATCTCTATTACTATGAATTTCATAAATGAAGTAGTGAATAGTATTTAATGGTAGACATGTATCTCTATTACCATGAATTTCATAGAGGAAGTAGTAAATGGAATTTATAGCGGGATTACCATTAGCATTTTAGTAGTAACAAATCTAGTATGTGTTCCTAAGAAAAGGAATTTGTCTATTTTTTGGGGTCTAAAAGAGGCGTGAAAACGCATAAGAACTTTTTAATGGAACCAGAAAATAAGATAGCTATAACTCTAGTTCTTCAGAAATGATAAGATCTTTAGCGCAAAAAAATTACGATAAAGTTAATCGGATTTTGTAGTTTCCTCTTCCACTGTACCTCGACTTGACATGAACGTGAAAGGGTTCAAGATTCAAAGCCATTTAAGTTAGTTGGATTTACCAAGAGTTTGTTAGATTTACAAGTTGAAATGTATGGAATGCACACCTACTCAAACCATTAAACTCAGAGTGCAAGGAGCTCCACCCTGTTTGTGGTTTCAAAGAACAAAGCCCATGGTGGGGATCTCACTGCCTAGAAAAAGAACCTTATGTGAAAAATGTATTGATTGTATCATTCATATAAGTATGTTGAACACCCTAAATGTGGTAGAAGCAATGTTGGACCTCATCCTTGATGTTATGTGGGAAAGTTCAAATTTTGATTTTAATTTGAGTGTTCAAGGGTTTTTAATAATTATATTTTTCTCTCTCATCTATACTCCTATAATCTCATTCACCACCACTTAGTCACCATCACAACCACCGCTACCACCACCACCATCTTTAGACAGACCTTCACCACCAAGCACCACCATACCCCAACCCCTTATATCCTATCATGTCGCACCTCTAGATATGTTCATCACCAAATCACCAACACCAGGCATAAGGCTCTTTATTGATAGTCCCACGCCATCCCCATTGATTATCAGCGATCGTGACTAGAACCCTACCCCTTTTCATCCATCACTATCGACTAGGGTAGTTTTCAAAGATTGGGTCTTCTAGTCGGGTTTAACGATCGAACAACACTGCCACACCCAGGTTTTCAGCACACCCAGGACGTGTGACCGATTGGTTTCGTTTCTTCATTTTAGTTTCTAATCATTTATGCAGTGGAATATTTTATATCAAAATGCATTTATCAATAAAATTGTAACACTATCGTTACATTAAAACCTTAGCTATTTCGCATATTTCAAAATGAAATTTAAAACCCTTTTAATATTTACAATCAAAATTGGATTTCAAAAACGCTAGTTTATATGTAAGTACCTAGGGAGTCATAATCTTTTCAGCAATTCACTTGGCTAATATGTAAGTCATTCGAGTTATCCAGACCCAAGGAGTCGACATCCTTTGGAGCCTAGCCCTGACTAACATATTCTAAATGTGCTTACATGTAAAAAGTTTTGAAAACATGTTATCAGCAAAAGCCGGTGACTACACGTAATTGACTCTAAACATTTTAAGCATGAATAATGCTCAAAATCTCAAATCACAATTTCCGTAGACAAACTATAAATTTAGTGGTGGACCTCAACTGTGGAGTTCACCCTTTTAATATATTAGGTCTATGCCTCAATCAGTCTTGTTTTCAACAGGGACTTGTCATATCTACACCAAGTCCTTGGCTAGCCTCGGTATGGAATTTTCACCCATCCCTGTAATATAAATCTAGCCAAATTATACATATACTTCTAGTTTAAATGTCTTAATCATAGAATGTGAGTCATGATTTAAAGATTTACGTACCGTTTCATTGATATCATTTTCATAATTCAAAATAATAAATGTTTTATTTATAAAATATACAATGTCTTCACCTTGTTGTGTGTGGTTAAGCTAAATAAAACCCTAGAGGCATGAAAGAAGTTCATAGCAAAGAAACACTTCGACTTATGCTTCGATTCTTTCTTTCTTCAGGTTCGGGGCTACGTTTTCGGCGTCATTTCTTTGTGTAGTATCTCGGGGATGGCCTAAGATCAATCTAAAGTGAGGAGAGGGGTTGGGTTTGTGAGAATCATAGAGAGATTTTGAAATTTTGGCGTGAAATAAGTTTACCCAAGTGTTCCTTTTATAGTTGAGTTTTGGCAGATGATGCACCCCACATCGCAAATCTTATGCGCCCCGAGTCGAAATATACATGTCAATTTTCATCTGTTAGTCATCAGACACGTATCAACATGAGATTGTTTGCTTCTGAAGGTCGATGCGCCCAACATTGTCATGAGAATTTTAATTTTATATTTTTAGACTCTTCTAACCAAGACACCTAAAAGTCATATATTATGGCTTTCATAATTTAATTTCTAGCCCGAGATATGATGATTTTATGTTTGGGGAACCTTCCTATATGATTTTGACTTATATCTTCTAATATTTTTATTTTTATTCCTTGGACTTTCTTAATGCACATCCTAGACAAGAAATTTTCACGGTTGTCACAAAACGCCTCTAACGGTAATGGTTAATTTGGAATCTAGGATTTCTAAGAAGAAAATACTATAGGTTATCACGGGTGAAGCTACATAAGGGCCACCAAGAGTGACACTCGTGATACAAAGTATGGTTATGTGGTGGCATTGCTGATGTAGCTTGTAGAGATCCCATGGGTTGGGTGGCGAATCGAGACAACATCATGGCTGCGAGAATGCTCAATATTGGTCAAAATATAAACTATGCCACATATAAATCATATGACTATTCCACATGTAAATCTTATGTATTTTGTTGAGTGTTTGTAAATCATCATATGTCATGTAAAATTGAAAGCATAAAATATTGGGAATGTTCAAATAAATATGGACAGAAACTAAATAAAAAAAGAAGTTTATCTTGATACATCAAGACGTGTTCTCTAAATTACAATGGAACATTAATTTGTATATCGGTAATATTTTATAGACTAAATTACACATATTATCCTTTAAACATTTCTAAAATTATGGATCTTGTGTACTTAAATTTTAATAATTACACTCAGTGTCCTTTATTTGAAAATTTGTCACACTTTCCGTTCTTTTCACTAACTAAATTTAAATATTTCTGTTAAGTTAATGTTAAATAATTTTTTTACCCTTGCCCTTTAAAGGACAAAATATGTAATTTACACTAATCTTGTATTTTCTTTCTTTCTTTTATTTATTTACTTACTTTTCTTTTTTTCTTTTTTTTAACCACTTTTATCTTACAACTTATCTTAAATATAATTAATAAATTAATTTTAATTTTAAAAAAGTTAAATTCATTAATTGATTTTAATATATTACAGTTTTGTTATTTGTTAAATTTAGTTATGTACTTTTCTACTAATAAACTTTAGAGAACTCATAATATTTTAAAAAAATAATAAAAATTACATAAACTAAAAATAAAATTTTCATAAATTAATGAAACATTATTTATTAAAACATAAACTAAAACATACATGTGTTTTTTTAGGTGCATTGTGGTTGAACCATTTAAATTATTTTAAAAAATAAATATTCTTGATCAAAAAATTTTGAGTTATTTATAACGGGCCATCTATATTTTGTTTGAGATATCTAAATTTTTGATTTAAAATTAAATTTATATATTAAAACATGTATTTCATAAATTTTACATCGTTTCTATCTGTAGTTTAATATCATGTAATCTATATACATAAGTAGTTTTAGTTGAAAACATACTATTCTAAAACTAGGTTGGTTTAACTTTGAACTAAATCTCTAAAATCAGAAAACAACATTTAAAAGATTTAATTTTAAAATAACTTCATTCTTTATAAAAAAAGCTTAATGAAAAAATGTAATGTAACATGTTTAATTAGATTTTAATAACTTAAACTTATTAAATAAATTATATAGACAAAGAAAAAATCATGAACGAAAGATGGTTAACAAGCTCATGATAATTCTTATCTAAATTTATATTCTTAACGTACTTAAACTTGTTTTCAATCCGTCTTCTTCGTTGGAAATTTTCAGTTCATAAAGTATACAAACGAGGTCGTTGGAAGTGGAGTTAGAAATTTAAATAAGAATATAAATTTAAATAAGATGGATTAAAAACAAGTTTATGTACTTTAAGAATATAAATTTAAGTAAGAATTATGATAAGCTTGTTAACCATCTTTCATTCATGATTTTTCTTTGTCTATATAATTTCTTTAATAAGTTTAACTTGTTAAAACCTAATTAAACATGTTACATGACATTTTTTTCTGTGACATCCGGTAGTTTTCCGTTACCAAACTCCATTAGTTCCATTAGGTCTTGCATACATGTGTCGTGAGTATACACTAGTTGTCATTGAACGTTGGTGACTTAATAACAACTATCTATGATAAACAAATGATAATCTAATTAATAATGTTGATTATTAGTTGTGATTATGTGATTCATGTATTTTAAGTTATTATTTGTGAATTTTACTTAATAACGTGACAACGTGTAACAATGGCTTCATGTGTTTTGTTGATAGTTGAAAATACATATGATTACTATTATTGATTGATAATATTTATATTATTGTAGTTAAAGATGGTTAAAATGTGTTAAAAAGATTTATTTTTACAAAAGATGATTAAAGAGGGTAAAAGGGTAAATCTAATTAAGTTAAGTTGAATAAAACCCAAACCCTAGCCCCCCATTCCCCTTGCGGTCGTAACCCCTCCCAAACACCTCTACATTGGCGATTTTGATCAACAAGAACACTCATCCATCGATTTTGCTTGATTCCAAGTGGTTCTAACGTGTAGCAAGTGCCGATTCTTGATTTCTACGCAATTGAAGGTTAGATTTTGGTTGGTTTTCATTGTTCTTGATTCTTGATGAACCCAAATTTGAAATCATGTGTTAATGTTGAAATTGATGATTGTTTGATGATGATATGTTGTTAGTTAGGTTGTATGAATGTTGGTTTATGTTGATTATGCAAGAAATCCATGGTTTGATCATATTGTTCATACATTGCATAAAGATGAAACTTTTCTTCATGGAAATTCATGGATTGATGATTAGTATGTGTTAGATAATTATTATCGACTTGATTAAGTATATATTTGATAAATTCATGAATGAATTGGGTGTTAGATGGATTTTGGATGTTACTTTCTCAAAAGGAAAACTTTATTGATGTGAAACATTGGATTTTGTGAATTGAGCATGTTTATGATACTAGGATCATGCTAGAATGCTTATTGATGATTTCTAAGGTATTGGAATGTGTAAATTGGATCATGTGAATGTTGGATGAATTGCTTGAGAAATTTAGGATCCATAGGATATGGTGTGATGTTGGTTTAGGGTAGAGAATTGTGAATCATGTATGGGATTGTAATAGATCATTGTGATGTATGTTAATTAGTGTGATTTGTGTTGATTAATGTGATAATGACCATCATACACGTGTGCGAATCTAAGGCCCCTACTTAGTAGGATTGGCAGGGTTTAGGATGAGAAGTCGTGAGTGGCTTCACATGGCATGTAATGCATGATTAGATTCAATGTATGAATTGCTAGTTGTGATGTAATTATGTTTGTGTTGAGCATGATGTTGGGTTTAGATTTGTAAGTATTGTATGATGAAATATGTAATGTGATGATCTATATTGGTATGATGATTATGATGGAGTCTAAGATTGATGATGTGATCTATGTGAAAGGCTTACATGGTAACTATGTGTTATGAGTTGCTAAACTTGATCAAACAAGAATTTAATTAACAAGTCACCAATGGGTCAAACGGGTCAACTAGGTCAAATGAGTCATTTTGGTTTCAAAACCCTAGGGTTGATGTGTCGATGCGCACTTAGGGTTGTTATGTTTCTTTGGTTGCATGTACTTATGTACTCACATGTTCTAGGTAACCTTTGACAGGTTGTCTTTCCTCTTATTGCAAGCTTTGCACTTATTGTTGATTTGCGCATCAGGTGAGTTCATGCCCCGCTTTTAAACACTCTCTTTTGGGGGAGATAGCATACTTGTTACAAACGTTTTACTATTATGAACTATGAAGTGTGCATAGTTTAACATAGTGTTGTATACCATTGAAAGTCCTCACACTTTCGGATCGTTAATTAAGGAATCTAGCGGGAAATCTTGGGTAGTACTACTGGGTCTGATAAGCCCCACCCGTACGATTAGAGGTCAAGCGGGTGCAATATTGTCCTAAACAACTAACAGCGTCACGACCTGGTATGTCGTGGCGGGAGGCAAACAGACAAACACAGTCAGCTTCGATCGCGAAATCACTATGGTTATTACTTATGAATATAGACTAGCTATCTATTTCAATGCATTATTTCTATGTTTTATAACTATCACTACTTATGTTGAACGCAAACTCTTGAACTCACCAACCATTGTGTTGACTCTTTTAGTATACTATTCTCAGGTCATTAGCTTCGGTTGCTAGTAGGAGCACTTCACGAGTCCAGCATGCATCTCAATCAAGCATATTTGACTTAACATTTGGTTTTGAATTTATTTACTATAAACAATGTTTTGGCGCGTGTTTTGCCAATGTTACACTTTGAGTGCCTTGGGTTTGATTTATTTACAAAACGCTTCCGCACAGTTTTAAAGTTTTAAACTTTGAAATGTTTTAATGTTACATATAGTGTCGTTCTGAGTAACTAATGACTTGGATCCTGGTTTGTTCACACGCCTCGCGGTTAAACCCCACATGTGGATTTTGAGGGTGTGGCAAATTGGTATCCGAGCCATTGGTTAAAGGGAACTAGGTTGCATACACTTTAGTCTATAACCGCACACAGTTAGTTAGTTACTCGTTGCTTATCCTCTTACTATATACTCATTGGCATACGCATCACGTGCACTGCAGCATGGCATCTTCTTCACGGGCTTTAGGTAAAAGGCCTGCGCGATCTGATTTCCCTACTCATCATTCTATACCTGATTGGCCTCGACTTCCTTATCCTTCCGAGGAGATGGACTGGGACCAACCATTTGCTCTACCTGAACGTGATGCTTCGCGGGATTGGAGTTACTATCCTACTTATGTTAACCGTATGCTTCATAGGGAACGTGTTCCTGAACTTCCGACTACTAGACCGAGGACTAGGTCTACGATACGTTGTTTTAGTGAGCAGGTGATTGCGGCTTTAGACGCTGCTCTAGACACAGAGAAATGACGCAGTGTGAGCTGAATGAGACGGTTGGCGCTTTACAACGTGAGTTGCATGAGACTAAGATGATGGTGGCGGAGTTGAAGGAGTTGCAATCCGAGTGCTATAACCATCAGTGTTCCTTAGCTGATAGAGTGGTTCAGGCTATTCATCATTTGGATGCTAGGGATAACACAATCCACAACTATGGGGTAAGACTCGGTGATCTGGAATGCTTAGGTGTAAGTGTTGGGCCAAGCCATGGCTAATGCATTACCATGGGATGAGTTCAAAGCTATGATGATGGAGGAGTATTGCCCTCGTGACGAAGTCCAGAAGTTGGAGGCTGAGTTCAGGCAACTAAAGATGTAGGGATCTGAGATTGAGGCCTACACCACAAGGTCTCATGAGTTGGCAACTCTATGCCCTGGAATGATTAACCCGCCCATCAAACGAATTAAGCTCTATCTGCATGGTCTTATGCCAGAAATACAAAGCATGGTCTTATGCCAGAAATACAAAGCATGGTGACTGCTTCAAACCCCACTACCATTCAGCAAGCTATTCGGTTAGCTCACTAGCTGACAGATCAGGCTGTGGAACAAGACAAGTTATCCAAACTAGGTGTTGTGGCAAGCGCGCCCGACAACAAGCGTAAGTGGGACAGCTCTGGCAACAAGAGCTCATCGTCGATCAATCAGCCTCAGCAGCATCAGCAACAACAGCAACAAAGGAAGTTCGACAACAATTGCAACTTCAATCAGTCATCTTCCTTTTCATCTCAAGGACAAGGTGGATACATGGGTAAGTATCTAAAATGCAATCGATGCAACTACTACCACTCTGGCAGGTGTGACAATTTTCGATGCCAGCGTTGTGGGAAAGCTGGGCACGTGGCGAAGGACTGCCGTGGTGAGTTAGTGAGGAAGCCTCAACAGCCTCAGGAAACACCAAAAGGCTGTTTTGAGTGTGGCAAAGAAGGGCACTACAAGCGAAACTGTCCTCAACTAAGAAAGAATGGAAATGGCAATGGTGGAAACAACAACAACAACAACAACAATGGTGGCAACGGTGACAACAATGGCGGCAATAATGGAGGAGCTAAGAGCCTTTGTCATGGGTTCAGGTGAGGCTCTAAACGACCCTACTACTGTTACCGGTAAATTTCCTGTTAATGGTCGTTTTGCTTCTGTATTATTTGACACCGGAGCCGATAGGAGTTTTATCTCTATTAAGTTTAGTAACCTATTAAGTGAAATGCCTTCTACGTTGGAGTCTAGATACATTGTATAATTAGCTGATGGTAAGCAAATATCCGTTACGCATATCCTTAAGGGGTTGCAAGATAGAACTCGCTGGTCATACCTTTGATATCGATATCATGCCTATAACACTTGGGTGTTTTGATGTGGTCGTGGGTATGATTGGCTGTCTAAGAAGCAGGCGGAAGTCATATGCCATGAGAAGATCATCCGCATTCCTCTCAAGGAAGGAGAGATTCTCTCGGTTAAAGGTGAGAAAAGTGTTGCTGTGATAGGCATTTTATGAAAGCGCAGAAGTGGCTACGCAAGGGTCGCTTAGCCATATTAGCCCTTGTGACTGACAAACAACTAGAAGAGAAGAAAATAGAGAATATTCCGGTGGTTCGTGACTTTCCAGAGATGTTTCCAGAGGATCTGCCTGGACTACCACCTCATGGTTAAGTCGAGTTTCAGATCGAGTTGACTCCCGGTGCGGCCCCAATTATGAGTTCTTTAAATTTTATTAGTAGAAAAGTACATAACTAAATTTAACAAATAACAAAACTGTAATATATTAAAATCAATTAATGAATTTAACTTTTTTTAAATTAAAATTAATTTATTAATTATATTTAATATAAGTTGTAAGATAAAAGTGGTTAAAAAAAGAAAAAAGAATAGTAAGTAAATAAATAAATAAAAGAAAGAAAGAAAATACAAGATTAGTGTAAATTACATGTTTTGTCCTTTAAAGAACAAGGACAAAAAAAGTCATTTACCATTAACTTAACAGAAACATTTCACTTCAGTTAGTGGAAAGAATGGAAAGTGTGACAAATTTTCAAATACAGGACATTAAGTGTAATTGATATGTTAATAATTACACATGCAAATAATGTGTATTTATCCTCATTTTGTGTATTTTTGGTTGTGAATCATTCAATTAGACCCTTATATATGTTTATATTGAATGTTTTAGGTTCCAAAAAGGATGTTGATGGTTTTTGTGGAAAAACTCAAGAATTGGTGAAGCTTTAAGAAGAAAACATCCGGACATGCCTATGTTCAGATCAACATGCCCATGTTGGAAAGCTGAAATTGATTTTTTGTTGACCTGATGCAGAACATGCCCATGTTACTTATGAACATGGCCATGTTCGAGCTGAAATCTTGATATATACCCAATTCTCCCCCATTTGAGAGATATTCACCTTTTTACACAAAACCCTAGTTCTCTCAAGCCTCTTAGGTGATTTTGGGCAAATCTTTGAAGATTCAAGGCCAAGATTGAAGATTTCACACTTTCAAGGAGGAACTAACATCATCCACCCCATTTCCACTAAAAATTTGTTTGAATTCATCTAGATCTACTATGAGTTCTTCTATGTTCTTGAGTTTGGGTGTGTCTTTTGTAAGCCTCGTGGGCTAAACACTTATTATCACTTGGATTAGATGAAACTTAGCATGATTTAACAACTTGTATATGATTCTTGGTGATGTTTATGTTGATGCTATAATAAAGCTTGATTATTCTTCAATGATTGTGTGTGTTTGTTCTAGTTTGATGAAATGTTCAACCTTGTGGGTGTTGTAAGCATGTCATGTTGGAAAACTTCATGTTCTTACAAGACTTATGCATATAATTGTATCTTTTATATGTAATCTTGTGACATTTGACTAGGAATGGTGAATGAAGGTTGAAGGTTTAGTAAAATTGGTCAAATGTGCATCCTTACGCTTATGTTTGAGAAAATCATGGTGTATGTCATGAATCTCTCTTGTCATTGGTTATGAATTGTTTTGTAATCATGGTATGAAGTTTATGAGTTGAAGAGTAATTGTAGTTTTGTCTATTTTACGCAAGTTGAGGTGGTTATTATGTGTTTATCGTATTAGCTTTCCAAAAATTTGTGGATAGGTAACCTAACGGGAGTCTAATACATCTTTAACATTAACATAATTATATCATTAGTTCCTAATGGCATAACTTTAGATGGCTATTGTGTGTTTATCGTTCTAGCTTTCCGAATGGTTATATGTCTAGATATCCTTGACGGGGGTTTAGGCTAATTCCATATATCATGTGTAAAAAATGTCTCACCTCGAGTTTGTATTAGTTGTTAGTTCTATGCTAAGTGGAATTAAAGTCCAAGTGATATATTTAATTGATTGTGTATCTTCATCTTTATTTCCTCGCTTTATTAGTTTAACTTGCTAATCGTTTTAGTTAATTTAATATTTACAACTCCAAACTCAATTGATTGGTTAAATAGTGATGATGATTTAGTATTGTGAGCTATTGTGTCCACGAATCGATACTCGGTTCTTGCCTAAAACTATACTATTATGCGATAGATGCACTTGCCTATTGTGTATAGTTTGTTTAAGAGTGATAATCGTTTCTTAAATTAAAACTCAATTGTGTGAAAAATCCTCACTAAAAATATATATAACTTTACACACATCAGTAATTATCAAAGTTCAAGGACATGATCCGTAATTTTAGTAATAATTAAAGGATAGTATTTTTAATTTACTCTATTTTATATGAAGTGATCGATTAGAAAAATGCAACCGAAACTTAACAATTCTCCCCCTCTCTACTCCTCTAAACGATCAATTCCAGCGAGCATTATTTTTAACGACTCTTTCGAAGTCACTTAAACCTTGAATGCAAACATCAAGTTTTGTCTCCACCTTCTAACAAGCTTTGTCAAAAGTACTAGAGTCACAACCTAGACATATTGAGCATTCTAGCAGCCGTGGTGTTGTCTCGATCTGCCACCCAACCCATGGGATCTCCACCTGCTACACCAGCAATGTCACCACATCGTCACACTTTCTATCAGTAGTGTAAAGTAATGGTTAATTTTACACTACGCCCCCCCCCCCTTCTTTTTTTATTAGCAGTGTAAAATTTTGGCCGATAGTTTAAATTTTTTATGCATATTAAGTCCCCCTCCCCCCACCCGCACCCCTCCTAAAAAAAGGTTTACTTTTGGCCCAACCCCCTATAAAAATGTTCAAGCTCCGCCACTGGAGATTATGTTGGTTACGGCATACCACATGAGGATTTGATAGTGGTGGTGGTAGGAGGACACCAGGATTAGATTTGATGGTGAAGGCGGCTCAAGAACAAGGACCACCGCAGAATAAGCGGTGGTGGTGTCATGGTGATGATGGCAAAACAAGTAGAGAAGGGGGAGGACAGAAAGTGTGTGTAAAATGTTTTTATAATTTTTAATTTGTTATTTTATATATTTATATAAAAGTAATCATTTTAATCTACAGGTGTTATATTATTTTTTATTTAATAAAGAATATGGATGGAGTTAATTATTTGTATTTAATGATTGATATTACGTAACAGTGATTAAATTAAACATTTCAAACTATTGGTTGAAAAAGTTTATAAGCAACTAGCTACAAGAACTGAAACTGTAATTTGGTTTAATCTTAATAAAACAAAAAAGAGGAATTAACTAATTTAAAAAAAAAGTTTTTAAACAAATGTTTAACGTATAGCAAAAAAAGAGTTTTTGTGGAAAAATAATAATAAATAAAAAAACATACATACATAAAATATCTGTACTACTTATAGTATATCTTATTAGGGTAAAATTATATTTTATCTAATTTTAAGACATTTATTAGGAGCATTTTTGGTATTTAATAATTTTGATACTTATGACTAGATTTTTGTTATTATTGACATATTATTTAATATTTTTCAAATATTAAATATAAACATTAATAAAGTAACAAACATACAAGTTTCGATCTAAGTTTATATAAAAAATATTAATTTGTTAAACTCTCATTTAAGTTATTAATATAAAAATTGCCTATAAAACTATTTAATTGCATACATACACATAGGATATATGTCTACTCATACTTTTATGGTGAGACATAAGTGTTACATATAAACTAAAATCACTACAAAAATGAGATATGATCATTTGACTATGCCACATGTAAATATCATGTATTTTGTTGTATATTTTATATGTGTTTGTAAATCATCATATGTCATGTAAAATTGAAAGCATAAAATATTGGGAACGTTCAAGTAAATGTGGACAAAAGTAAAATTAAAAAAAAATGAAATTTATCTTGATACATCAAAAAATGTGTTTACTAAAATACAATGCAACATTGATTTGTTTATCGGTAATATATTAAAAAAAAGATCGATTAGAAAAACGCAACCAAAACTCAACAATTCCCTCCCTCTCTGTTCCTCTAAACGATCAATTTCAGCGAGCATCATTTTTGACGACTCTTTCGAAGTCACTTAAACCTTGAATGCATTCATTAAGTAATGTCTCCACCTTCTAGCAAGCCTCATCAAAAGCACTAGAGTCACGGCCTTGACATATTAAGCATTCAGGCAGCCATGGTGTTGTCTCGGTCCGCCACCCAACCCATGGGATCTCCACCAGCTACACCAGCAATGACACCACATCGTCATACTTCCTATATGGTATAAAATGTCTTTAAGCACAAAACCTTGCAACAATACAACACTAAACGTGGTCGTCTAGTTCCAAAACAATGTGTGCAATCACATTTGGGGAGAGAGCAGCATGATTTTGCAATTTATGTGCTTCTATTAACTTGCATAAAGAAGCAATACTAAGCATTCCCCGTTTTACGTATTACATAACCCATGATTTTGCATTTGCAAACAAAAATGTTAACACGTGTGTTTGCTATTGAGCATAACCAAAGGTGGCTATGATTGGATTGTTCATGAGAAAGGTGAGTAGAAAACCAGATAAAGGTGAGAAGGAAACCGAATTAACAAAACTGTCACTACAAGAAATGTGTTAATAGAATCGACACTACTAGCTACATGGAGGCATCTTATATAATTTTAAGAGAATAATTGTAGAAATGCATTTGCAAACATATGGTGCCGCTAATAGTCCGACTTTTTGCAGGGTGTAGCGAAATAAATGAAGAATCAAACCTTATAAATCAAACATTTGATTATCTAAAGGCACCGTATAGTATGTTAAGAGAATAGCCTAAGGGTTTAGTTAAGCTCAAACCGACCCATGCACACCTTACATACAAGTCAAAACAAGTTTCTGCTAACACAAGTTAAAAAGAGTGGCATTGGGGTTTAATTGACCCTTAAATGTTTAAACCCATTTTCTCTTTTATATAGGTTTTTAAAAGAATAAAGTGAATAATTAAAAATAAATTCTTACAATAATAATTCGTGTAAACATAGAGTTTGGGTAACCCATTTGATATAAATCACTATCCAAATAACTATTTATAACTTAATGGGTTAAAAACATAAAATAGTTACATATAAATATACTGCAAACAAGAAAAGAGAGCAAGCAAAACATGAAAATAATATCCAATCAAGCCATACCACACCAAGACACATGAAAGAACCAAGAAATATTTGTATCATAAAACACAAATCCCAGGATTATTCATCCCAAGTAGTCATTTATATGCATACCAATCTATCCGTAACAAAAACGTGAAATCATAATCACTCTAAACAAACGATTTAAAACGGTTAAAAATCCTACATACCGAAGCTAAAAACTCTTACCTTTCTACTAGACACTCACCCGAAGCTGCTTGAAACCCGGCATTTTCACTTTCTCTTCTTGGTCGGTGGTTCTTCCACCTCATCTTCATCTTCCTCTTCTTCTTCTTCTTCTTCTTCTTCACCATCGTCATCATCATCACCATTATCATCGTCGTCGTCGTCATCATCATCGTCGTCGTCATCGTCTTGATTACCATTCGCCTCAGGATTCTCATCAGGGTCTCCATCCTCATCATCTTCTTCACCTTCTTCTCCTGAGAAATCTTCATCTCCAGCATCATCATCATCTGGCTCCCCTGCATCATCATCATTTTCTTCGTCATCATCATCCTCTGTGTCACTTTTGTCTTTGGCTTCAGGTTCGGTTTTGTTCTTTCTCTGAAGCTCAGATAATAGAAACCTGCATTTGTCCAGGTATATATATTGACTCAAATGATAAAACAATTTACTGCAAAAATTAAAACAAAGAAGAATGAAAATAAGGAACAAAATCAATACCTCTGATTAGTTTCGTTCAATGTTCCCGCCTGCATAAACAAAGACAAATCTAAGATATTACTTATTAGGGCTGAAAAATGGCTAGATCAGGAAGAATGAGTAAGATATCAAAATGGGTTCAGATATTTTTGTTTATGGGTCAGGCTGAATTCAGGCAAATACATTCTTTTGTTATGAAAATTTTAAGAATAACTACGGTAAATTTAGTGAAAAAACTAAAAAATAATAATAACCTAATCTTTTTAAAAGCAGTTTAGAAGGTGTTAAACATTTTTTTTACTCAACCTGTTTGACACAAGCTTAACCCATTTGACTCCCGAGAGATGATACGCAAAGAAATGGACTTGTTTGCATATGCGTAAAACTGAATTCATTATGAAATATCCTACCAACAAGCCTTTCTAATAGTCATAGTTTGTTTACCAATCCCACTAACCAGAAAGATTGGTCAAATAAACAAATAGAAAAAGCCAAAAAGATATGTTTTTGTATTTGTATATCACAAAAAGAACACTAGAAGCCAAAGGGAACAAAATAGTACTGACTAGCAGTGTGGGACACTTGAAAAACATCTTTAAAAAATGTAAAATTTAACAGCATTCTTTTGAACTAAATTCAGAGAAATCATTATAAGCATTTTAGTGGTGTGTTTTTCAGTTTAAAGTTAGCTTACAGCATGTAAAAGCTCTCAAATTGCATAACAGATTTATTAACATTGAACTATTGTCTATTAACCTAAAAGTTAAAAAGATCAAACCCAAGGAAAAAGAAATGACCGCAGAAACTTAATTTCCAAGCCTTATGCAATGTTAAAAACTAGAAACACATATCCTACAAACTCGATAAATGAATAACCTCGTCAAATAAACAATTTTCTCCGATCCCAAATGGATATTATCACTGTTATCAACTTATAATTATACACAAATAAACATAAACATCCTCTATAAAGAAGTATCATTTCTGGTCTCTAGTCCAACATTATTCATCCATTTAGGTTTTACTAGAAACAAAGCATTAGCATGTTCATACGAAGCTAAAAAAACACAAAAAGATCAAGAATTTATAACTATCAACAACGATCTAAACATCAAACACCTGGTGGGCATATCAATAATCATAAAAGAAACACTAAGCACAAGAATCAAAAGCCCAAATTCATGACAAAATCAGTCACTGAAAGCAAATTACGCCTACTTGTTTAACAGCAAACTAAAGATCTAAACAAACAAAAGGGTTCGTCACTCGTGATTAAACATACCATCATGAGAATTAACACGAGGGATCTACGAGCAGCCACAAGGGTTTCAGAAACCACAGCCTCAATAAGCAAAGACGCCATCTTTACCTGCAAAAAACTCAACTCAGATGTCAGCTTCGCTACTTCCATTCTCAAAACTGAAAACCCAGAAAAACTATCTTTTTAAAACCCAATTAAAATCAAAGATTTTGGGGAAATTTACTGAAATTGAAACGATATTCGTTAAAACGTATAATAAAAAAGAAGTAGAAAAGATAAACTAGAATAGGAAAGTTGAGGGAGAGTGTGAGGGCGTAAGCAACATGGGTTAGGGTTCGGATATGGGGATTTGGGGATATCGTCGGGGCAAAGGAGATTTTGTTTGTTTGAAACACGAAGGGTGCTAGGGTTTTCTGGGGGTTTGAATTGCAACTTTTGTTAAAGTAAAGGGGTTAATCCTGTTAAAATCTCAATTTTGACTTTGTATGTTTGAAACTTTGCATTAAAGCAATGGCATATTCTATGGAATTTCATCTACTCCCGAAAGCTATTTATGTTTTAAATTATAAAGTAGGGTTATAGGAATTAGAGGTGTTCAAACTGGTTTTTCTGGTCAAACCGGTTCGGGTTCAAAATCGAACCGATTTTTTTGTGATAGAGTCAAACTAGTTTTTCTTCAAATCGGTTCGGGTTACAAACCGGTTTGGCTCACCGAATACTCGAATCTGTCAAACCGGTTCGGACCGGTTTGAAACCGGTTTTTTTACTGAAACCGGTTTTTCTTACCGGTTTAACCGGTTTTTAACTTTTAAACCAGTTTATAAACCGGTTTTGAGTTCGGGGCTACCAAACCGGTATAGAAACCGGCAGTTTGGGTCGGTTCGGAACCGGTTTGGGCCAAACCGGTTTTTCTGTGAAAACGGTTCCGGTTTTTCCGGCCGAACCGGTTCAGGAACCAGTTATTTGATTTACGTCAGGTTCGGAAACCATTTTTATTTCACTGGTTATAATACAATCATGCATACTCCCTAATAGAACTTTTACATCTTTGATGTTCATATTGAATCGGTATCTTCTCCATGGTTGACTTGAAGATGAACAATAATTAGATGTTCATATTGCAGGTACTAAAGTATTTTTGATCTCCCATTACAATTATCAAATTTTAACTAATAAATATGCTTTAATGTAATGATGATTTCTGTTTAAACCCATGGTTATGAGGCTCAACTAAATCAAACTTGACAGCTTTATAATGTTTAAAATAGATGCACACCAAATGCTTGATAATATTGCTATTTAAGAATAAAGGCTTGCCTTTGAAACTTGATATAATATATTATTTGAAGCTTTATTTTGTAGGGTCGAGTTCCGTGAAGTAATATGTTTTTGGACTGGGCTCTACTCAGGTGATTGTAAAATATTTGGTTGTAGGTAGCATCCGCTTCAACATGTTTAGTTCTATCATAAGATAGCATGAATGTTCTATAGCATCGAATGGACTTGAGATTGCAAAAGAGCATATTAAATTGCAATTCAAGTGGGTCTAGAACAAAAGCAAGCAACAATGATTCCATTTTGCTATGAATTAAAATTCAATATTTTAGACCAAGATTTCCCTCTACTTTTATATATGTAGTTTTATGCATCAACTAACAATCTTTTTTACTTCAAAGTTAAGATTTTTCTAACCTTCTAAAAAAAAGTGAAGGTTAAGATACCTTGAAAAATGATGATGAGGTTAAAAGTAAAATGTTTAGCTATAAACATGCATTTTGTATTGTTTTGTGGTCTAGATCATATTCAATGCTGATTATGATTTGCAATTGAGTTTTTAACAGAACTTTTTAGCTATAAATATGCATTTAGTATTGTTTTGTTGTCTAGATCGTATGATTATAGTTTGGATTTGAGCTTTTAACAATTTATTATACTAGAAATTGCTTGATTGAACTTACTTTGATTCTCTTCCTTGTAGTGGGACATCTTTTAAGTTCACTCTCTGTCAAGGTTAGATTATTTCATATATATTATGCCAATTATAAACTTAATCTATATTTGTTGCCAATGGTGTTTAAAGTGTAAATCTAAATTTTATACAAGGATTTACTTCTTACAATTGACCCATATATGTTTTCTGTATAGTATAACCACGTGTTGTGTTTTCATAATGTCTTGTAGTTTCCATTTGACTGGCTAATGTAAGTTGTGAATTTTGATTCAAATCCCTAATGAATCTTTAACCTGTTTTGAAGATTGACATGTTTGCCAATAATGGAGGAGTCCAAGCTTTAATCCAAAAACATGGTGATTTATTCAATCCATATATTTTTCTAACTTTATTTTACATCAATAAAATATATACAAATTTGATTTTTTAATTGGGAAATGTTTTACTTTGACATCAAAATTAACAAAAATATTTTTCTTTTATAAAAAATGATAACCTCTTATGCCAAATTATCTTTCTACTCTAATAAAAAAGTATTAATGATGGACACATGGCATCATCACATTTAATCTCTCCTATAAATATTAAAATTAATTACTAATAATAAATTAAGAAACATATCTTTTTATTAATATTTTTTTTAAATAAATAAATATTTATAAAGAGTTAATTTTAATTTTATTCCCTAAGGTTTGATAAAAATAACTATGTTCCTCCAAAAGTTTTAAAACATTAATTTCAGTCCAAATGTTTCATCATTTGTATCAATTTCAGTCCAAAAGTTTTTTTATTTTGTATTCAAGTTGAAACAACTTATGAAATCTTTGAAGGTAAATTGATATTTTTAATATTTTGGAGGAAAATAGTTATTTTCATCAAACCTCAGGGAGCAAAATCGAATTTAACTCATTTATAAATAAAGATTTTTTCTAAAACATCAAACTTTTTTAAAAATATTAAATATCCTAAAATTAATGTTCTTAAGTAAAATTTTTACAAACAAAAATTAATTAAAATAAGGATTTATAATAAAAATGTTTTAAAAAATTACATTTTTTAAAATGTTTGTTTTGAAACAAAATTTTTAATTTTTTATGAAAAAAAAAGTTTAAAAATAGAAGATTAAAAAGTTGATATCATTGTTTTATTACTTATAGTCCTTACTTATACATAATTTTAATCTTATTTTCTCTTAGAATATCGTTTTACAACTATTAAATTTTTATTATATTTAATATTTTATTTATTCAACTCGTGTAAAACACGGGATTACTAAAGCTAGTATTATATAATCTTGTTCATATCTATCATTGTGTTTTACAATTAAAATTACACAATGATTTATTTCAGCAATATATTTTTTAAAAATTATAGTGTTCAAGATAATACAATAGATCAAAAAACATAATGAGATATTGTGTTATTTTGTTATTGTTTGTAATGTATTAGATTAATTAGTTGTTAATTTATTATTATGTTTTACATATTAAAGATACACAATAATGTTATTTCACATATTTTTTTAAAATTCATCATTTTAGAAAAACATAATAGTATTAAGAAAAACACAATAACTAATAAAAAAACAATAAGCTGCACTAAAGAAACATTGACAAGATATATAAAAAATTATCTTTCTATCTAACAATACTGTACTCATTTTAAAAATAAAAACCGCTTTTTATTGTGTAATTTTTATAAAAAAAATGTAATACATAAAAATTATAAACGTTAAAAAAATGGGAGAACTTGCAAAAAAATCAACAAAAGTTGTTATTCTTAAAATACTTATCTAACAAACTTTTTTTTATAAGTTAATCTTAACCATTGATTAAAGAGATTAAAAATTAAGATTATTTCTTACACTTTTTAGTTTTAAAAGCCTATGTTTATGAATCTTTCCCTAAAATATAATGTTGGATGGGATGCGCCTATAGCAGATAGTTGTTATGCAACACTCTTTGATCAATTTTTACGGCTCGTAAGTACCCATACAGGCTGTAAGTGACTGCTAAAAGTGAACTCAGTCATGAGATGTCCCTCAAACTTGTAAAGATCTGAATGTGTCTTATGGTGATAATGCACATACGACCCGTGTAATGACATATGGGCCATAAGCTATCTAGACTAACGGACAATAAATTACCTTACGGGCTATTTGATTGGTTTCTCAAATTAATTGATGTGACATATTATTCTTTAGTATTCATGTTTTTTAATTTTTATAATTATTTGACGTGATACATTATTCTTCGAAAAATATGTATTAATTATTTGACGTGACGTAAAATTCTATATAAAAATGTTATATAAACGAGCATATGTTAATTCGTTTAATCGCGTGAATTTGAAACAAGTTAATCAAAATGTCGTTTGATGAATGTAATAGAAGGCGTTAGAATGGGTATCTTCCCTAATGTACTCGTAATTGTTGAAAGCATTTACGGCACCAATAGATAGCCATGGTTGGCAAAGTGGCTAGAACTGGTCTCGAAATGTTATGCGGTTTTTACATAAAGTAGATGTCTATTCATATAGGGTGTATTATATGGGCGTTGCAGAACTTAACTTATATTATGTACCCTACTAGGGAACGGGTATTGAAGTGGAAGGGGTATTTAAGTTCAGATGTAATGTTTGAAACGTATAGTATTAAATTAATTTTATAAAAATATAATTACTATTTTATTTTGCAACATGTTCGAACGTGGACAAGTAGACTAATTATCTAACGATTAGAAAAAACTAGAGTAAAAAGGAAATGACCCCACCATAACAACCGCTTGCCAAAGAAGAAAAAAAAAAAAAAAAAAAAAACCAAAGTAAGACACAACCTACAAATAATGAGACACAAATGATAGTGTATAACTAAGTTGTAAACAAAAAAACAAAGTAATTTACTACTTACGAAGCGGTACAAACCATAATATAACAAACAAAAAACAAAGCAATGTACAACTTATAAAGAATGAGATACAAACCATGATTTATAATTAAGTTGGTAATTAGTAATATATAATATGTAGAACAAAAAAGTTGTCAGGTCATGATTGTTAGACGGTTCTTCTATTTGAGTGGTTTAACGTAATATTCTCAGGATCGGTTGATGGTGACAAATATGCCGACGGGAGGACCGAACTATTTTCTCCATTGTGGGAGGTTGATATGGTAATGTTGTTTTTGTGTTGTATTTGTAAATAAAAAACTAACATATAAATGTGATTTTTTTATTGGTGTATGTATTAATCATTGATGATGATAAAAACTGTATATTAGATTTGTATATAGTCACTACAACTTGATATATTTTTTCCATATAAATGTCGATTAAATACTTACGATGACTCATTATGCATTCATCGTAACGTTCAGCATATTGTTGTGGAATTTGAATTCTATTTCTTATGATTTTTTGCACATATATATTATTGGTGACACTATCGTCAAGAAAAATTTAATGAATTAGTAGTATCTAGTGAAACCTTGTGCCCACCTAAAGGTGATCATATTGGTCGAGATTCAGGAGTTGTAATTTGTATATTATTGCGTAGGATGGTACAAAACAAATCTTTAAAGTGCCAAGAAGTTAATTTATAGGATGTTTATATTTTGGTGACAAATTATGATAGATGAATGGCATACGAGTCACACAATGTGATGATGTAAATTCTAGATGATTATATAATGCTTTAGTTTCTAATAGAAAAACTAAGATTATTAGTACAAGAAAATATATATTACATAAACATAACTGAAAATTAAATCTTCTTTTTGTTGGTCATTAAGAAAGTTTCAACCCACAATATAGTTAAAAGTAGACCCGAGTATGGCTTGGTATTGTTTTTGAGCCCTCATCATAATGTTAGTATCATTCCATATCATATTGTGCTTGTTGTAAATGTTGTCATAGATGGTGTAAAATGTCGAGATCTTTCTTTTTAAATCAAACCACTTAGTGTTTCATTCATAACTAGTATTTGGCATGCTCAAGGATTTGATGAAAACGTGTTGAAACCTGGTCCCAAAAGATCGAAGACTGCTCGACTGATAGAATAGTTCCTAAAACATCGTGGCAAGATTTTACTAAAGTTAGATCCTCTTTGTCCATTCATCGGATTGGGTTTCCTAGAATTTGACGTAGTCATATTACATACTAATCGAGAAATATTACATCGTGTCATGATAAAAAAAAATTTAATAAAAAATAATTCAATACGGGTCATGAAGGACTCCATGACATGTGAATGTAAAAGGAGACGGACCATGACTTATTAGACGGACCGTAAGAAAATAGGCGGTAAACACCTATGTGGCCCTTGAGTGCTTTGAATAACTGATATGACATGGTGTATAATTTGTCTAGGCATACGGCCCGTGAAGGCCCGTACGGTCCGTATTGCATGCGTCCTTACATCCTCTTGATGTACCTATAACACGCTCCTGTTTTATATTGTGTACTTCTTATATTATATTTAAAAGTCATACCTATGTGTATAAGTGGTTTATTAACTTTTAAAGTTTTATTTTTAACCACTAAAAACTTAGTGGCCATTTGGTTTGCCATTATGTTTTGCAAAAAAATGAATTATGAATGGAATCGTGTTAAAATTGATAAGGTGTTTGGTTGGTAAATTTTGAAGTTTATTTCTAAAAACTTACCAAATAACTACCTTATCTTTATATTTTAAGATAAAACATAAAAACTTACCAAATAACTACTCCATTCCATTCTTTAAAACATCCCTTGTCTTTAAATTATAAGGTTTATATTTAAGATTTGCACAGTGAATCCTTCTACTCTAATAAAAGAGTAAATGGGGGTGCCACGTGTCAGCACCACAATCATTCTTAGATAAATTTTTCCGCCTCTCTCTACTATTAAATAATTACCTTAATTACTAATAATATTATTTTAATACTTTTTAATATTTAATAAATTAAGAAATAAATCTATTTATTAAGGTTATTTCTAAATAAATTGATATTTTTTAAAAAGTCAATTTTTTAAAAACAAAAAGTAATCAAATTTGAGAGTTGTAATAAGAAAATTTTTAAAAATAACATTTTTATACGGTTTGTTTTAAAACAAAATGTTTATTAAAAAAAAGTTGTAAAAACAAAATGTTAAAAAATTAATATCACTGTTTTATTATTTCAGTCATATCGTATCTTATAATATCATTTTATAATTAATAAATTTATTATATTAATATTTTATTTATTCAACCCGTGTAATACACGGGTTTACTAAAACTAGTTGGTATATATATACCAATCCACTGTACATACCCTAAACCGAACCACCGCGGTTCTTCTCCCTCCTCTTCTTCTTTCCTTTTAGCTCGAGTCTCGTCCAAATTTTGTTCTGCCAATCGCCAGCGGTGGTGGTTTGTTCAGTTTCCTCCTTCGACCCTGGTGATACTCCACAAAAACTAGGGTTTATAGATCTTGCAGCACACGATGATAGCAACGGATTGACATTAACCATGGATTCATTCTCGTCGCCGTCGAGTTCATCGCCATCATCGCAGATGTCGGCCGAAGACTTCATGGATCAGCTTAAGGTTCAACTTGCATAGGTTTACGCTGAGGAATTCCTCGAGGTATCTACTTCCCTTTGTCCCAATAAATAGCTATATATGCAGGCGATCATATATAGACACAACAGCGATTGATGTGTTGTTGGATTATTGCTGTTGTTTGCTATAATGGATTGTGTTTAGATTTATCTTTGGGAAGATCGTTATTTGCAAATAAATGCCCAATTTGGAAGAATTTAAGCCACGTATGTGTTGTGAATCCTTGTGTGATTTCTATTTGCATGTCATGTGATTTCTATTTGGATGAATTACTTTTGAATTTAATACCAAAAGTCTTTGAGATGTTAATCATGTTATGGCAAGTAAAAGATCACCTTATCTTGTTATTTTAAATACTTGATAATGCCTTGAATAAGGAAGGCATTTTCTGCTGTGAACATAAGGATAGTGGTGAAGGCATGATAGTTCATAAAGCATAAATAAGATTCATTTGAATACGTAACAACTGATGAAGTATTGATATGACCATGCTGTTAACGGATGTAAATAGCAAACTACCTGCAAGACTTGTAAATGATTACTACTGAGGTGTTGTCAGAATTTGACATTGTATTTAAATTGTTTTGGAAACAGACAGGGAGGGGAAAATGCTTTGACAAGTGTATCACTAACCCAGGGAGCAGTTTGAGAATGTTTTGGAAACAGACAGTGAGGAGAAAATGCTTTAGGATAGATTCTTTAATCATTATTTCTGTTTCTTCTTTTCTAGTTCTTATGTTTAATACATCATACTGTTTGTTAGATTATATTCAATTTATATGCAGAGAAATAAGTTGTTGAAATTGATCTTTTGGCAGCTCACAAACTGTAGTTTTGAGACTGTTTTGACAACGTTTTGGCAGCCTCCAAACTGCATTTTTAGAATTGTTTTGGCAGCTCACAAACTGCAATTTTGATAGCGTTTTGGTAGCCCCCAAATTGCACTTTTAGAACTGTTTTGGTAGCTCTTAAAACTGCACTTCTGCGACTGTTTTGGCAGCTCACAAACTGCACTCTTGAAACTATTTTGGCAGCTCACAAAATGCAATTTTGATGGCGTTTTGGCAGCCACCAAACTACATTTTTAGATGGAGCCGTCGTAACGGAACTCGTCTTAACAGAAACCCGTTCCATACAAAACGTCTCATAAGTTTGATAGTCAAAGTTCTATATAATTTATTAAAAATCAAATTTTAGAAATAAATGATAGTAAGATAAAACAGTTGATAGTTAAAATTGTAGATGAAAAAGAGAGAAAGAAATCATAAAAAAAGAATATAAAGATAAAGATAAAGAATAGGATGTGAGATGTTTCTAGAAAATAAGATATAAATATAAAGGATGATTATTTTTTGATAAATTATAAGGATATGGATAAAAAATTGGTTGTGAATGCTCATTGTACTTATCTATTTCTTCATTTTACTCACATCTATTTTCTTTTTACTTTTCTCTCCTAAATTTTAAAATTTAATATTATATAATATTTCAAATATATTGTTATGACATGTTTATTTTTATCAATATTTTATTATAAATTTTATTTAAAACAGAGTTGTGCGTTATAATGTACTAGTTATCATCTGTCAAAACCGATTTCACGTTTCGATTCTTTTAGAATATGATTTTTCTAAAATCCAAATTTGTACGTGAATATTTTTTTTAACGTTTTGTACGCAACATACTTATTTTTAACGGTGTTCTTATTTGAATTTTTTAAGCGGCTTCATTTTTTACATAATGTTCCGAATATTATCAAGGTTCTTGTTGTAATACATTATTTGCAACAATTTCATTTCATTATATAAAGTTTTAAATGTCACAAACGACGTCCATGCTATGTTTTTCTTGTATAAAGTTACGTATGTTATCAACGTCCCTATCAACGCACGATTTGCGTAAACAATTTGACATTATTTTTTTCATGCTTTCCGCTCATGCTAGAACGCGATGTTTCATCTTTTGTATATAAGGTTTTGAGTGTTATTAACAATGTCCAGGGTTTCTTTTTTTAATGTAAAGTTACTATGTTCCAACGCCCCCTTTAACACATGGGTTAGCAGCAACGTTTTGACGTTAGTTTTTCTCACGGTTTTGCGCTTTCATCGCAACATGGGTCTTTATGCTAATTTTTTTCTATTTTTGATATAAGTCGTTAATTGAGTCTTACATATTAGTATATAGATACTATCTTAATTGTTCCAAAGCCTGGTATGTATCTAGAAATATCAAATCTTAATAGACCTAAGTTACATGGTTTTTTAGTGTTATCTCCATAACATTTCATAGGGAGTTCATCCGACAATGTTGAGACATAATATTCTTCTTACTCTCTATCTCTTTGCACACTACTACATACTATCATAATTACTTTGATTATACTATGGTAACCCGATTGACTTGAGCGTGAAGGTAGTCTTGAAGTTACGACCCTAAGACCCTTTAATACGCATAAAATATATACATATATTTCACATTAATTGCATACCGTCTTTAATTGATTCTTTGAAGAATGTAAAATAACTGAGTCTTAATTCGTTTATTTAGAATTTTCCGGATTAGTTAACACTTTAATGATCAAAAAGGTAAAATCATAAGGAAAACTAAAAAATGATCAAGACACGAGGTGAGACACGCATGCCTCATCATGTACGCCTCTATGTACCAAGCACTATAAGACAAAATCTAGCAAGTACCACACCCTCGTGCCTTGAGGTCCACCACGCCCCATGCTGAAGGTACCACTCCAAAATGGTCACCAATTGTGTAAAAAACGATTGCATGCAGGGTAGTAGAAAGAGACGTACTCAACCATGTGTTCTTGGCCCACCTTCCAGACAATATAAATTTAGCTTTTGGTTCATTTGAAGCTAACTTCTTCTAGCTCTACCACACCACTTCTCGTTTTCATAGTATAATTTCTAGTAGATTAGTTTAGTTTATAGATTTCATCTTCACTTCCAAAAATCAAGAACCATTCACAACTTTTAAGATCTTGTAAAACAAGTTTGATGTTGATCATTGTCTAGTTAAATCCAAAAGATGTTTGATTATGTTAATGCAACTTTGATCATTGTTGTTTCTTATATTGTAATGCTTGGCTAGTATTTTTGACTTATTTAAGTGAGATGAGTCGTATTTGATCTTTTAATATCATGTATGGATTTTACCATTTTATCTTATACAAGAAAAACAAAATAATTCTTAGGAATGCTTTTTTTTATATCGGAAAAGTGCAGAGTTTGTATGCAAACTTGAAAAATTAAAGTCACTTTAAGTTTTAGTTTGAAAGTTTTTCTCTTAAAAAGATTGAATCCTTATGGCAGTGGTCAACTCATGTCAAGCCATTTAAAGCCTGTTATATAGGAGCATGGGCATGCCTAGATGTCTCTTATGGGTCTCCGACATCTCTTGAATTTTTTTGTTTTAGTGATTGACCATAGGAACTTTTGACATCTAACACTAATGAAATTGGCATTGATCTCGAAAAATTTCAACACCGACCTCTAAGAAACTTTGATATCGACCCCCAGTATAAATCAGTTTGAGATTTTAATATCATACAAATATAAACATATTATATACTAATAACACGTATCTTAAAAAATATTTATAAACACAATAAATATTTAAACAATTAGTTTCATTACTTCATTTATTTTTTTAAACTCAGATTGCCAGAATACATAATAACTATTTTAAAATTTAAACTCATTACTCCATTAGATTAACCATTTTACAATGAACCTAATAATTAATAAACAACTCAACTACACTTAAAAAATTAGAATATTAGCCTTTAGAGGCAAGTGAGAGGGACAATCAACTTGAATTCCTATTGTCAAGTCTCTATAGCTAGCTGCCCCCCTCTTTCCATAGTTAAGCACCCTCCCTCTCTTTGAATATGATTTTTTAAAATCTCTAAATCCTTAATTTTAGTTTTCTTTTTTAATTTTTTATTTAAATTCAATTTTACTATTTGATTCTTTGTAACCTTATTATTAGATTATTGATTATTGAATTAGTTTATTTGATTTACTAGTTGGTTATTTGTTTGAATGTTGGATTATTTGAACAAACTGTGTGTTAGCTTGTATTTTGTTATGTTAGTTTGAAAACTAAATTTGTTGGTAGATTAATTATTAGATTATTGAAACTTGTTTGTTGATGTGTATCATAAATGATTTATTGGCCGAGTCTTAAAAAATAAAATTTGAGAGAGAACAACCATAGAGATATTTTATTTCTATTATTTAGTTGCAATGATGATTGACATACTTTTTTATTATTCATTCGAAATTTCACACAAATTTGGTTTTTCTTTTTCTTTCTTTCTTTTTTTTTTTTTTTTGCTTTTTCTATAAATTTTATTAGATTATTGATTAGTAGATTAGTTTATTTCATTTGTTAGTTGATTATTTGTTTGATTGTTGGAGTATTTAAATGTACTTTGTGTTAGGTTGAAAACTAGAACTTGTTGGTTGATAAATTATCAGACTATTAAAACTTGTTTGTTGATGTGTACTACAAATGATTTAATGGATAGGTTTTAAAAACTAAAACTTATAGATAACAACTATAGAGATATTTTATTTTGATTATATGTTTGTAATGACAATTGTATACTTTATTATTATTTTGAATTTTCGTTTGATAAATACTTTTTTATTAAGTGACCCTTCCTAAAGCAAACCGGCCTAGACGGAAAACAAACTAATATTTAGCAATAGATAATCGATTCACTAATACTTTTGACTCTCATGAAAAAAAATTTGGATCCACCATTGAATAAGTGGTAAATTACAACTTAGTGAATGACCGACCCGATAACACAAAATGTTTTATTAAATAAATCATATTATACTTTCTTACTACTTAGAAATCTTTATATAGTTAGCGTTAATAACTCTTTTTTGCTCAAACTACAATTTTTTTTTATATATTTAACTTATTATTTTTAATTTATGTGTGTCTATACAATAAAATAAATAAAAAATAAAAGGACACATGACACCATTCTAGCACCACATAAACTCTTTTCTTTTTCACTCTATCTTTTATATTAAATAGGAATATCATAAAAACAACCAGTTTCACTCTTTTATACTAATATCCATGGCATTTATAAATGATAAAATGTATGGTTGTTGAGGCTGCTTCATCTTTTCAATTAGGTGATTGCCAAATGTGTGTGTTATTACAATCAAATTTGAGCCGAGTATGCGTGTCGAATCCAGCTAAATCTAGCACCCCATATCCATTCTCAAGCTAGAACCTAGCGCACACAAAGAAATCTACGTTAGAGGACTCAGGAGACTAGCTCGAGGGCACACTGACGCTCAAGTCAGAAATCTACATTAAAGTGCATAAGTAAATAGATGAGTAAGTATTAAAATTAAAAGATAATAGATGGTGTAAGAGTCTGATGCAATAGATGCTTATCGTTGCCACATATGAAATAAGTCTTAATGGTGCTAACCATGTATAAGTTATGAGGATCCAATTTAATATAGACAAGGATTCTTATACAAAGACGATTGTAAGAAAAGAGAAGCTAGTTCTCCATCCATATAGAGATAGAAAGAAAGAGGGAGAGAGAGAGAGAGAGAGAGTGTGTGTGTGTGTGTGTGTGTGTGTGTGATAGGGAGAGAGGATGCTAGTGGTGGTGTCTTTCATTGCAAATGGGATGGTGTTTGATAGTTTGTTTGCTCTCTATTTAAAAATGAGGAATCCTCAAACTTTAGTGAGCTTGAGTAGGATGGATTGGGATCAGGCCTAATGAGTTATGCTGATTGGGTCTATGTGATTAGCCCCATAACTTACAGATTGACGTGAAATAACTCCCATCCTTAGATGTGTTAAGAACTTAATATTAGGCCAAGCTAGCAAGGCCATACCATGTAGCCTAATGCAATGCCGATTCAGAGGAGGCCAAACAAATACCTTGAGGTAAGGTAACACATGTTAAGACAAGAAAAGGTCATCCAAATTTATGTTAGGTAGCCTAAGGTGTTGGAACATTTGAAAGGTAAGATAAGATTGAGTAGACCAAACCAAGAAATCATAAGAAAAAGCACATCAGGTAATGCTAGAGCATGCCCGATACCTTGAGGTGCATCTTCATAATCGTAAACCTACTTACGTTATCATTATGAATCTCCATCAAGTTATGACTTTATTTTGGAGGAGTTTTAGTATTTATTTCAATTGTAGTGTTTAGTTTATTTGTCTAAGTCTTGTTTTTTTTATTTTCTTATCTATTAATGGATTAGGTTCCGTCTAACTCCTTGCTATTGTATTTTCTCATTAAAAAAAGTGTTTTGTCTTGCTACTAGAAAAAAAAAAAAAAAAAAAATCCTAAAACAAACATATTTTAAAAATATTATTTTTTAATAAGTTATAATTGTCTCTATTCGTTTCAATATTATTTTATTACTTAAAATACTTACTTGTATGTAATTTCAATTATAACTTGTTTTAAAATCATTTTATGATTCGTAATTCTAAGTTACTAATCATACAATTAAATACTTTTTCAACCTATATAATAAACGAGTAAAAACCTATTATTCTAATAAGATATCATATTTATATTTGGGTTTGTGAAGAAGTAAATCTATTTTTTTCTTGACTTTTAAAAGTCAACCTTATAATTATATAAGGCCCAATTACTTATTGGGTCTACACTTTCATATTCATCTCCATAAAGCCCATGAGCAAATCCAAAAATCTTAACACGTCACGCTTTCTTATTGACGTGACACTTTTTGATTGGCTAAGCTTGTTTGTTTTTCTAAACTTTCATTTCACCCCCTTCAAAATCATTTTTAACTATCAGCCCCCTCGACAGTTACAAGAACAAAGCAAATACTTTCTTTCTTAAAAGTTCACCATTCATGTTCTTTGGTGAATCAACCACAGAGTTTGACGTGACCGATGGGCTCGATTGTGTTGTGGGTTTTGCTTCTTTTCGCCATTTTGATCAATTTCAATGTGCTAGCCGATCAGATCTTCCCAACTCATGCAGGTAACCCTCCGATTGTTCTATATTTGCGAAATAACTGAAGAACACATTCAATTTTGGTTATTTTACAAACAATTAGTTTCTTTTGGGGGATTCTTTTGTTTTGGTTTTGAAGGATATCGTGAAGTATTTGAATTTGTTCATTGGGTAATTGATAATTTGTGCAGAGGGTATTAAGAGATTTTAAAGCTTCTAATTTGATCCCATTTGTTACAGACTGTTATGCATAAGTTTAAGAGGTTAAAGCTACTGATTCTTTGAGATTTTTAGGGTTTTTTGTGGGTTCTTGACGTTTTTGGAAATAGTTGTTTTAGATGAGTGATCTGATAGAAGGATGATTTATGGGTAAATGTTTACATAATATGTATGATCAAGAGGAGTTTTTGGCTTACTGAAATTTTGAAAAACTGGTAAACTAATTTATACGGCTTACAAGCTTATGTAGTATTTAAGCACATAAGCTTAAGTTGATAAGGTCATAAGCTGGAAAAATAAGTTCTTCCAAACATCCCCTGATGGATTTTGGTGTTCATTTGGGGATGATTTTGAGAGATTCATGGGGAAGAAGCATCTATACAATCAGATGTCCGGGGTGGGGTGTGATTAAACTTATCAACACTTGGATTTAATGCTTATCAGTGTACAAGTCCATACCATTTTAGCTTGGTAGCTGCATAATCATGATTAGTTTTGCGGGATCAGTTAAATGAAGAATTGAGGAATGGAAGTAAATGGTACAAATAAACAGGAGCTTAGTTATTTACTAAACAAAAACAAACATACCAAGCAAAGTCACACTCATAAAATAGGGTCTGGGAGGGGTTGTGATGGAGCAAAACCTTACCTCTATCATATGGGATAGAGAAGCTGGTTGCAGGGAGAGCTTAGCTATTTAGTGTTGACTATATTAACTTTCAAGTGTGAGTGGAAAAAAAGGTTGTTTGATAAAGCTTTCTATTCTCTTTATGAACACTAATAGTGTATATCACCAATGACTTGGTTGAAATACTTGATGTAGAGATTGAATTTTTATAAATGGTTAATTGTCAGGTGGCTTAAGTCGTAGCTCTCGAGAACCAAAATATGACATTGAATTCCACACAGAAGATTCACCATTTCTTCCTGTAAGTGAGCAGCATATTAAATCTCACAGACACAGTCTGTTAGAGGTGGCAATTATAGCCGCATAAGAGGGGTTGATTTGGATTGTACTTTATCTCCAATGGGTAAATTGTTGGTCCGACTTGGTCAGCCGTGGTCAAAACATGTTAAAAGATATCCAAATTGAATGCTTAAAACTTATATGCTTCTTGATAAAGTTTCCAAGTTTCATTTTTTAGCAATATAGTGTTTATCATTCTTAGTTAATGAATTTATTTATAAATGCAGGCAACAAACTGTCAACGTGATGGCCACATTTGTTTTAACCCACACTAAAAACTGCACGTTTGACCCGAAGCTGTTCTAACCCATTACCCAACTTGACCACCCCCCACTCTGACATCAGTGCATATTATTTGTGTGAATCTTCTATATTGCAGGATGATTATCAAGAATCGGTGGTCATGCCAAAGAAAAACGGCGATAAATTTCTATGTTTCTTGCCTAAAGTGGAGAAATCCAAGAGTGAGAAGCCAGCCATACATGAAAACACAACAAGCTTAATTTTGGAAACTGAAAAACGATCCAAGTTAAAGACACCAGATGAACTGCTTGAAGCACTTAAGGATCGATGCTTTATCAGGGTTAGATTTTTCACTAAAAACTAAAAGAAATCATTGAAACAATTGTGGATACCGTTTATATAAAATAAGGAGAAAAGTGGTAAAAGAATGAACATACTTAACTTTTGCAGATGTTCTTTTTTGTTTTTTCAGCAAGAGGGCTGGTGGACTTATGAATTTTGCTATAACAAGAAGCTGCGTCAAATTCATGTGGAGGATGACAAGGTACGAATCAAAATGTATACGTTTTAGAGGTTAAAATATTGTGGGTCAGTTGGGTTATGCGTTACATGTCTAAACAAGTATGGGTCGAAACATGTCACTTTTGGTACGATTTTGTTAAAAAATTACTCTTGTAGATAATTGGTTTCTCAAATATGATTACAATATATGTACTATTTCAATAACAGTCTAATTTTTTTGATGAAATGATTTTGAAGATTTATGCATTAACCTGTTCCGTGTGCGTCCTTTTTCCTGTTTCCTCTTTTAACGATTTAGCTCATTTTTTTTCAAATTTTACGGGTGTGACCCACTAGAGATAACACATAACCTGAAACGACCCATTCATAATTATATGGTTTGAAATTGACATCTGTCATATGTCTTCTTAAAAGTTTTTTTGGGCCCATTTCAGCTTGTTCAAGAGTTCATATTGGGTAACTATGATGCTGAAGCTACAGCTGCTTACAACCGTAATCTATCCGACATTTCAACTTTGAAAGATCCCCGTTCTAAAGATGCATCACAAAGGTAATCGCATGTCAAGTTGGATCATGTTTCATTAATTTATGTCAAAATGTGTGAGGTGGTTTGTGGGTCAAATAGGTTGGGTCAGATTGACTTGTCAAAACCTTTTTGTCCATCTTTTTATTTTTCTTAATTTCATAAATATAAGGCATTAGATATGCTTGCAAAAGCTATACTGTTGAAATGGTAACCAATATTTAAATACATTTTGGGCGGTTTTTGACTTGTTTGAGCCATTCAACTTGTTTTAGTTTTAACTAAAATTTACCCAAAATCACTTTTGACTTGTTGGAGATAGAATATAACTCAAAGCCATCAGTTTTTAATTAAATGTATTGAAATTGCCATCTCTAACAATATACATGGCAAAATGGACGGGACAGATTAATATCGCCCAAATTAATCAGTTTAGCATAATGTGTCAAAATGCTGCTTCTAATACATTTATATACAAAAATGGAATTCATATGATTAATGCAGGTATCATGCTCATCAATACACAAACGGAACCACTTGTGATCTTACAAATGAGCCTCGAGAAACTGAGGTTTGATGAGCTCCAACTTTCTTTTCTTATTCTCTTAAATTTCACATTCTCTTAATTATTTTTCTTATGTGTTTTGCAGGTAAGATTTGTTTGTTCAGAACCTAGAGCTATGATTAGTTCTATAACCGAGTTGTCAACATGCAAATATGCTCTCACAATCCAATGCCCGACACTTTGCAAGCACCCGTAAGTTTATCTACTTTCAGTTGCTTTTACCTTACACTAGTTCTTTCACATTGTAACATGTAAAGGTGAAAATTTTGACCCACTTATAATTGAGTTGGTTTGGGTTGTGCTATATCTCAATCGGGTTAATGAAAAGATAGCTAAAAAGGGAACAAGTCGAAAGCTGCTCACTGCCTACTTTTATTGCATACAACCTCCTAAATTGTTTTATTCGAAGTTTTACATTATTATTATAATAAAATTGTCTCTGAAAGAGGACTTATAAAGTTTTTATAAAGAATAGATAAAAAGACATTTTTGGGTCAGCCTAACCCAATACTAAAAGAGGACTTGTTTAATCAGAACTTGATTTGACCCGCTACCCATAACCCAACCCACGCCATCAACATATCTGCTTCTTTGAGGGTAAATAAGCCGTTTTGACTTGATACCCAACCCGTTGTTACTAATTAAAACATTGGGTTCTTGTAACCTTACTATCAAGTAGTTGAGTGGTTTATTTATCTATACACATAAATATTATCCTCTAGATTTATAATTAACATATCAAGAACACCATATTTAAACTGACCCCTCTCTTCATCCTCCTAATGGGGATTTTTTCTTTTCAGATTGTTCCAAGAAGAAAGACCAGTTTGGTATACAATCAACTGTAACCCGCTTCCAAAAGATTACAAACAACCAAAAATGGAAGATGACATTACACATGATCAGGATATTGCTATGGTAACCGATAAGTTGTCGTCATCATCATCAAAATCTATTTCAGAAGAATTTGCAACATAAAGATATGCTCACATTGCATATCTTCACATCAAGTTAACAACAGAAAGATGTATCGGCATTTTGAGGTACAAAATTTTCCAATGATATTGTAAACCTGTTGAAGATACAATAACTCATGTGATTTGACTTTAGTTCAATGCTATCACACCTTTCATTTGCACGTAAAGTTGATAAAAGTTAAAAGTGTCCTATGAATATGCAATTTGGAGTTTTATAGTTTTTTAAGTGTTATGGTGTTTTCGTTTCCCTGTTTAACGTAGTAGTAGTTGTCGTTTACGTCTCTTTTGTCAACGGCACACAAGGCGCACGCCTAGGCTTTTAAGTGTTGTCGAACGCAGTCTTGTCGTCTCGCTTTATAAAAATCATTTTCAAGCACCCAAGTGCATTTTCAGGTCACGTTCCAGCTAAGTTCTGGCTTAAACTTGCCTAAGCAAGTCTGAAACATCACACCAACCTAAACATGTATGAAATTAACCTAAAATAGCCTAAACTAACCCAAAAGAAGCCTAAAACATTTCTAAAATCCCTAAAAATGGTATTTCTATACTATGCATCACACCTAAAAAATCTCAATTTTTAAACATGTGTGCCTCACGCTTTACGTTTTTGCGGCCTTTGGCCACTATGGTTTATATATGTGTAAGAAATCTCTCCCTTTGTAAACGCTTGTGCCTCACGCTTCACGTTTTTGTGGCCTTTGGCCACTATGGTTTATATATGTGTTCTTGAACTATAATTATTTGTGAAAAAACCCTTAATTTTGGGGATATGTTCAAACAGGTTAGAGCATTCACAGCAGGCTCTTCATAAATCTGTAAGTGTGTTCTCTATATTATAGAGAATGGTTATTAGTGGTTGTGAGTGGAGGATAGAGAACATGTTACTGTTCATCTTTATATTTGATAAAACACTGTTCATCTCTATTAATTTTTTAACATTTGTTGAAAGTGGTTGTGAGTGGAGGAGATAGAAAATGTAATGATAAAAGTATAAAAAAATATTATTTTATTAAAAAGGAGAGAGAAAAAGTAGTGTTTTTTAGTGTAATTATAGAGATGGAGATGGAGGGTGGGTTGTGAATGCTCTTATTCAAGTCGTTGGAATTCTTAACTGTATGTAGGATTTTATAGACCCTTTTATTCTTGATCTATCCTTGTATGTCAATGATTTAATGCAGACACAATGGTTGATTTAGTGTATCATATCTAGGAAGAAAACATGAATGATATAAGCACACTAGGTACTGCTTTTGTTAAAAATTATACAAGATTTGGTCGGATAAATCGGTTATGTTGGTTAAATTAGATTGTTTTATCAGTTTCTTTTATGGTAGTTTATGTGGTAGTTTATATGATTGAGGTGAAGTTACGCCTAATTAGGTAAATTAAGGTACCAAAATTGCAAATTACAAAAAGTAAAAAGGGCAAAATCATACAAAGATTGCAAATCACGAAAGTAAAAGGGGCTAAATATTCATACCAAAATTGGCAATTACGAAAAGTAGAAAGTGAAAAAGACGAAAGCGAATAATCCCTTGAAATCATGTAAGAAATGCAAACATGTTATTTGGTTAATTGTTTTTTTTCTTCTTGAACGATAAATGTGGACGGTTGAAATTTTACGTAAAACAATGTCTATTTGATTAACTATTAGAACCGGATATAATAATTTGTTATAATCGTAAATTTATACAAAAACAATGGTAATTATATATTTTATTATAAATAAGATATATCAAAATAAGTTTAATATGTCTATGACATTCTTCGGTTTAACCAGTTTGATAAGTAAGACGAGCGCTAAAAACTAAATACATGATCTACTAAAATCATGTTCCAATCAAAATGAACCAAAAGATGCATGCACTCTATGAGAAATGAGTGCACGTATCAAGTTTGATCGTGAAATGTGATAGTAAAAATTTTATCTACATATCACGTTTTAAGTACATCTTAACTCGATTCGATTGTACATTTTTGTTTAAAACAATAACTAAAAAAGAATTCTCGTCGTGGAACAATTGTTTCTCGAGCATTGCAACCAACATGAGAATAGACCTATGAGCCCCACCTCCCTCGGTTCTAACTTGTCCTCCTCTCGCCGTTGCAAGACTCGTAAAAACTCATCTGAGCTTAACCTTCCATCTCGATTCGCATCAAATAAGTAGTATATAATATCAATCACATTATCGCTCAAAGTAATCCCACAAACCTATCACATGAAAAACAAAACAATCATTAGCTTCATATTACGCTTCGAATATTAGGGACTACTCATTCGGTAGTCTCCAAGAATTTCATGTCTAATACATGAAATTGTTTTATGGGGACCGGTTATACTGGCCCCTCAACATATATATTTGTATGAAGTCGTCGATTCTACCTGTTTAGTTGCTCTTTGGAAATCCTTCTTCGTAAGGAGCCCGTTCACTTTTCCATAACTAAAAATGGCGAGAGATAACGGTCTCAATTGTGTTCTTAACTCTGCAAACTTCTTGAAATCTTCAAATGTAATCCGAATGTTGTTGAGAGTTGGTTCGTCTTCTAGTTGCTCAACATGATCAAGAAACTTGTTGATGTGTTTCATATCGGCAGATACCACCATTGATAACGCAAAGTCCTTAGCAGATATCGTTCCTCTTGATTTATAGTCGTAGTGAGCAAATTCAAGTAACAAAATCTAAGAAGATCAAACAAATGTTTCCCTCTATCAGTACCAAATTTTAAGTTTTCACTTTTAGTATAGACTGACTCATTTAATTATGAACGAGTGTGGTTTCTATTCAAACGGGCGAACAAGTGAAATAATTAACATTAACTTAAAAAGAAACGGGTCAAACAGGTGGAAAGTCACGTGAATCATATTTACTACTAGATATATACAAAAAATGATATTTTGAGGGTAAAGTGTCTTTCGGATACCGACCCGTTCTGGCTCAATTACAAGTTTTGACCCGCACTAATTCTGACCCGTTACTCGACCTATCTGACCAAAACAAGAAGAAATACGAACCTCATTATTCAAATCTTTCAAGAACTGAACGAATTTCTCTAGAGCAAGACATGATTTCCCATCTTTCCCAAAGAAATGTTCAACAAGACCACCATTTTCAACCGGTGTCGAAATTTTGAGCCCGTTACGCAGCCCGTCCCTGTGTCGAGACCCTTGTCTATGTTGAGCCCGCATCATCGCCATCACTTTCTTGAACTCCTCCTTGTCAATTTCACTATTAACAAGTAGAAACAGAATTTCACAAGTTAAACCAAACCGAATGATGAAACATTGAGTACATAACCTATAACAATCTATGACCATTTACCCGCTGTTATCAAGATCAAACATCTTAAAAGCTATCGAAAAGCTCGATTCAGGAATGCTCAACAGCGTAACGAAGAATATATACCTGTTACAGACAAATGAATCGAAATTAGCGTCCCCAAATCTGTTACGTTCAATGAACTTCAATTGAAATTAGCGTTTACTTACTCCGCGAAAGAGATGAGCCCATCGTTATTGGTATCAAAGAGCATGAAGAACTTTGAAGGAGGACAATGCAACTCAGTTGGTGCCCACTCCCCCTTCAAACATCCTTCACGTATTCTAGAAGCTTCTGAAGGCGGAAACACCGGCACCACCGCCCTCATCAAGTCCGCCGGAGTCATAAACGGCTCGCCCGAAGGAGATCGGTAAGATGCAAAGTACTCGAATACCTAACGTTAAATATATTATATAGATCAACTAGAATATGATAACTAGAACCTGCTCTGATACGATAAAGGATAAATGATGATAAAGAGAATAATAACAATACCTTTTCAGGTGGACTTTGCGTTCTGATTCGCTTTTCGTACTTGAAGAACACCTTCCTCCGATACGAATCCGCAACTATAAACCACGGTTTCTTCTCCGATTCCAGCGATCGTTTGAGGGAATCCGAATACGCAAACGCAAAACGCGAGTTCGATTGAGGTGCATACGAGTAGCAACAAAGCCCAAGGCTCATTCCAACAACAACGGCACCAGCGGTAAGCGATTCTACAAGCGATTCAACCTTTTTACGACGATCATGAGATGATTGGTGGTTAGATGTTGTGGAGGTGAAGTGATGGTGGTGGTGACGGTAGCATTGGGCGGCGAATGCGCGGCGGAGGGCGGAGAACGACGGTGGCTTTGTGAAGAAGGGAGAGGGATGATGCATAGTACGTAAGGTGAGTTTGTGATGATGAGGAGATGAAGGAATTTGATGGTATTTATATGGAGTGATAGAAAGGAGGAGTGGTGGTGGATAAATTTATGCGGGAAAGATGGGGGTTCGTTGGTTGAGTGAGATGGGGTCAATGTGGTAGTTGATTGTTTGTAGGAAAATGGGTCTGGGCATGGGCTACGGAAAATGTTTTGTTTGTAGGAATGTTGGGCCGTATGAATATTATGGGCTTCGTGTAAACTAAATTTTTGTTTGATCTTGAACTCTTGAAGATCAAAAGTTTTCGTGTAAATCGAGTTGACACAATATATTTTAAACAGATTTTTTGATCTAATATTCCATATAAATCGAGGTATATGACACCGGTTTGGCCTGAAATCGGTTTCAAACTGACCCTAATTAACGGTTTGTATACCAGTTTGGTAGCATGTAAACCAGTTTTAACTAAAAAAACCAGGATAAAAACCGGTTTACAAACCGGTCCAAACCAACTTGAGCATTTTGAGGATTCTTGATTAAAAATCATTTTCAAACCAAACCGATTTGAGCGGTTTGAAGATTTTTGATGAAAAACCGGTTTGAAACCGAATCGGTTTGAAAAAAACCGGTTTATACATATTCAAAAAAACTAGTCCGGTTTAATAACCGAACCGGTTTGAAAAAAAAAACAGTTTTTACACCTTTAATTTTAGGGACGAAAGTATGATGGCCCAATGAAGAGTAAAACAATAGAGCGATAGGTATAATTTCTAAAAGTTATGATTGAAAAATGAAATTTCATTTTTCACATAGACAATCTGTATAATTTATACTAATCCTAAGAAACTTTTCACATAATCATCATTGCCATGCTGATTAAGTATGGAAATAAGGTCCATTCTAAAATTATAAAGGATCAATTTTGTCATCAATATGGACATCGGGGCATATGAACCAAAATAAACAATAGTAAAAGTACTTTCTCTTTAAAAGGACATCAGATAATAAAGTATAGAGTCGAGTTAAATGGTTATAAGTTAAAATTTTGAACAATGAATGTAATAATTTTATATTAGATTTGATCGTGTGCTATGTAAATCCGAATTCATTTGTGTCATTTATGTAAATAAAAATTGGTTGTTTAATCATTTTATTTATTATGGTGTTCAAATACATTAACTATAGCATTCATTCAAATTTTATAAATTTATAGGTTTATATTATTAATTATGAGATTTTAATTATTTAATTAAAATAAGTGATTATAATGCAAAGTTTTATAAGATTAATAAAGTTTTGTAAATTAATAATTTTATAAATTATTTAAAATTAGGGTTTTTATAGTTTAGGATTTGAAGTGTAATTTTTAAAAGTTTAAATCTAAGGTTTTAAATAAAATATCAAATATTACAAACCTCGAGGACCAAAGTTGACATTTTAAAAACTCAAATCCTTCCCTTGTAAATCCAACAGCCGAGCTCCAGCCACCCTCCGGCCTCTAGCGATACCAAAACTCCAAATATAGTTACTTTTAATCGAATCAAACCGCTTCTTAACATTAATACACCATATTTGAACTCAAAACTTGTTTTAATTCGAATTATCATGATGTTTAAAACCGAATTCCATTTAATAATTTGAACTGCTTCAACTCGATTATTAATCAATCCATCGAATCCTTTGACCTACAACATCCCTGTGATCATTGCGATCATAACCAACATACCAGTTGAATGTGTAATCATGTAATAATCATTAAAACCCCAAATCAAAGCATTGAACTCGACAAGATTAAAACTGTAAAAGTTGGAACTGTATAACTAAGCGGAAACATTTTAATTAGTTCCTTTGGTCTATCTAAACACTCAATTACACTTACAACACACACATCGCAATCATCATCGAGTTCTAATTGGAATTGTAGCCTTATTGTTCATTGTCTTTTGATCATATTAAACCCTAATTGATCGAGGGTTTTCCATCCTCATCCCCTTTAGAAGCTTTACAATTTATCAACAAGTACATCAACACCATCATCTCGTATTCAATCTATCACACAGCCGCACTGTTCTTATTCTTGTTACTATCAAATTATCATCGTAATTTGGTAATTAGATACACACGTACACGTTTACATGCGTATAATCAAAGCCCCATGATCAATTTCATCTACAATAACAGATTGGGGTTCAATTTGATCGATTTAGTTGTAGTGTTTATCTTAAATTTGGGATTCAACTAATAATTATTTTTATAAATTTTATATAATCATAAGATTCATCTGCATACCGAGTCCATTCAGTCATTACGTTTGATTGTGTTTAGTTTGTTTTTTATATTTCACTATTGTCTTATAAGTCTTGATATGTTATGAGAATTGAATTATTTCAATCAATTTATGCAATATATCTATGTATGAAAATTTGTATGTAGTCACCGGCTAATTGTTTAGCTGATTTGTTATCTTAGTTGACAATTGTTATATATTTTATTTGATATATGTACGATTGTAATGAAATGTTTGATATTTCATTGTTTATGGGATTTATATTTAACACTATTTCAACGCTTTAAATACCATGTACTACAAGCAATTGATTCACCTTCCTCCGTCCTGGTAATTTCACCATCGGTTGTGGTGTGACATTTAGAAGTACAGTAGGTGTTGAATAAATAGTTTACTTAATGTCTAGAAAAAAAAACTAACGTAAAAAATTTTGTTTTTGGGAAAGGTTCAACTACACAGTTTTGAGAAACTATAAAATGTATGAAAGATTAGAATTTTGACACGTGTTTTTTTTAATCAAGATTAAGTTGACAGCAAAATTGGTAATGTTCCCTTCTCAAGTTCTCATTTTTTAATACGCTCGTAACTTTTACATATGTCATTATTTTTTAAAAATATTACACCATAAAAACGAGAAATTTTTTATCTATTGAAAGCATATAGTGTTGATATAAGAAAAACTAAGTTTTTTCATGCTTTTTAACTCGTTGTGTAATTTTGTTAGGTAATTGTGTAATCTTCAGAATTGACTATAATTACACAATTATCTGATGATGATTACACTATAAACTAGAAACACAAAAAGTTTACATTTTTCATTATTGCGTTATTCGAAAATAATCATTTTAAAAACACAATGCATAAGCCAATGGTTAACATTAGACATAATGGATAACGTAATAATCAGCACTAGACTCGATGATTAGCAATAGACCAATAAGCTGCTTGACGAGGAGTATACAATGTACTGATTAGGATTACAAAATGAACCAGAAAACGTAAAAAAAAAAACATTTTCAACATTGTGTTATTTAAAATTATTATTTTAAAAAACCACAATAGAAAATACAATTATTAGCATTAGATACAACGAATTGACGAATATTACATAATGACCTGATATTACACAATAATCTGACGTATATTACACAATAAGCAAAGACAACGTGAAAATAAAAACTTTATTTCTTATGAATCAATATTATACGTGTTTTAAATATTAAAAAACTTGTTTTTATGATATAATATTTTTAGAAAAATAATATTGTATATAAATATTACAAAACATAAAAAAATTATAATAAGCTTGAAAATGTGACTAAGATTAAAATACACTTAGACTATCATTTAAAATTTAATTATTTATCATTATGCAATCGAATTATCGTAAACTTTTAATCTAAGATCTGTTATATAATAAGTATTCTTATGATCTTATCCTTTTTATTTTTTCTCCATTTTGAGTATAATTCCACCTTTGTTTTGAGTGGAAATAAGTCAAGAAATCAAGTACATGGGTAAAACCAAAACCATGGTCCATGAGTGTATCACAGCTCACCACCGAAAAGACTTTTATGGGCCCCTGTTTTGGTTAAACTTTTAAGCCGTCTCTTTCTCCATCATGTGGGCTGCTAATAACCGGGCCTACTTGTATTGTATACATGAAAAAACTTCAAATGGATGATACAACATTAAAGTGGTTGCACTTTTTACCTTTTCTATCTTTTTTGTAATCATTTGTTTACTTCTTATCGGGCCAATCACATAAGAGGTAAATCAAGTTTACTGATTACTCAACCAGACGAGAAAGCAAAGTTATCCAAACAAGTACTGCTTATTTTATAAATAAACGTCTTGATCCCTGATCAGGATTTCTAACATGAACGAAAATAATCAGGTTTGGGTTGTCAGGTTTACCCCGTCTAATATATGGGTCGTGTGTGAACTGACTTGTTTAACATATTTTTTGAATAGGTTGATCCACTAACTTGTTTAACTAAACAGATTAATTCATTTACAATTGAGTCCACTAATCTTGTTATTATTAAAAATTACACTGAAATCGCTTTTAAAATATATTGTATTCGAAACTAACTCAATTACACTTTCGAAGGCCGTTTATTTACTTTATTCCATAAGATCCATTCATAGCATGGTCACATTCTTTTTATCATAGCATGGTCACATTCTTTTTATCCATTTTAAACCCCGATTAAATATTATATTGAAAAGATGGATTTTTTTATATTATATTACTTAAAAGACTCCAATGAAAGATAATATAATATAGAAAATAGTTAAAAAGGAACATAAGATGGCACCCCACACACCTTTAGCTTACTAAGTCTTATCTACAACTTCAAGTGGCTAAACCCTTTGTCATTGTGACCCACTTAAAGTAAATCAAGATTTCAAAATATGTAGGATAAGGGAGATGGTTAGCAAACCCGCTCTCCCACACTTCGAATGAAAGATTTCAAGCTTGTTTTTATAGCTAAAAACAAATTAAATGGTTGAATGGTCTTAATTGCAATTAGCAAGTTTAAACATGATAAGTAATCGCAACAGGTTTGTACAAACTGTAACTGGTCAGTAGGAACTTTGCGATCAGTAAAACACTATAGCTATTGAAACATTTGTTCGTTAGCAAAACAACGAGTAAATGCCACCTTTGCTGGTAGCGAGAATTACTGAGTGAGCAAAACAACAAGTCAACAACACCTTTTATCAAGTCACTAAAACCCAGTTTGAATTTTTCAAGTCGATGAAACTGAATTTAACAGGCTTCTCTGTGTAGTTGAAGTTAACATACAAGTAACAACCTTATCGAACATGTTGACTGTTCACCCATCTAGGTAGGGCCGTTCAAAGCGATCGCTTGACGTCCGTTCGGAATTTGCTCGAAAAATGCTCGTTTGAACTTCTGCTCAGTTGTAAATAAGTCGATTGACTCGGATCAAGTTTGTAAACGAGCCAAGCACGAGCAAAGGTTCACTCGGTTGGTTCAACTCGAATAATTTTTTTATTATATATATATGTATGTATATTTTTTTAATACATAGAACTCTAATAGATTTGGCCTACAATATACAAATATACAATTATATTTATACATATTAGATCAATCAACCTAATAAAAATTTAATAATAAGCATAAAAGTGAAATCCAACGTCGCTAATAGCCAATTTTTGACCATACTCTTACTCTCAGTTGATAATCTCCGGCTCTCACAATCATCGTTCAGTGCAATATGCTACAGCTTCGGCTCTCACAATCACCGTCTCATCGGCTATAGTTTTAGCTTCATCGTTAGCCATAACATATTGTTATTCATAAAAATGTTATGTTATGAAATGTGATTGCTTTTTAAATCATTAAAACTTAGGACCTAACATTGTCACTATCTCTTATTGTAATATAAATCAGATGACACACTATATAGTTGGATTATACAAATTGTTTGTCTCTCATTTGCGCTCGCTTGACGTTCGTTCGAAAAATTAATGCTCGATAAATGCTCGTTCGATTTTTCGCTTGGTTGTAAATGACCCAATTGGCTCGGTTCAGTTTGAAGAACGAGACAAGCACAAGCAAAGGTCCGCTCGATTTGCCTCGACTCATGAACAACCCTACATCTAGGGGACTAATCTTACTCATTTCCTTTTTCTAAATCGATATAAATGATAATATATTTTACTTATGAAAGTCTTATTCATCTACCTCAACTTTAAGCATATCTTAACTCTATATAAAAATAACACTCATCAATAAAATACAAACTCATAAATGGTTAATTATACAAGTATTTGTAACACACTTATAATAAAAAGATTATTTTCTCAACTCGATTTTCAAATAAACACAACGAAAAAAAATACCATTTTCATGCTTTTCCATTTTTGGATCAACATGGCCAGGCGTTTTTCCTTCACATTTATTTATCTAGTCTCTAGTCCATACCCTTCGTTATGGATGATTAAATAGTACATGAGATCATGACCTACGATCTTGACATTTTTGTTACTTTTTCAATTATATATTGATTTTGAAAATAATTAAAAATAATAATAATAACCCATCGGACCAATTTGATGTGTCTTGGGTTTAGAATTTCCAGCAATAATATCTTTCTTAAATATTATTTTAATGTAACATAGTATTGTTGATTTTTTATGCAAAGCATCAATTAAAAGAATAATTAGATACTTATAATTTAATTATGTAATATTCATTTTTTTTTTATAATACAAGTTGACAAGTTGTTTGATGTCATAATCAATCAACTATAGTAATCAATACGACTTGAATTTATTGCATCCCACCGGGGAAGCTGCAAGGGAAACAAATTCAAGTAATTTTGTTTAACCGATGATCTCTTGGGCCTGGTGGTTAAGGGGGAGGTGGGAGGCTTTGTCTCTTTTGGAGGTTCAAGGTTCAAATCTTGGCATTGACGAGTATTACTAACTTGGTCATACTAACTACTAACCACTAACCAGCCGTTCAAAAAAAAAAAGTAATTTTTGTTTAATAACAAATTAACACTAGTAAGGTAGATTATAGAGAGTTTAAAATTGAAAAAATCACCCACGAGTATTCTCCAAAATCACTCAAAAACCTAATATTTGGAAAATACCACTGAATTTACAGCATGTGTCCTATAGTTTGTAAAACTTTATCAGATATGCTAAATTTTATAAAAATTATGTAAGTTAAATGATAAATATATAAATCATGAGTACTTTTCAAAATAAACAAAAAGACCTACCAAAACGGAAAAAAAAAAATGCAAACCATATTACGTAGTGGTAGCATTTTTCATACCGATCAAGTATTTAACTCGCATAACTTATATGAAAAATCGATCTCTAAAAAACATTTGATTTTTCAAACCCCTAAAAGTAAAGCTTTTTCTCGACGAAAACATCAAGAGACTATGTTTCTTTAGGCTAAAAAGCCGATCAAATGGACAAAGGTGATAGCATATGTACTTACAAGCAATGTTTTTAAAAACTGATCGGACAATGAACCGAATGTCTTACCGGTCGGACTAGATATAAAAATCGAATAAAATTATAATTACTTTTTATAAATAGATGAGTAATTTCCTTTGATCTATCTATTAATCTTAGATTGGTTGTGCACACAACTAATGTGAGACAAATCTTATACTTACAATGATTTCAATCTATAACAACCACTAATGAAAACTTTATATTGACATATTAAACTTTTTTTTTTGAATAACAAATGAATTCATATCATATAAACAACTACTAGCAAGAAGCTAGAGCTAAGCATCAAATGTTACACCAGGAAATACGTAAATGAAAAATTACACCAACTATGCCAAGATAATTCTTGACATCTACCTCTATGTTTCAGCCAAGAGTACGTGGTATAAATTACAATTTCTAGTTTCCTACCACCTTTTCCACCAACAGCGGGATGGAGCTAAAAACGAACCCATTGCGAGCCTTTCAAATGTGCCAAATAATTGCCATAAAAACTGAATATATCGCCTTTTTTTAGTTTTCAATTGCTCGAGACCAACTCTGGCACCTCAAATAGGTCCCTAACTGACGAACACTCGACTTCATCCATGCGACACTAGACGAAAATATAAGACCACACCCGAAACAAGCTGGGCATTCCCCTGATTCTAAT